>JADMNL010000031.1:129197500-129797500 GCA_016271365.2 Neoceratodus forsteri | reverse complement strand
CAGCCTCACCTCTGCGACCCACTCCATTCCTGATCCAGTCTTCTGCATTCAGGTTCTGTGGTCCGGATGCCCTCACCACAATATGCTGCATGTCCCGCCAGGTTAGTACTGGGCTATAACACAGACACAAGCCCTCCCATTACTTCAAAGTTTTACATAAATTCCAGAACCACAGACTACATATCAAGCTCATGGAGAGCTCATTTCTATACATGGCAGCTATATCTGTTGAGACTCTTCTAAGAAGGGAGTTACCCATCTCTAATCACATTTCTTTTAGTGATACTTGTGGCGGAGTTAGGCTACACCCTCAGCTGTGACTGATGGACCACTTTTCTATCACCTTGTTTCCTAGCAACAGCAACGCTTTTCTCTTTGCTTTTCTTCTTTCCCCCCCACCCTAGGTTGGCCACCTAGTGTAGTTCTTTATTGTCCCTATTAAACTTCCTACTAGTGCTCTCTCTTCATTCTTTTTTCATTTCCATCCATCCAGTCCCTGGAACGATACCAAACACCCAGAGAGGTTTTGTGTAACGTGCATAAGTGCATTTTATGTACAAAAAGCATGAAGGCTATTTTATTTTTTTTTTATCATATTTCTTTTTTGTCCCTCCTGCAGCCTGATCTGCGTTCATCCAGCCACAGCTTATCTTCCCAGAGCAGCCTGCAGGCTCGCCCACACACATGCTCGCATTTGCTACCATACCCTCAAAGGGGAACCCCAATCCCTTCGACAGGCCAGGAACCATTACCTTAGTGTGACTTTGCACGACAGGCTCCCACCGGGCAAGAAAGTTGTGACCATCAAGCTGCCCGGTAAACTGCTGCCATTTTCTCCTTCTGAACTGTACCCTTCGAAGCACGAACGTGCAATGACGTCTAAGGCACAACATGTCAACGTCTGCCATGCTTCGTCCCCCGAGTGCACCACTCCTTCTAGTGCCCCCGATCTCCATCAGGGGCCACTGCAGAGCAATGGGAGCCTGCATCTCACCCCAGGGAAAGGAGAGCAGTCCTTTCCCTCCCCTGCCGATCCTGGATATCCTGGGTGCATTCCCGAACCCGGGTCGCCAGCGTAGTGCAAGGTGTGGCGTCCAGCGCCTCAACCCTCAGCACCACTGGACCGGCATGAAGGCTATTTTAAATAGGAATACATAATTAATAAAGCCTTTTTAAATAAAAAAGTATTCAGAAGCCATATAAAACAACAATTTCATGATCAGTACAGTTATATAAAATCCTTAAAGTTGTTTCATAAATTGACATTATAAACCTGTTACTGTATGAAGCTAAACAAAAACCTGGTATGCTTTGTAAAAATGCTTAGTCATCGTGAATCAGAGATATAGGCCCAGATATTCAAAAGGGTTGCGCATGCGCAAGTCCAAAAATGCGCCATTCTGCGATATTCAGCAGGAGGCAGTTACCCCGCCCACACATCTCCGAAGCCCGATCGCGATACAGTAAATGCCTCACATTCTCCACACAGCCCGATCGCGGGCATTAGTAGCATGCCCCGCCACACACATCTCCCGAAGCCCGATCGGGCAGAACGTGATAACCCTCGTGCCTCGATCGCAGGCAGAATGTAAAAAGCCCCCCAACCGAATATCTCCTCAGGTCCAGTGGACCGAAGACCGATCGCCGGGCAGAATGTCAGTTATATCCCTCCTCAAACATCTCCCGGTGTTCAGTGTCCCCCACCCACTGAAGCTCCTCCACTGTTCCCCGGCAGTCGGGCAGCATCCCACTCACCAGCCGCTTTCGAGCCGATAGCCCGGGAAGCGCTTATTGCGAGTTGAAGTTGCTGGCGCAGAAGATAGCTTTAGACAGTCTGTGATTTGTAAATGGTTCATTCACAAATCTGACCGTCATGTACGGTATGGGCTGCACGCCATTGGCTGTAGCTCTGCACCAATGGGCGGCAGCCCTACCGACAGTCATCGGGCGAGCGGGCGGGCGGTGATGCTGCTGCCCGCCGCCGGGGAGCGGGTGAGGTCTGTGGGTGGGGGGGACACTAGACACCAGGAGATGTTTGGGGGTTGTAATTGACATTCTGCTCAAGGCTGGCATTACGGTCCACTGACCACCAGGGAGATATTCGGGTGGGGGCTTTTTACATTCTGCCCGCGATCGGGCACCGGGGTTGATATCGTTCTGCCCGCGATCGGGCTTTTGGGAGATGTGGGGGATGTTACAGTATGCCCGCTGATCGGGCTTCGGAGATGTGTATGGGGGTATATTGTATGCCCGCGATCGGGCTTCGAGATGTGGGCTGGGGCATAGTCACAGCGCCCGCCGATCGGGCTTTTGGGAGCTGTGTGGGGTGGAATGTAGACAGAGATACTGCTCACGATCGGCTGTATGAGGCTGCCGGTCCTCAACGGCTGCTGCTCTGGCAGGGCGGCCAGGCGAAGTCCGGGATCGCGCATCTACATGCTAATGGCATGCAAATGGGCCATAAATAGATGCAAATGGCCCCTGCGCCTTGCATAAATTATGGCCCCATCTGCATGTCACCTTTGAATATCGGAAATTTGCGCGATGGCGCAATGGTACTTGCGCCACCGCAAGTTTAATGCTCAACTCTGGCAACTTGGCGGTGGCGCAAGTTCCACTGGCGCCATGCGCAGTGGTTGTGGTTGGGTATATTCAAAGGAGTTGCTCAATAGCGTAACTCCTTTGAATATCGCCCTTGCCACACCCCTGCACAGCTATTTTGAGCAGCGCAGGGGCTTGTGCCTCAGAATGGCGCAGTTTGAATATCTGGGCTCTAGAGTCAATATCTGTGGAGCTATACACTGTACCTTTAATTGAACCAGGCAGTCCCCAGGAACAAACAAACTCCCTTGGTATTAAAACGGCATGTCCAGACATGTATTAGCATGTACAGACTTGTAAATAGAAAAGGGTTCAGTCAGGTGATCCCACCCAAAAGATATAAAAACTTCTTCACAGAGTTTACTTCAGTTCAGTCTGGTGGGGGTCAGCCCTGAGAGAGGAGGAGAGGTTCTACTGTTTGTGCAGACAAGCTGTTGAATGCAGATAAGAAGGGTCTTAGGAGCTCTAAGATCCAGGACTGTATTATGGGAGAAACTACTGATGGTAAGTAGTGATTTTCTTTGCAATTTGTTTCGTTTTCATTTATTATTTTTCGAACCTTTGAAAAATAAATCACACACCACGGTGTGTTTTACACCCATAAATCTGCCTTGCCTGAAGTTTATTCCCACACACTGTAACAATACTCATCAACATATTCACATCCTAGCAGTCTGTTCTGCAGAGGGAAGGAATATCAGACTGTTCAGCTATCTGAATCAGCTTTTAGCCTCCACCTATTTATCTTGTGCCATTCTACTACCCATCAGGTAATTTTGGATGCTTGAAGGATGAGAAATGTCCATCTCTAAGTTCAAGACATGCTCCGATCAGGAAATGACGGGAGGCTTGTGCAGATCTATAAGAACTACTGTCACAGGGAAGAAGCCCCTTCATTATATGGTTCTGTAAGCCAAATGTACATTTTCTGAGAGTTTTATCCCCCCACCCCCACCCAAATACAAGGGCTGCCTTGGCAGCTGAAGCTAATGCCACTCCCTAGTCAGTCAGCGAAGGGCAGGGGGGATGCTTGCCAGCCTGTTCCCACCTTCCCCAGGAAATTAACCCATCGCCTCAATGATATGCACTGCCGAACCCAGAGGAGGACACTCTGGTCAGTCTGCAGCACCAGGCTTCCAGAATGGCAATGCAAAGCACTGCTGCAGCTTCCACCAGGCAACCCTACATAATCCTTACTTTGTTTTTAATTTGTCGTCTCCCTCTCAAAAGGCAAACTCCAGAGTGGGACTCAAAGAATCACATGTGAACGCTGGTCTCCCAGGTGGCTATGGAACACGTTGCTACTGCAGCACCACCAGTCCAGCCTGTAATCCTTTCCACAGCTTGAACTCATCTACAGCAACACCCTCTACCACACTACTAGCACTACCTGACAGAGGTCACTAGGGATAAGTAAGATGGAAAAAAAAACTCTCTTAGCACAGAGGACCAAACCTGGCACCTCTAACACCAAATACACATTACACACAAATAGTATGGGAAGAGTTAATGTGACTATTTTAAACTGATTACCATGAGGATGCGACTCTGCTCAAGACTGATGCGTGCTTTCTAATCAGTTTAAAAGAGCTAAATTAACATATCCCATGCTTCATTTTGCTTCCCACCCCATTCTAGCAGTTCCTGTATGCGTCCTTAAGTACGATTTGCATGAGTTAGTCAATGTTTATATTTTGTACCATTTGAATTAACCCTTAGGCTGCCAACAGAATTACAATGCATAAGGATTCTGGACTGATATATTAGTCCGTGGCACAGCAAGGGTCAATAGTACCAGATCCCTAACTGTCAAGCTATTAGCCACAAGCATGTGCACTCGTTTCAGAATGGCGGTGTGCGCATGCAGTACTACCACAATAGCAGTGATCACAGTGCAACAGGGAGTGCAGTACAGTAAAACAATGCCGCCAGCAAACCCTGGCAAACAGAAATGTTTAATTTGGTACGTGAGCGTTTGATATTGGGACTCACAGCTGTAATAGCTGCACACTGTGCACTAAAATACACGGGATCTGGTGGCTATACTTTGCTCACACCAAGTGGTGAGGCATGGACATTATCAGAAGAGACAATATTTTGGAATGCACGATGGAAGTCAAGGTGGCACAGGGCACTGAGGTGGGATGGGGGTAGTACAAGCTTAAAAAAAACAGTATTTAGCGGTATTAGTAGCATTAGCCTTTTTTCATCTATGGCTAGACCGGGAGGAATGAGTTAGACATTTATAAAGGGATATGGAATTAAACACATTCCCTTTAATACAAAAAACACTATATGATGACATTTATGAGGACTGGAGGAGAGCAGATGTAGTTCCACTTCACAAAAGCAGTAGCAGGGAGGAGGCTGTCAACTGTAAGTCAGTTAGCCTGACGTCGGTGGTGGGGAAGCCAAAGGAGTCACTGCTAAAGGAAAGGATTGTTGAATATCTTGAATACAGCGGGTTACAAGACCCAAAGCAACACGGATTCGGGTTGGGGGGAGGGAGATGTCGGACAACTCTGATAGACAGTTTCTCATTTGGACCACCACCAAGTGGAAATTATCCACGTGGGCACTGTGCTCAGTGCAGTAATACACACCACATTATGGAAGTGTATAATCCCAAACAGGATGAACACATAAAAATCAGACAATGCATCACATACAGTTCAACCTTTGTGGTATATCTCAATAGATGCAACTGTGACAAACTTTATGTTGGCCAAACAAGACGCAAGTTAAGGCTGAGAATATCAGAACATAAATCTATGATCAGGAGAAGGAATGCACTATTTAGTCTAGCAAGACACTTCAATGCGGCTAGACAAAAGAAGTCATCCTTGAAGTTTTGGGGTTTAGAAGCGATTGAACCACTTACCAGAAGAGAAAACAGGGTACAAAAATTACTAATGAGACAGGCATACTGGATCAAAATATTTAGGACTTTACAAATTGAACATGGTTTAAATTAAAAGACTGACTGGTTACCTGTGTTACAGCACTACAAGGCAACATGTAATTAACTAATTCCCTCCCAGTGGCCATTTTGGGTCAGGTTCTGCAATGGACGGTTCCGACTCCATATGTCGGCTACGAGACCGAAGGAGTTAAATGACATCAAGCAGTGTGTGGGAATTTATATTTCTATATATTCTAACCACATAGGATATATGTATTAGATATTGCCAACACAAGGCTGCTAGTGGGACATAACCTTTAACTGTAAGACTGTGAGTTGGATATAAAACTCCAAAAGGAATAATAACTGAGGAACCTTTTCGCCCATGTGGATACTTGGTTATAATTCACCGTTATAACCGTGAACACGCACCAGATTTCCCTCGCTCCACGCATGTGCCTGCTACTGCTCTCTTCCTACATAGCACAGGAAAGCTGGCCGCCTCGTTTGACTCCCTCACTTGACTCTGCTATAAGACAAGGGTTTAAGCAAACAAAAAAAAAAAACGCATCAGCAGTTCAGTTCACCAGTCCATGGCAAAACAGCGACTCTGGAGAACCTTAGACTGGTAAAACTTAAAAAAGGAAAAAAGTTTCAGCAGCCACTCTTTGATGGCAGTACAGACTGAGGAGCACTTCATTGATCCGACGACTGGACCGTGCCGACCGTTTCATTTTATATAATTCCTGTGGCGAGAAAAGGCTCCCCAGCAAATACATAAACTAAAACGTGGAGTGATGTGTTTAATTTGAGATTTAACACCCCCTCCAGTGTTGGATGCTTAAAATAAACCCCAAGAGTGTTTATGTAGCATCCGACACCTCGAGGGGGTGTAAAATCTCATTAAACACACCACCCCATGTATTATTCTATACAGTATGCTAATATGCAATATATGTCACTTAATTTAGGGTGTCCGGCTTTCTACAGAACTATTTGGCTGCTGTACAGTCAGGCTAATTCTGCCCCCAAAAGTATAAGTTACCATCACCATGGCTGAGGTAGCTCTTGCATGGTACGACTGTGTGTCATATAAATGCCACCACAGCAATAACGTGACAACAAATGCTCTAAAGAGTCTGATATATGAATGCTGCAAGGGATACATTGCCATGGCTGACTGGTATCATACTATGCCTAGGACATCATATTCCAGGTGGAAAGGGGATAAAGGTATCAATGAGTCTCAGAATAATGCATACAGTACTGACGAGGTGAGGGTTGTAACAAGCAGGACACAGCTGGCCCAGTGGTGTAGAGGGCTGAGGTGCCTAGCGCCTTACCTCTTACCACGCCATTGACCTGGGGTCAAGAACGAGCTCAAGGTCGCAGGGGAGAGCAGGACTGAGTATCCAGAGAACAACTCACCTCTCCTGGGGTGGGGAGGTTTGTCGGCTTGGCCCTTGGCTGCCACTGGGGGAGGCCAGGAGATAGCGCTGGCAGTTGGAGCGGCAACAACGGAAGGGGCCGTGGTTACACAGCATGCACGCCTCCACATGCATGCACTTGTGCGACTCCGTGGCAGGGGAGAGAAAATGATGGTCGCAGGCTCCATGAAGTCCTTCCTGTCTGTCTCCACTCCACACCACCACCAGCTCACTGACACCGAGAATCTGGAAGCTGGGACTGGGGAGATAGCCTCCACTTCCCAGTCCCGCCATGGGGGGCAATCCACAGAGGATCTGGAGGCTTGGAAAGTCGGGGGGTTGCCAAGCAAGAGAGACAGGGACAAGCAGTCATCTGCGGCGCACCCTGCAGAAAAACCTCTATAGAAAACAAGAAAAAATTACTCACCATAGCAATGTTGTTTCTTCTAATGGAGTCTTGCTGTATTCAGACATAATGCAGTTAGCCCTAGCACTTGAACTGCCCCGGACAGGAAACAGTTAACTCTATGCAGAAGCATAGAACGTTGAGCTCGAGCTCGGTTTTCAAACCTCTGTCTGTGGTACTTCCCAGTGTAATCGTCAGATTCTTACGAGCAAACTAACTAATACTCTATAGTATGGAAATTGTTCAAAATATAGCCAAAAGGCAAAAGATCTCTTTTTGGGCCCCAAAAGACTCAAGTCAAGAAACCAAGAAGGTAAGGTAGTGACAATATTTAGGTAAAACACCAGAAAAATAATAACATCTACCCCACCCAAGAGGGAGAGTACAAGGTACACCCCTGAGGTGCAACACTGTACCTGCCAGCCCACTTCCCAAAACCAGGTTCTGAGAGGGGAGGCGGGGTGAGGGGAGGTCTGAATATAGCAAGACTCCATTAGAAGAAACAACATTACCATGGTGAGTAATTTTTTTCTTCAAACAAAATGAAGTCTTGCTGTATTCTGACATATTGCAGACTACCAAGCAGTACCTCCATGGAGGAGGGACAGAACCTACTTAGGAAATAGGCTCTGAAGCACTGCTGTGCCAAACCGAGCATCACTCCTAGCCTGGATATCCAGAGAGTAATGCTTGGTAAAAGTGTGTACTGTTTTCCAGGTGGCTGCTTGACAAATCTCTAAGATAGGAATATCCCTGGCAGCAGCCAGGGAAGCAGCTGTACCTCTGGTAGAGTGAGCCCTGAGGCCTGAGGGTGGGATCCTACCTAGTTTTTGTAGCAAAATTGAATGCAAGAGACAATCCACCTGGCAATAGATCTCTTAGTGGCAGGTTTTCCCCTTACCAACCTCACCATAAGTGAGGAACAGTTGGAGGGAGTCAAACCTGTGACCCTTGGTGCGTTCTATGTAGTAACTAAGGGCCCTTTTCACATCCAAACTGTGCAGCATCCTCTCCCCAGAGGAGGAATGGTCAGTGAAGAAAACAGGAAGAGACATAGACTGGTTAAGGTGGAAATCTGAAACCACCTTAGGCAAAAACTTCCTATTAGTCCTGAGGACCACTTTATCTCTATGGAAAGAGATAAAATCAGGCTCCACTGACAGGGCCTGTAACTCACTTATGCGTCTGGCAGAAGTGATGGACACCAAGAAAACAGTGTTCCAAGTCACGTACTTAAGCTCTGCTGAGGACAAAGGCTCAAAAGGGGGGTTGCATAAGCTGAGCAATGCAAACATTAAGGTCCCAAGCAGGGGCAGGGACCCTGAAGGGAGGATTGGTATGAAGCAATCCCTTGAAAAATTTAGAAAATACAGTATGAGCTGAAAGGGAAGAGTGCTTGCCTGCTGAGAGAAAGGCAGAGACAGCTGCCAGATGCACTCTTAGTGTAGCTGGTCTGAGTCCCAAGCTATTAAGATGAACCATATAGTCAAGGACTGTGGGCAGGCCAGCAGACTCTGGAGAAGTAGCTTCCCAGAGCACCATATAGAAAATCTTTTTCCACTTGGAGTTGTAAGTGTTTTCTGTGGAAGGTTTCCAGAAACCTTTAAGATATCCAGAACACCTTGAGAGGGTGTAAATCAGCAAATCTAACTCTTCAAGAGCCAGGCCTTGAGATTGAGAGATTTGAGATTCGGATACCAAACCCTCCCTGAGCACATGTTAACAGGCTGTAATTCCTGGAAGAGACAGGGAAGGTGGACTGCTAAGGACAACAAGAGAGGGTACCAGGGCTGTCTGGCCCAGTCTGGAGCAATCAGAATCACCTTGCAGGGTTGAGACCTGATTTTGACTAGCACCTTGAACAGGAGAGGGAAGGGGGGAAAAACATACAGAAACTTCCCTTCCCAATTGAGAACTAGGGCATCCAGGGGGACTGAGCCCAACACTGGGGGCCTGAAGCAAAAGAGAGGAAGCTGATGATTGTCTGGGGCTGCAAAAAGATCTATCTGTGGGGTGCCCCATCTGGAGAAGATCACCTTCAAAACCAGGGGATCCAGGGACCATTCGTGATGGCCCTGAGATATCCTGCTGAGAGCATCTGCCAGGACATTGTCCTTGCCTGGGAGGTGTACTGCTGTAAGAGAGGTGTTCAGGGAATAGGCCAGAGACCATAACTTCATTGCCTCTGTGCACAAGGCCGTAGACCGAGTGCCCCCTTGCTTGTTGATATATCGCATTGTGGTGGTATTGTCTGTCCTGATCTGAACTACTTTGCTCTGAACAGACTTGCAAAAAGCTTAAAGTGCTAGAAACACTGCTCTGAGTTTTAATAGACTGATGTGAAGCAGAGATTCCTGCGGAGACCACAACCCTTGGGTGGTCAGGTCCCCCAAGTGGGCTCCCCACCCCAAGAGGGAGGCATCTGTGGTAAGGATTAGAGAATGAGACTGAGTGACAAAAGGAACTCCCTGTCTTAGATTGTCCAGATCCTGCCACCACTGTAAAGCCTAGATCAGGGTTCGAGTCACTGGGATTAGTTTGGTCAGAGAATCCTTTTTCTGAGACCAGAAGGCTCTCAAGTGGAACTGAATGTCCCTCATTTGGAATTTTGCTCCCTGAACCACTGCTGTAGAGGCAGCCATGTGTCCCAGGAGCTGCAGAAAATGCCTTGCTGGTCGAGACACCTGGAGGGTGAATGAAGAGGCCAGTGAGATAAGGGTCCTTGCCCTGTCCAGGGGAAGGAAGGCTCTTGCCTTTACTGTATCCAGTTCTGCCCCTATGAAGATGAGGAGCTGCACAGGCTCTAGAACTGCCTTTGAAAGATTCAGAAGGAAACCTAGAAAAGTGAGCAGTTGCTGAGTTATCTGTAGGTGTAACTTGACTTGGTCTGGAGACTGGCCTACTATGAGCCAGTCTTCCAGGTATGGAAAGATGGAGATCCTTTTTCTCCTTAGGAAGGCAACTACTACTGCCAGGCATTTTGTGAACACCCTTGGAGCAGAAGTTAGGCCAAAGGGCATTGCTCTGAATTGGTAATGGCCCGAGGGCAGCTCGAACCTGAGGTACCTTCGGTGGGAGCTTCTGATTAGAATATGGAAATAGGCATCCTTGACTTCCAGGGAAACTAGCCGGTCCCCTGGCCTTAGAGAGGGTAGAATTATTCCCAGAGTCACCATTTTGAACTTTGGCTTTAAAAGGTGCTTGTTTAAATATGTGAGATCCAGGATGGGCCGCCATTCTCCTGTCTTTTTGGGGGTTAGGAAGTACCTGGAGTACAATCCTTTTCCTTTGTGTAGGGGTTGAACCTTCTCTATGGCTCTCAGAGCCAAGAGGGAAGAGACCTCTGCCTCTAAGGCAAGTGCCTCGGAAGGATTTGCAGGTGGAAAGGATCTGGTTCTCATCTTTGGAAATTTTTTGAAGCTGAGAACCAGTCCCTGGCTTACTACTTCCAGGACCCATTTGTCTGATGTTAAAGACATCCAGTCCTGGACAAAGTAAGCCAGCCTGCCCCCTACAGGTGGTGGAGAATCGGCCCTGGCAAACCCATCAGGGTGCCTGTTCGGTAGGGGCTTTAGGCTGAGGGGTGGAAGCAGGCCTGCTTGTACCCCGTCTGCCTCTCCCTCTGAAGAACCCCCTTTGAGCATAAGCAGAAGAGGAGGCCTGGGCTTGGTAGAAAGGCCTATGAAAAGGCCTGCCCCTGCCCCTGGAATGCTGCCTCTGGGGAGTGGCTTGCCTTTCCTTGGCCTGAGCATTCTTATAGGTGGTCCTGTAGTCATCCATTTTCTTCATGTAGTTCTCTGTTTGCTCCCCAAACAGAGAATTACCCATAACAGGAAAATCCATGGCCTTAGTCTGGGTGTCCTGAGACACGCTAGTACATCTGAGCCAAGCCATCCTACGAAGGGCCACAGATGTAGCCATGACTCTAGATGAAACATCATTGGAGTCCACTGCAGCATGGAATTGCACCTTGGATGCCTCAATACCATCAGCAGCCACCTGCTCCAGCTCCTTGGCAAGCTGGCCAGGGACCTGTTTAGCTAAAGCCATTACAGTGTCCCATCTAGATTTCTGATATCTAGCTCTATAGGTCATATAGTTAGCCTGCCTGAGTCCCAAGGATGCTGCCATGTACTGTTTCTTTGCCATGGCATCAATCTTCCTGGAGTCCTTATCTGGGGGTGTGTGAAGCCAAGGGTATATTTGCCTTATCACAGGCAGCAGCCTGCACCACCCCCAACATGGCTGCATTGTTGGGTAAGGAACTCCGATTCGAGCCTCGAGAGAGTATACTCTGTCCATTCTCTTGTCCACAGGAGGTATAGAATTAGGAGTCTTTAAAATTTTCATTGTCTGTTTCCCAAAGGACTTATGAAGGGGAATAGACAGCCTCCTGGACTCTGGGATATCCATCATTTCAACATAGTCAGGCTCCTCCTGGTCGTCCACAGCTTCTTCCATAGGAAGCTGAAGAGTTTCAGCCACTTTTTTGTAGAACATAAAATGGGAAGGGGACTCAGAAAGCCTAGGAGGAGAAACCCCTGAAGATCTGTCTGGGGAGATGTCCGGGTCAATAGGCACATCCAGACTCTCGTAATCACCATCACTATCCTCATACTCTCCTTCCTCCTCCTCTGGTTCATAAAAATCTTCTAAATTATAATCTGGAACCGGGGGAACCGACCAAACCAAGCCCCTTCCTGATGGTGCCGGTTCGGTCGGAACCGGGGTTAGCGACTGAACAATCCTTATCGCTTTGGCTATTTCATCAGCGGTCGGAGAAAGAATTTGTGGATCCACACCGGCTGATTTATCCCTTCTTTT
Organism: Neoceratodus forsteri; assembly: GCA_016271365.2. Classification (NCBI taxonomy): domain Eukaryota; kingdom Metazoa; phylum Chordata; order Ceratodontiformes; family Ceratodontidae; genus Neoceratodus; species Neoceratodus forsteri. The sequence goes on along the minus strand of JADMNL010000031.1, from coordinate 129,785,340 downwards.
TCTTTTAACTGGAACCGACTCCTCGGAGTCAGTTCTCCTTTTGCCCGAAGAAGTTTCGCCCTGGTCAGAGGGCACTCCTCCTGGTTCGGTTGGAACCGAACCGGGCTGGCCATCCGGGTCAGCGGACTTCTTGGCCTCCCTTTCCCTGAGCCTACCAACACTCTTTTCCAGGGTAGCTGCAGGAAAATTCTTGCAAATCTGGCAGTCTGAATCGAGGTGGTCAAACCCCAGACAATAAACACAGGTGGTGTGGGGATCAGCCTTAGCAAAGGCTTCCCCACACGCACTACAGTGTTGAAACCCAGTGGGCCCGGTTTTTCTTTTGGGTTTCTCAGACATGGCCAGTCCTAACAAAACTTACCCTTTTTTAGGCAATCCGCCAGGCAAGACACCCTTATCAGTTCCTGACCGTGTTACGGGTCGTGGAAAAAAACGTAATGAAAACTGTTTTTTTAGAACCGATAAGGACCGGCTACACACTCTAAAAGTAGAATAAACTTTTTTTAAACAACCTGATTGGTTCAAACCGAACCGATCCCACGTTTACAAGTTCCACACAGAAGAACAAGAAAATAAACCTATCTAGTACTCACAATACCACAGACAGAGACTGAACCGACAGGTTAACGGATTAAATTTGGTCGAAAACCGAGAAAAACCTCACTTTAACCAACAAACTTGAACCGAGCAAAGGAGAAAGCTCCAGAGCGACCGTTCAGTGAGGCGGAGTAAAGAATCTGACGGTTTGAGTTCAAACAGTAACAGACAGAGTCTCAACCGAGCTTGAGCTCAGCATTCCATGCCTGGCATGGAAAGTTAACTCTTTCATCTCTGGGGCAGTTCAAAGGTTGGACATCACTGCAATATGTCAGAATACAGCAAGACATCATCTTGTTTGAAGAAACAACATTACTATGGTGAGTAATTTTTCTCTTCAAACAAAATTAAGTCTTGCTGTACTCAGACATAATGCAGACTACCAAGCAGTTCCCTGTGGAGGAGGAAATGCAGAACCTACTTTGGGAAGAGGCTCTGCAGTACTGCTGTACGAAACCTAGCATCACTCCTAGCCCGGATGTCCAGGGAGTAATGCTTGGTTAAAGTATGTACTGTTTTCCAGGTGGCTGCTTTACAGATCTCTAACAAAGGTACATCTCTGGCTGCAGCTAGAGAAGCAGCTGTACCCCTACTCGAGTGAGCCCTCAGGCCTGAAGGGGGCATCCTACCCAACTTGTCATAACAAAATTGCATACAAGAAACAATCCACCTGGCAGTAGTTCTCTTAGTGGCCTGCTTACCTTTCCCCACTTCACCATAAGTGAGAAACAATTGAAGACAGTCATTTCTATGTGCCTTAGTATGCTCAATGTAGTAGCTAAGGGCCCTCTTAACATCCAGACTGTGTAACCTTCTTTCACCTGAACAAGAATGGTCAGTGAAAAACACAGGGGGAGAGATAAAGACTGGTTCAGATGAAAATCTAATACCACTTTGGGCAAGAACCTCCTATTGGTTCTTAGGACCACTTTGTCCCTATGGAAGATGATGAAGTCAGGTTCGACTGACAGAGCCTGTAACTCACTAATCCACCTGGCAGAAGTAATAGCTACTAGGAACACAGTTTTCCAGGTCAAGTACTTTAATTCGGCCAAAGCCAGAGGTTCAAAGGGTGGCTGCATTAGCTGAGCTATGCAGACATTAAGATCCCAAGACGGAGTGGGCTCCCTAAAGAGAGGGTTAATGTGAACCAGACCCTTGAAAAATGTTCTGAAAACAGGATGAGATGCCAGGGAAGAGCCCTTCCCTGCTGAGAGGAATGCAGAGACAGCTGCTAGATGAACCTTCAGAGTGGCAGGCCTAAGGCCTAAACCACTGAGATGAACTAGATAGTCTAAGGTTGTGGAAATGTCTGCAGAATCGGGCAGGATGCCTTTCTGAGAGCACCAAATACTGAACCTTTTCCATTTGGAGTTGTAAGTTTTTCTAGTGGAAGGTTTCCTGGAGACCTTCAGAATATCCAGAACTCCCTGAGGAAGATGTAGAGCTGCATATTCTAACTCTTCAAGAGCCAGGCCTTGAGATTGAGAGACACTGGAGACTGAGGTACCAGATCTGCCCTGGGAGGAGGACAGGAGATTGTATGTCTTGGGCAGAGACAGGGGACGTGACACCGACAAGGACAGCAGTAGAGGATACCAAGGCTGTCTGGCCCAATCTGGAACCATCAGTATCACTGTGCAGGGTTGAGTCCTGATCTTTATCAGAACTCTGAACAGCAGAGGGAAGGGAGGGAAGGCACAGACAAACCTGCCCTTCCAGTCCAAAAAGACAGCATCCTGGGGAACCGTCCCCAGGACTGGAGGTCTGCAACAAAACAGAGGAAGCTGATGATTGTCCGGTGCTGCAAAGAGATCTATCTCTGGAGTGCCCCACCTGGAGAAGATGACCTTCAGGATGTGAGGATCCAGGAACCATTCATGGTGTCCCTGTGAAATTCTGCTCAGAGCATCTGCTAGTACACTGCCCTTCCCTGGAAGGTGAACTGCTACCAGAGAAGTCTGAAGAGAATAGGCCAGAGACCACAGCTTCATGGCTTCTGTGCATAAGGCCGAGGACCGAGGCTTGTTGATGTACCACACTGTGGTGGTGTTGACCGTTCTAACTTGGACCACCTTGCCCTTGACTGAATCCGAGAAGCTCTGCAGGGCTAGGAAAACTGCCCTGAGTTCCAGGAGACTGATATGAAGGAGAGACTCCTGTGGAGACCAGAGCCCCTGAGCTGTAAGGGCTCCCAGGTGGGCTCCCCACCCTAGGAGAGAAGCATCTATAGTTAGAATTACTGATGGGACTTGAAGGAGAAATGGAACCCCTTGTCTGAGGTTGTCCTGATCCAGCCACCACTGGAGAGCTTGGACCAGAGTCTGAGTCACTGGAATCAGTTTTGTAAGTGAATCCATCTTTGAGACCAAAAAGACCTCAGATAAAGCTGCATGTCCCTCATCTGGAACCTTGCTCCCTGCACCACTGTTGTGGAAGCTGCCATGTGGCCCAGAAGCTGGAGGAACTGTCTTGCTGGACAAGAGACCTGAGGTTGAAAGGAGGAAGCGAGATCCACTAGGGCCTTTACCCTTGCCAGGGGAAGGAAGGCTTTTGCTTGTACAGTGTCCAACTCTATGCCTATAAAGGTGAGAAGTTGAACTGGTTTGAGTACAGACTTTGGAAGATTGACAAGAAACCCTAGGGAGCTGAGTAGGTCCTGGGTAGTTTGAAGAGCTGACTTGACCTGTAAAGGTGACTGATCCACTAAAAGCCAGTCGTCCAGATACAGGAAGATGGTGATACCCTGTCTTCTGAGGTAAGCCACCACTACTACAAGGCACTTTGTGAACACCCTTGGAGCTGATGTTAGGCTGAATGGCATGGCTCTGAATTGGTAATGGCCTGAAGGCAACTCAAACCTGAGGTATTTTCTGTGGGAGCACCTGACAGGAATACGGAAGTAAACATTCTTGAAGTCCAGAGATGCTAGCCAATCCCCTGGCCTTAGAGAGGGAAGAATTATTCCCAGAGTTACCATTTTGAATTTGGGTTTTAAAATGTGTTTGTTCAGATACCTTAGGTCTAGGATGGGTCGTCACCCCCCTGTTTTCTTTGAGGTAAGGAAGTACCTGGAATACAGTCCTTTTCCCTTGTGCTGAGTAGGAACTTTCTCTATAGCTCTGAGAGTTAGAAAAGAGGAAACCTCTGCCTCTAGGGCAAGGGTTTCTGAGACAGATGCAGGTGGAAAAGACTTGGCCCTCTTTTTTGGAAATTTTTTGAAGATGAGGGCCAGTCCCTGGCTTACTACTTCCAGGACCCACTTGTCTGAGGTCACATACTTCCATGCCTGGAAGTAGCAAGCCAGCCTGCCTCCTACTGGAAATGGGGAGTTGACCCGGGCTGACACATCAGAGTGTCTGCTTGGCAGAAGCCTTAGACTGAGAGGAGAAGGGAGCAGCCCTGCTCATCCCCCTCCCTCTGAAGAACCCCCTCTGTGGGAAGGGAGAGGAGGCCTGGGTTTGGTAAAAAGGCCTTTGAAAGGGCCTGCCCCTAGACTGCTGCTTGTGCGGAGTGGCCTGCCTTTCCTTGGCCTGTGCACTCCTGTATGTGGTCCTGTATTCATTCATTTTCTTCATGTAAGTCTCTGTCTGCTCCCCAAACAGAGAGTTACCTACTACAGGAAAATCCATGGCCTTAGTCTGGGTATCCTGTGAAAGGTTAGTACATCTGAGCTAAGCATGTCTTCTGAGAGACACAGATGTAGCCATGACTCTGGATGCCACATCATTGGAGTCCACAGCAGCATTAAATTGCATTTTGGATGCCTCAATTCCATTAGCAGCCACCACCTCCAGCTCTGTGGCCAGCTGGGGAGAGGCCTGTTTAGCCAGTTCCAGAACCGTATCCCATCTGGATTTCTGGTACCTGGCTGTGTAGGCCATATAAGTAGCCTGCCTGAGTCCCAAAGAGGATGCCAAATACTGTTTTTTGGCCATGGTATCCACTTTCCTGGAGTCCTTATCCAGGGGTGCGAAGCCAAAGGAATGTTAGCCCTGTCACAAGATGCAGCCTGCACTACCCCAACATGGCTGCAATGACTATAAAGGAACTCCGCAGCTGAGCCGGCTAACGAATACCTCCTGTCCATTCTCTTATCCACAGGAGTATTGAATTAGAAGTTTGTAAAATTATGTGTGTCTGTTTCCCCAAGGATTTATGAAGAGGGACAGATAGCTTTTTGGACTCTGGGATGTCCATCATTTCCACAAAATCAGGCTCTTCATCTCTCCTCTGCAGCTTCAGCAAGGAAGCTGCAGGGCTTGTGCCACCTTTTTGTGGAACAAAAAGTGTGAAGGGGACTCAGACAGCCTGGGAGGAGAGACACCTGAGGGCCTGTCTGGGGAGATGTCCGGTTCAATGGGCACATCCAGACCCCCTTCATCGTCATCATCATCTCCATCATCACCGGGATAGTCTTCGTCTCCCTCCCACTCCTCATAATAAGCATCTGGGTCATAATCCGGAGGAGGATCCGACCAAACTGACTGCTGACCCGGCGGTACCGGTTCGGACAGAACTGGTCTAAGAGATTGGACAATACTAATCGCTTTGGCTATTTGCGTCTGCGGTTGAAGAGTGGGATACAGGATCTACCCGGCGGACAGCTTTTCTTTGTGGAACCTGACTTTCGGGTTTGTTTCCTTGCCCGAGGAGGTACGCTTAGGTCAGTAGGCACCTCCTCAGGTTCAGACGCAACCGAACCGGGCTGGCCATCCAGATCTCACGGACTTCTCGGCCTCCCCTTCCTTCAGCCTACTCAGTCTTTTATCTTAAGTGGATTTAGGAAAGTTTTTACAGATTTGGCAGTCTGACATGAGGTGGTCAAACCCCAGACAATAAGCACAGATGAGGGTGAGGTCGGCCTTGGCAAAGGCCTCCCACACTCAGTACAGTGTTGAAACCCAGTGGGACCGGTTTTCTTCTCGGGTTTCTCAGACATGGCCAACCTAACAAATTACCGTATTGCAGCTTTTAAGCCAGGTAATAAAACAACTGATCGGTTACAAACCATGTCATGGGCTTTTTAAAAGAACCAGCAAAAAGTCAGGTTCTTTTGAAACCGATCGGTACCGGAACACCACATTAATCCCAGAAATTAAATTTAACAAAGTTGGTTCCAAACCGGACCGACCGGGAAGAAACCGAAGAAAAAAACAATTTCCACTTTTTCACCAAAATAGAACACAATCACTACCTATCTACACACTACCTGTACCATAGACAGAGGCTGGAAATCTGAAAATAACAAAAAAATATGTGGTTTAAACAGAACACTTTACTTTTACCAAACCGAGCAGAGGAAATCTCCGGAGCGACTTCACTGTTAGGCGGAGTAAAGAATCTGACAGTTACATTGGGAAGTACCACAGACAGAGGTTTGAAAACCGGGCTCGAGCTCAATGTTCTATGCTTCTGCTTCTGCATAGAGTTAACACTTTCCTCTCCGAGGCAGTTCAAGTGCTGGGGCTAACTGCATTATGTCTGAATACAGCAAGATTTCATGTTGCTTGAAACATGCAGGACACCTCACCAGCATTATGACAGTCAGCGACCATACAGCAAATACATGCTGAGTTGCAGCAGGCCCGCAGATTGGACATACAAGATAGTAGTTCCAGGAATGAGGATTGTCTACTAAATACAGTTGTTATAATGTCTTGCAGATAGAGTGTGAGTGGGACCGTAAGATAGGAAAACTGTGAGGTGCATGGCACATGTTCGTCCACGTACACCTACAGGATCCATGCCAGCTCACACAGAGCAGGGGATCCACTATGAGGTCCAGGACGGGCATTCAACTGGATGGCTGCCTAGGCCCTACGATCCACCCCTGTGCAGCTGTGCTCCACCCCTATACAGCTCCACACCGGGGGCCGGGGGCATGGACAGGTTGCCAGCATTAGTGAATGCCACCCACTGCACATCTGTCTGAGGGTGCAGAGCTATGCGGGCCGGGTACATGCATCTCGCGCATACCCGGCCCACCTTTGTACATAGGCCCCAAAAGGAATTCTTAGTCCAGCAAGTCTGCCCAGATGTTCCCCATCCAGTCTGTTTCTAAAGGTATCAAGATAAATATAACTACATGCCCGAATAAAATATTTTTTGCATCAGAATAAGTTTCAAAACCAATCTTTAATAAGAAACAAGCATTTGTCAATGCCGAATGTCTGCTTGCTGGTATTGGCAATGGTAATTGCATGAGTTAGAGAGATGCATAACAGGAATGGCAGTGAAGTAATGAACTGACGTCAACCCCACCCTGCAGAGACTGACAGGTGTTGGGGTGCACCTTTGGGTCGGCCATAACACCCACGCCATTCCACCTCACCCCGCCCTGCAGACCTTGACAGGTGTCACAATGTGCTTTGAGGTCTTTGGCCCATACGCTCACCCCATTACATAAGAAAATAAGTTGAGATGGGTGCAGTATAGGAGAATGGGATGAACGTTAGGGCCGAAGACCCCAAGGCACACCTCAATGCTTGTCGGTGGCTGCAGGGTGGGAGTGGAATGGCATAAGCATTACAGCTGATGACCCCAAGCCACACCCCTGACATCTGTCAGTTTGTACAGGGTGGGGCGTTACAGTTTGAAACCCTAACGCCCCAGGCGTTTCTTGGTGTTTTCACTCCAAATTTTTAACATGGGCTTTTTGGGACCCCACCTCATGAACAGTGGCACTATCATTTCGTTACTCGATCTCAAAAGGTGATTTTGCACAGCGAATACACCATTCGGTGCAACAGGTGCGAAAAGACATTTCGGGCAGGATGTGAAAAATGACATCTGTACTGTTTATGAGGAGGTGTGAAAAAATGGCAATGTTGAAAATCTGGAGTGAAAATATAAAAAAGTGGCAAAGTTATGAGCATGTGTAGAAACTGGGTAACGCATGCGCGTAATGCAGTCATTTTTTGGAATGTTTTCACCACATTGTCAACATGGCCTTTTTAGGACCTCCCCTCATGAACAGTGACACTCTGATTTCATTAATCTGTCCCAAAAGTTGATTTTGCACAGCAACTGCACCATTCTGCACCACAGATGCGAAAACACATTTCGGGCAGGATGCAATAAAATAACAGCTGTACTGTTCACAAGAAGGTATGACAAAATGTCAATGTTGAAAATTTGGAGTGAAAATATTAAAAATTGGTTAAGCTACGAGCATGCGTACAAACTGAGCAATGCACGCTCATAACGCAGTCATTTTTTGGAGTTTTTTCACTAAACTTGCGAGACGGGCTTTTTGGGAACCCACCTCGTGAACAGTGGCACTGTCGATCTTACTTCAAGAGGGTTCCTGCAGTAGGTCTTCACATACAGGACTGCACCCCCTGGCGTCAGGACCGCATGGCAAACTTGTAGCTAGCAATCATCGGCGGCGTCAGGTGACGGACATCAGCATGACTATAAAAGAGGCGCTCCCCCGCCCGCTCTCCAGTTCTTTTCTGCCGTTGACCTGAATTGTCTGACCTAATGCAGAAGAACAGTTTCAGTCGCCATGGCTGATAGGATCTACTACCTCTCCCCCTCGGAAGGGGTTTCCCACCTGACTGCCCAGCCTAAGGCTCTATTGTAATCACGACTGCTCATGACAGATCGGTCCAGCCCAAACATCTCAGTGCCTCCTCTCCAGATAAGGAGTCGAAGTAGATGGACCAGTACGATCGTAAAATCTACACTTCTTCCACTTGCGACATTTGCTCCTTAAATGATGTGGCCCACATGGTGGCTTTCAAAAAATCCTCCTTATCGGATCTGGAAAAGGATCTCAAGGAGATTCCCAATGAGAAGCTCAGGAACAATCTCCTGGAGAAGGTTAGGATGAACAAGTCATCCTGCTGCTATGCCTTCCGCGCCACCTACGATTCTGTGGACTCGGCATGAGACGCAGCTACTGGCATCTACCTTAGACGCCTAGCTTGGCAGGGTTGGCTTAAGATGTGCAAAGTTCTCTTCTGGACACTCCACTTAGGGGTCCAGTTCTGTTCAGCGGCAACGCCAAAGATATTATCATAGAGCTACAAGAGAACGTCAAATCCTTGAAGGATGTCTGTTCCATGTACCATTCGGGACAAAAACAGCAGCAGCAACCCTTTCACCGGCAGTGGAAATGGAATAAGCAGAATCAGGACAGATGACAGACCAAGCGTCGTGCCCAGGGTTCTGGCACTCAAACCTTCCAGGCCAAGTTTCCCAAAACTGCCACTGGGGGTAAAGTTCCCCTCCCTCCGCGTCCTGACTCCCAACTCCCACCTCACTCTCTCCTTTTTCCATGGAGCAACCGGTGGGGGAAGATTCTGCCTCCATCTGGATGGGTGGAAGGCCGTAAACGCAGATGCATGGATTCTTCAACTCATAGAAAGAAGTCACTCAAAAGAGTTCTTGGAGAGACCTCCCTCCACCTCTCCGGGATGGTCGTACTACCTGTCAGGCCAACAACTTCTGGTCTTCCAAGAGGATCAAGCTATTCTGCAGAAAGCAGCCATACAGCAAGTACCACCGGAACAAACTGGAAAGGGATTTTACTCCCATTTCTTCCTGGTTCCCAAAAAGACGGGGGATCTAAGGCCTATCTTAGATCTCAGCATACTCAACCTCTTTGTAGAATACAAGAGGTTTCGCATGCTGACTCTCCAGGGACTGTTACCCCTGCTTCTACCCAACACTTGGCTGTGCTCTCTGGATATGCAGGATGCTTACCTCCATATCCCCATTCTATGGGCCCACTACCGCTTCCTGAGGTTCTCTTTTCTGCAGCATCATTTCTAGTTCAGAGCTCTACCATTTGGCCTCTCCTCGGCACCTCGGGTCTTCACCAAGTGCCTAGCGGTGGCAGCGGTGTTCCTATGCCGCAGGGGCATTTATGTGTTCCCATATCTGGATGACTGGCTTTTCTCAGCCCCGTTTCCAGACAGTCTGAAGGAATCCCTTTCCTTCACCCTGGTTCTTTTCTCCAGCCTGGGCATTTCAGTCAACTTCACCATGTCCCAGCTGATACCATCCCAGCACCTCCAATTTACTGAAGCAGTGCTGGACATGGTGCAGAGCAAGGTCTTTCTTCTGACCAACCGAGCAGAGACCTCAATCTCTCAAGCGGCGCTTGTGGCTTCATCCCGGTGGACCACGAAGTGGTCAGTCCTACGGCTGCTGGGGTTAATGGTGGCCGCCATACCCACAGTCCCTTTGGCCAGACTGCACATGAGGGTTACCCAACGGTCTCTTCGAGTCCAGTCGGACCAGTGCCTGGACGACATGGACCAGGAAGTCTTAGTCTCCAACAGCCTGCAAAAGGATCTCCTTTGGTGTCAGGATCCAGCCAACCTTTTGGTGGGGGGCCCTTTCCACACTCCCGTCTCCCTCCATGATTCTCAGCTCGGATGCCTCGGACTTGGGATGGGGAGCGCATTAAGGAGACCATCGGACCCAAGGCTCTTGGTCTTCCATGGCGGAGAACCTTCATATCAACATTCTGGAGATGAGAGCAGTGCTCTATGCTCTCCAGGCCTTCCAGTCACTTCTGACTCCGGGAACACTTCTCATACAGACAGACAACATGGCAACTGTCTGGTACTTACACAGGGAGGCACCCAGTCGTACCCGCTATGCAGGTAAGTGATGCAGGTGTGGTACTGGGTGGTACAGCACGGCCTGTTCCTGACAGCAGTCCACGTGCCAGGGGTTCACAACATTCTGGCGGAAAGTCTCAGTCGATCAGTCGCCAGGGCTTACGACTGGGAACTAAAGCAGGCAGTAGTAGAAGATCTGTTTCTTTAATGGGGCTGGCCAGACTTAGGTCTCTTCGCCTCCCCATCCAATGCAAAACTACCCAGCCTTTGCCCACTCATTTCCGGGCATGGTGCTTTTTGGAGAGACGCTCTGTCTCTTTCCTAGACAGGGAGATTTCTATATGCTTTCCCTCCCTTTCCTATTCTTCAGAGGGTCCTGCTGAAGCTCCAAGCAGAAGGGGTGCACATGATTCTAACTGCCCCTCTCTGGTCTCACCAGATTTAGTCACCGTTGCTTCAGCAGTTGGCACTGGAACCCCCAGTACCTCTTCCTCTCTCTCATTACCTTCTGTCGCAGAAGCAGGGCACCCTGGTACATCCGAGCCTCAAGTCACTTCATCTTCATGCATGGCACCTGTGGACTTAGCGATCTCTCACTATGGCGTCTCTTCTGGAGTCGCTCAGGTCATAGCGGAGGCCAGAAAACCCTCCACCAGATCCACCTACGCTACGAATTGGAAGAGATTTTCCATCTGGGCGTCAGCAAAAGGACTAAACCCCTTTTCCTGCTCAGCCTCCCAGGTTTTAGAGTACCTACTGCATCTTTCAGAGTTGGGCCTCAGTTATTCCTGTACAACTAAAAAGAAAGTGGCTCCAGCTCCTGCTGTGCCAGTGCTAAAGAACAGTAAACAGGCAAAAAAAGCACAGCACCAACACTTTGACAAATGCAAAAGAATTTTACTCACAGATATGGCAAGACACAGTAAAACACAGTGGTGCCATGCAAGGTAACAAGGTCCCTCCTGGACTGTCAGGAGATGATATTGAGCCTGACCCAGATCTTAAGACTGGGTGATGATGTGGAAGGAGTAGGATCTAATACTGTTACAGAGCCTGTGGTCAAGGACCTGTCTCGAGCTTCGCTCTCGAGGTCAGAGAGAATCAGAATCCCTCTGTGGCAGAACACACTGGTTCTGCATAGTTGCCCATCCAGTATTCTCTATATCTTACTTCGAGAGGGTTCCTGCAGTAGGTCTTCACATATGGGACTGAATTCCAAGCAGTCTAAGAAGAAGGAGTCGGAGACGAGATTCGATGTCTGCCAACTAAGGTTCTGCCTTAGGACAGAAGACCTTGCAAACTGCAAGGCCGAACCCAGCTCTACGCCTAGAGGCAATGTCCAGACTGTAGTGTTTAGTGAAGGTGTGGACAGAAGACCAAGTTGCCACTGCACAGATCTCTGCAGCGGACACATTCCTGAAAAAAGCGGTAGAGGTGGCCACGCTTCTGGTGGAGTGGCCTTTAACCGCCCCCGGAAGGGTCTTTCCAAATTTCTGGTAAATGCAGTGAATACAGTTAGCCAGCCACCTAGAGATGGTCTGTTTCAAGATGGCCTTGCCCTGGCACTGGGGGCCAAGGCCACAAAGAGTTGGTTCGATTTTCGAACCTCCTTAATCCAGGACGCATAGTACCTCAAGATTCGATGCACATCCAAGATGTGCAAAAGATATTCCCCCCCCTGTTAGAATGCTGAGGAAAATAGACCAGCAGTTCAACACTCTGATTGAGAGTTGTCTCCGAAACCACTTTCGGAAGAAAAGAAGGATTAGCCCTCAGGACCACCCGTTCCTTGTGGAAAGGCAAATAAGGCTCTCTGCAAAGAAAGGTCTGAAGCTCTGAAACCCTTCGAGCTGAAGTGACAGCAACTAAAAACAAAGTCTTCCAGGACAGGAAGCGCATATCACAACTTGCTGCCAGTTCAAAAGGGGGCAAAGTAAGTTTTTCCAACATAAAATTAAGATCCCAGGGAGGACAGGGGTTCCAGACTGGATGTCTGATGTGAAGGATGCCCTTCAAGACAGTTTTGGAAAGCTCTAGTTGTGCTATGATTTTGCCCTCCACTGGGAGGTGGTAGGCCGACACTGCAGAAAGATGGACCTTAATGGAGGAGTAACTAAGGCCCGACTCAGAAAGATATATGAGGTACTCTAAGAAAAAATTACTCACCTTAGTAATGTTGTTTCTTCTAATGGAGTCTTGCTATATTATAGACATTAGCAGTTTGTTCCAGCTCTAGAACTGCCCCGGAGGAAATGGTTAAAACCATTCCAAAATAGAATTTTGCACGAGAACAGCTCTATCTGTGTCATTTCAAACTTGAACTGTCAGATCTTTACGAGCCAAACTCACTAAGGTCTGTGTGGAAGCTGTAACCTACACTAGCCAAATGGCTACCTAAATAATAACAACCATTGATGGTCCCAACACCCAAGACTCAAGTCAGGGGACCAGAAATACTAACACCATTCTAATAATATGAAAATGGAACATAAGTATAATAAAACACACACACGCTGCAGCACACACATACCCCCAAAGTCCCAAAGGGGACAAAATGCTAACAGGACATAAGTAGTGCCCACACTAAGTTGCCGCACCCACCAAGTAGAGGTTCTGAGAGGGGCAGGTTGGGGGGGAGGTCTATAATATAGCAAGACTCCATTAGAAGAAACAACATTACTAAGGTGAGTAATTTTTTCTTCAAACAACATGAAGTCTTGCTATATTATAGACATTAACAGAATACACAGCAGTACCTCCATGGAGGAGGGGCAAAACCTACTTAGGGAATAGGCTCTGAAGAACAGCTGTGCCAAACCGAGCATCTCTCCTGGCCTAGACATCCAGGGAGTAATGCTTGGTAAAAGTGTGTACCGTTTTCCAAGTAGCAGCCTGGCAAATCTCTAATAAAGGGATATCTCTGGCAGCAGCTAGAGACGCAGCTGTACCCCTGGTAGAATGAGCCCTCAAACCGGGGGCTCTGCCCACTTTCTGATAACAAAATTGGATACAAGAGACAATCCACCTGGCTATTGATCTCTTAGTGGCAGGTTTGCCTTTCCCAACTTCACCATAGGTAAGGAAAAGTTGGAGGGATTCGAACCTGTGACCTTTGGCACGCTCTATATAATAACTAAGAGCTCTCTTAACATCCAGGCTGTGCAACCTCCTCTCACCCGAAGAGGAGTGATCAGTGAAAAATACTGGAAGGGAGATAGATTGATTAAGATGGAAATCTGAAACCACCTTAGGCAAAAACTTCCTATTAGTCCTAGGACTACCTTATCCCTGTGGAAGAAATAAAGTCGGTCTCCACGACAAGGCTTGCAATTCACTTATGCGTCTGGCAGAAGTGATAGCCACTAGAAAACACAGTTTTCCAATGTAAGGTACTTAAGCTCTGCAGAAGACAGAGGTTCAAAGGGGTTGCATTAACTGGGCAATGCAAACATTAAGGTCCCAAGCAGGGGCCGGTTCCCGAAAGGGAGGATTAGTATGGAGTAATCCCTTAAAAACTTGGAAAACACAGGATGAGAGGAAAGAGGGGATGACTTTCCTGCTGACAAAAGCAGACACAGCTGCCAAATGAACTCTCAGGGTAGCTGGTCTGAGACCCAAGGAATTAAGATGTACCATGTAATCTAACAAAATGGGCAATTCAGCAGATTCTGGGGAAATATTTTTCCCAGCACACCAAATGGAAAACCTTTTCCATTTAGAACTATAAGTAGCCCTAGTGGAAGGCTTTCTGGAAGCCTTTAGGATCTCAAGAACACCCTGAGAGAGTGTAAATCAGCAACTCTAACTTCTCAAGAGCCAGGCCTTGAGGTTGAGGGATTTGAGGTCCGGATACCAAACCCTTCCCTGGCACAAGTCAACAGATTGTGATTCCTGGGAGGCAAAGGGAAGATGGACTGTCAGAGACAGAAGGAGTGGGTACCAGGGCTGCCTGGCCCAATCCGGGGCAATCAGAATCACCCTGCAAGGCTGAGATCTGATTTTGACTAGTACTTTGAATAGGAGAGGAAAGGGGGGGAAAGCATAGAGGAACTTCCCCTCCCAATCCAGAAGAACGGCATCCAGGGGAACTGAGCCCAGCACTGGAGGCCTGCAACAGAACAAAGGAAGTTTGTGATTGTCTGGGGCTGCAAAAAGATCTATCTGAGGGATGCCCCACCTGGCAAAACTATCCCCAGCACTTGAGGATCCAGGGACCATCTGTGATGGCCTGGGAAATCCTGCTGAGGGCATCCGCTAGGACATTGTCCTTCCCTGGAAGATGAACTGCTATGAGGGAAGTGTTCAGGGAATAGGCCAGAGACCACAACTTCATTGCCTCGGTGCACAAGGCCGAAGACCGAGTGCCCCCGTTTGTTGATGTACCACATTGTTGTGGTGTTGTCTGTTCTGACTTGTATCACCTTGTCGTGGACAGATGCAGAAAAAGCTTGAAGAGCTAAAAAGACAGCTCTGAGTTCCAGCAAATTGATGTGGAGCAGAGATTCCTGGGGGGACCAAACTCCCTGAGTGGAAAGGTCGCCCATGTGGGCTCCCCAACCCAGAAGGGAAGCATCTGTAGTGAGAGTCAAGTCGTGAGAAGGGGAAATGAAGGGGACCCCTGCTCTTAAATTGCTCTGATCCTGCCACCACCGGAGAGCTAGGATCAAGGTTCAGTCACTGGGACCAACTTGGAAGGGGTCTCTTCTCGGAGACCAAAAGGTTCTCAAGTGAAACTGAATGTCTCTCATCTGAAATCTGGCTCCCTGCACAACAGCTGTGGATGCAGCCATGTGCCCCAGGAGCTGCAGAAGGTGTCTTGCTGGTCGAGAGACCTGCAGAGTGAAGGAAGAGGCCAGAGCCACTCAATTCCTTACCCTTTCTGGGGGAAGAAAGGCTCTGGCTAGCTTTGTGTCCAATTCTGCCCCTATAAAGGTGAGTACCTGGACTGGTTCCAGAACCGACTTTGGTAGGTTTAGCAGAAACCCAGGGAGGTGAGAAGCTGCTGGGTGACCTGCAGGTGAGATTTTACCTGTTCTGGGGACTGGCCTACAATGAGCCAGTCGTCTAGATAGGGAAAACAGCAATCCTCTGCCTCCTTAAGTGGGCCACTGCCACTGCTAGACACTTTGTGAATACCCTTGGAGCAGAGGTAAGGCCGAAGGGCATTGCTCTGAACTGATAATGACCTGAGGGCAGTTCGAATCTGAGGTACTTTCGATGGGATCTTCTGATTAGGACATGGAAATAGGCATCCTTGAGGTCAGGAGGCTAGCCAGTCCCTGGCCTTAGGGAAAGGTAAAATCATTGCCAGAGTTACCATTTTGAACTTTGGTTTCAAAGATGCTTGTTCAGATATCTCAGATCTAAAATGGGCGCCATTCTCCTGTCTTTTTGGGGTAAGGAAGTATCTGGAATACAGACCCTGCCCTGATGCATGGGAGGAACCCTTTCTACTGCTCTGAGAGCTAACAGGGATGAGACCTCTGTTTCCAGGCGAGGGTCTCTGAAGCACTTGCAGGTAGAAAAGTCTGCTTCTCAACTTGGAAACTTTTTGAAGCTGGAGAACAGACCCTGGCTTACTACTTCCAGAACCCACTTGTCTGAGGGTTAAAAAGCCCAATTCTGACTGAAGTAAGCCAGCCTGCCCCCCACTGGTACAGGAGAATCGGCCCTGGGCACCCCATCAGGGTGCCTGTTTCGCAGGAGCTTTAGGCTGGGGGGTGGGAGCAGGTCTGCCCACCCTTCGTCTGCCCCTGCCTCTGAAGAAGCCCCTCTGAGCATAGGCAGAGGAGGCCTGAGTCTGGTAGAAAGGCCTGTGAAAAGGCCTACCCCTACCCCTGGGGGCATGCCTTTGAGGAGTGGCTTGCCGCTCCTTAGCCTGGGCACTCTTGTAAGTAGTCCTATATTCATCCATCTTCTTCATGTAATTCTCTGTCTGCTCTCCAAACAGAGAATTTCCCACCATAGGAAAATCCATAGCCTTAGTCTGGGTATCCTGTGACAAACTAGTACACCTGAGCCAGGCCAACCTACGAAAAGCTACAGATGTGGCCATGACCCTAGAGGAAACATCATTAACATCCACAGCAGCATGAAACTGAACCTTAGAGGCTTCAATGCCATCAGCAGCCACCTGTTCTAGTTCACTAGCCAGCTGGCCATGGGCCTGCTTGGCCATTGCATAACAGTATCCCATCTACATTTCTGATACCTAGCTACATAAGCCATATAATTTGCTTGCCTGAGTCCCAGAGAGGCTGCCATATACTGTTTTTGCCATGGCATCAATCTTCCTGGAATCCTTGTCAGGAGGATGTGAAGCCAAGGGAATATTAGCTTTATCACAGGCAGCAGCCTGAACTACCCCAACATGACTGCATTGCTGAGAAAGGAATTCTGTATCAGGGCCTGACAATGTATACCTTCTGTCCATCTTTTTATCTACAGGAGACACAGAATTAGGAGCTTTTAAAATTTTAATTGTTTGTTTCCTAAAAGATTTATGTAAAGGAATAGACAACCTCCTAGACTCTGGAATATCCATCATTTCTACAAAATCAGGCTCCTCTAGCTCATCCACAGCCTCTTCTAAAGGAAGCTGGAGGGTTTCAGCAACTTTTTTATAAAACATAAAATGAGATGGGGACTCAGACAGCATAGCGGGAGATTCTAAAGGTCTGTCTGGGGAGATGTCCGTTCAATGGCACACCAGACCTTCCCAGCCACATTCATACTGTTCATAATCCTCCTCCCCTCCTCTGGTTCATAAAATTCCTCAATATCATAATCCTGAACCACTGGGACCGGACGAACCGACCTTTTACCAGATAGTGGTGGTTCTGGATGGACCCTGAGACAGTGACTGGACAATTTGTATGGCTTTTGCTATCTCTGCAGCAGTTGGAGAAGGAATTTTGGACTCCAGACCTGCTGATTTTCTTGTTTTCTTTACTGGAATTGGTTCCTCAGAACCAGCTTTTCTTTGCCGAGGAAGTCTGGCCCTGGTCAGAGGGCACTCCCTCTGGTTCGGTTGGCACTGAACCGGCTGGCCATCGGGTCAGCGGACTTTTTGGCCTCGTTCCTGAGCCTGCCCAATCTTTTTCCAGGGTGGCTGCAGGAAATTCTTACATACCTGGCAGTCTGACTGGAGGTGGTCAAACCCCAGACAATAAACACATGTGGTGTGTGGGTCAGCCTTGGCAAAGACTTCCCCACAAACATCACAGTGTTGAAACCCAGTGGGCCCGGTTTTTCTTTTGGGTTTCTCACACATAATGCCAGCCTAACCAAAAACTTGCCCTTTTAACGGCAGTGCCAGGCAAGACACCCTTGCTCGGTTCTAACCGTGTGTCGCAGGTATTGGAAAAAAACGTAATAAATCCGTTTTTAGAACCGATAAGAACCGGGAACCGCACTCTAAAATAGTAACTTTTAGTTTTAAATGAGTTTTAAACCCACTGATCGGTTCAAAACCGAACCGATAACTTACAAGTTCCACACAGACAAAACCTTCATTTACTTACGGTTACCACAGATAGAGCTTGAACCGAACGGTTTTGCGGTTAAAATAAAACTATTCTCGGTTAAATCCAACCGAGAAAACACTTTTTAAACCGAGAAATGAACCGAGCAGAAGGAGAAATCTCCGGAGCGACTGTTCACTGAGGCGGAGTAAAGAATCTGACAGTTCAAGTTTGAAATGACACAG
Organism: Neoceratodus forsteri; assembly: GCA_016271365.2. Lineage (NCBI taxonomy): Eukaryota > Metazoa > Chordata > Ceratodontiformes > Ceratodontidae > Neoceratodus > Neoceratodus forsteri. The sequence goes on along the minus strand of JADMNL010000031.1, from coordinate 129,767,457 downwards.
ATAGAGCTGCTCTCGTGCCAAAATTCTATTTTGGAATGGTTTTAACCATTTCACTCCGAGGCAGTTCTAGAGCTGGAACAAACTGCTAATGTCTATAATATAGCAAGACTTCATGTTGTTTGAACACCTGGGAAGCCAAGCAAGAAAAGGGGTCCAAGTGTTTGGCTGTGGCCCGGACAGAAACTTTCTTCCACTTCATGGCATAGGTGGATCTGGTAGAGGTTTTTTTGGCTTCTACCAGGACCCAAGTGACCTGGGAGGAAACTCCATAGTGGGAAACTACTATGTCCACAGGTGCCACGCATGAAGGTGGAGAGACTGAAGACTTGGGTGTACCAGGGCGCCCTGCCCCTGAGACAGAAGGCCATGAGACAGTGGCAGAAGGACCGGCGGTTCTAGAGCCAGTTGTTGCAACAGTGGAAATCAAATCTGCCAAGGCCACAGAGGGGCAATCAGAATTAAGTGGGCCCCTTCTGCCTGAAATTTCAACAGAACGTTCTGAATGAGAGGAAAGGGAGGAAACGCATATAAAAACCTCTCTGTCCACGAGAGAGACAGTGCATCTCGCCAAAAAGCACCATGCCCGGGAATGAACGAGCAAAAGCTGGGTAGTTTTGCGTTGAATGGGGAGGCGAACACATCTAGGACTGGCCGGCCCCATCGAAGAAAAAGGTCTTCAACTACTTCCTGCTTTAATTCCCACTCGTGAGTCCTGGCTACTGATCGGCTGAGACTGTCCACCAGGATTTTGCGCATGCCTGGGACATGGACTGCTGTCAGAAACAGACCATGCTGAATCACCCAGTACCATACTCTCACTGCTTCCCTGAAAGGAGGGTACGACCGGGTTCCTCCCTGTTTGTTGAGATACCAGACAGTCGCCATGTTGTCTGTCTGGATCAGAAGTGTTCCCAGGTGGAGAAACAACTGGAAGGCTTGAAGAGCATAGAGGACTGCTCTGGTCTCCAGGACGTTGATATGGAGCTGCTGCTCCTGGGGAGTCCACGAACCTTGGGTTTTGTGGTACCCCAAATGGGCTCCCCAACCCATATCAGAGGCGTCCAATGTAAGGGTCTGGGTAGGGGCCCAAGAGTGAAAAGGAGATCCCACTAACAAGTTGGAGAGATCCTGCCACCAGAGAAGATCTTTCTGCAGGCTGTTGGAGATCATGACCAGTTGGTTCATGTCATCCAACCGTTGATCCCACTGGATTCGAAGGGACCACTTGGTGACCCTCCTGTGCAGTCTGGCCATGGGGACAGTAGGAATGGCCACTGCCATAAGCCCCAAAAGATGAAGCACTGCATGTGCTGGGGTCCATCGAGCCTTGGCCACCAAAGTAGCCTGAGAAGCTAATGTCTTGGCTCGATCCAATGGCAAGAAGGCCTTGCTCTGGACTGTGTCCAGTACCGCCCGATATATTGGAGGTGCTGAGAGGGTACTAGCTGCGACTTGGGAAGGTTGACCAAGATGCCCAGCTTGACAAACAGATCCAGAGTGAAAGAGAGAGACTCCTTCAGACTGTCCAGGGAGGAAGCTGAAAAAAAGCCAATTGTCCAGGTATGGGACAGTACAGTTACGCAAGAACTTACCGTAACAGCAGATCTTCAAGAGGAGCTCTTGCAGCAGACTATAACAGTCAGGACTGTGCCGCAGGCACTAGGACCCTCCGGAAAACTTCTCAGCCAGCAGTACCAAGCAGGGACCACTCCCAACGTCAGCCCTGGTACAAAAGGGGGCAGACCTGGCTCTACCTCAGTTCCCCCGCCAAGGCCCACGAACAAGACCAGACAAGAGAAGGAGACGAAGCACTCGAAGATGTAGATGACGATCTGTACACCTTGAGGGAGAAGGCAGGTGGGAAAGTAACACCTGCTGCAAGAGCTCCTCTCGAAGATCTACTGTTACGGTAAGTTCTTACGTAACTGTACTGTCTTACTTCAAGTGGCAGCTCTTGCAGGAGGCTATAACAGTTAGGACTGAATACCAAGCAGTCCCACGCCAAAGAGGTAGTCGACCCCGCGAGGTGGAATATACTGACTCCAGAGGCCTAGGACAAAAGTCCCTGCAAAACAGCCAGACCAAAACCAGCACGGCATCTGGAGACAATATCCAAGCTGTAATGCTTGACAAAGGTATGCACCAAGTTCCAGGCAGCGGCCGCACATGTCCCTTATGGAGATATTTCTCAGGGCGGCAAAAGAAGCAGACACTCCCCTAGTGGAGTGATCCCTGACTGGACCCTGTAGGGGGTTATTATGCTTTTCATAGCAGAAGAATACGCAGTGGATGATCCACTTCGAAATCGTCTGCTTGGTCACCGGTTTGCCCAAGCATTGTGGTGCAAAGGCCACAAAGAGTTGCTCCAACTGACAATGCACAATCGTCCTTTTGAGGTAATACCTCAAAGTCCTGTGGACGTCCAATGTGTGAAGGAGAGCTTCCCCTCTATTAGATGGGGAAGGGAAATAAGACTGGAAGGTCAACCGACTGATTGAGGGTCAACTGCGAGACCACTTTCGGAAGAAACAGGATTTGTTCTAAGGGAAATCCTTTCCCTGTGGAAAACCAAATACGGCTCTTTACACATCAAAGCCTGAAGCTCAGAAACTCTTCGAGCTGAGGTTAATAGCAACCAAAAAAACACACCTTCCAGGAAAGAAAATGCAGCTCACAATCCACTGCTGGCTCAAAAGGAGGGCGGGTAAACTTCACCAACACAAAAAGGAGATCCCAGGGTGGGATAGGATCCCCAATCAGAGGTCTCATATGCAAAATTCCTCTCAGAAAGGTGCAGGCGACATCCAACTGTGCTAACGCCTTGTCTCCAATCAGAGCATGGTAGGTGGAGACAGCCCACGTGTGCACCTTAATAGAGGAGTAACTCAGGCCGTGTTGGTACAAGGACAGGAGGTACTGTAACGCTGAGTTCACTGCACAGGTGACGGGGTCCAAATGCTGTGATGAGGCCCATAGACAAAACCACTTCCATTTCATAGCATGGGTGGAGGGCTTCCTCGCTGACACTAGGACTGCCGCTACCTCCGGGGAAACCCCGTATCTGTTGAGCAACGTCTGAAGGAGCCAAGCATGCAGACGTAAGGAACGGAGATCCAGATGGACCAGCTATCCCTGTTCCTTGGATAGTAACTGCGAGCATATGGGCAGCGGAGTTGGAGGTTCCATGGATAACCACTGCAGGAATGGGAACCAAATCTGCCAAGGCCATCAGGGGGGCTACTAGAATCATTCGAGCCCCTTCTGCCTGCAACTTCAGCAGAACTCTCTGAATGAGAGGGAAGGGAGGGAAGGCATAGAGAAACCTCCCTGCCCAGCAAAGGGATAACGCGTCTGGCCAGAAAACTCCAGGCGCGTGTTCTCGTGAGCAAAAAACTGGCAATTTGGTGTTGCGTGGTGACGCAAAGAGGTCCAGCTCTGGATGACCCCACTTGTCAAAGAGCTGATCTGCTACGGACTGTAACAGCTCCCACGCGTGCACTCTGGAACGAGGCCTGCTTAAGCTGTCGGCCAGATTGTTCAGGATGCCTGGAACGTGCACTGCTGACAGCAGAATGTGCCGTTCCAGCGCCCAGTACCAGACTCTCATCACCTATCTGTAAAAGGTACACGAATGAGTACCCCCTTGCTTGATGTAGAAGACGACCGTCATATTGTCTGTTTGAATTAGAAGAGAGTCCGGCACCAGGTCCTCTTGAAAAGCTTGTAAGGCATAGAGAACCACTCACATCTCCAATACATTGATATGGAGAGATCGCTCCTCGGGTGTCCAAACCCCTTGCGTTTGATGAGCACCCATGTGCGCTTCCTATCCCAGATTCGATGCATCTGTCGTAAGGGTCTGATCTTATGGCTCCAGATGAAACCTGACCCCTTTCTCCACATTCCGGGGGTCCATCCACCAAAGCAAAGTTCTCCTGACTGGCTTGGTGATCCTGACGAGAAAGTCTAGATCGTCGTAGCCCTGGTCCCACTGCACCCTGAGCATTCACTGTGGGACCCTCATGTGGAGGCAGGCCAGAGGAGTGACTGGAATGGCCACCGCTATGTGCCCCAGTAGCCTGAGGAAGTTCCGTGCTGAAACTTGAGGAGTTACTGAGATCCATTCGTCAATCTCTTGCAGGTGATGGCCCCTGTCCAGGGGTAGGAAAGCCATGCCCTGGATAGAATCCAGGACCGCTCCAATGAAGACGAGTCTGATTGGGCTCGGGGGACGATTTCTGAAGGTTCAGGGTGATCCCCAGCTCTCGGAACAGAGTATAGGTGTCTCCGAGGGCGTGAAGTAGGCTTGACCTGTGCTGTAAGCAGCCAATCGTCGAGGTAAGGGAAAACGTAGTGCCCCTGGTGCCTCACAGCCACAGCCACCACTGCCAAGCATTTTGTAAAGACTCACGGAGCGGAGGAGAGACCAAACAGAACAACTCAGAATTGGTAGTGCTCCCCTTGGAAGTGGAACCTCAGAAACTTCCGGTGGGGAGGGAAGACCCCGATACGCATATATGCATCTTGCATGTCTAGAGAGCAGAGCCAGTCTCCATGGTGCAGCAGGGGGAGTAGACCTGGAAGGTTCACCATCCTGAACCTTTTGTACTCTATAAAGAGATTGAAAGAGCTGAGGTCCAGAATGGGACAAAGATCCTGGGTCTTTTTTGGGACCAGGAAGAAGTGGGAATAAAACCCCTTTCCCCGCTGATGCAAGGGGACTAGCTCTATTGCCTTTTTTTGCAAGAGGGTCCGAATTTCTCCTTCTATCAGTGGGATGTGAGAAGGAGGATATCAAGAGTACTTTGGTGGAGTATTTGGAAGGAACTCCGTGAACTCTAGTGTGTGCCCTCTCCTGATAATGGCCAGGACCTATTGGTCCGTAGTTATCGACCTCCACCCTTCGAGATGAAGGGAGAAGCGGCACCTGACCGTCTCCCTGGAGTCTTCCTTTGGAAGGGGAGGGCGGAAAGGAGTCATTGGGCTGAGCCGGGTGTAGGCAGACAGGCCTGGGAGGACTTGGGCCCACGGTCAGGAGCACCTCCAGGTTGCTGGTTACTGGCTCTCCTATGAAAGCCACCTCTCTGACCCTGCTGATTACCACAGGCTTGTCCACCGTGACCACTTGAGGGCTTGCGAAATGGCCGTTTCCATTGCTGTCGCTGGTCGCCGCGGTACATTTGGCGGACCGACCAGATGGACTTGCCCGACTCCTGGAGATGAGAAATCAAAGCCGTCTCCTGCCCAAACAACAAGGTACCCTAGAATGGCAAATCCCTGATACCAGACTGCAGATCCTGGTGAAAACCCGAAACTCTTAACCAGGCATAGTGCTGAAGGCACACTCCGGAAGCGGCTGCCCTGGCTGCCGTATCTGCAGTGTCGTACAAGGCTCTCAGGACTTGAGAACCTACGTCAGAGCCCGATTTAACAATGTCCAGAAGCTCCGTCTTCTGCTCGGAATCTGGCATGGCTCTCAGTAGCTCTTGTCCCCTCTCTCCCACAGAGCATTCTGGTACTGGACCACATGCGTCAGGAAGTTAAGGGACCGGATGGAGCAGGTGGAGGCAGAGTAAACTTTCTTGCCCACCTGGTCCAAATACCGAGACTCTGGATCGGGAGGCTGTGAGCTAAGGTGCTTCAGCTGCCTGGACTTGTCATGGGCAGCCGTGATGACCGAAGAGTCCGCTTGAGGGTTCTCTGCTAAAAAGGCTTCTGCCCTCGGTGCCTTACATAGCTTGTCCGATTTTTAGGGAACAGGATGGACGCCAGACGTTTCCAGGTAGTCCAAGTCAGGTCCTGGAAAGTGTCCACTAAAGGAGGGACCACCAATGGTTTCGGCTCCTTTTGCCTCAGGTATTTGGCCAACCTTCCGGCGTTCCAGATCCATGTCCTCCGTTTCCCACTCATTGGAGGCCTGGATATGCCTCATGAAGTCCATAAAGGTCGGATCATCTGGAGGCGAGCGAGGCTGGTCCTTCTCTCCCGGGGACTGCCCAACGTCAGGAGAGGAAGAAGATGTCGACGAAGAAGAGGAAGATCAACTACTAGGTCTGTAATAGTCAGATTTCTCCTTATGACCAGACTCCCTCTGTTGTCGGTAGCTGGGGGACCGACGTCGGTCCGAAGACCAGCTCCGGTCCTGAGATCGGCGACGGAGCAAAGACTGACGTCCCTCAGAGGACCCACGTCGGGAGCGCTCTCATCTAGGGGAACGAGAAGGGCTGCGAGTGTAAGACCTGGACCGGCAACGGTCTCCAGAGTCTTTGGAGCGCAGTCAGTGGTCTTTGGACCGGGCGTGGGAACAAGCCCTGGATGGAGGTGTAGGCGGTCGCTCTGGGGACTTCCTCACGGAAGGCTCGCCTCCAGGCTGTGGTTTGCCCGCCGGGTCCAGTACCGGTGTCTGGGCCAGAGACGGGGGGTCCACTTCTGGACCTTCCCCACCAGAAGGAGAACAACTCCTGCAGCTCGTCCTTCGAGAAAACTTTGGCCGCTTGGCCCTGAAAGGGAGTATCCGGAACAGCAGCACGTGACGGGGAGCCCTCTTGGGAGCCCAGGAGGAGGAGGACTTGGTGGGCGGGGACATCGGCTGATCCGTGGTCTCGCCCGAACCCTTCGCCCCTACAGCCAGCGTCAGAGGAGGGACCGACGATGGGGTGTCTCGGGGGAGCGCCAGAGAGTCCTTTGGCTCCAGAGGCGCACCTTTAGCAGGCGGTGCCGGTGCCTTGGGAGGTGGGGCCGAAGCTTTCACCTCCAAGGTCTTGGTGGTAACCTTTGCGGGGTTACCTTTTGCTAGTGAGCTTCTCCCGATGGGCCGACCTTGGCCTGAGAGCGACTCGGACGCTCACCTGAGCCAGGGACACATGGGCCTTTTTGGGAGAGAGCCGCGAGTGAGAATGGGACCAGTGTCAGGACTTACTGTGGTCTTTCCCGTGGCGCTTGGTCTTATCCTTGCATTTCCCCTCCGAAGTGTGCAGATCCATCTGTTTTTGGAGTAGAAATGCCTTCAAGGCCTTAAGACGTCGGATCTGGGTCCAGCTGGTGAACGCCTGGCAGGCTGAGCAGGCCGCGGTATTGTGGTACGGCCCGAGGCAGAAGACGCAGCGCTTGTGCCCATCTTTGGCGGGGATCTGCTGTCCACAATTGCACTTGTTCTGGTGAATCTCCGGAGAGACAATGATAGCGAAGACATCCGTCGAAACACTGGAAAAAAACATCGAAAAATGGTACAAAAACGATATATAAAAGTAAATTTCGCTGTTCCTGGCAAGTTGAGGAAGGAGGCTCTTCTCACGTGCGCGGGACGCAGCGGGAAAAGAACTGAGGTGGAGCTGGGTCAGCCCCCTTTTGTACCAGGGCTGACGTTGGGGCGGGGTCGACGTTGGGGGCGGTCCCTGCTTGGTACTGTTGGCTGAGAAGTTTTCCAGAGGGTCCTAGTGCCTGCGGCACAGTCCTAACTGTTATAGCCAGCTGCAAGAGCTCCCACTCGAAGTAAGATCACATATATGCCCTTGCAGCGAAGAAACGCTGCTACTACCGCTAGGCACTTGCTGAAGACCCGGGGCGCTGAGGACAGGCCAAAGGGAAGTGCCCTGAATTGGAAATGGTTCTCCCAGAAGGAGAACCGGAGGAAGCGGTGGTGGGCCAGGAGGACAGGGATATGAAGGTAGGCATCCTGCATATCTTGGGAGCACAGCCAAGTGTTTGACTAAAGCAGGGGTAGGAGTCCCTGAAGGGTCAGCATGCGGACCCTCCTGTATTCCACGAAGAGGATGAGCGTGCTGAGATCCAGGATAGGTCGCAGATCCCACGTCTTCTTTGGTACTAGGAAGAAATGGGAGTAGAATCCCCTTCCTAGTTGATCTAGAGGGACGTGTTCTATGGCCGCTTTTTGCAGCAGGGACTAGATCTCCTGGTGGACGATGGGGATCTGACCCAACGGGTAAAAGGACCTTCCCGGAGGGTGTGGAGGTGGAATCTGCAGGAACTCGGTAAGAGTGACCTTTTTGTATGAGCTGAAGGACCCACACGTCTGTAGTGACGGACTTCCACCCCTCCAGGTGGAGGCCGGGCATCCCTCCTACCAGTTCCTCCAAGGGTAATGAAGGTAGCGGAAGGAGGGGAAGCGAGTCAGGATGCCGAGGGGAGTGGAGCTTTGGTCCCTGAGGCTGGTTTGGCAAACTTTGCCTGAGGGGTTTCAGCTCCAGTGCCAGTGGCGAGCCTTTTGCCTTGACGCTTGTTCTGGCTCTTATTCCATCGTCTCTGGGCTGTTTCTTTTGACCTGCCCGATACATCGAGCGTACATCTTGAAGGGATCATCCGCTCTCCTGCAGCCCTGTTATAATGTCCTTCGCGTCACCGCCAAAGAGGACGGAACCCCTGAAGGGTGCGTCCAAAAGGGATGACTGGGCATCCTGTGCCAGACCTGCAATACGGAGCCATGATAGGCACCGAAGGCAGATCCCCAAGGCCGCAGCCCGAGCCACGGAGTCCACGGAATCATACGTGGCTTGGAGTGCGTGATACAGGAAGATTTGTTCATGCGGACCTTGTCCAACAACTTGGCCCTGAGGTTTTCGTCAGGGATATCCTGAAGGTCCCTCTCCAGCTGTGAGGGATACCTTTTGAAAGGCCACCATATGGGACACGTAATTTAGTGACCGGATGGCACAAGATGTGGATAAGTAGATCTTTCTACCGAGTTGGTCAAGTTGCCTTAAGTCCTTGTCTGGTGGGGAGGAGCTCAAGTGTTTGGGTTGAGCCGAACGGTCATGCGCGGCCGTGATGACCATGGAGTCGGCTTTCAGGTGATAAGGCAAATGAGAAATCCCTTCGGGGGGGGAGTAAGTTCTATCAGCCTTTCTGGAAACAGCCGGGATGGAAGAGGGCTGTTCCCATATGGTAGTGACCAAATCCTCATGAGGGCCCATCCAAGGGGGGGGATGGGTAGAGGGTCTGTAGTTGATAAATTCAGGTGTTCAGCCAATCTTTTGCGCTGAGGAGCAATCTCCTTAGAGGGCCAGACCCCCGCTGTCTGGATAGTTCTCAATAAATCCCCGAACGAAGGATCCTCCGGGGGGATTCTGGCTACTCCTTTGGAGGAACTTCGACCAGTGATCGAGGATCAGAGTGGCCGATATCAGAGTCTGAGGCCTCAGAGCCACTGGGAAGGGAAGGATCCAACCCGGTGCTGCCCACAGGAAGGGAACCTGCAGCTCATCCCAGAGGAACCGGGGGGAGGTGTGCTCTGGGCAGAGGAATTCCTCCCAACGGTTGGGACTGTCTAAATTCAGTGATGAGCTGGGTCCTAGCATTCTGCCACCATGCCGGGACCAAGTCCCGGTCAGGCAGCGGTGGTGGAGGAAGTGGAGGAGGAGGCTGGTACCCTGGATACCCCTGGTAAGTTGGGTGGTGCCAGTACGGGTGTTGATACCCCAGCAACCCGAAGGATAGCCTAAAGGCGGATATCCGGATATCGGATATCCCAGCGTTGGGTATCTAGGCATTGGATATCCCGGCGTCGGCGGCACATTGCCCTGCGTCAGATATAAAGGATCAGTCAGAGGGCCACCCAGCGGCGGAATGTGGGGATCAGGCCCCGGAAAACTGCCAGAGGGTCCCGCAGGAGCAGCCGGGGGGTGTGTGTGTGCTGAAGGGCCACTGGGTAGTGGCAGGGGATCAGATCTAGTGCCCGAGGGTCCCGAAGGAGGGGGATCCATGCCTAAAAGATCCCGGTTCCGGTGACGGACTCCTAGCAGGAGGGAGGTCTGGAATCAGAAAGATGCCTGGCAAAGGGGGGAGCTCTGGGAGAGACCCCAACAACAGGTCGGGTAATGATCTTGAGGGAAGAGACAGGTCGGGACCGGGTGGTGAATCCCTTGGGGTAGAAACTTGCAGGGATGAAGTGTCTCCTGCGAGCACACTCGTGCTGACATCAGGGTCCTCAAGGGAGCCCGACGGGCGAAGAGGTACTGCTGTGCGGGCGACGGGTGGTCCATCGTCCGACTTATCAGTCGTAATTGGGCTGGCAGCGGCAGAGAGACAGCAGTCAGGCTGACTGATCTGGGATGGGGACTCGGTGGCAGGGCTGGAGGGTGACTTAATGGCAGTGCTACACGTTGGAGAACTTATAGACACCTCAAGAGAGGCAACCCCCATCTGCCCACTCACCTCGACAGTAGGGAGAGAAAGCGCCCGGCCTGTAGAAGCGGATGGAGGGCCTGGAAGAGTAGTACTCACGGTCCTGAAGGTAGAATGCCTTCCTCATGGCAACGGGCTCCTCTCCCGGCACTTCTCCTCATCTTTCTTTTTCTTTCTTGGGGCTGGTGATGACAACCTCTCCCTAAGCTCCAGGAGCTCCTTTTCCATAGAAGCCAGCTGTCGGGTAAGAAGGTGGGCCTTGAGGGTCCGCTTGCATCCGGTCCAGGTAGCCTGGTTGAACCACTGGCAGATAGCACACTCAGCCGAGTTGTGCTTAGGCCCCAGGCAAAGGAGGCAGAGGGAGTGGTCATCCCTGTGCGGGATTTGGGCGTCGCACTTGGTGCACTTCTTTTTTGTATGAGGCAATATACACTCATTCGAAAAATGCGGAAAAAGTGATGAGGAAAATGAAGAAAATGTCAAATACTAAGCAGACAACTGATCACTGTTCTAGCACGTCTGCCGAACGAACTGAGGCGACGGCGGGAAAGAACTGGAGGGTGAGCGCAAGACCGCCCCTTTTATAGTCGGGCTGACGCCGCGTCACCTGACGTCAGGGGCAGTCCCCGCTGATGACTGCTAGCTACAGGGTTGCCGTTGGAACCTGAGACCAGGGAGCGCAGTCCTATATGTGAAGACCTACTGCAGGAACCCTCTCGAAGTAAGATATAAAATTACGTACCTACCGTAATTCTTGATCTTCTCTTGTATCTTTACCATTCATTACTGATGGGTGTAAGCCGGCGGCACACACCCGAAACGGGAGTTTTTTTTTTTTTCCAGATGAGTCGGCACCAATGGTGCCGTCCCCGAGAGTGACGCATCACATGATGCGCGAGGGGCGGCCGTTATGCACCGCAGACTCCTCCTCCATCCCAGTTCTGTTAGCCGGAGAGGCAAAATAAAGACAAAGAAAGGAGAGTGAGGCAAGAGAGCTGAGGGATAGAAAAAGGAAAGGATATAAACTGAAAAAGGGATAAGCCAGAAGAGGACAGAAGAAAAAATTACTCACCTTAATAATTGCTTTTCTTCTCATGGAGTCTTGCTACATTATGACATATAGCAGTTAGCCACAGCACTTGAACTGCCCCGGAGAGGAAGGAGTTAACTCCAGGCTGACTGGAGTTCCAAGCGCGAGCGCCTTGCTGAAAGCTCTATCTGGCTAGTTTCAAATTGAAACTGTCAGATCTTTACGGAGCCAACACTAAGCAAAAGTCTGTGTGGAAAAAACTCTACACTAGCCAAATGGCTACCTACTAGTAGAAATAACAGAAACAACAACAACAACAATATCACCCTGACAAGCACTATTAGGCCCCCCCCTCCCCAAAAGACTCAAGTCCAGGAGGGGGGCCAAACCTACAAGTAAAACAGAAATACCTAGTTTTCCTAATCCTAAGAAAAGGGAAAAAAGAGCTATAATGACATGACACAGTGCTTGCACCAATTTGCCAACCCCTTACCCAAGTAGAAGTTCTGAGAGGGGCAGGTTGGGGGGGTGGTCATAATATAGCAAGACTCCATGAGAAGAAAAGCAATTACTAAGGTGAGTAATTTTTTCTTCAAACACCATGAAGTCTTGCTATATTATGACACATAGCAGATTACACAGCAGTACCTCCATGGAGGAGGGCCAGAACCTACTTAGGAAATAGGCTCTGAAGCACGGCTGTGCCAAACCGAGCATCTCTCCTGGACTGGACATCCAGGGAGTAATGCTTGGTAAAGGTGTGAACTGTTTTCCAGGTAGCAGCTTGACAGATTTTCAGAATGGGAATATCTCTAGCAGCCGCTAGAGATGCAGCTGTACCCCTGGTGGAATGGGCCCTCAGTCCTGAGGGGGGTTCTCTACCTAGTTTTTGGTAGCAAAATTGGATACAAGAGACAATCCACCTGGCAATTGTCCTCTTAGTGGCAGGTTTCCCTTTGCCAACCTCGCCATAGGTAAGGAAGAGTTGGAGGGATTCGAACCTGTGACCCTTGGTGCGTTCCAAATAGTGCTTAAAGCTCTTTTAACGTCCAAACTGTGCAATCTCCTCTCACCCGAGAAAGAATGCTCAGTGAAAAATACTGGAAGGGAGATGGATTGGTTAAGATGGAAATCTGAAACCACTTTAGGTAAAAACTTTCTGTTAGTCCTGAGGACTACCTTATCTCTGTGAAAAGAAATAAAATCCTTTTCCACTGACAGGGCTTGTAACTCACTTATGCGTCTGGCAGAAGTGATGGCCACTAGGAAAACAGTTTTCCAAGTTAGGAACTTAAGGTCTGCTGAAGACAGAGGTTCAAAGGGGTTGCATTAACTGAGCAATGCAAACATTAAGGTCCCAGGCAGGGGCTGGGTCCCGAAAAGGAGGGTTAGTGTGAAGTAACCCCTTAAAAACTTGGAAAACACAGGGTGAGAAGAAAGGGAGGCAGGCTTTCCTGCTGATATAAAAGCAGAGACAGCTGCCAGATGAACCTTTAAGGTAGCTGGCCTGAGGCCTAAGGAATTAAGATGGACCAAGTAGTCCAGCAAAATGGGCAAATTAGCAGATTCTGGGACAATTTGCTTCCCAGAACACCAGATGGAGAACCTCTTCCATTTGGAATTATAAGTGGCCCTAGTGGAAGGCTTCCTAGAGGCCTTTAAAATATCAAGGACACCTTGAGAAAGGTGTAATTCAGCAAATTCTAACTCCTCAAGAGCCAAGCCTTGAGGTGGAGGGATTTGAGGTCCGGATACCAAACTCTCCCCTGGGCACAAGTCAGCAGGTTGTGGACCCTGGGAAGGCCCAGGGGAAGGTGGACTGACAAGGACAGAATCAGTGGGTACCAGGGTTGCCTGGCCCAGTCTGGTGCAATCAGAATCACTTTGCAGGGCTGGGATCTGATTTTTACTAACACCCTGAAGAGAAGGGGGAAGGGAAAGGCATACAGGAACTTCCCTTCCCAATCCAACAAAAGGCGTCCAGGGGACTGAGCCCATTACTGGAGGCCTGCAACAGAACAGAGGAAGTTGGTGGTTGTCTGGGGCTGCGAAAGATCTATCTGAGGAGTGCCCCATCTGGCAAAACTGACCCCAGCACTAGGGGATTCAAAGACCATTCGTGATGACCCTGAGAAATCCTGCTGAGGGCATCCGCTGGGACATTGTCCTTCCCTGGAAGGTGAACTGCTACTAGGGAGGTGTTCAGGAGTAAGCCAGAGACCACAACTTCATTGCTTGGGTGCACAAGGCTGATGACCAGTGCCCCTGCTTGTTGATGTACCACATTGTTGTGGTATTGTCTGTCCTGACCTGAACTACTTTGTTCTGGACAGATGCTGAGAAAACCTGAAGAGCTAAAAGACAGCTCTGAGTTCCAACAGGTTGATGTGGAGCAGAGATTCCTGGGACCACTCCTGAGTGGAAAGGTCGCCCAAGTCGCTCCCCATCCCAGCAAGGAGGCATCCGTGGTGAGGGTGAGGAATGAGAAATGGGAATGAAGGGGACCCTTGTCTTAGATTGCTCTGATCCTGCCACCACTGAAGAGCTAGAATCAGAGTTGGGGTCACTGGGACCAATTTGGTAAGGGGTCCCTCCTTTGGGACCAATAGGCCCTCAAATGAAACTGAATGTCTCTCATCTGGAATCTTGCCCTTGCACTACAGCTGTGGAGGCAGCCATGTGCCCTAGAAGTTGCAGAAAGTGCCTTGCTGGTCGAGAGACCCGCAGGGGTGAAAGAGGATGCCAGGGCAATCAGCTCTCTACCCTTTCGAGGGAGAAATGCCCTGGCCAACTTTGTGTCCAATTCCGCACCTATGAAAGTTAGTACCTGAACTGGTTCTAGAACTGACTTTGGTAAATTCAGCAGGAATCCCAGGGAAGTGAGAAGCCGCTGGGTGACTTGCAAGTGGGATTTACACTGTCTGGGGACTGACCCACAATGAGCCAGTCGTCCAGGTAAGGAAACACAGCAACCCTTGCCTTCTTAAGTGAGCCACTACCACAGCTAGACATTTGTGAATACCCTTGGAGCAGAGGTAGACCGAAGGGCATTGCTCTGAACTGGTAGTGACGGAGGGCAGTTCGAACCTGAGGTATTTTCGGTGAGAAGGCCTGATCAGGACATGAAAATAGGCATCCTTGAGGTCCAGGGAGGCTAGCCAGTCCCTGGCCTGAGGGAGGGCAAAATCATTGCCAGAGTTAACATTTTGAACTTTGGTTTCAAAGATGCTTGTTCAGGTACCTTAAGTCTAGAATGGGCCGCCATTCTCCTGTCTTTTGGGGGTAAGGAAGTATCTGAGTACAGCCCTTGCCCTGGTGACAAGGAGGAACCCTTTCCACTGCTTTGCAGTCTAGGAGGGAAGAGACCTCTGCTTCCAAAGCAAGGGCCTCTAAAGGGCTTCAGGTGGAAAATGTCTGGTTCTCATCTTTGGAAACTGTTTGAAGCTGAGAACCAGACCCTGGCTTACTACCTCAGAACCCATTTGTCCAAGTTAGGGACACCCAGTTCTGGCTGAAATAAGCAACCTGCCTCCAACTGGTACAGGAGAATCGGCCCTGGGCATCCCATCAGGGTGCCTGCTTGGCAGTAGCCTTAGGCTGAGGGTGGGGACGGTTTACCTGCGCCTGCCTACCTCTGCCTTCTGAAAAACCTCTGTGCAAAAGCAGAGGAGGCTTGGGACTGATAAAAGGCCTGTGGAAAGGCCTGCCCCTCACCTCTGGGTGTGCCTCTGTGGAGTGGCATGCGCTCCTTGGCCTGGGCACTTTTGTAGGTAGTTCTGTATTCGTCCATCTTTTTCATATAATTTTCCGTTTGTTCTCCAAACAGAGAATTTCCCACCACAGGAAAATCCATAGCCTTTGACTGAGTATCCTGTGACAGATTAGTGCACCTGAGCCATGCCAACCTACGGAAAGCTACAGAAGTGGCCATGACCCTAGAGGAAACATCATTAACATCTACAGCAGTATGAAATTGAACTTTAGAGGCTTCAATGCCATCAGCAGCCACCTGTTCCAATTCACCAGCCAGCTGGCCATGGGCCTGCTTGGCTAACTGCAATACTGTATCCCATCTAGATTTCTGATATCTAGCCACATAAGCCATATAATTTGCCTGCCTGAGTCCCAAAGAAGCTGCCATATACTGTTTTTCACCATGGCATCAATCTTCCTGGAATCCTTATCAGGAGGATGTGAGGCCAGGGGATATTAGCTGTCACAGGCTGCAGCTTGCCACACCTACATGACTACACTGCTCAGTGAGGAAGTCTGTATCAGGGCCTGATAAAGTACACCTTCTGTCCATTTTTTATCTACAGGAGGGACAGAATGAGGATTTTTAAAATTTTTGTTGTTTGCTTCCTAAATGACTTATGCAAAGGAATAGACAACCTCCTAGACTCTGGGATATCCATCATCTCAACATAATCAGGCTCCTCTTGCTCATCCACAGCCTCTTCCAAGGAAGCTGGAGGTTTCTGCAACCTTTTGTAAAACATAAAATGAGAAGGGACTCAGACAGCATAGGGAGATTCTAATGGTCTGTCTGGAGAAATGTCCGGTTCAATGGGCACGACCAGACTCTCCCAGCCACATACATAATGATCAAAATCTACCTCCCCCTCCTGTGGTTCATAAAATTCCTCAACATCATACTCTTGAACCACTGGAACCGAACGAACCAACTTTTTGCCAGCTGTTGGTGGTTCGGCCGGTCCCTGAGACAGTGACTGGACAATCTGTATGGCTTTAGCTATCTCTGCAGCAGTTGGAGAGGCAATCTTGCACTCCAGACCTGCTGATTTCTTAGATTTTTACTGGGACCGGTTCCTCAGAACCAGCCTTCCTTTTGCCCAGAAGTCTCGCCTGGTCAGAGGGCACTCCCTCTGGTCCAGTGGGTGCTGGACCGGGCTGGCCATCCGGTCAGTGGACTTTTGGCCTCTGCTCCCCTGAGCCGCCCAATCTTTCTCCAGGGTGGCTGCAGGAAATTCTTACACCTGGCAGTCTGACAGGAGGTGGTCAGCCCCAGACAATAAACACATGTGGTGTGTGGGTCAGCCTTGGCAAGGCTTCCCCACAAACATCACAGTGTTGAAACCAGTGAGGCCCAGTTTTCTTTTGGGTTTCTCAGACATAATGCCAGCCTATCCAAAACTTGCCCTTTTTATGGCAGTGCCAGGCAAGACACCCTTATCGGTTCCTATCCGTACACGGGTATTTGAAAACCCAATTTAAAAGTTAGGTTTTTAGAACCGATAAGAACGGGAACCGCACTCTAAAAGCCCAAATTATTGTTTAAAATTAGTATTTTTGCAAACCGATCGGTTCAAAACCGAACCGATAATGAATTTCCACACAGACTTTAAAATCCTGTACTTACGGTTTACCAGATAGAACTTTGAACGAAATGCGGTAAATAATTACTTTTGCGGTTAAAATGAACGAGAAACACTCGTTTGAACCGAAATGAACCGAGCTGAAGGAGAGATCTCCAGAGCGACTGTTCAGTGAAGCGGAGTAAAGAATCTGACCGTTTCAATTTGAAACTAGCCAGATAGAGCTTTCAGCAAGGCGCTCGCGCTTGGAACTCCAGTCAGCCTGGAGTTAACTCCTTCCTCTCCGGAGCAGTTCAAGTGCTGTGGCTAACTGCTATATGTCATAATATAGCAAGACTTCATGGTGTTTGAAAAGAAGGGAATGCCTATCCTAAGGGACCGCAGGGCCTCACTTCTGGGGCGGCTCCAAGGGAGGAACAGATAAGAAAAGGAGAAAAAGGAAGAAGAAGAAGAGAGGGAAGAGAACGAGGGATGTTGGGAGGAGAGGACACTGCCCACTGATATAACGGTTTAAGGCTTATAAGCTCGGAACCAAAAACAAGGGAGTAAAGAACCTGCTCGATAGGACTGAAAGAAGGTTCAACCGAACTGCTTACACAGATTGGACACAAAGGGCAGGTTCTCTAACCTCCCGTCATCCCAACTCCTTAAATTCTAGCTGAGAGCTCACAGACTGCCTAGGCAGAAATTCTGTTCCGGAAAGAGAGCGCCCAACTAGGAAGAGGAAGAGGTCCTCTAACACCTTGTTAAGTACTAACACAGATGTGTGTGGGGAGGGGGTGAGCTCTACAGAGGGCACCCCTTTATGAAAACGATAGAGTGGGAACTCAATTGGACTCCCTGAAGGCCAGGCCATAGCGTCAGCTCAAGGTAATTGAAGTGCCAGGAAAACACCACCCAGAAGAAACTGATACAAAAGAAGAATAACACCTGCCAGAGGGACCAGGACAAAAGGGAACCGAGCCATAGAGGGATGTTCCTTTAACTGTGAACTGAACATGGTTAAGAAAACCAAGAGGTCACCCCTAAGGGCAATCAGAAAGGGTTCCCTCAGGATAGAATAAATTCCACTTGTGCCCTCTTTACCTTGAGGAAACAGGATCCGTTCAGGAAAGGACAGAAAAAAATGAGATGGGTACCAGAAAAAACAAGCATTTGTCAATGCCGAATGTTTGCTTGCTGGCATTGGCAGTGGTAGTGTAGAAGTTACAGAGCTGCGTAATAGGAATGGCAGTGAAGTATTGAACTGAAGCCAACCCCACCAGCACCCTGCAGAGAGTGACAGGCATTGGGGTGTGCCTTTGGGTCGTCAGGTATAACGGCCATGCCATTTCACCACACCACACCCTGCAGACACTGACAAGTGTCATGGTGTACCTTGGGGTCTTTGGCCCTTATGCGCATCCCATTCCATCAGGAAATACGGTGAGATGGGTGCGGTATAGGAGAATGGGGTGAACTTTGGGGCCGAAGAGTCCAAGGCATACCTCAATGCCTCTCACTGGCTGCAGGGTGTGGAATGGTATGAGCATTACAGGCAAGAATCCCAAGTCACACCCCTGATGCCTGTCATTCTCTACAGGGTTGGGCGTTATGGTTGGAAACCCAATACCTCAGGCATTCGCTGGTATTTTCTACCAAATTTTCAACATGGTTTTTGTGACCCCACCTCATGAACAGTGGCAATATCAGTTTGTTAGCCGAAGCTGCTTATGCACAGCGATCACGGCATTTAGCACCACAGGTGCAAAACATCCGAACAGGATGTAAAAATGACAGCTGTACTGTTCATGGGGAGGTGTAAAAAATGGCAATGTTGCAAATCTGCAGTAAAAATATTAAAAAACTGGTGAAGTCATCAAGACAGAAACTGTGTAATCTATTAATCCGTAATGTACTAGTTTGGGGATTATTTTACAGCAGATTGTCAACACAGACATTTTGGGACCTCCGATCATGAACAGTGTCACTGTGATTTTCTTTATCTGTCCCGAACAATGATTTTCCACAGCGCCACGCATCTCTGCGCTGAAAGTGTGAAAACACATTTCGGCCATGTTGTGAAAAATGACAGCTGTACTGTTCATAAGGAAGTGTGGAAAAATGGCACTGGTGAAAATCTGGACTGAAAATATTACAAAGTCATGAACTTACGAGGGTGCGTGGAAACTCGCGCAATGCTCACCATAACACAGTCATTTTATGGACTTTTGTCACCAAATTTTCAACATAGCCATTTTAAGACCTCTGCTCATGAACAGTGTAACTGTGATTTTCTTAATCTGTCCCAAACATTGCTTTACTTTACCGACTGCACCATTATGCGCTACGTATGCAGCTTGATACTGGGTGACATGTGAAAAATGCCAGCGCTGTACTGTTCACAAGGAAGTGTAATAAAATGGCAATGTTGAAAATATGGAGTGAAAATATTGAAAATTACAAACTTACGAGCGTAGGAACCGCGCACGCCTCGTGAAAACAGTCATTTTAGGAATTTTTTCACCAAATGTTCAATATAGCCATTTAAGACCTCTGCTCATGAACAGCGTCACTGTGATTTCTTAATGTGTCCCATACATTGATTTCGCACACCGACTGCGCCATTGTGCGCTACATGGGCGGAAACATGTTTTAGGGCAAGATGTGACAAATGACAGCTGTACTGCTCATAAGGAAGTGTAATAAAATGGCAATGTTGAAAATCTGGATTGAAAATATTGAAAATTCGCAAACTTACGAGCGTAGGAACTGCGCAACGCACGCTCGTAAAACAGTCATTTTTAAGAATTTTTTCACCAAATTTTCAACATAGCCATTTTAAGACCTCTGCTCATGAACAGTGTCACTGTGATTTTCTTAATTTGTCCCGTACGACGATTTCGCACACCGACTGCGCCATTGTATGCGCTACATAGGTGGAAACTACGTTTTGGGTGAGATGTGAAAATGACAGCTGCACTACTCACAGAAGGTGGTAAAATGGCAATGTTGAAAATCTGGAGTGAAAATATTGAAAATTCGGCGAACTTCTGACGTGCGTAGGAACGCGCTAGCACGTCAGAAACAATTTTGGATTTTCGCAACTTTTCAAAATAGGCTTCTTGAGAGCTCACCTTATGAACACTGGTAGTGTCGTTTACATCGAAGTCTCGAAGGTGATTTATGTGGCGAAATCACCCTTCGCCCGATAACGCCATGACAGTGACAGCATTCATGAGAAGGGTCCCAAAAACCCCATGTTGAAAATTTGGTGCAAAAAGTCTAAAAAATGCCTGAGATATGCAGCAAAGTTGAAAAAACCCTATATATCCAATTATACAGCTTACCGGCATTTCCTCAGTTCGCAGTCGGCTTTGAAGAGTGCAGACGTGTTTCAGTCCACGAAGATGGTCGCGCCGAGGTCCGGAGGTAAGTAGGGGTGTGGGAGGCAGGGTGTGCAGTGGGTGGAGTGCGGGTTGTGGGGGCAGGGACCCGAGGACAGTTTTATTTGCAGGTTTTTTCTCCTTTAATTGACGACGGGGCGCTTGCCACGCTGGGGTGGGCTCCCAGCGTGGCACAAGGACAGCTGGTTGGGGCGTGGACGCCGGGGACTGGGGACCCCGTCAGCCACAGCATCTGTTGCCACGGTGGGGTGGGCTCCCAGCGTGGCACCCTGTACTCTGGGGGGGGCAGTGGAGCCAACGGGGGATTGGGCACCCCCGTCGGCTATACGATGAGTTGCCACGCTGGGGTGGGCACCCAGCATGGCATGTGGAAGGCTTTGGGGGCAGCAGCACAGCCGACGGGGATTGGGCACCCCGGCTGTACAGTGTGTGTGTGTGTGTGGGGGCAGCACGCAGTATCGTGCGTGTGTGTGTGTGTGTGTGTGTGTAGAGGGGGGCGCGCAGGCAGGCGATATCTTATCGCTGCTCACTGAGCGTAGCTCCCCCTTTCAATACTCCACTGCATTTGGAGCTGTCATAGACAGCTCCAGCAGGCATGGAGAACTCGGCGCGCCTGCAAACACACTGCCTGAATTGAAGAGGGTGCCACACCTCCGAAAACTCGGATGATGGCACTATGTTTCTTGCACATGCGTGCAAGCAAACATAAAAATTACTCACCTTAGTAATTGTGTTTCTTCTAATGGAGTCTTGCTGTATTCTGACATATTCAGTTAGCCCCAGCACTTGAACTGCCCCAGAGAGGAAAGAGTTAACTCTATGCCAGAGCATAGAAAGTTGGGCTCAAGCTCGGTTCAAATCTCTGTCTGCTGCATTTCTAAGTGTAACAGTCAGATTCTTGCGAGCTAATACTAACTAACTACACCTCCTAAGTGTAAATTGTAAATAAAATAGCCAATAGGCAACCAATCTTTGGGTCCCCAAAAGACTCAAGTCGAGAACCCCAAAATAATAACCAGGTAGTGAACCAACATATAACTACAAAAACAACATAAGCATAACCCACTCCCTCTTCCTAAAAGGAGGGAGTGCCACGTACACCACTGATGTGCAACACTGTACTTGCCAGCCCACTTCCCAAAAACCAGGTTCTGAGAGGGGAGGCAGGGAGGGAGGTCAGAATACAGCAAGACTCCATTAGAAGAAACACAGTTACTAAGGTGAGTAATTTTTTCTTCAAACAACATGAAGTCTTGCTGTATTCTGACATATGCAGACTACCAAGCAGTACCTCCAAGGAGGAGGGTACCAAACCTATTTTGGGAATAGGCTCTGCAGTACTGCTGTACCAAACCTAGCATCACTCCTAGCCTGGATATCCAGAGAGTAATGCTTGGTGAATGTATGGACTGTTTTCCAGGTGGCTGCTTTGCATATTTCTAAGAAAGGTATATCTCTGGCAGCAGCCAGAGAAGCAGCTGTACCTGTAGTCGAATGAGTCCTCAGGCCCGAGGGGGTATTTTGCCTAGCTTTTCATAGCAGAATTGTATACAAGAGACAATCCACCTGGCAACAGTTCTCTTAGTAGCAGGTTTACCCATTCCCACTTCACCATAAGTGAGAAACAACTCAGAACAGTCAAACCTAAGCGCCTTAGTATGCTCAATGTAGTAGCTAAGTGCCCTCTTAACATCCAAGCTGTGTAATCTTTCTCCTGAGGAAGAATGATCAGTGAAGAACACAGCAAGAGACATGGACTAGTTCAGATGAAAATCTGAAACCACCTTGTGTAAGAACCTCCTATTGGTTCTAAGGACCACCTTATCTCTGGAATGAGATAAAATCCGGCTCCACTGACAAGAGCTTGTAGCTCACTAATACGCCTGGCAGACATGATGGCTACCAGGAACACAGTTTTCCAAGTCAAGTACTTAAGTTCTGCTGAACCCAATGCATAAGGTGAGCAATGCAAACATTAAGATCCCAGGAAGGAGTAGGGTCCTTAAAAGGAGGTTTGGTATGAAGCAAACCTTTAAAGAACTTACAGAAAACAGGGTGAGATGCCAGGGAGGAAGCCTTCTCCACTGACAGAAATGCAGAGACAGCTGCTAAACGCACTTACAGAGTGCCTGGCCCGAGACCTAGGCCATTGAGATGAACCATATAATCCAGAACAGTAGCCAGATCAGCAGTGTCTGGTAAAACATCCTTACTGGAGCACCAGATGCCGAATCTCTTCCATTTAGAATTATTAAGTTTTTCTGGTGGCAGGCTTTCGAGAAGCTTTAAGAATATCCAGAACCCCCTGAGACAGATGCAGATTTGCATACTCTAACTCTTCAAGAGTCAAGCCTTGCGGTTGAGAGACTGAAGATTGGGGTATCAGATTCTCCCGAGAGGAGGTTAACAGGTTGTGCCTCTTGGGAAGAGATACAGGAAGATGGACTGCTAGGGACATCAACAGGGGATACAAAGGCTGTCTGGCCCAGTCTGTTGCAATCAGGATAACCTTGCACGGTTGTGACCTGATCTTAGGACCCTGAATAACAGAGGAAAGGGAGGAGAGGCATAAAGGAATTTGCCCCCGCCCCCAATCCAGAACCAGAGCATCCAGGGGAACTGTGCCCATGACTGGGGGTCTGCAACAGAAGACAGGAAGCTGATGATTGTCTCGAGCTGCAAAGAGACCTATGCTTGGAGTGCCCCACCTGGAGAAGACTACTTTCAAAATGAAGGTGTCCAGGGCCCACTCGTGATGGCCCTGAGAGATCCTGCTCAGGGCATCTGCTAGCACATTATCCTTCCCTGGTAGATGGATGCTACCAGAGATGCCTGCAGGGAGAGACCACATTTTCATGGCTTCCATGCACAAGGCCGTAGACCAAGTGCCCCCCTGCTTGATGACGTACCACAAGGTGGTGGTATTGTCTGTCCTGACCTGAACCACCTTATTCTTTACTGAGTCCGAGAAAGCTTGAAGAGCCAGGAATACTGCCCTGAGTTCCAGAAGACTGATATGAAGTAGAGACTCCTGAGGGGACCACACCCCTTGTGCTGTGAGGACACCTAAGTGAGCTCCCCAGCCCAGAAGAGATGCATCTGAGGTTAGCACCACTGAATGAGTCTGACTGACGAATGGGATTCCTTGCCTGAGACTGTCCTGATCCAGCCACCATTGGAGAACTTGGATCAGAGTCTGAGTCACTGGAATCAATTTGGATAGAGGATCTTTTTTCTGAGACCAAAAGGACCTCAGATGGAACTGAATGTCCCTCATCTGAAATCTGGCTCCCTGTACCACCGCAGTGGAAGCTGCCATGTGGCCCAAGAGCTGAAGAAAATGTCTTGTTGGTCGAGGCACCAGAAGGAGGAAAGAAGAAGCAAAGTCTGTAAGGGCCTTTGCCCTTGCCAAAGGAAAAAAAGCCTTTGCTTGGACAGTATCCAACTCTGTCCCTATGAAGGTCAGGAGCTGCAATGGTTCGAGAACTGACTTTGGTAGGCTGAAGAGGAATCCCAGGGCAGTGAGCAATTGTCGTGTCACTTGCAAGTTTGACTTGACTTGGTCTGGAGACTGCCCACAATAAGCTAGTCGTCCAGGTATGGAAAAATGGAAATGTTCTGTCTCCTGAGAAAGGCCACTACTACTGCTACTATTGCTAGGCATTTTGTGAACACCCTTGGAGCTGATGTTAGTCCGAAGGGCATTGCTCAGAACTGATAATGACCTGAAGGCAATTTGAAACTGAGGTACTTTCTGTGGGATCACCTGATGGGAATGTGAAAGTAGGCATCTTTGAGGTCCAGGGAGGCCAACCAATCCCCTGGAATCAGAGAGGGAAGAATTACTCCCAGAGTCACCATTCTGAATCTTGGCTTGACAAGGTGCTTGTTTAGGTATCTTAGGTCTAGGATGGGCCGCCACTCCTCTGTCTTTTTAGGGGTAAGGAAGTATCTGGAGTACAGACCCTTGCCCCTGTATGGAGTAGGAACTCTCTCTATGGCTCTGAGAGCCAGCAGAGAGGAAACCTCTGCCTCTAGGGCAATGGTTTCGGAGATGTTTGCAGGTGGAAAAGACCTGACCCTCAGTTTTGGAAATTTTTTGAAGCTGAGGGCCAGTCCCTGGCTTACTACCTCTAGGACCCATTTGTCTGAGTGTCTGAGGTAACAGACTTCCAGGCCTGGAAGTAGTAAGCCAGTCTGCCTCCTACTGGAACAGGGGAGTCCACCCAAGCTGACACATCAGGGTGCCTGCTTGGCAGAAGCCTTAGACTGGGAGGAGGATGCAGCCCTGCTCATCCCCCTTCTGCCTCTCCCTCTGAAGAATCCACTCTGAGGAAAAGGGGAGGAGGCCTGTGCCTGGTAGAAAGGCCTGTGAAAAGGCCTGCCCCTGCCCCTAGACTGCTGCTTCTGAGGAGTTGCCTGCCTTTCCTTGGCCTGTGCACGTCAGTAGGTGGTCCTGTATTCATCCATATTTTGCATGTAATTCTCTGTCTGCTCCCCAGAGAATTACTCACCACAGGGGAAATCCATGGCCTCAGCCTGAGTGTCCTGTGAGAGGCTTGTACACATGAGTCAAGCAAATCTCTGAAGGGACACACAGATGTAGCCATAACTTGTGATGACACATCATTTGAGTCCACAGCACCATGAAATTGGATCTTAGATGTCTCAGTCCCATCAGCAGCCACCTCCTCCAGCTCCTTGGCTAGGTGGGGGGAAATCTGTTTAGACAGTTCCAGAACAGTATCCCATCTGGACTTCTGGTATATGGCTGTGTAGGCCATATAATTTGCCTGCTTGAGTCCCAAGGAGAATGTCAAGTACTGTTTTTTGATCATAGCATCCACCTTCCTAGAGTCTTTATCTGGGGTGTGTGAAGCCAAAGGTATATTAGACTTGTCACAGGCTGCAGCCTGCATGACCCCAACATGGCTGCATTGTTGGAACAAGAACTCTGTACTTGAGCCTGACAGCATATACCTCCTGTCCATTCTCTTATCCACAGAAGGTAAAGAATTTGGTGTTTGAAGAATTTTTTGTGTCCGTTTCCCCAAGAGATTTATGGAGGGGAATAGACAGCCTTTTGGACTCTGGGATGTCCATCATTTCTACAAAATCAGGCTCCTCTTGTTCCTCAACAGCTTCAACCAGAGGGAGCTGAAGGGTCTCTGCTACTTTTTTGTAAAACAAATAGTGGGATGGGGACTCAGAAAGCCTGGGAGGGGAAACATTAGAAGGCCAGTCTGGGAGATGTCTGGTTCAATGGGCTCATCCAGACCTTCCACACCACCATCATCATCATCGTCGTCACCATCGTACCCTTCTTTCCCCCTTCAAATCCGGTTCATAATACTCATCTGGACAATATTCTGGAACTGGGGGAACTGAGTGCCTACCGAGAGTTGCCGGATTGGACGGAACCGGATGGAGCGATTCTACAATACTTATCGCCCTGGCTATCTCTTCGGTGGTTGGACGTTGCGGTTCTGGATCCGAACTGGCCGATTTCCTCTTTTTCTTTGACAGAACCGACCCCTCAGGATCAGCTCTCCTTTTGCCCAAAGGAGTACTGCCCAGGTCAGTAGGCACTCCTTCAGGTTCGGTCAGAACCTAACCAGGCTGGCCATCCGGATTAACGGACTTCTCGGCATCCTTTTCCCTAAGCCTACCCAATCTCTTATCCAGGGTGGCCTTCCGAACATTCTTGCAGATTTGGCAGTCTGAATCAAGGTGGTCAAACCCCAGACAATAAACATAGACAGTGTGATGGTCAGTCTTAGCAAAGGCATCCCCACACTCACTACAGTGTTGAAACCCAGTGAGCCTGTTTTTTTTTCTTAGGTTTCTCAGACATGGCCAGACTAACAACTTACCCTTTACATCTTAGAAGCCAGGTAAGATCCCCCTATTGGTTACCAACCGTGTTACGGTTCGTAGAAAATTTTTTTTTAAATCCTGTTTTTTTGAAAACAATAGGGACCAGTACCTCACACTACAAAACTACGAAATAAAACAAGCTAAACACAACTGGTTCCAAACCGGACCGACAGACAAGACTTTACAATTTCCACAAATGTTTAACAAATAAAACTAAGTCCACTACCTACAACACTTACTGTACCGCAGACAGGGATCTGAGCCGAAAGAAAATAGTCAAAAAACGGTATTTTAAACCGACTGACTTTACCAAACCGAGCGAGTGAAGGAGCAATCTTCGGAGCAACTGTTCAGTTAGGTAGAGTAAAGAAGCTGACGGTTACTCTCTGAAGTGCAGCAGACAGAGGTTTGAAACGAGTTTAAGCCCAACGTTCTATGCTTTGGCATAGAGTTAACTCTTTCCTCTCTGGGGCAGTTCAAGTGCTGCGCCTAACTGCACATGTCAAAATGCTGCAAGACTTCATGTTGTTTGAAACACAGTTTTCCAGGTCAGGTACTTAAGCTCGGCTGAAGCCAGAGGTTTAAAGGGTGGCTGCATAAGCTGAGCAATGCAGATACTGAAATCCCAAGCTGAAGTAGGCTCTCTAAAAGGAGGGTTAATATGAACCAGACCTTTAAAGAACTTACCAAAAACAGGGAGAGACGCCAGGGAACAGCCCTTCCCTGCTGAGAGGAATGCAGACACGGCTGCTAAATGAACATTTAAAGTGGCTGGCCTAAGGCCTAAGCCATTAAGGTGAACTAGGTAATCCAAAAGTGTAGCAATGCCAGCAGCATCTGGTAGAATATCCTTATGGGAACACCAAATGCTGAATCTTTCCATTTGGAATTATTAGTTTTCCTGATAGAGGGTTTCCGAGAAACCTTAAGGATGTCCAAAACCCCCTGAGAAAGATGCAGGCCTCCATATTCTAACTCTTCCAAGAGCCAGGCCTTGAGATTGAGACAATGAAGATTGGGGGTGCCAGATCCTCCCGAGAGGAGGTTAGGAGATTGTGTCTTTTGGGAAGAGACAGAGGGAGTGAGACTGCTAGGGACAACAACAGAGGATACCAAGGCTGTCTGGCCCAGTCTGGAGCTAGTAGAATCACTGTGCAGGGTTGTGTCCTGTTCTTGACTAGAACCCTGAACAACAGGGGAATGGCATAAAGGAACTTGCCTTCCCAGTCCAATATCAGGGCATCCAGGGGAACAGTCCCTAGGGTTGGGGGTCTGCAGCAAAAGAGGGGAAGTTGGTGAATGCCTGGGGCTGCGAAGAGATCTATCTCTGGAGTGCCCCACCTGGTGAAGATTACTTTCAGTATGAGAGGATCCGAGGTCCATTCGTAATGGCCCTGGGAGATTCTGCTCAGAGCATCTGCCAACAAATTTTCCTTCCCTGTGGGGTGGACTGCTACCAGGGAAGTTTGCAAGGAGCAAGCCAGAGACCATAATTTCATGGCCTCCATGCACAAGGCTATAGACCGAGTGCCCCATTGCTTTTTGATGTACCACATGGTGGTGGTGGTGTCCGTCCTGACCTGAACCACCTTGTCCCTTACTGAGTCCGGGAAAGCCTGAAGGGCTAGGAATACTGCCCTGAGTTCCAGAAGATTGATATGAAGGAGAGACTCTTGTGGGGACCAGACACCCTGTGCTGTGAGGGCTCCTAAGTGGGCTCCCCAACCCAAGAGAGAAGCATATGTGGTTAGCACCACTGAATGAGGCTGACTGAGGAATGGGACACCTTGTCTGAGACTGTTCTGATCCAGTCACCACTAGGGAGCTTGGACCAGAGACCGAGTCACTGGAACGAATTTGGTGAGAGAATCTTTTTTCTGATACCAAAAAGACCTTAGGTGAAACCGAATGTCCCTCATTTGGAACCTGGCTCCTTGTACAACTGCAGTGGAAGCTGCCATGTGGCCTAGGAGCTGAAGAAAATGTCTTGATAGGTGAGAAACCAGAGGATGAAATGAGGAAGCAAGATCTGTAAGGGCCTTTACCCTTGCTGGTGGGAGGAAGGCCTTTGCTTGAACAGCATCTAACGCTATCCCTATGAAAGTAAGGAGTTATACTGGTTCGAGAACCAACTTTGGCAGATTGAGAAGGAATCCCAAAGAACTGAGCAAATCTTGAGCGACTTGAAGAGCTGACCTGACCTGGTCGGGAGACTGTTCTACAATGAGCCATTCATTCAGGTATGGGAACAGAGAGATCTCCTGCCTTCTCAGGAAGGCCACTATTACTGCAAGGCACTTTGTAAATACCCTTGGAGCTGATGTTAGGCCGAAAGGCATGGCTCTGAACTGATAATGGCCTGAAGGCAGCTCGAACCTCGGGTACTTTCTGTGGGAGCACCTGATAGGAATCTGGAAATAGGCATCCTTGAGGTCCAAGGATGCTAACCAATCCAGTGACCTCACAGAGGTGAGAATTACTCCCAGAGTCACCATTTTGAACTTTGGTTTTAAGATGTGTTTGTTCAAATACCTTAAGTCTAGGATGGGTCGCCACTCCCCCATCTTTTTTGGGGTAAGGAAATATCTGGAGTACAGACCCTTGCCCCTGTGAAGAGTAGGAACTCTCTCCACGGCTCGGAGAGGAAACCTCTGCTTCTAGAGCAATGGTTTCAAAGATGTTTGCAGGTGGAAAGACCTGGACCCCTCTACTTTGGTAGAAACTTCTTGGAACTGAAGGCCAGTCCCTAGCTTACTACCTCCAGGACTCACTTGTCTGAGGCAACAGACTTCCAGGCCTGGAAGCACTAAGCCAGCCTGCCTCCTACTGGAATTGGGGTGTCGACCTGGGCTGATACATCAGGGTGTCTGCTGGGCAGGAGCCTTGGACTGGGAAGAGGATGCTGCCCTGCATCCCCCTCCTGCCTCTCCCTCGAAAGAACCCCCTCTGTGGGAAGGGAGAGGAGGCCTGGGCTTGATAGAGAGGCCTGTGAAAGGGGCTGCCCCTGACCCTAAACTGTGCCTTGAGGAGTGGTTTGCTGCCCTTGGCCTGTGTACCCTGTAGTGGGTCCTACTCCATCTGTCTTCTTCATGTGTTTCTGTCTGCTCCCCAAACAGAGAGTTACCTACTGGCAGGGAAATAAGAAAAATTAGTCACCTAGTAATGTTGTTTCTAATGGAGTCTTGCTATTATGACTATTGCAGTTTGCCCCTGTCCTTAGAACTGTCTCGAGGTGAAAGAGTTAGCTTCATGTGCAGAGCATGGAGTTTAGAGCGAGCTTGGTTCAGAAGCTCTGTTTGGCTGGTTTCAAACCGAAACTGTTGTGGATCTTTACGAGCAAAACTCACTCATGTTCTGTGTGGAAGAACCCACCAGCCAACTGGTCACTAATATATTAACATTTTTGCTGGTCCCAACACAAAGACTCAAGTCGTGAACCAGTAATTACGATAGAATAACCAAACACAACACCCAAACATGAAAGAGGGCATCAATAGCCAAAGAGTTCACCCACTTCTACCGCCACAGGGAGTTCTAGGGCAGGTTGTCATAATATAGAAGACTCCATTAGCTGAAACAACACAGTGAGTAATTTTTCTCGTGTCATGAAGTCTGCTATTATGACTATTGCAGATCACACAGCAGTACCTCCATGGAGGAGGACAGAACCTACTTAGGAATAGGCTCTGGTTCATCGGTTGTGTTAAACCGAGCATCCTCCTGGCCTGAATATCCAGGAGTAATGCTTACGGTGGTACTGTCTTCCAAGTAGCTGCCTGACATTCTCCAAGATAGGGATGTCTCTAGCAACAGCTAGAGATGCAGCTGTACTTGTCAGAGTGAGTCTCAGGCCTGAGGGGGAACTCACCGCTTTTGATAGCAAAATTGGATAAGACACCCATCCACCTGGCAATGGATCTCTTAGTGGCAGGTCTCCCTTTCCCAATCCTCACCACAAGTGAGAAACAGTTGAGTGAGTCAAACTCAGACCCTTGGTATCACTTATATGTAGCAACTAGGGCCTCTTAACATCTGTTGTGCAGTCTTCCTCACCAGAGGAGAATGGTTTCATGAAGAACACCTGGAAGTGAACAGATTGTTAAGGTGGAAATCTGAAACCACCTTAGGCAAAACTTCCTGTTAGTCTTGAGGACCACTTTTTATCTGTGAAAGGAAATAAAGTCAGTTTCACTGACAAAGCTCTGTAACTCACTTATACGCCTGGCAGAAGTGATGGCTACTCGAAAGTACAGTTTCAAGTCAATACTTAAGCTCTCAAGACAGAGGCTCAAAGGGTTTGTACTAGCGAGCAACGCATACATTAAGATCCCAAGCCGGGCAGGGTTCCTGAATGGAGGATTGGTGTGAATCAATCCTTTAAAAACTTGTGGAAATACAGGATGAGCAGAAAGAGAAGAGGGCTTCTCAAGCTGAAATGAAGGCAGAGACAAGCTCAAGTGCACTTTCAGGGTGGCTGGTCTCAGTCCCAAAGAATTAAGATGGACCATGGAAGTTCAATACAGTGGGTAGATTGTAGATTCTGGGAAACATGCTTCCCAGAACACCATATGGAAAAACCTTTCCACTTGGAATTATAGGAGGTTCCTGGTGAAGGCTTCCTAGCAGCCTTCAGGATTTCGAACACTTTGAGAAAGTTGCAAATCAGCAAATCTCAACTGCTCAAGAGCCAAGCCCTGAGGTTGAGGGATTTGAGATCGGATACCAAACCTCCCCTGAGCACAGGTTAACAGATTGTGGTCTGGGGAGACACAGGAAGATGGACTGCCAAGGGATGTAGGGAGTGGGTACCAGGCTGCTCTGGTTCAGTCTGGCAATCAGGATCATTTTGCAGGCTGAGACCTGTTTTGACTAGTACTTTGAACAGGAGAGGGGAGGGGGAAAGGCATAAAGAAACTTCCTTCTCAATCGAGAAGAAAGGCATCCAGGGAACTGAGCTCAACACTGGGGCCTGCAACAAACAGTGGAAGTTGATAATGTTTCAGCTGCGAAAAGATCTATCTGAGGAGTGCCCCATCTGGCAAAACACTATCTCGCAGTATTAGATCCAGTGACCATTCGTGATGGCCCTGGGAAATCTTGTTGAGGCATCTGCCAGGACATTGTCCTGCCTGGGAGGTGAACTGCTATGGAGGGAAGTGTTCAGGCAGTAAGTCAGAGACCACAACTATCGCCGGTGCACAAGGCCGGGACCGAGTGCCCCTTGTTGCTGATGCCACCACATTGTAGTGGAATAGTTTGTTCTGACCTGTACCACCTTTGTTCTGAACAGATGCAGAGAAACCTAGGTGCTAGAAAACTAGCCTGAGTTCCAAACAGATTGATGTGGAGCAGAGATTCCTGAGGGACCATAATCCCTGGGTGGAGAGTCACCATGTGAGCTCCCATCCCAAGAGGGATGCATCTGTAGTAAGTGGTCAAGGAATGGGACAGAGGGATGAAAGGCACCCCTGTCTCAGGATTGCTCTGATCCTGCACCACTGAAGGGCCTGGATCAGGTTCCAGTCACCGGGATTAACTGGGATAGAGGATCTCTTCTTTTGAGACCAGAAAGCTCTCAAATGGAACTGAATGTCCCCTCATCTGGAAATTCTTGCTCCTCATAATCATTGCAGCTGTGGAGGCAGCCATGTGCCCTAGAGCTGCAGGAAATGCCTTGCTGGTCAAGAGACCTGCAGAGGAAGGAGGCGCCAGGGCCACTTACTGTCCTTCCTTTTCCAAGGGAAGGAAGGCTCTTGGCCTGCTTTAGTATCCAGTTCTGCGCCTATAAAGGTGAGTACCTGGACAGTTCCAAAACTGACTTTGAAGATTGAGAAGAAATCCCAGAGAGGCAAGCAGCTGCTGGGTAACTAGCAGTGTGTGATTTGATTCCGGTCTGGAGACTGACCATCAATGAGCCAGTCGTCCAGGTAGGAAAAAATAGCAATCTTTTGCCTCTTAGGGTGAGCGACTGTTACTGCCAGACACTTTGTGAACACCCTTTGGGGCAGAAGTGAGGCCAAAGGGCATTGCTCTGAACTGATAATGGCCTGAGGGCGTTTGAATCTGAGGTACTTTTGATGGAGCTTGATAGGAACATGGAAGTAGGCATCTTTGAGGTCCAGGAGTCTAACGAGTCCCCTGGCCTTAGGGAGGGTAAAATCATTCTCAGTGTCACCATTTTGAACTTTGGCTTTAAAAGGTGCTTGTTTAGATATCTTGATCCAGGATAGGCCGCCACTCTCCTGTCTTTTTGGGTAAGGAAGTACCTGGAGTACAGACCCTGCCCTGGTGAAGGGGAGAAACCTTTCTACAGCTCTGAGAGCCAGGAGGGCTGGAGACTTCTGTTTCCAAAGCAAGAGTCTCTAAAGGGTTTGTAGGTGGAAAGATCTGGCTCTCATCTTTGGAAATTTCTTGTGCTGAGAATCTAGACCCTGCTCACTACTTCCAGGACCCACCTGTCTGAAGTTAAAGACTGCCAGTCCTGAATGGCGGAGCTGAGTCAACCTGCCCCTCACAGGTAGTGTGGAGAGTCGACCCTGGCATCCCATCAGGGTGCCTGTCGGCAGGGGCCTGAAGCGAGGGTGAGCAGGCCTGCTCGAACCCCGCCTGCCTCTCCCTTCAAGAACCCCCCTACATAGGGCTGAAGAGGGAGGCCTGAGTCTGGTAAAAGGCCCAGCAGGCCCACCCCTACCCCCTGGGGGCTGCCTCTGGAGGAGTGGCTGCCGCCCTTGGCTTGTGCACTCTGTAAGTGGTTCCTATATTCATCCATTTTCTTCATATAATTCTCGTCTGCTCCCAAACAAAGAATTTCCACCCATTGAAAATCCAAAGCCTGACTGGGTATCCTGCAGAGAAAGTAGTACACCTGAGCCAGGCCAATCGAAAAGCCACAGATGTAGCTATGACTCTAGAGGATACATCGTTAGAATCCACTGCAGCATGGAACTGCACCTAGATGCCTCAATCACCATCAAGAGCACCTGCTCCAGCTCCTTTGCGAGCTGGCTAGGGACCTGTTTGGTAAGGCCATGACAGTATCCCATCTAGATTTCTGGTATCTGCAACATGTCATATAGTTAGCTTGTCTGAGTCCCAAGGATGCTGCCATGTATTTTTTTGCCATGGCCAATCTTCCTGGAATCTTGTCAGAGTGATGTGAAGCCAGGTGAATATTAGCTTTATCACAGGCTGCAGCCTGAACTACCCCAACATGACTGCATTGCTGTGAAAGAAAATCTGTATCAGGACCTGACAAAGTGTACCTTCTGTCCATCTTTTATCCACAGGAGGCACAGAATTAGGAGCTTTTAAAATTGTTATTGTTTGTTTTCTAAAAGATTATGTAAAGGATGGACAACCTCCTGGACTCTGGGATATCCATCATCTCCACATAGTCAGGCTCCTCTTGCTCATCCAAAGCCTCCTCTAAGGAAGCTGGAGGGTCTCAGCAACTTTTTATAAAACAAAAATGAGAAGGGGACTCAGAGTATAGGGGAGACTCACCTGAAGGTCTGATCTGGGGAGATGTCCGGGTTCAATAAGGCTGATCTAGACTTTCAAAGTCACACTGATCATAACTCGTCCTCCCTCTGGTCTTCAGTGAACTCTCTATATCATAATCCTCGAACCACTGGAACCGACCGAACCGACCTTTTGGTTAGACAGTGGCGGTTCGAGGGAACCTGGGACAGGGACTGGACAATCTGTATTGCCCTGATATATCTCAACAGCAGTTGGAGAAGGAATTTTTGACTCCAAACTCACTGATTTTTAGATTTTCTGGAACAACTGGCTTCACTTGTAGCCAGTTGTTCGAGGAAGTCTCGCCTGGTCAGAGGGGAGAGCCTCCGTTCGGCTGGCACCGAACCGGCTGGCCACCTGGGGTCACGGACTTTTTTGGCCTCATTCCCTGAGCCCGCCCACTTTCTCTGTCCAGGGTGGCTGCAGGGAAATTTTTACAAATCTGGCAGTCTGAATTGAGGTGGTCAAACCTCAGA
This sequence comes from Neoceratodus forsteri, assembly GCA_016271365.2. Classification (NCBI taxonomy): domain Eukaryota; kingdom Metazoa; phylum Chordata; order Ceratodontiformes; family Ceratodontidae; genus Neoceratodus; species Neoceratodus forsteri. The sequence continues at coordinate 129,733,691 of JADMNL010000031.1, read as the reverse complement.
CAATAGACGAGTGTGTGGGTCAGCTTGGCAAAGGCTTCCCTACAAGACACTACAGTGTTGAAACCTCAGTGGGCCCGTTTTCTTTGGGTTTCTAGACATGATGCTAGCTCACCAACTAATCTGTGTCTTTGATGGTAGTGCCAGGCAAGACACTTTATCTGTTCCAAACCGTGTACATGGGTCGGGGAAAACCGTAATGAATCTGCTTTTTAGAACCGATAAGAACCGGGAAACCGTAATTCAAAAGCCTAAAATGCTTTTAAACTTATATTTAAATATAACTGGATCGTTCTAACCCAATCGATGTAATACTTATGTTCCACAGAAAAGTCCCTATCTATTACTTACGCATTACCATAGACAGAGCGCTGAACTGATCGGTTTTATGTTAAAATAATGAAATCGCAAGTTAAATTAAACCAGAAATAGCGCTTTAAACCAAGAAATGAACCGAGCAACAGGAGGAATCCGAGCGACTGTTCAGTGAGGCGGAGTAAAGAATCTGATTTGGCTTCGTTTGAAACCAGCCAAACAGAGCTTGGAACCGAGTCGATGCCAAGTCTACGTTTCTGCATGGAAGTTAACTCTTTTCACCTCCAGAGCAGTTCTAGGTTGGGGCAACCGCAATAGTCATAATATAGCAAGACTTCATGTTGTTTGAAATACAGGTTACTCACCTGTAACAGGAGTTCTAGGAATGGTATATGTTATTCATCCACACTGTCTGGCAAGTTCCTTGCCACTTTAAATCTTGCTGGAAGGTCTTCGTTGGCTCCCACCCACCCGGTGGTAAAACCTCGGCCCGCCCATGACGCCAGATCTAGCCCACTGGAAGCCAGGTTGCGCTCTGAAGCCGGGAGGTTGAGAAATGTGGATGAACAACATAAACCATTCCTAGAACTCCTGTTACAGGTGAGTAACCTGTATTTCTAGAGACATGGATATGTTATTCATCCACACTGTCTCGCAGACTCCTAGCAGTTCTCCGGGAGGAGGGAGGCAAGGTGCACACCCCCTACTTAGGGAATAATGACTGGAGAACCGAGGCCCCAAAACCAGCATCCCGGTGTGACTCAAGGTCGATGTGGTAATGGGTAATCAAGGTGTGTGCTGACATCCAGGTAGCAGCCCTGCAGATTTCCTGGATAGGGACGTCCCTGGAAGCAGCCACCAATGCAGCGGTATGGCGGGTAGAATGAGCTCTTATCCCACTGGGAGGCTCCATGCCCGAACCTACAGCAGAGATCTATGCAGGAGGTGACCCACCTGCCTATCGTCCGCTTGGCTGCAGGTCTGCCAGGTGCGGCTTCAGCATGCTGCATAGGTGACAAACAGCTGGCGAACCTCTCCCCGAACTGCAGCCATCCACTCCTTATAATAAGCGAGCACTCGCCTTAAGTCCAAAGTATAGAGCCTATATTTGGCCTCCGAGGTGTGATTAGAGTAGAACACTGGCAGTCAACACCTGATTAAAGTGAAACTCCGACACCACCTTCGGAAGGAATTTTGGGTTGGGGCGCAGGACAACCTTGTCCCTGTAGAAGACCAGATAAGGAGACTCGATGGAAAGCACCTGGGGCTCCCCCATCCTTCTGGCTGACGGGATAGCCACCAAGGAGGCGGTCTTCCATGACAGATGAGAGATGTCACACCTGTGCATCGGTTCAAATGGCTTGCCCATGAGCTTAGCCAATACCAGCAGTAGATCCAACGGAGGTGGAGGTTCTCGCACCAGAGGATATGTTGATCAAGGCCTTGAAAAGCGCCTCCCACCTTCTCTACTGCGCCACCGACTGCTTCCCGGCACGCCGGGTAAGCAGAGATATCGCCAGGTGCACTTTAAGGGTCATCGACCAAGCCCCAGGTGAGAAAGGGACTATGGTAGTCCAGAATGCTTGCCAAGGAACAGGAGGAAGGGTCCAGGCCCTTGCCCTGACACCAAATGGAGAATCTCTTCCATTTAAAGGCATAGCATTTCCTGGTTGACTCCTTACGGGAAGCCTCAACAACGTTGAGGACCTCATTGGAAAAACCTAAGGCCTAGAACTCTAGCCGCTCAGGAACCAGGCCGTCAGGTGCAGGGATTGAAGGTCCGGAAGGAACACCTTCCCCTGATTGACTGATCAGGTCCGGGCGGGCTGGGAGCCGCTTCGGGAGCCTGGAGCTGAGGCTGAGGAGATCTGGATACTAGAACTGGCGGGGCCAGTCTGGGGCTACCAGAATCACCTGCGCCTTGTCCCTCCTCGCCTTGAAAAGCACCTTGTGGATCAAGGGAAATGGGGGAAGGCGTAGAAGAGGCCCGGGGTCCATGGCCTCAAGAAGGCATCCCCCTGCAGTGAGCCCTGCTGAGGGGGGCGGGCATGGAACAGCCTCAGCTTCGCATTCTCCCTGGAGGCAAACAGGTCCACCTGAGGCATGCCCCAGTGGGAGAACAGATCTTGTACTACCTCTGGCAGGAGAGACCACTCGTGGGACGCAGCTCCTATCCGGCTTAGGGCATCGGCCATAATGTTGGAGGCTCCTGCCACATGGATGGCAAGGAGATCCGCCTCCAGGCTGCGCACGAGGGACCAAATGCAGAGAGCTTCCCTGCACAGGGGCATGGAGCGTCCTGGCGGTTTAGGTAGTACATGGTCGTGGTATTGTCCGTCTGGACCTGGACCACTTGACCCCGTACAAACGGAGCGAAGGTGGTGAGGGCTAGACGAACTGCTCGAAGCTCCAGCAGGTTGATGTGGCATTGGGACTCCCGAGGGGACCAGAGGCTGTGTGCTCTGTGCTCCCCCAGATGGGCACCCCAACCCATCAGAGAGGCATCAGTCGATAGAGAGACCATCGGCTCGGGGCGGACAAATGGGATGCCCTCCTGCAGATGAGCTGGAACGATCCACCACTGGAGAGCATTCCACATGTCCTGGGTCACTGTCACTGGCTGATCCAAAGGACCGGAACGCTGTGACCATTGGTTGGCCAGTCCCCACTGTAGGGGACGCATGTGCCAACGGGCCCAATGGACCACGCTGGTGCAGACTGCCATGAGGTCCAGGAGGCACAGAAAGTCCCGGGCAGGGCGCAATTGCCCAACCTGAAATGATTGGGCAACGAGGGAAAGAACCTCGGCCCTGTCCGCCGGGAGCCGTGCTCTGGCTCGCAGAAAGTCGAGCTCTGCCCCGATGAACTGGATCACCTGCTTTGGCACAAGTTCCGACTTGGCCTCGTTGATAAGGAGGCCAACTTGAGAGCAAACCTGGAGGGCCAGATCCCTGGACCGCTCCACCTCCATTCTGGAGGAGGCCACAATCAGCCAGTCGTCCAGGTAGGGGTACACCCGGACCCTTCGGCGCCACAGGAATGATGTCACCATTGCATGCATTTGGTGAAGACCCTGGACGCTAGAGAAAGGCCGAAGGGCATGACCCGGAACTCGCAGAGGGACCCCTCTGCTCTGAAGCGGAGGAATCGCTGGTGGGACAGACGGCTAGGGACGTGAAAGAACGTATCCTGGAGGTGCAGAGAACAGAACCACACACACCTCGTTCCAAGGATGGAATGATCTGAGCCAGAGTGACCATCCTGAAGGTTCAAGACCTTAGGAACCTGTTCAGGTTGTGCAGGTCTAGAAGGGGGAGCCAGTCCCCCGTCCGTTTCGGGACCAGGAAGAACCTGGACACAAACCCTGGGTCTGGTGGAGGATCTGCCACCTTCCTGATCACCTCCTTCGAGGAGCAGGGCAATGTCGGCTCGACGGGCCGACAGAGAGGCTGCGGACCCCGTAACCTCCCGTGGGGCGACAGCTCGGAAGGGCGGGGCCTGCTCAAACTCCAGAGGCAGACCCTTTCCTACCACCTCCAACACCCAACGGTCCGTAGTGATAGCGGACCATGCGGAAAGGAAGTTGCGAAGCCATCCCCCCGGCCGAGGGACCTCCTGGGCCTTTTCCTCCTGGCTTCCTGTTAGAAGAAGCTGCAGGTTTGGCTTTAGGTGCCAAGTGTAAGCCTGCTGACCCTGATGTGCCGCAGGGGCAGAAGGGTGAAAGGACTTATGTTGCTGTCGATGGCCTTTGTCCTTCTGAGCAGACGTGACCGAGTCCAAGGTGGCGTTGGACTTTTCGATCCTCTGGAGGTGGCCTTCCACTCCAGGGCCGAACAGGTTGGTCCCCAAGAAGGGGAAGTCTCCCGACTTGTGCTGGGTATCCGCCGTAATGGTGGATATCCTCAGCCAGGCTCTGCGGCGCATGGCCACTGCGGGCGCTACTGACTGGGCACAGCAGTCTCCGATATCAAGAGCCGTTTGAAGCTGCTGTTTCGCCACTGCCCTTCCCTGATCCCGCACCTGCTTGACTGTAGTCTGCAGATCAGCCGAGAGTTGAGGGATCACCTCATCCAGGGAGCCCATGAGAGCATGGGAGAAGTGCGCCAGCAGTACGGCCAAACTGGCCTGATGGAGGCCGAGGGAGGATGCAGCCCGGCACAGTCCAGCTTTTTGGACTCCTTGTTGGGGGGCTTGTCCACATCCTAGCGTTCCCAGAACACCGGAAAATGCGATCGGTGACCAACCCCTCCGCAGAGGGGTGTTCCGAGAAACCGGACAAAGAGCCGGTATGGACCGCGTACTTCCTGGCCATCCTGGCCGAAGGCGCAGGACAGGAAGCCGGCTGCTGCCATACCTCCAAGGCTGGGCCAACAATGGCTTCAGCCACCGAAAAGGCCTCTGTGGGAGAATCCCCTCAGTCCAGTATCTCTGTGAGGGGATACTTCCCCCACTTGGATATGGGCTCGAGCTGCATCCCGGTGGACTCCGAGATGAGCCGAGGCAGACCCACGAACGATGATGGGCTCTCGTCCATCGACTGCCCCCCCCCGGAGGACTCCAGGTCAAGGGGCCTGGAAAACAGGGAGGAGTCATCGTCAGACTCCGAGGAGTCTGCAAAGAGCTGCCTAGGGCCTGAGCCACCCTTCACCTGCCGAGGACGGTCGGGAGTGAGGGTGACCGACAACCGTGGGCAAACCTTGACCCAACCAAGAATCCTGGTCGGAGCCCCCGATTTTGGTTGAGGAGGCGGAGGTTCCACCACAATCGGTGGGGTAGCTGGTTTCGGCCAAACAACCGGCCCAGGCTTGGGCACCTCGACCACCGCGAGGGGTTGTTTCGGCCTTTTGGGTGACAGCCACTTAATGGCCGGGGAAGGCGACGGCGTCGGCTTGATCCCGACAGAAGGAGCTGCTGCCACATTAAGTCCTCGTAGCGCCAATGCAATTTGCGCCGAAGCCTCTCCTCTTCCGAGGAGGAAGACGAGGACAAGCGCCGCCGCTTTCCTCGGTGCCGAGACCAAGACTGCCGGTGTCGGCGGGATCAGCGGGACCGAGACGAGGTCCGAGACGGAGACCGAGACCTTCGGTGTTTCCAAGGGTGGGTCTGGGAGGGAGCGGGGGGAACCCGCTCCTCCCTCGGCTCGGGAGCCTTGACCGGGGACTCCAGCACAGGAGGCGCAGGCAAGTCCTCGGTTTCCACCGGGGGAATCAGTGATGAAGGGTTGTCAGCTTCACCAGTCGACAGCCCGTCCGACGGGTTGAGAAAAATCTCAACCGCGTCGACGGGTGTCTTGGCCGCTGACCTGACGGGACACCGTGAAGCCAGCGGCCTTAGCCGCAACCTCGACCGAAGTCGAGTGTCGACTGTCCGGGGAAGAGGACCCCTCCAGCTCCCATGAACGTCGACGGTGGGACTTACCCTTCAAGTCCTTCTTTTTTGACCAAGAAGAGTGTCCCGATGGCCCCTCACCCTTCGTGTTGGGGGATTGGCAAAGCTCCTTAAAAGAAGCCGTGTAGGAGGATCCCAAAGAGAGCGGAATAAATGCTGCAACTGATGAAGATGAAGATGCAGCCTGGGCCGTCTCCTCCTTGAGGGCAATCATCTCCTCGAGTTGCTCAGCTGAGCCACCCGCCGCGGAAACCGCCCAACCGGCTTCCTTGGACTTCACCGGCGGATAACGTTTCTCGGGGCGCCCAAGTTGGAGTTGGGCAGCACGGTCTTCAAGGATGTTAGCAGAAAAAGACCTGCACAACTTGCAGGCCTGCGGGTCGTGGTCAAGCCCAAGGCAGTAGACGCACGTGGAGTCGGATCGGTCTTGAACATCTTCTGCCCGCATGGGCACCACCAAAAACCGGGAGTCAATTTGTCCATCGCAGCCGCGAAGGAAGAAGTAGACCGAAGTCTGGAAAACTTTAAAATTATTTTCGGGTGAACCAAAGAGTTAGGATCCAGTCTAGATGCAGAGCGTTAAGGCAGGAACCTGAGCTTCCAAGCAGTAAGGAAGATCTGGCATCATGGGGCGGAGCAGAGTTTTACCACCCAGGTGGGTGGGAGGAGCCAGCTTAAAGACCTTCCGGTAAGATTTAAAGCGGCAAGGAACCTGCCAGACAGTGTGGATGAACAACATATCCATGTCCCTAGCAATGACCTTAGCCTGGGTGTCCTGAGAAAGCCTAGTGCATCTGAGCTAAGCAAATCTCCTGAGAGACACAGATGTAGCCATGACTCTCGATGCCATATCGTTAAGAGTCTACAGTAGCCTGGAACTGCACTTTGGATGCCTCAATCCCATTAGCAGCCACCTCCTCCAGCTCTTTGGCCAGCTGGGAGGAGGCCTGTTTAGCCAGTTCCAGAACCGTATCCCACCTGGACTTCTGGTATCTGGCTGTGTAGGCCATATAATTAGCTTGCTTCGAGTTCCAAGGGAGGATGCCAAGTATTGTTTCTTGGCCATGGCATCCACCTTCCTGTAGTCTTTATCTGGTTATCGGGGGTGAAGCCAAAGGTATATTAGCCCTGTCACAGGCTGCAGCCTGCACTACCCCAACATGACTGCAATGATTGAACAAACACTCCATACCTGAGCCTGATAGCATATACGTCCTGTCCATTCTCTTATCCACAGGAGGTAAAAAATTTAGTGTCTATAAAATCTTTTGTGTCTGTTTCCCCAGGGATTTATGGAGGGGAACAGACAACCTCTTGGACTCTGGGATGTCCATCATCTCCACAAAATCAGGCTCCTCTTCTTCCTCAACAGCTTCAACCATAGGGAGCTGGAGCGTTTCAGCCACCTTTTTGTAAAACAAAAAGTGAGATGGAGAGTCAGAAAGCCTTGGAAGGGAGATATTGGAGGGTCTATCTGAGTTGTCTGGTATAATGGGCACTCCCAGACCTTCATAATCATTGTCATCATCATCATCATCATCCGGTAACTCTTTGCCCCCCTCCCCCTCCAATTCGTAATAAGCATCTGGATCATAATACGATGGGAGCTGGATCTGACCGAACCGAGCGCCTAACCGACAGCGCCGGTTCGTACAGAACCGGACGAAGCAATTGTACAATGCTGATCGTTTTGGCCATTTCTTCAGCGGTTGGAGTAAGCGATGCTAGATCCGAACCAGCTGATTTGTTTCGTCCTTTTGACAGAACGGACCCCTCAGGGTCGGCTCTCCTTTTGCCCGAGGATGTCTCGCCCAGGTCAGTGGGCACCTTCTCAGGTTCCGTCGGAACCGAACCAGGCTGGCCATCCAGGTCAGTGGACTTCTTGGCCTCCTTTTCCTTTAGCCTACCCAATCTTTTTTCCAGAGTCTCCTTAGGAAAATTTTTGCAGATTTGGCAGTCTGTTTTGAGGTGGTCAAACTCCAGACAATAAACACAGATGAGGTGGGGGTCGGCTTCAAAAAAGGCCTCCCCACACTCTGTACAGTGTTGAAACCCAGTGGGACCTTTTTTTCTTGTGTTTCTCAGACATGGCCAGACTAGAAAAAATTACCCTTTACAGCTTCTAGCCAGGTAATACACTCTTATCAGTTACCAACCGTGTCACGGGTTGTGTAAAGAAACTGAAAAAATATATTTTTTTTTTAAAACCGATAGGAACCGGCACACCACTACTAAAATCCCAGAAATTAAATTTAAACACAAAAGGTTGGTTCCCAATTAGACCCACCGAGAAGGAACCAGAGTTTACAATTTCCACAGAAGAAAAAACACAAAATCACAGTTCACTACCTATCTACACTACTTACTGTACCGTAGACAGAGGCTCAAAACCGAACATAAACAAATCGGTTGAAAAACCGATGCATTTTGACACTTTACCAAAGCAAAGGAGCAATCACCGGAGTGACTTCACAGTTAGGCAGAGTAAAGAATCTGATGGTTAGACTCTGAGCCACCACAGACAGAGGTTTGAAAACCAAGCTCGAGCTCAACGTTGTATGCCTGGCATAGAACTTAACTCTTTCCTCTCCACGGCAGTTCAAGTGCTGGGGCTAACTGCATATGTCAGAATACAGCAAGACTTCAAGTTGTTTGAAATTCTTAGCGTCCACAAAATAGCTTGCTTTGAACTTCGTCCACCACATAACGAGACACCTAGGATTTACTATTGTAACTACATTTACATGCCCTGTATGTGTCCCATCTACTATGATTCCACTCTGCTTTAGTATCTGGCAGGGGAAGAAATATATTTGGGGGAGGGGGCTTAAAAGAGACTGTCAGGGCTTTAATATCAGGTCTCGCGAAATACAACTCCCACTACCAGTAGGAATCAGTGCAACATTACGTTAGAGAGAAAAATAATAAGAAACAGATTAGGAGGCATGAGCCAGAGCATTAAAAAAAATTAAAACACCATTCTCATGGTGAGCAGTTTGATACAGAAAGACTTGATACCGGGTTAGATAAAACAAATGAGCACCACAAATAATACTATTAGAACTGATACATACTTTGCCTCCAGAGCAAGTGCAATAATCCCGGCAGCCAGTGGGGCAGACGCAGAGGTTCCTGTGTGCTCCTCTGTACACTTATAATGGAGATCTGTGGTTACCTACAAGAAGACACGCAACTGAGGGGTTAGGAGAAACATGCAAGACAGCACCTTTTTTTTCCCCATCCTCCACCCGAACTGAGGTTCCTATGGCCACAGTCTTTCGCCAGCTTAGGTGGCTGTGAAGTGGCTACCTTCACACCTGACACAAATGTCGCTACTTGGTTGGACAACAGGGGGTGCATCCAGCCACAGTATGGATTCTGTGGGTTTGGACACAAACCCCAGTCTTCCCAGGTGTTCGTGTGATGAACTGCCAGGCTTTTTTACCATGCCTATTACCAATGGTCCCTAGTATTTAGCCTCCATAATCAATGGCCTTACTCACAGACTTGTTCATCTGACTTCAGGAGAGTAAGGTCACAAAACTGCAATGCATTATTTCAGTTAAAGAGACTGTATCACTGTACATCTGAAGGTTCTGTGGACTGGCACAGAGTTTTCATTACTTTGCTTTCAAGGGATGGGAAGTACTGCAGCATTCTGAGTCCATTTCTACGTACCCCGTTCTCTCTTGCTTTCTTTGAATGATGCCACTGAGATGAGACCAAAAACACTAAGGAGCTGTTCCATTTTCACCCATGTAGTAGCCCATGAAGTAGCAGTATCTGTATCAGGACCCAATGACAGCAACCAATGATGTCACTGGTTGGGGCAATAATAATAAGAGCAGTTGGTTGGTACCTTCATAGATGGGTCTTAACAAAACCAGAGAGATGGGGGGAAGCAACATGGTGTACGTAAACATGACTTGGGAATGCTACAAAGCTTCCCTTCGCCTTTAAGGTCAGTAGTCACCAAAATATTATGCATGTATTTATTTCTTTGTAAGTTTTGACATGGGGTGGAAAGGCACACAACTTGCTATAGCTCATTTTCCAGCTGAGTTTTGTGTGTGTGTGAGAGTGGGGGTGTTCAAGAACCTGTTTTATTGCTAGGAGAATGTTGGCCATCACATGGGGCTCTACTCTTCGTAACTGTCTTGGGATCTTTACCTCCCCCGGACAGTGACCAGAGACGGACAAAAGAGGAGACCTCAGTTTGACGTCTCATCCAAAGGATAGCACCTTAACAATGCAGCACCCTCCTCGTAAAGCACTAAAGAACAATTTATGCTAGCACCTCAAGCAGTGGCATATTCAGCATTATCCAATTACCTGGTTGAGGCTTATATCTTACATCACAGGCCAAGGATTAAACAGGCACTAAGTCTGAACTACTTACTCATCCACCACTAGCACTGGTTTCTCCATGTCAAGACTGAGGGCCACTGTGATAGGGCGGAGTTGCACTACCCATGACCATGCCTTTCACAAGCACTGAGAAGCACTGCACTCATGCACCTACTCTCACCACCTACTGGGGTTGTCTTAAAGGAACAGATACCCAGTATCCACTTCAATGCATCAGTTAATAGCCATACTCTGTTCGGTTGTTACAGCTTATTAGAGAACCCTTTTTTTATTTCACTTGTCTTTCTCAGGTTTCACAGTTATGTTTTTACCAACCTATCTCTGAAGACTATATTAAAACCTTTCAGCAGGAATTTCTGATTTCACAGTGTATGCATTATGATACAATAGAGTTCATCAAGGCAGTAGACAGAGTTGTCCCAAACACAGCAACTGTGATGTCAGCTGGAAACAGGCACATGTGTTTGAAACAGCAGATAAGAAATCATCTTTGAGGTGTTTTTACACCGACATCTAAAGAGTTAGTGCCAAAAATATAAGGTCGAAAACTACATATACATATATTTTTATATATATATATATATATATATATATATACATACACACACACACACATCACATATATATATATATATATATATATATATATACATACATATACACACACACACACACATATATATACATATACACACACACACACACACATATACACACACGTACACACACACACACACATACATACATACACACATACATACATATATATTTTTTAAAGTAGCAAGTTGCCACCTTTTATTTCTGATGTATTTTTCTTTCTCCATTTGCTCATTAGAAGGCTTTCTATCTGACATTATTCGGTGTGAAGTGGCAAGCAGTATATTATCTAGTGACTGACATACCTAGCTCTATTTCCATTCATACCTCATTGGCATTGTGACCTCACTTATTGTGACATCACAAGTGACCGATGCGGCAGCAGGTGAGTCGCTCTTCTTGGTCAGCTGAGATGTCACAGTTAAGTCACAGGGTTGATAATATATGAGGAGGAACTGAATGATCTATGTCAGCCTACAGGTAAAGTGCTGTTCCACACATCACACCAATTACTGTCAGGTAAAAAAAATCTTCTAAGCTGGCTAAGAAAGGGATTAGAGAAGTGCAGGAAGAGTTTGTGGAATTGGGGAAGGGCCTTAGTCAAGAAGCATGCACGATAACCTTCTCGGAGGTGCTACCCATCTATGGCATAGGAGAGGCTAGGGTGTTCCGTACCATGGGATTCAATCAGTGGTTGAAAAACTGGTGTGGAGCTCAGGGATTTGGCTTCATTGGGGACTGGGGGTCCACCTGGAGTGATGCAAGCCTATACTGGCATGATGGGCTGCATCTGTCCGGGAGGGGAACCAGGATCCTAGGTGATAGGTTTAAATGCTTCATTGGCAAGCTTTTAAACTAGCCAAGGGGGAGGCACTGGAAAGGAGCAGGAAAATCCTAGCCCCCAAACAATCACGGTAGTAAGTGTGGCAAACACCAACATGGAGGTGTCGACAGGGAGAAGGGCAGGGGTAAATGGAGAAAGTGACAAAGGCAAGAAGGACAGGGATGGGGCAAAAGGGGGTAAGGCCATCAGGAAATGGAGGGTAATGAGTACCAATGCCCGTAGTCTGGGCAACAAGCTCCTGAGCTGGTGGCCTTAATGGAAGAAGGATGCCTGGATATCGAGCAGTCACAGAAACATGGTACACAGAGAACCATGACTGGGATGTTAACATACCAGGGTACATAACCTACAGGAGAGACAGGCAGGGGAGAAGAGGGGGAGGAGTAGCTATCTATGTAAAGGAAGGGATAAAAGCAACTGAACAAAAGAGTAAACAGGGAGGAGAGGAGGCACTGTGGGTCACCTTGGAGACTGGAAAGGGCACCACAATCCGCACAGGGGTTGTGTACAGACCCCCATGTCAGGGGGAAGGAATGGACAAGGATATGATGGAAGGCATTCTTAGAATGGCAGAGAAGAAAAAATTACTCACCTTAGTAATGTTGTTTCTTCTAATGGAGTCTTGCTATATTATAGACATTAGCAGTTTGATCCAGCTCTAGAACTGCCCCGGGTGAAATGGTTAAAACCATTCCAAAATAGAATTTTGGCACGAGCAGCTCTATCTGTGTCATTTCAAACTTGAACTGTCAGATCTTTACAAGCCAAACTCACTAAGGTCTGTGTGGAAGCTGTAACTCACACTAGCCAAATGGCTACCTAAATAATAACAACCACTGATGGTCCCAACACCCAAGACTCAAGTCAGAGGACCAGAAATACTAACACCATTCTAATAATATGAAAATAGAACATAAGTATAATAAAAACACACACGCTGCATACATACACACCCCCAAAGTCCCAAAGGGGAAAAATGCTAACAGGACATAAGTAGTGCCCACACTAAGTTGCCCGACCCCACCAAGTAGAGGTTCTGAGAGGGGCAGGTTAGGAGAGGTCTATAATATAGCAAGACTCCATTAGAAGAAACAACATTACTAGGGTGAGTAATTTTTTTTCAAACAACATGAAGTCTATATTATAGACATTAGCAGAATACACAGCAGTACCTCCATGGAGGAGGGGCAGAACCTACTTAGGAATAGGCTCTGAAGAACAAGAGCAAACCAAGCATCTCTCTGGCCTGGACATCCAGAGAGTAATGCTTGGTAAAAGTGTGTACCGCTTTCCAAGTAGCAGCCTGGCAAATCTCTAATAAAGGGATATCTCTGGCAGCAGCTAGAGACGCAGCTGTACCCCGGTAGAATGAGCCCTCAAACTGGGGCTTGCCCACTTCTCTGATAACAAAATTGGATACAAGAGACAATCCACCTGGCTATTGATCTCTTAGTGGCAGGTTTGCTCTTCCCAACTTCACCATAGGTAAGGAAAAGTTGGAGGGATTCGACCTCAGACCTTTGGCACGCCTCTATATAATAACTAAGAGCTCTCTTAACATCCAGGTTGTGCAACCTCCTCTCACCAAGAGGAGTGATCAGTGAAAAATACTGAAAGGAGATAGATTGATTAAGATGGAAATCTGAAACCACCTTAGGCAAAACTTCCTATTAGTCCCAAGGACTACCTTATCCCTGTGGAAAGAAATAAAGTCAGTCTCCACTGACAAGGCTTGTCAATTCACTTATGCTCTGGCAGAAGTGATAGCCACTAGAAAAACAGTTTTCCAAGTTAGGTACTTAAGCTCTGCAGAAGACAAGAGGTTCAAAAGGGGTTGCATTAACTGGGCAATGCAAACATTAAGGTCCCAAGCAGGGCCGGTTCCCGAAAGGAGGATTAGTATAGAGTAATCCCTTAAAAACTTGGAAAACACAGGATGAGAGGAAAGAGGGATGACTTTCCTGCTGACACAAAGCAGACACAGCTGCAAATGAACTCTCAGGGTAGCTGGTCTGAGACCCAAGGAATTAAGATGTACCATGTAATCTAACAAAATGGGCAATTCAGCAGATTCTGGGAAATATTTTCCTAGCACACCAAATGGAAAACCTTTTCCATTTAGAACTATAAGTAGTTCTAGTGGAAGGCTTTCTGGAAGCCTTAGGATCTCAAGAACACCCTGAGAGAGGTGTAAATCAGCAACTCTAACTTCTCAAGAGCCAGGCCTTGAGGTTGAGGGATTTGAGGTCTGGATACCAAACCCTTCCCTGGGCACAAGTCAACAGATTGTGATTCCTGGGGAGGCACAGGGAAGATGGACTGTCAGAGACAGAAGGAGTGGGTACCAGGGCTGCCTGGCCCAATCCGGGCAATCAGAATCACCCTGCAAGGCTGAGATCTGATTTTGACTAGTACTTTGAATAGGAGAGGAAAGGGGGGGAAAGCATAGAGGAACTTCCCCTCCCAATCCAGAAGAAGGGCATCCAGGGGAACTGAGCCCAGCACTGGAGGCCTGCAACAGAACAGAGGAAGTTTGTGATTGTCTGGGGCTGCAAAAAGATCTATCTGAGGGATGCCCCACCTGGCAAAAACTATCTCCAGCACTTGAGGATCCAGGAACCATACGTGATGGCCCTGGGAAATCCTGCTGAGGGCATCCGCTAGGACATTGTCCTTCCCTGGAAGATGAACTGCTATGAGGGAAGTGTTCAGGGAATAGGCCAGAGACCACAACTTCATTGCCTCGGTGCACAAGGCCGAAGACCGAGTGCCCCCCTGTTTGTTGATGTATCACATTGTTGTGGTGTTGTCTGTTCTGACTTGTATCACCTTGTCGTGGACAGATGCAGAAAAAGCTTGAAGAGCTAAAAAGACAGCTCTGAGTTCCAGCAAATTGATGTGGAGCAGAGATTCCTGGGGGGACCAAACTCCCTGAGGGAAAGGTCGCCCATGTGGGCTCCCCAACCCAGAAGGGAAGCATCTGTAGTGAGAGTCAAGTCATGAGAAGGGGAAATGAAGGGGACCCCCGCTCTTAAATTGCTCTGATCCTGCCACCACTGGAGAGCTAGGATCAAGGTTCGAGTCACTGAGACCAACTTGGAAAGGGGGTCTCTTCTCTGAGACCAAAAGGTTCTCAAGTGAAACTGAATGTCTCTCATCTGAAATCTGGCTCCCTGCATAAACAGCTGTGGATGCAGCCATGTGCCCCAGGAGCTGCAGAAAGTGTCTTGCTGGTCGAGACCTGCAGAGTGAAGGAAGAGGCCAGAGCCACTAAATTCCTTACCCTTTCTGGGGAAGAAAGGCTCTGGCTAGCTTTGTGTCCAATTCCTGCCCCTATAAAGGTGAGTACCTGGACTGGTTCCAGAACCGACTTTGTAGGTTTAGCAGAAAACCCAGGGAGGTGAGAAGCTGCTGGGTGACCTGCAGGTGAGATTTACCTGTTCTGGGGACTGGCCTACAATGAGCCAGTCGTCTAGATAGGGAAAACAGCAATCCTCTGCCTCCTTAAGTGGGCCACTGCCACTGCTAGACACTTTGTGAATACCCTTGAGCAGAGGTAAGGCCGAAGGGCATTGCTCTGAACTGGTAATGACCTGAGGGCAGTTCGAATCTGAGGTACTTTCGATGGGATCTTCTGATTAGGACATGGAAATAGGGCATCCTTGAGGTCCAGGAGGCTAGCCAGTCCCTGGCCTTAGGGAAGGTAAAATCATTGCCAGAGTTACCATTTTGAACTTTGGTTTCAAAAGATGCTTGTTCAGATATCTCAGATCTAAAATGGGTCGCCATTCTCCTGTCTTTTTTGGGGTAAGAAAGTATCTGGAATACAGACCCCTGCCCTGATGCAGGGGAGGAACCCTTTCTACTGCTCTAAGAGCTAACAGGGATGAGACCTCTGTTTCCAGAGCGAGGGTCTCTGAACCACTTGCAGGTAGAAAAAGTCTGCTTCTCAACTTGGGAAACTTTTTGAAGCTGAGAACCAGACCCTGGCTTACTACTTCCAGAACCCACTTGTCTGAGGTTAAAGAAGCCCACTCTGACTGAAGTAAGCCAGCCTGCCCCCACTGGTACAGGAGACCGGCCCTGGGCACCCCATCAGGGTGCCTGTTTCAGAGGAGCTTTAGGCTGGGGTGGGAGCAGGCCTGCCCACCTCGCCTGCCCCTGCCTCTGAAGAAGCCCTCTGAGCATAGGCAGAGGAGGCCTGAGTCTGCTAGAAAGGCCTGTGAAAAGGCCTACCCCTACCCCTGGGGCATGCCTTTGAGGAGTGGCTTGCCGCTCCTTAGCCTGGGCACTCTTGTAAGTAGTCCTATATTCATCCATCTTTTCATGTAATTCTCTGTCTGCTCTCCAAACAGAGAATTTCCACCACAGGAAAATCCATAGCCTTAGTCTGGGTATCCTGTGACAAACTAGTACACCTGAGCCAGGCCAACCTACGAAAAGCTACAGATGTGGCCATGACCCTAGAGGAAACATCATTAACATCCACAGCAGCATGAAACTGAACCTTAGAGGCTTCAATGCCATCAGCAGCCACCAGTTCTAGTTCACTAGCCAGCTGGCCATGGGCCTGCTTGGCCAATTGCATAACAGTATCCCATCTAGATTTCTGATACCTAGCTACATAAGCCATATAATTTGCTTGCCTGAGTCCCAGAGAGGCTGCCATATACTGTTTTTTTGCCATGGCATCAATCTTCCTGGAATCCTTGTCAGAGGATGTGAAGCCAAGGAATATTAGTTTATCACAGGCAGCAGCCTGAACTACCCCAACATGACTGCATTGCTGAGAAAGGAATTCTGTATCAGGGCCTGACAATGTATACCTTCTGTCCATCTTTTTATCTACAGGAGGCACAGAATTAGAGCTTTTAAAATTGTAATTGTTTGTTTCTAAAAGACTTATGTAAAGGAATAGACAATCTCCTAGACTCTGGAATATCCATCATTTCTACAAAATCAGGCTCCTCTTGCTCATCCACAGCCTCTTCTAAAGGAAGCTGGAGGGTTTCAGCAACTTTTTATAAAATACAATGAGATGGGGACTCAGACAGCATAGGGGAGATTCTAAAGGTCTGTCTGGGGAGATGTCCGTTCAGTGGGCACACCCAGACCTTCCCAGCCACATTCATACTGTTCATAATCCTCCCCTCCTCTGGTTCATAAAATTCTCAATATCATAATCCTGAACCACTGGGACCGACGAACCGACCTTTTACCAGATAGTGGTGGTTCGGACGGACCCTGAGACAGTGACTGGACAATCTGTATGGCTTTTGCTATCTCTGCAGCAG
This sequence comes from Neoceratodus forsteri, assembly GCA_016271365.2. Taxonomy (NCBI): domain Eukaryota; kingdom Metazoa; phylum Chordata; order Ceratodontiformes; family Ceratodontidae; genus Neoceratodus; species Neoceratodus forsteri. The sequence goes on along the minus strand of JADMNL010000031.1, from coordinate 129,716,888 downwards.
TTGGAGAAGGAATTTGGACTCCAGACCTGCTGATTTTCTTGTTTTCTTTACTGGAATTGGTTCCTCAGAACCAGCTTTTCTTTGCCCGAGGAAGTCTGGCCCTGGTCAGAGGGCTCCCTCCTGGTTGGTTGGCACTGAACCCGGGCTGGCCATCGGGTCAGCGGACTTTTAGCCTCTCGTTCCCGAGCCTGCCCAATCTTTTTCCAGGGTGGCTGCAGGAAATTTTACATACCTGGCAGTCTGACTGGAGGTGGTCAAACCCCAGACAATAAACACATGTGGTGTGTGGGTCAGCCTTGGCAAAGACTTCCCCACAAACATCACAGTGTTGAAAACCAGTGGGCCCGGTTTTTCTTTTGGGTTTCTCAGACATAATGCCAGCCTAACCAAAAACTTGCCCTTTTAACGGCAGTGCCAGGCAAGACACCCTTATCAGTTCCTAACCGTGTCACGGGTATTGGAAAAAAACGTAATAAATCCGTTTTTTTTAGAACCGATAAGAACCGGGAACCGCACTCTAAAACAGTAACTTTTAGTTTTAAATGAGTTTTAACTCACTGATCGGTTCAAACCGAACCGATAACTTACAAGTTCCACACAGACAAAACCTTCATTTACTTACGGTTACTACAGATAGAGCTTGAACCGAACGGTTTTTGGTTAAAATAAAACTATTCTTGGTTAAATCCAACCGAGAAAACACTTTTAAACCGAGAAATGAACCGAGCAGAAGGAGAAATCTCTGGAGCGACTGTTCACTGAGAGGAGTAAAGAATCTGACAGTTCATGTTTGAAATGACACAGATAGAGCTGCTCTCGTGCCAAAATTCTATTTTGGAATGGTTTTAACCATTTCACTCCGGGGCAGTTCTAGAGCTGGATCAAACTGCTAATGTCTATAATATAGCAAGACTTCATGTTGTTTGAAAGGGGAGACACTGTTGATGGGAGACCTGAATATGCCAGATGTTAACTGGAGCACATTTGCTGCAGCCACATCCAAGAGCAGGGCCATTCTTGGACGCCCACAGGTGGCAGGCATTAGACAGCTAGTTTCGAACCCACTGTGAGGGAGCAATCTAGACCTCGTATCAAACGGGGCAGTGAGAGGATCTCAGATCTAGAAGTAGATTGCCATCTGGGGACAAGTGACCATCAAACAGTGTGGTTCACGTTAAACTCAGCTACAGAGTCAAGCCATACAAAGTGAGGGTACTGGACTTTAGGAGGGCTGACTTTGCAAGATGGGAGAGTGCCTCAGAAAAGCACTAGCAAACAGGCTAGAAGGAGGTGTGGAGCAACAATGGGAATTATCAAAACTGCCATCACAGACGCAACAAGCCTTTGTGTAAAGCAAATAAACAAATCAAATGAAAGAAAAAGCCACTATGGTTCTCAAGAGAGGTGGCTGTGAAAGTCAGGAAGAAAAGATAGCATTCGGAAGTATAAGGAAACACAGAAGGAGCAGGACAGAGCTGTACCAGTTAAGGCAGAAAGAAGCAGGGAGGGAAGTCAGAATAGCAAAGGCCCAAGCTGAGGAAAAGATAGCCAACTCAGTTAAGAAGGGGGATAAAGCCTTTTATAGGTACATCAGCGAGCGTAGAAAGACAAAGGGAGGGACAGTGAGGCTGAATAGAATGAATGGTGGGTGGGCAGAGGGGGACAGTGAAAAAGCAGGAATACTGAATGAATATTTCTGCTCAGTATTCACAAAAGAGGAGGGGAAGTGCCTAATCCAATTAACAGAAGCACTTGATAGGGAGTCGATCCCAGTCCTTTCACAGAAGAAAGGGTTCTGCAAGAACTCAAAACTGAAGGTGGACAAAGCAATGGGTCCTGATGGAATTCACCCAGAATTCTAAAAGAATTAAGGAAGGAACTAGTGAAACCACTGGCTACTCTTTTAATAAATCATGGGAGGATGGTGTGGTACCGAGGACTGGAGGAAGGCGGATGTGATTCCCTTCACAAAAGTGGGACCAAGACAGAGGCAGGAAACTACAGACCTGTCAGTCTGACCTCTGTGGTAGGGAAAGTGATGGAGTCACTTCTGAAGGAAAGAATAGTTGAGTACCTAGAGGTCAGTGGAGCACAGGATCCAAGGCAGCATGGGTTCAGCGGGAAGGTCATGTCAGACCGAATCTAATAGATTTCTTTGACTAGGTGACCAAGTAGTAGACCAGGAGGGCTGTGGACATGGCCTACCTAGACTTTAGCAAGGCATTTGACACAGTCCCACACAAAAGATTGATAGTCAAATTAACCAGCCTGGGAGGGTCCCAGGGTGGTAGCCTAGGTAAAACATTGGCTGGACAACAGGACACAGAAGGTAATTGTAAATGGAGTCCACTCTGAAGAAAGGGGTTACTAGTGGGGTACACTTAGGGTTCAGATGGGTCCAGTCCTTTTAATGTCTTCATCAGTGACATTGCAGAGGGACTGGAAGGAAAGTATGCCTTTTGCAGATGACAAAGATCTGCAACAGGGTTGATACACAAGGAGGCGTGGAAAGGATGAAAAGGACTTGGCAAGGTTGGAGGAATGGTCAGATGTATGGCAGCTAGGATTCAATGCAAAAAGTGCAAATAATGCACCTGGGAAACAAGAACCCAGGGAAGAATACACAATGGGTGGGGAGGTAGTAACAACAACAAAACAGGAAAGGGACCTGGGGTAATCATATCAGATGACCTTAAGGTTAGCAAGCAATGTGAGAAGGCAGTAGGAGGGCGGGGGTATACTGGGATGTATAGGAGAGGCATCAGCAGAAGAACACAGGAAGTTGTTATCCTCTGTACAGACAGTTGGTGAGACCCCATCTGGAATACTGTGTCCAGTTCTGGAGACCCCATCTCCGCAAGGACATAGACAGGATAGAGGCAGTCCAGAGGAGGGCAACTAAAATGGTGCAGGGTCTGCAAGAGAAGCCGTATGAGGAGAGACTAAAGGAGCTTAATATGTATACCCTTGAGGAAAGAAGGAGAGGGGGATATGATAGAAACTTTCAAGTACCTCAAGGGAATCAACAAAGTCCAAGAGGGTAGCATCTTTCAGAAAAGAGACTTGCAAGAACAAGGGGACACAATTTAAAGATAGAAGGAGGGCGGTTCAGGGGCAATGTGAGGAAGTATTATTTCACAGAGAGGTAGTGGATGCATGGAACAGCCTTCCTGAGGAAGTTGTGGGGTCTAAAACTGTGGGAGAATTCAAGAATGCATGGGACAGACATAAGGCAATTCTTGTGGGGGGCAGGAAGATAAAGGCTGTTGGTTGACTAGGATCTGCGGCCTATCCTGTAGGTAGGAAAATGGGCAGACTAGATGGGCCTAGCGGTCCTTATCTGCCATCAAAGTCTATGTTTCTATGTTTCTATTTAGGGCCGCCCAATGGCCCAGGAGAAGCAGTATGGGTTCCTGCACCGATGACTTGGGTTCAGGAGTGAACTCAGGAGTTGGGTTGGGGATGGGGAAACACTGCCATGTGGCAGCGCTCCCAGCCAGAAGAGGGCAGCGTCCAGGTTCCGCCACCATAGAGACCCCTGCAGTGGGCCAAGGGGGCCTGTCTCCCCTTCAGGACATTGCTATGTATATGCAAGGGTTCGTGTGTGAGGATGGAGAGAGAGAGAGGAAAACAGAGAAAATATGCCTCCCTGCCACTGAATATGACGGCCCCCAATGCTCTTGGGCCCTGCACCATGCGAATCTCCAGAGGCTGGATGGTGGGGGGAGGGGCAGTTGGGGTTGTGGGTGGCTAATTAAAAGGGTCTGAATTTAGACGATGAGGCAGCAGGGGAGCAACAAGCTATATGAAAAAAATCTTCTATTTAGCAAAAGGGCAAAAAATTACTTCAGATATAAGTAGTAACAGAAGAACTCACACTCACCACCCATTGAAGAGACTGCTCAACTAAATAAAAGGTGCTTCTCTTTGAGAAAGGAATTTAGAGAAATTCTGAAACGCGTTAGGGCGTTTGCACTTTTGCACTTTCTCCAATAAAATGAAGCACCCTTTATTTATTTGAGCAGTCTCTTCAATGGGTGGTGAGTGGGGTTTTTTCTGTTTGTTACCAAATGATTGTTTATTTAAGCCCGCACCACCATCTCCATGTGCAGCCTCCTTTTGTTTTTTTGTTTATAAGAAGTAACAGCTGACTAGTTTTAAAAGTTAATTTTCAGTAGTATAGTAGCTCTTTAAAGCAAACATCTGTAGTAATACATGTTGCTTAAAGAAAGATGACCTTTCTCAACATGAAAGCACACATTTCCATGGGCTCTGAGCTTCTATCTCTTAAGATTTAAGGGTGTCTCACAATTTGAGAGACAGAGCCCTACATCTGGGTGATGCTGGTGGCAAACAGATGTTTCAGCTAGGATGGGGACTGGGGAAAAGACTCTTACAATTTTCCTCTCCATCTTGTAGCCGCTGCTGAAGGTGGTAGTCAAGGTTGATGCACAAGGCTCACTGTACCAGGGTACATCCCCTTTCTCAGTTGTACTTCCAATCGAGAGAGTGTAGATGCTGTTGGTGTACCCATCACAGTTGCAATTGTCGTAGTGGAATCCACCATTGCCGGATGCCCACACAAAAACAGACCCAAGGCCACCTCTGCCCTGTGGGAGGGAGAAAAAGAAAGATAACCTCACATCATGAAGCACCATCAACAGTTAAGTGAATACACTTGCTTAGTAACCGGTAATATTATTGAGCAGTTTTTCCCTCTGGCTGCACATAAGGGCCATCTGGTGCACTGATGTACCTTTGTCATGTCTACCACACTTTCGCAGTGTTTAACTTACTTGTTTTATAAAAACAGTGAATATAGCATACACTCATAACAGTCTTTATAATATCTAATGAGAGGGTATTACTTATGTTTTCCAAACAGTTGACAATCACATTCTTTAACCCGTTAGTCTGGTAAGTGAGGACAGTGAGGTCCGATTTAGCAATACAAATATTTCTCTAAATGCAAGCCTTTTCAATGGCATTAGTATTTATCAACAGGAAGAATATCCTCAGTACAAAAACTGCTATTAAACGGATTATCAGTATGTAATTACAGGAAGAAAAAGACCTCCGCATTAGGCTAACTGTGCCTACAATTGGTTAAATGTGAATATAATAGACTGTACTAATCAATAATTGTAAACTGAAAAAAAAAGGTGACCAAATACCAACAACAGGTGTGTACACAGCACAGCAAATAAATCTGTCTGAAGTGGGCATACCATACCCTGTGGGACTGTACAAATAAGTCGGGAATTACAACCCAGTGCCAAAGATGGCTCTTGCATATAAAATGTAACAGGCACCATTACAGAAACTCCATAAGGCCCTCAACTAACCCTACACAAGTCCAGGGTACATAAACTGTCCAAAATGTTACCATTGGATCCCCAGTCCAACTAAATGTAGGGCTAGGTACCCCACTGAACAGTCAGACGACTGGAAATCCCAAGTTAAGTAAAGGATAAATGGCTCTACTCGTTGCTGCGCTTCATCCTTGGCTGTGAATTCATCCTCAGATTTCTTGAGCCAGCGACCGGTCCTAGGGGTTGCTGTAATGTCATTTTTCTGCCTCTGTATATGAAACAGAGGCACGTTGATAACAGGAACAAGAGGATGACCCCCAGGATCCAAAGGCTCTGGCACACAGCAACAAATTTCTTCCTTTGGGCTCAGGTCTGCAATGATATATCGGGAAACACAGGTTACTCACCTGTAACATTAGTTCTAGGAGTGGTATATGATGTTCATCCACACTTTCTGGCAGTTGCTTTTCCCCTTAAGACTTGCCGGAAACTTCTTCAAGCTGGCTTCTCCTACCCACCCAGGTGGTAACTCCCTCGGCTACGCCCCATGACGTCTGATCTTGCCCACTGGAAACAGAGTGTATGCTACTGCTGGGAGGTCGGGTGGGTCCGTAGATGAACATTATACCACTCTAGAAAGTACAGTTGCGCACGTATTCATAACGGTAGATCTTCGAGGGTTATCTCTTGCAGCAGGTAATACACTTGGGTCATCACCAGAGAGCGCTGTGGTGCACAGCAGCTCTCTTCTAGCAGTCTTTTGCCAGGGGTCGCCCACATATGACATCACCACTCTGCTCCTATATAAGAGTGAGCGGTCCCTGGTCATCTCAGTTCCCCGACTGATTCAGCTCGCTAAGTGAGGACCGAGGGAGATCTGATGTACCATCGGTATCCCTTCCCATATATGCTTGGATCAGAAGTTGTTCTCTTAGAAAAGGAGGGGGATGGAGGGAGGGATCATACCAGCTGCAAGAGATACCCCTCGAAGATCTACCGTTACGGTAAGTACGCAACTGCACTGTCTTCCACAGAGATAATCTCTTGCAGCAGGTAATACACTTGGGAAGACTCCCAAGCAGTAAACCCCAGGAAGGGTGGAAGTTTGACAAAAGGCCTTGTAGGACAGCTCAGCCAAAGGCCGGCCTACGGCGTGAAGCAACATCTACGTTATAATGCTTCATGAAAGTATGTATTGTGGACCATGTGGCTGCATTGCAGATATCTGTGATAGAAGCTCCTTTGAAGCAGGCCACTGTAGTGGCCATGGCTCGGGCAGAATGAGCTTGGACAGATCCTGGTAATGGCTTGTTACATTTCTTATAACAAAAGGTTACCAAGTGTGCCAGCCAACTGGAGAGGCTCTGTTTAGCGACCAGGAAACCTTCCCCGGTTGAGGCGAAGGTAACAAAAAGCTGAGGAGTTTTTCTAACAGATTTGGTGCGATTAGTATAATACAGGTATCTCAATATACGATGGACATCTAAGGTATGTAGGAGGTATTCTCCCCACTTAAAATGCTCAGGGCAGTAAACCAGCAATTCAATGGACTGATTTAAGGTGTGTACTGAAACCACCTTAGGTAAAAAGGAAGGACTGGTTCGGAGAGCCACTCTGCCTTTGATAAAGATTAGATAAGGCTCTTTGCACATGAGGGCATGAAGCTCAGATATACACCAAGCAGAAGTGACAGCCACTAAAAATACTGTCTTCCAAGAAAGGAAGCAGAGGTCGCAAGTGGCCGCTGGTTCAAAAAGCTCAGGGGTCAGTTTTTCCAAAAGGAAATTCAAATTCCATGGAGGGGTGGGGCGTCTAATGGGAGGTTTGATGTGTAACATCCCTCTTAAGAACATTTTGGCAAGATGATGTTGATACAGTAGTCTCCCTTCCAAGGGCGCATGGAAGGCAAGATAGAGGACAAATTAACTTTAATAGAGGAGTAGCTCAAACCAGTATCGGCAAGTGAGGTCAAGTAGTCCAATACTTTAGTTAGTGGACATGAATAAGGGTCCAACGACCTGGAAGCAGCCCATATGGAGAAGCATTCCCACTTAGCATTATATGTTTCCCTGGTAGATGGTTTGCATGAAGCCAAAAGAATATTGGCCATAGGTGAGGAGACTTGAAGACGGGCTATAAAAGTGACCTCAGGAGTCAAGCGTGAAGGTGTAGTGACTTCCGGCAGGGATGAAGAAGGAACCCTTGATCTTGAGTCAACAGGTCTGACCTGATCAGCAACGAAATGGGGTCTGCTACTGAGAACTGCTGAAGTAGGGGAAACCACACCTGCCAAGGCCACAGACAGGCTATGAGGATCATGGTGGCAGGTTTGAGTTGCAGAGTCTGTTGCAGGAGTGGGACGGGGGGGAGCATATAAGAAGAGTCCTGTCCATAGTTGGGACAGGGCATCTGTAGACTGTCCCTTTCCGTTCGGGATAATGAAATAGTATCTGGGGAGTCGCTGATTGACAGGGGAAGGAAAGAGGTCAAGGTGTGGGGTCCCCCACAATCGAAAAAAATCACTGGAAGAACTTTGTGATGAAGTGTCCACTCGTGCGTGGGGACTGAGAATGTCGGCCAGGGTATTGTGGCGTCCCGGTAGATGGATGGCTATCAACGATAGGTGCTGAAGTATGGCTTCCTGCCAAACCGCCACTGTCTCTCTGCAGAGAGTGCAGGACTTAGTACCTCCTTGTTTGTTCGGGTAGTACACCACTGAGGTGTTGTCTGATTGGATCAGTAGAGGCCCGGGGGAGAGGTGGGGGCGAAAGGCCCGAAGGGCAAGGCAGACTGCTCTCATTTCCACCAGATTTATATGGGGGAGAAGTGGAGAATCGGGGCAACCTGCCCTGTGCCTTGTAGGGACCCAGGTATGCACCCCAGCCATCGAGGGAAGCATCCGTGGTCAACGTCTTCTGGGGAGGAGGGGAGTGGAAGGGCAAGCCTCGAGATAGGTTGTCACGCTTGGTCCACTAATTCAGGGCAGAGCGTAGAACTGGAGTGACTCTGATTTTGTCTTCGAAATCCCTGTCTTCTTCCGCCACCGATTCTGAAGGGTCCACTGGACTGCTCTCATATGTAAACGGACAAAGGCCACTGTGGGGATGGCTGTGGCCACGTGCCCCAGAAGGCATATGAAACGTCTAGCTGTGATAAATTGTTGAGTTTGAATCTGGGAAGCCAGAGACAGAATTCTGTTTGTCGGTCGGCAGGAAGAAAAGCCCTGGCGGAGGCAGTATTCAGAACAGCCCCTATATAGTGCAGCGACTGGGTAGGGGTTGGATTGGACTTAGGCTAGTTGACTGTAATTCCCAGGGACTGGAACAAAGTGAGGGTCACCTGGAGGGATGAAAGCAGAGAGATTTCCAAGTCTGCTTTCATAAGCCAGTCATCCAGGTACGGGAAAACAAAATGTCCATCTCGTCTCAGGGCCGCCGCCACAACCGCTAGGCACTTAGTAAAGACTTTCGAGGCGGATGAGAGATCAAACAGGAGTGCCTGAAATTGGTAATGTTGCCCTAGCAGGTAAAAGCGAAGGAACTGGTGGTGGGTGGGGTTGATGGGGATATGTAGGTAGGCATCTTTCATGCCTAATGCGCATAGCAAATCCCCTTGTTTTAACACTGACATTATAGATGTTAAGGTGACCATCCAGAACCTTTTGTACAGAATGTGTAGATTCAGTTGTCTGAGGTCTAGTATAGGTCTGAGATCTCCAGTGCGTTTGAGTGCCAGAAAGAAATGGGAGTAAAATCCCTGGTGGTACTCCAACAAAGGGATCGGATAAATGGCATTCTTGTGAAGAAGTGCCTGTAGCTCCTCCTGGAGAATAGGAATGTGGTCGGGTGGGTAATGGACAGAGTGGGGGGGAGGCACAGACGTGAGTTCTAGTGTGTGCTCCATCCTTATGATCTGAAGTACCCACTCGTCCAATGTTATCACCTGCTAGGCCTCTAAATGGAGGGCAAAGTGACCAGCCATGGCTTCTGAGGCCTGGTGGAGGAAGCCTAGGCAATGCTCCAGTTAGTCACTGGGAAGTGGTCTGACAAGCTCCATCTAGGGGGGTGGGAGCGGGAGCCCTTGGAGGTAGGAGTGTCGGTGCTGGAAGAAGGCTGGGAATGACCACGGAATCCACCTCTATAGGTACCTCTGTGTTTACTGCCCCTCTTCGATTGAAAAGGAGGACTGAGAGTGGTATTGGTAAGATGGCTATGAGGTACATGGCATGTAAGGTCCGCCCTAAAGCCTGGAGATCATCCAGAAACATTTCGGTACCTGGACCAAACAGTTTAGATCCATTAAAAGGGGCATTTACCACTTTATGTTGTACATCTGAGTGTGAATCCTGATGCACGTAGCCAAGCGTGGTGTCTCAGGGTAATCCCTGTGGCTGTTGTGTGGGCCAAAGTATCCACTGCATCATAACCTGAGTGAAGCAAGTGTCGAGAAATGGAATTGGCAGTGGAAACTGTAGCCAATAATTGGTCCTTCTCCTGAGATGGAGGGAGTTTACTGCCTAGTTTTATAGCAGAGGGCCAGAGGGTACGTTGATATTTAACCACGTGTTGCATATAATTTAGAATTCTATTTAATTTATTATTTATTTATTTTATTTATTTGGTATTTGGAAAAATAACCTTTGAACCAAGGCTCTTTTACAAAGGTTCCATGTCATGTGAACAGAGTACAGACATTCAATCAAGAAATAGTTTTAGGACACTTGAGACACTGAACAGCACAACAATCAGGAAGAGGTTACAGAGTTTCTTTGATATTTAAAACACTATACAGCATATGGACATCAACTTTAGATGACTGCAAGTGCAGGTAAGGTGCAGAGGCATTAGAGGTTAGGTTAGGTTGGGCAGAGGGTCAGTAAGGACAGGATTTTGGTAAGGGAAATGGGGGGCCTCTAGTAAAAGTGGTCAAGGAAGCAGGGCTGAGGCCGGAGAGGCAGAGACCCATCCTAGCGTGGAGATGGGGAAGGGGTGTACAGGAGCAGCCCCCTTACAGTGATTCAGAGACATTGTCAAGGAGCATGTGGAAGGGTGGCTTCTGCCTTGTGCTGAGAATAGTTGCTGTTAGCAGAGCCAGGCCCGGTAATCCAGAGTCCATCAGCTGTTGGAGAAGCAGGTGCACACAGAACTGGATTCATGGTACCTGCCTGAAACACCTTCTTCCCAAGGCAGTCAAGTCGGCTGGACTCCTTCTCAGGAGGTGATGAGCTCATGTGTTTTGGTCATTTGGTACGATCATGAGCTACAGTAATCACTACAGAGTCAGCCTCGGGGCTAGTGGAAAGAACGGGATGGTCAAGAGGAGCCTGGAAAAGGCAATCAGCCTTCCTAGGAATGGCTGGGACCACTGAGGGTTGGTTCCAGCTGCCAGTACGGCATTTTCTGTAAGTTTGTATAAGTGAGCGTACCACTACTACAGGCTCTTCTGGCAGTTCAAGATAGTCTGCCATATCCTTTGTTTATCATGTTCTGTGGTTGAAAAACCCATAATTTTCTGAATTTGAACCATCATCTCGTGAAAAGATGTGTCATCAGGAGGAAAGGCGACCCCATGGTGGAAGGCATCCTCATGTAAGGAGGAGATAGCAGAAAGAGGGGACGGGGGATGAGAGTCCAAGTCCTGTAGGTCAACATCCTCCAGATCTCCGGGAAAGCCTTCCGAAAATTCTGACTCATCTGAAAAGGACTCTTCCTCTTATGAGGGAGGGGACCAGGGTGGTAAGCGTTCCCTGTCTCCCTGGAAGCGTTTTGGCCGGGGCTAGGAGAACGGGAAGGGCGACTCGCCTCTCCCGGAGTAGGAGATTGAGAGTACCAGATTACTTGTAGAAACTGTTGTACCACTGTGGCTACATCCAATGAGGAAAGGGTAGGGGACGGGTTAAGGGGTTTCTGAGAAACCAGAAGGATTGCTGAGGAAATAGGCATAAACAGGTCTAGCCACTTGATGGTAAAGTCCAGGGTCCCAATCCCTGTCCGCCTGGCCCCTATGGGAGAATGGTTGTGAAGCCGGAGGGGCAGTGGAGACTGCAAACCTAGTAGTTCTACCCAAAGAGCAATGGCCAGTCGTCAACGGAGCAGCAAGGGAAGAGGCACTGGAATGTTTAAAGGGTGATGTCGACGGAAAACGAATTATTGTCAACGGAACGTCAAGGGCACCAACATAGGGTTCCATAGAGTTTGCTGAAAGGGCGCTATAAAGTGCCGTCGACGAGAGGGAGTAAACCCCTGTCGACAAGGAAGCAGTCCTGGAGGGCAAAGTCAACGGTGGAGCACCTGTGATGGTGGCCGTCGACAAGCAGTTGCCTGATGAAGATGAGGATGATTTATCCTTATCATGTTTATGCTTCTTATGTGAAGCAGTAGTATGGGGCTCCTTGGAACAGGCCTCCTTCTCTAACAGAGACTCTTTCTGCTCCATGAGGTGTGCTTCGATCTCCTGTAGCCATCGTCAATGGGTCGTCTGGTTGAAATCTTGGCAATGAACACAGGAGATGGTGTCGTGTGTGGGACCCAGACACCTGACACAAACAGTAATGGTTGTCATAACAGCAGATCTTCCTACCGCAACGACATGAGCGGAAAAGTGCTGTCTTGCTTGGCGATTCTTTGGACATTCATCGATGAAGGAAAGGAAACTGAGAAATTCCGTTCCCAACTCAAGTTCTCGTTGATGACTGCTGCTCTCTGCACTAGCTGTTGTGTGCGAGCTGAAGACGGTGGGAAAATGTGCGGAGGATACCAGGGACCGCCCACTCATATAGAAGCAGAATGATGATGTCAAATGTGGGTGGCTCCTGGCAAAAGACTGCTAGAAGAGAGCTGCCGTGCACCACAGCGCCCTCTGTTGATGACCCAAGTGTATTGCCTGCTGCAAGAGATTATCCCCGTGGAAGATCTACTGTTACAGGTGAGTAACCTGTATTTCTAGGGACGTGGATATGATGTTCTAGCCATACTTTCAGGCAGACTCCTCGCAGTTCTCCGGGAGGAAGGAGGCAAGGTGCACACCCCCTACTTGGGGAAAAGAGATTAGAGAACTGAGGCCCCAAAATCAGCATCCCGGCGTGACTCTAGGTCAATGTTTAAGGAGTTGGGGAGGGGCCTTAGGCAAGTAACATACACGGTAACTTTCTCAGAAGTGCTACCTGTCTATGGCAAGGAAGAGGCTAGGGTACACTGCACCATGGGATTCAATGACTGGTTGAAAAACCGGTGCAGAGCTCAGGGATTTGGCTTCATTGGGGACTGGGGCTCCACCTGGAGGGATGCAGACCTATACTGGCGCGATGGTCTGCACCTATCCAGGAGGGGAACCAGGATCCTAGGTGATAGGTTTAAATGCTTCACTGGCAAGCATTTAAACTAGCCAAGGGGGGAGGCACTGAAAAGGAGAAGGGAACTCCTAGCCTCCCCAAAAAATCAGGGTAGTAAGTGAGGTAAACACCAAGATAGAGCAGTTGATAGGGAGAAGAGCAGGGGTAAATGGAGAAAAAGACAAAGGCAGTAAGGACAGGGATGGGGCAAAAAGAAACAAAGCCATAAACAAATGGAGGGTAATGAGTACCAATGCCCATAGTCTAGATAAAAAGCTCCCCAAAATGGTGGCCTTGATGGAAGAGGGACGCCTGGATATCGTGGCAGTCACAGAAACATGGTACACAGAGAACCATGACTGGGATGTCAACATACCAGGGTACACAATCTACAGGAGGGACAGGGAGGGAAGAGGAGGAGGAGGAGGAGGAGTAGTAGCTCTCTATGTAAGGGAAGGGATCAAAGCAACAAAACTAAATGGTAAACAGGGAGGAGAGGAGGCACTGTGGGTCACCCTGGAGACTGGAAATGGCACCACAATCCGCACAGGGGTTGTATACAGACCCCTGTCTCGGGGGGAGGAAATGGACAAGGAAATGATAGAAGGCATCCTTAGGATGGCAGAGAAAGGGGAGATATTGCTGATGGGGACCTGACTAAGCCAGATGTTAACTGAAGCACCTTTGCTGCAGCCACATCCAAGGGCAGGCCATTCTCGATGCCCTACAGGGGGGCATGCCTCAGACAGCTAGTTTTGGAACCCACTCAGGAGGGAGCAATCTTATACCTGGTACTCTCAAATGGGGATGGAGAGAGGATCTCCGATCTTGAAGTGGGTAGCCATCTGGGAACAAGTGACCACCAGTGTGGTACACGATAAACTTATCTGTAGAGTCAAATCATGCAAAAGAGAAGGTACTGGACTTCAGAAGGGCTGATTCTGTCAAAATGGGAGAGTGCCTCAGAAAAGCACTAGCAAACAGGCAAGAAGGTGGGTAGGAGCAACAATGGGGAAACAACAAAACCTCCATCACAGAGGCAACAAGCCTTTGTGTGAAGCAAATAAACAAATCAAAATGAATGAAAAAAACACTATGGTTCTCAAAAGAAGTGTCAGGGAAGGTTAGTGAGGAAAAGATAGCATTTAGGAAGTATAAGGAAACACAGAAGGAGCAGGACAGAGAACTGTACCAGTTAAAGCAGAAGGAAGGGGGGAAGGCAATCAGAATAGCAAAGGCCCAAACCAAAGAAAAGACAGCCAACTCAATTAAGAAGGGGGACAAAACCTTTTATAGGTACATTAGAGAGCAAAGAAAAACTAAGGCAGGGATACTGAGGCTGAAAAAAGAGGAAGGTGGTTGGGCAGAGAACAACAGTGAAAAAGCAGGGATACTGAACGAATACTTCTGCTCAGTATTCACAACGGAAGCGCAGGAGGAGATACCCAATCCAGTCAATAGAAGCACTCTGAATAAGGGGGGGTGATATTAGTCCTTTCACAGAAGAAAAGGTTATCAAAAGAACTCTTAAAACTGAAGGTGGATAAAGCAATGGGGCCTGATGGGATTCATCCCAGAATTCTAAAAGAACTAAGGGAAGAACCAGTAACAACGCTAACTACCCTTTTTAATAAATCACGGGAGGATGATGTGGCATCTGAGGACTGGAGGAGGGCGGATGTGATTCCCCTTCACAAAAGTGGGAGCAAGACAGAGGCAGGAAACTACAGACTTGTCAGTTTGACCTCAGTGGTAGGGAAAATGATGGAATCATTTCTGAATGAAAGAATTGTTGAGTACCTAGAGGCCAGTGGGGCACAGGACCCAAGGCAGCATGGATTCACAGCAGGAAGGTCATGTCAGACAAACCTAATTGATTTCTTTGACTGGGTGACCAAAGTAGTAGACTAGGGAGGGGCTGTGGACATGGCCTACCTAGACTTTAGCAAGGCATTTGACACAGTCCCGCACAAAAGATTACTAAACAAATTAGCCAGCCTGGGAGTGGGTCCCAAGGTGGTAGCCTGGGTAAAACACTGGCTGGAAAACAGGACACAGAGGGGAACAGTAAATGGAGTCCATAGTGACGAAAGGGGGGGTTACTAGTGGGGTACCACAGGGTTCGGTACTGGGGCCAGTCCTTTTTAATGTCTTTATAAGTGACACTGCAGAGGGACTGGAAGGAAAAGTATGACTCTGCAGATGACACAAAGATCTGCAACAGGGTCGATACGCAAGGTGGGGTGGAAAGGATGAAAAGGGACTTGGCAAGGTTGGAGGAATAGTCAAATGTATGGCAGCTTAGGTTTAACGCAAACAAGTACAAAGTAATGCACCTGGGAAACAAAAACTCAGGGGAAGAGTACACAATGGGGGGGGGGTTAGATACTGACAACAAAAATGGAAAGGGACCTGGGGGTAGTCATATCAGACAACCTAAAGGTGGGCCAGCAATGTGAGAAGGCAGTAAGGAGGGCTGGAGGGATACTGGGATGCATAGGGAGAGGAATCACCAGTAGAAAAAATACAGGTTACTCACCTGTAACAGGAGTCCTAGGAATGGTATATGTTGTTCATCCACACTTTCTGGCAGGTATCGTTGCCGCTTTAATTCTTGCCGGAAGGTCTTCAAGCTGGCTCCTCCCACCCATCCGGGTGGTAAAACTCTAGGCTCCGCCCCATGACGCCAGATCTGGCCCGCTGGAAGCTCAGGTTGTGCGTCGAAGCCGGGGAGGTCGGGTGGGTCGTGTGGATGAACAACATATACCATTCCTAGAACTCCTGTTACAGGTGAGTAACCTGTATTTCTAGGGACATGGATATGTTGTTCATCCACACTCTCTGGCAGACTCCTAGCAGTTCTCCGGGAGGAAGAAGGCAAGGCGCATACCTCCAATACTTACTTGGGGAAAGAGAGATTGGAGAACTGAGGCCCCAAAACCAGCATCCCGGCATGACTCGAGGTCGATGTGGTAGTGGGTAATGAAGGTATGTGCCGGCTTCCAGGTAGCAGCCCTGCAGATATCCTGGATAGGGACGTCCCTGGAAGCAGCTACCAATGCAGCGGTATGGCGGGTAGTATGAGCTCTTATCCCTCTGGGAGGCTCCATGCCCGCCAACCTGTAGCAGAGCTCTATGCAGGAGGTGATCCACCTGCCTATCGTCCGCTTTGCTGCAGGTCTGCCAGGTGCGGCTTCAGCGTAGGTGACAAACAGCTGGCGAACCTCTCCCCGAACGTCAGCCGTCCGCTCCTTATAATAAGCAAGCGCTCGTCTAGGGTCCAAAGTATGGAGCCTATACTTGGCCTCCGAGGTGTGACTGGGGTAGAACACCGGCAGAGTCAACACCTGGTTAAGGTGAAACTCCGACACCACCTTCGGGAGGAACTTCGGGTGGGGGCGCAGGACAACCTTGTCCCAGTGGAAGACCAGGTAGGAAGGCTAGATGGAAAGCGCCTGGAGATCTCCCATCCTTCTGGCTGACGTGATAGCCACCAAGAAGGCGGTCTTCCACGACAGGTGTGAAAGATCACACCTGTGCATTGGTTCGAATGGCTTGCCCATGAGCTTGGCCAATACCAGCAGTATATCCCACGGAGGTGGAGGTTCTCGCAACGGAGGGGAAATGTGGTCAAGGCCTTTAAAAAAGCACTCGACCACCTTCTCCTGTGCCACCGACTGCTTCCGGCCCGTGCCCGGTAAGCAGAGATAACTGGCGGTGCACCTTAAGGTTCAGTCGATCAAGCCCTTGCTGAGAAATGGACCACGGTAGTCCAGAATGCTTGCCAAGGGACAGGGAAGGTCCAAGCCCTCCCTGACACCAAATGGAGAATCTCTTCCATTTGAAGGCATAGTATTCCTGGCTGACTCCTTACGGGACGCCTCAACGACGTTGAGGACCTCGTCGGAAAGACCCAAGGCCTGGAACTCTAGCCACTCAGGAACCAGGCCGTCAGGTGCAGGGATTGAAGGTCCAAATGGAATATCTTCCCCTGGTTGACTGAGATCAGGTTCGGCGGGCTGGATGCCGCCTTGGGAGCCTGGAGCTGAGGCTGAGGAGATCTGGATACCAGAACTGGCGGGGCCAGTCTGGGGCTACCAGAATCACCTGCGCCTTGTCCCTCCTCGCCTTGAGAAGCACCTTGTGGATCAAGGGAAATGGGGGAAAGGCATAGAAGAGGCCCGGGGTCCACGGCCTCGAGAAGGCATCCCCCTGCAGCGAGCCCTGCTGAGGGGGGCCGGCATGGAACAGACTCAGCTTCGCATTCTCCCTGGAGGCAAACAGGTCCATCTGAGGCGTGCCCCAGTGGGAGAACAGGTCTTGTACTACCTCCGGCAGGAGGGATCACTCGTGAGACGCAGCCCCTATCCGGCTTAGGGCATCGGCAAGGGTGTTGGAGGCTCCTGCCACGTGAATGGCTAGGAGATCCGCCTCCAGGCTGCGCATGAGGGACCATATGCGGAGAGCTTCCTTGCATAACAGCATGGAGCGCGTCCCGCCCTGGCGGTTCAGATAGTACATGGCCGTGGTATTGTCCGTCTGGACCTGAACCACTTGACCCCGTAGAAACGGAGCGAAGGCAGTGAGAGCTAGACGGACCGCTCGGAGCTCCAGCAGGTTAATATGGCATCAGGACTCCCGAGGGGACCAGAGGCCGTGCGCTCGGTGTTCCCCCAGATGGGCACCCCAACCCATCAGAGATGCACCGGTCAATAGAGAGACCGTTGGCGCGGGGCGGACGAACGGGATGCCCTCCTGCAGATGTGCGGAATGATCCACCATTGGAGGCGTTCCCACATCTCTGGGTCACTGTCACGGGCTGGTCCAGCGGATCGCAGCGTTGTGACCACTGGCTGGCCAGTCCCCATTGAAGGGGACGCATGTACCAACGGGCCCAACAGACCACGCTGGTGCAGGCTGCCATGAGGCCCAGGAGGCGCAGGAAGTCCCGGGCAGGGCGCAATTGCCCAACCAGAAATGATTGGGCAAAGGAGGAAAGAACCTCGGCCTGGTCTGCCGGGAGCCGTGCTCTGGCTTGTAGAGAGTCGAGCTCTGAAGGTCCGAGACCTTAGGAACTTGTTCAGGTCATGCAGGTCAAGAATGGGGAGCCAGCCCCCCATCCGTTTTGGGACCAGGAAGAACCTGGACACAAACCCTGGGTCTGGAGGAGGATCTGCCACCTTCCTGAGCACCTCTTTTTCGAGGAGCAGGGCAATATCGGCTCGGCGGGCCAACAGCGAGGCTGTGGACCCTGTGGACCCCCGAGGGGCGACGGCTCGAAAGGGTGGAGCTTGCTCGAACTCCAGAAGCAGGCCTTTTCCTACCACCTCCAACACCCAGCGGTCCGTGGTGATAGCGGACCAGGCGGAAAGGAAGTGGCGGAGCCGTCCCCCCACAGGAGAAACCCAGGGGGAAGTGATGAGGCTGGGGGCGGCACCCCTCAACCCGTCACTAGGCCGGCTTGGAGGAAGAACCGGCCAAGGGACCTCCTGGGCCTTTACTTCCTTGCTTCCTGTTGGAGGAAGCCGCCGGCTTGGGTTTGGGACGCCAAGCGCGAGCCTGCTGGCCCTGTTGCTGGTGCTGCTGGGCGGTTGAGATGCTGAGGCGAAGGGCGAAAGGACTTCTGCTGCTGGCAGCCTTGTCCCGCTGGGCAGAGGTGACCAAGTCAAGGTGGCATTGGACTTCTCAATCCGCTGGAGTGTCCCTCCACTCCAGGGCGAAGGGTCAGTCCCAAGAGGGGACATCCGTCAACTATGCTGGGTATCACCGTGAAGGTGGATATCCTCAACTACGCCCTCTGGCCATGTGGCCACCGCAGCCGCTTACTGACCTGGCACAGGAATCACCTATGTCCAGAGCAGTCTGAAGCTGCTGCTTCGCCACCGCCCTACCCTGGTCCCGCACCTGGCGGACCGTGGTCTGCAGGTCAGTCAGATCATCAGGAACAACCTCATCCAGGGAGCCCAAGAGGGCGTGGGAGAAGTGTGCCATCAGCACGGCCGAGCTGGCCTGTCGGAGGCCGAGGGAGGACGCAGCGTACACCTTGCGCCCGGCAAAGTCCAGCTTTTTGGACTCTTTGTCGGGGGGCTTATCCACATCCCGAGCGTTACCGAAACACCGGAAAACACTGTCGGTGACTAACCCCTCGGCAGAGGGGTGCTCCGAGAACCGGGCAAGAGCCGGTGGGGACGCAATACTTCCTGGCCATCCTGGCCGAGGCGCAGGACAGGAAGCAGGCCGCTGCCAAAGCTCAGGCTGGGCCGACAATGGCCTCAGCCACGGAAGAGCCTCCGTGGGGGAATCTCTCGGTCCAGTATCCCGTCAGGGATACGACCTATTGGACACGAGCTCGAGCTGCGTCCCGGTGGACTCCAAGATGAGTCGAAGCAGACCCAAGAAGGATGATGGGCTATCGTCCAATGATTGGCCCCTGGAGGACTCCAGGTCGACCTGCCTGGAGAACAGGGAGGAGTCGTCTTCGGATTCCGAAGAGTCCGCGAAGAGCTGCCTCGGCCCTGAGCCACCCTCTACCTGCCGAGGATGGTCGGGAGTGAGGGTGACCGACAACCTGGGGGCAGGCCGTGACCCGACCGAGAATCCTTGGTCGGTGCCCCAGACTCCGGTTGTAGGGCGGAGGTTCCACCACAATCGGTGGAGCAGCTGGTTTTGGCCGAGCAACCGGCCCTGGAACGGGCAGCTTGACTGGGGCGAGCGGTTGCTTCGGTCGTTCGGGCGACAGCCACTTGATGGCCGGGGTCTGGACCGGAGTCGGTTTAGCCCCAGACAACAGCAACTGCTGCCACATAAGATCCTCGTAGCGCCGACGTAATTTACGCCGAAGCCTCCCCTCATCCGAGGAAGAGGACAAGGAGGAACGGTGTCGCCGCTTACCTCGGTATCGAGACCGAGACCACCGATGTTGGTGGGAGCGCGACCGAGAAGAGGTCTGAGACCGAGACCTCGGGGGACCGGTGGGTGGTATGGGAAGAGGCGGGACACCCCTGCCTTCCTCGCTCAGGCACTTTAACCGGACCGCGGCCCAGAAGGCACAGGCAGATCCTCTGTATCCACGGGGACCGGTGAAGGAGGGTTGTCAGCTTCTCCAGTCGATAGCCCGTCTAACGGATCGAGAAAAATCTCGACTTCGTCGATGGGAGTCTCAGCAGGCTGGCCTGACGGAGGCACCATGAAGCCAGCGGCCACAGCCGCAACCTCGACCGAAGTCGACGGTCGGCTGTCCGGGGAAGGGGACCTCTCCCGCTCCCACAGAGCGCCGGCGGTGGGACTTACCTTCGACTCCTTCTTCTTGGGCGAGAAAGTGTCGATGGCCCCTCTCCCTTCGTGGAAAGGGACTGACAAAGCTCCTTGAGCGAAGCCCGTGTCTGAGAACTCAGAGACAGCGGGATAAATGCCGCGGCCAGGAGGGAGGAGAAGATGCGGCCTGGGCCGCCTCCTCCTCGAGGCGATCATCTGCTCGAGCTGCTCAGCCGAGCCAGCCGCCTTGGACACAGCAATGAGCCTCTTTTGATTTTACCGACAGGAAGCGTTTCTCAGGCGCCCGAGCTGTCGGGCAGCGCAATCGTCCAGGGCGTTGGCCGGTAAGGCGGCTGACTCGCAGGCCTGTGGGTGCGTGATCTAGGCCTAGGCAGTAGCGCAGCGTGGAGTGCGGATCCGTCCCTGGACATTTTTCTGCCATAAGGGCAGCTCTAAGCCGAGAATAGCTTTGTCCATCGCAGCCCAGCGAGGGAAGACGGAAGACCAAGTTTAGAAAACTTCAAAACCAATTTCGGACGAACCGAAGAGTTAGGATCCAGTCTAAAACACAGAGCGCTAAGGAGGGAACCTGAGCTTCCAAGCAGTAAGGAAGATCTGGCGTCATGGGGCAAAGCCGAGAGTTTTACCACCCGGGTGGGTGGGAGGAGCCAGCTTGAAGACCTTCCGGCAAGATTTAAAGCGGCAAGGAACCTGCCAGAAAGTGTGGATGAACAACATATCCATGTCCTAGAAACTGAATTATCTGGTTCAGAGTGACCATCCTGAACTTGCGCTTCCTCAGAAACTGGTTCAGATTGTGAAGATCCAATATGGTGCGACAGCACCCCTGTCCGTTTCAGAACCAGAAAGTACTTGGACACGAAACCCTGACCTGCCATGAGTCTGGGACACAGGCTATGGCTCCTTTCTCGAGGAGTTGTGCAGTGCCCTTCCTGAGAGTGGACAGTGTGTCCTACAACACAGTAGACTCCCTTGGTGTGTGTGCAGTCAGTATGGCACAAGAGCCTCGAAGTCAAGAGGTAATCCTCTGCCCACGTCTAGCACCCATTTGTCTGAAGTAAACAATGGACCAGTTGTGCCAGAAATATTGAAGCTGACCCCTCCCCCCACACACACACACACACGTAGATGAGGTAGATACTGAATGGATGGGAGGTAAACACCCCCCCGATCCGTCACTGGGCAGCTTTGGAGGGGGCACCTGCTGCTGTTGGGGCACAACTATCCCTACCCTTGCTCTTTTTGGTGCCTTGACATGTGAACTTAGTCTTGGGGCACCAAGACTGCAACTGCTCCTGCTGGGGCTGCTGCTGCTTTGGCTGCTGTGACTGAAAAGCCCAACACTGAAAGGACTTCTTTTTTGGATTCTGCCCTTTCTGGTCCTATTGTGAGGGAGTCACAGAATCTAAGGTGGTTCTAAACTTCTAAATCCTAGTGAGATTTCCCTCCACCCTGGGCCAAAGAGGTTGCTGCACAACTGGGATTTAATGCAAAAAAGTGGAAGATCATGCACATAGGGAAGAGAAACCCTGAAGCCACCTATAGGCTGGGAGGGGAGTTGCTGGTAGTCACAAGGGAAGAAAGAGACTTGGGCATCATCATCATCGATGACCTGAAATCATCCAAGCAGACCACTAAAACAGTAGGTAAGGCTAGGGGGATGTTAGGGTGTATTAGTAGGGGTATCAAAAGTTGGAAGAGGGAGGTAATAATTCCTCTTTACAAGACACTGGTTAGGTCCCATCTGGAGTAATGCATGCAGTACTGGAGGCCACACCTTCACAAGGACATTAACCAAATTGAGGCAGTCCAGAGAAGGGCAACCAAAATGGTGCAGGGACTGCATCAGAAAATCTATGAGGACAGATTAATGGAGCTCAATATGTATACCCTAGAGCAAAGGAGGGAGAGAGGTGATATGATCGAAATATTCAAACATCTTAAGGGCATTAACAAGGTGAGAGTCTAACATGTTTCAATATAAGAAAAATAGCAGAACAAGTGGACACAGCATGAGATTAGAGGGAGGACAATTATGGGGTAATGTGAAGAAGTTCTTTTTCACAGAAAGGGTGGTGGATGCATGGAACGGCCTACCTCAGGAAGTGCTGGATATGAGTACAGTGCAGGGCTTCAAACAGGCATGGGATAGGCATAAGGGAGTAATACAGATGAGTATGAATAGATAGGCCATTGACAGAGTGAAGGCCACTGGCACATTTATGAGGTAGAAAAAGAAATGGGCAGACTGAATGGGCTTGAGATCCTTATTTGCCATCAACTTCTATGTTTCCAGGAAGGAACATTGGCCAATTTGTGCTGGGTTTCCGCCGTGAAGGTGGAGATCCACAACCAGGCCCTGCGATGCATCGCAATGGCTGCTGCCACAGACCTGGTGCATGAGACGCTTATGTTCAAAGCCATCTGAAGCTGATGTTTGGCCAGTGCTCTACCCTGGTCTCTGATCACCTTAACTGTCAACCACAAATCCACAGAAATGCGAAGAAGGACATGGACAAGGACTCCCATCAGGGAGTGACCGAAGTTGGCCATCATCAAAGCGCAACTCGCCAGACAGAGACCCAGGGAGGACACAGTGTACACTTTCTTCGCTGCATGGTCCAGCTTCTTGGACTCTTTGTCTGGAGGCTTGTCTACATCCCAGACAATGCCCGTCTTGCAGAACACAGAGTTGGCCACCAGCCCCGCAGCCAAGGGGTGGTCCGAGAAACTGGACAAGGAACTGAGCGGGACTGAATACCTGCAGACCATATGGGCTAAGGGTGCCATGCAGGATGCTGAATACTGCCGAAGCTCCGGAACCAGTCCCAGGATGGCCTCGGCCATCAGGAAGGTGACCCACAGGGATTCGTCCCTGTTCAAGATTTCAATGAAGGGATACTTAGCTGTTTTTTGAACTGGCCATAGAGGGACCTCCATGGCTCGGATATCAATCTGATTAAAGCCCCAAAAGACACCAGCACACGGTCAGTAGTCAACTCTCGACCGATTCACAGCTGAACCCATGGATCCTCGAGGGCTGCATAGAGGACCCATCGGAGTTGTACACGGCTTGCTCTAACACAGCCCTTGGCCGTTTTTTCGCTGTGCACCACTCTGGGTTCACCCGAATGATCTCCATGGAAATCTGATCTGGGAAGCCAGTAGCCAGACAGGAGTCCTTGGTTGGGGCTCCCTGCAATGGTTGTCATGGCTGTGGTTCCACCCAGATCAGGGAAGAGAAGGGTGCTGGCAACACTTGTCTTGGTGGGACACTAATGGGCCTGACCGGTGGCAACCAGGTTACCGCCGAGGTCAGGGGTAAAGCCCTACCCTGCAGAAAACAAGACCTATTGCTGCCAAAGCACGCCCTTGTAGCACCACCACATTCTGCAACACAGCCTCTCCTCGGACGATGAAGAAGACGAGGATACCTTTGATGGCGCCTCCAAGACGACTGAGATCTGCAGCTCAACCGACAACATGACCATCAACAGTGAGGAGAGGAAGAGGGGCCATGTAGATTACACAGACCGGCTCCTTCTGCGTGGCCCCAGAGGGAGGCAGTTCCTGGGAGGATACAGCAGGGTCCACCAACTGTTCCTGACCCTCCTGAGGGTCAAAAGGACTGGGGTCCGAGAGATCCAGTCCTCTTCGACCCCCTCGACAACTGGTTGACCGGGTTGAGAAAAATCTCAACTGCCGGGTCAGCCTGTGTTGAGGGCAACAAGCCTGACAGAGATACTGTGCAGCTGGTGGCCTGACCCTTGACCAAGGTGGTTCGACCAAAGTCAAGTGCTCAACAGCCATCGAGCGGTTGAGGGAATCACAGGAGCAGGAACAGTGTGCTCTTTCCGGTCCCATGAGCGACAGCAGGATTTCTTGGATTTTCTTCTTGCCATGGTGGAACAGGCTCTCTCCGAAGGTCTGAAGGGAGGTGTACATATCCCAGAAGACACCAGAGAACAATGCCCCAATGCTGATCCCGGCCATTAGCAATGCTGAGACTGATGAAGCGCCTGCCACAGCTTTGGCCATGGAGATCGCCTTGCAGGCATCCTTGGATCGCACCACAGGGTCCTGGTTGGCTGGCCGGCCGAGAAGACAATGTGCATAGCAGTCTTTGAGGGACAAAGGGAGCAAGGTGTTGCAAAGGCTGCAGGCAGCAACGTCGTGCTCTGCCTTAAGGCAGCAAGATGCATGAGGTATGTGGATCCATTTATGACATTTTCTAGTTGCACTGTGTGCAACGCTTGAAGCCTAGACCAGTTCTGGATTCCTCGCTTTGCACTGCTGAGCCGACAACTGGAGCAGACCTGAGAAAATATACTGTACTCACAAGTTGAAGAAATCAAAGCTTATCAATGGCACACTAAAAAAGGCCTACATTGCACACAGAGGTGTGGAGGAGGAGACGTGACTCTTCCAGCAGAAAGGAGATCTGATGTCACGGGGCGGAGCCAAGGAGTATACCAACCAGGTGGGTGGAAGGAGCTTAGCTTAAAGATGTCTGGCAAGATTTAAAGGGAAAGGAAGACTGCCAGAGTGTGGACAGTGCACCATATTCACACCCCTAGAATTATACTCTCTGAAAGCGCACAACAAAGGATAAACGATCATTTGTTTGCAGATCAGAACAGTGTATTACACCTTTGTATAAGGGTTATATTAGGCCCCTACTCAATTTTGGATCACCGTTCTGGTCTCCTTATCATATAAAATACATTAAAATGATCGAAGGGGTGCAATGTTCAGTCACCAAATTAATCCCACACTTAAAAGGATTACCTTATGAATCAAGGCTAAAAAAAACTGGACTGTATTCCCTAGAACAAAGAAAACAGAGAGGGGATCGCTTATTATTACATAAAATATTATATTCATCAGACTTAATGGACCAATGCGGCCTAGCAATCAGAAATTCTAGAAACAATCTCTGATCCCACGGAATGAAACTAGTCATACCCAAGGCAAACACCACAAAAAGAGACAATTACTTCACAGTTAGGAGCTCAAAGGCCTGGAAAAGGCTTTTGAGAACTGCAGTTGAAGTAGATTGGGTTCAGTGAATTCAAACATACCCTAGAGAGATTGTATTATACACAGAAATATAGAATTTGACGGCAGATAAAGACTGCTTGGCCCACCCAGTCTGCCCATTTCCCTACCTAACAGATAAGCTGCAGATCCTAGTTAACCAATAGCCTACTTCCTCTTACCCCCCAACCCCCTAGAATTGCCTTATGACCGTCCCATGCATTCTTGAATTCCACCACTGTTTTTGACTCCACAACATCCTCAGGAAGGCCATTCCATGCATCCACAACCCTCTCCATGAAAAAATACTTCCTCACATTACCTCTGAGCCGTCCCCTCTATCTTCAAATTGTGCCCCATTGTTCTTGCACACCTCTTTTCTGAAAGATGCTATCCTCTTGGATTTGTTGATTCCCTTGAGGTACTTGAAAGATTCTATCATGTCCCCCTCTCCTCCTTTCCTCAAGGCTATACATATTAAGCTCCTAAGTCTCTCTCTTCATATGTCTCCTGGTGCAGACCCTGCACCATTTTAGTTGCCCTCCTCTGGACTGCCTCCATCCTGTCTATGCCTTTGCGAGATTGGGTCTCCAGAACTGCACGCAGTACTCCAGACGGGGTCTCACCAGCTGTCTTGTACAGAGGGATAACAACTTCCTGTTTTCTACTGGTGATGCCTCTCCCCATGCATCCCAGTATCCCCCCAGCCCTCCTTACTGCCCTCTCACATTGCTTGCCTACCTTTAGTTCATCTGATATGACTACCCCAGGTCCCTTTCCATTTTTGTTGTTGTTAACATTTCACCCCCCATTTTGTACTCTTCCCCTGGGTTTTTGTTTCCCAGGTACATTACTTTGCACTTCTTTGCATTGAATCTAAGCTGCCATACATTTGACCATTCCTCCAACCTTGCAAAGTCCCTTCTTATCCTTTCCACCCCACCTTGTGTATCAACTCTGTTGCAGATCTTTTTGTACTCTGCAAAGAGACATACTTTTCCTTCCAGTCCCTCTGCAATGTCACTTATAAAGCCATTGAAGAGGACCAGTCCTAGTACTGAACCCTGCGGTACCCCACTAGTAACCCCCCTTTCTTCAGGGTGGACTCCGTTTACTATTACCCTCTGTGTCCTGTTCTCCGGCCAATTCTTTACCCAGGCTACCATCTTGGGACCCACTCCAAGGCTGGCTAACTTATACATTAATCTTTTGTGTGGGATTGTGTCAAATGCCTTGCTAAAGTCTAGGTAGGCCATGTCCACAGCCCCTCCCTTATTTACTACTTTGATCACCCAGTCAAAGAAATCTATTAGATTCGTCTGACATGACCTTCTCGCTGTGAATCGATGCTGCCTTGGGTCCTGTGCACCTCTGGCCTCTAGGTACTCAACAATTCTTACATTCAGAAGTGATTCCGTCATTTTCCCTACCACTGAGGTTAAACTAACAGGTCTGTAGTTTCCTGCTTCTGCCCTGATGCCACTTTTGTGAAGTGGAATAACATCTGCCCTCCTCCAATCCTCAGGTACCACCCCATCCTCCCATGATCTGTTAAAGAGGATAGTCAGTGGTGTCATTAGTTCTACCCTTAGTTCTTTTAGAATTCTGGGATGAATCCCATCAGGCCCCATTGCTTTGTCCACCTTCAGTTTTAAGAGTTCTTTCAGAACTCTTTTTTCTGTGAATGGTCTGGTATCAACCCCCATATCCAGAGTGTTTCTACTGTTTGGTTTAGGTACCTCCCCCTCTTTATTTGTGAATACTGAGCAAAAATATTTGTTTAGTATCTCTGCCTTTTCACAGTCACCCTCTGACAACCCCCCCATCCCTTTATTAAGCCTCACTATCCCTCCATTGGTCTTCCTTCACTCCCTGATGTACCTATAAAAGGTTTTATCCCCCTTCTTAACTGAGTTGGCCATCTTTTCCTCGGTTTGGGCCTTTGCTGTTCTGACTGGCTTCCCTACTTCCTTATGCTTTAACTGATACAGTTCTCTGTCCTGCTCCTTCTGGGATTCCTTTTACTTCCTGAATGCTTTCTTTTTCTCCTTAACCTTCCCTGCCACCTCCTTTAAGAACCATAGTGGCTTCTTGCATCGTTTTGTTTTGTTTATTTGCTTCACACAAAAGCTTGTTGCCTCTGTGATGGCAGTTCTGACTATTCCCCATTGTTCTTCCACCCCTCCTTCCTGCCCATTTGCTAGTACATTCCTTAGGCACTCACCCATTTTGGCAAAAATTAGCCCTCCTAAAGTCCAGTACCACTGACTCTACTGCTGTGTTTATCGTGAACCATACTGTTCAATGGTTGCTAGTTCCCAGATGGCTACCCATCTGATGGTAAGATGGTTTAATGAAGCCCGCATGGTGTGGGGAACAATGTAAATGAGCATTTTTGCTCCCTTTTGTCCGCTCTTTCCTAGTAATCTTAGGAAAATAGCAGCAAATTAATGGTACAGGCCTCAAGAGGCATGTTTAAAAAAAAACAATGAAAAAAGTTATTTGAGATGTAACAAGTTACAGCACAGAACCCATGTGAGGCACAACCTACTCAAGAGATGGTGCACTAGCACCCCACCAGTTTCCCCATTTTTATAACACCTTGATTTCAGGCATTTACTGTTTAAAAGAAAAATGAATAAAAAATCAGTGTCTGGCATTGCCATTACAAGCCAATTATTTAGTTTCTTACCACTGTGACATGCATGGCTCCCCCAGCTGGTCCTACTGAAGGACCTGCAGTGCCCGCATTCAAACCCTGGTCTCCCATGTAGCAGCACAATGAGCTGCTGACTGCCACTAGGCAGACCCCACAAATGTATTTTTCAGATACACTTCACAACATCCCTGGTGAGTTTTTGTTTTTTCCTTTTTTCCACTTTATTTATTCTTCTGGACCCCCGGGCATCCTTGAGAAGTACCTACACGGATGCTACCCTAACTCCCGGCCTGAACCCCCACTTCTCCCAGGCTTTCCCCCCTAACGACTGAGGCAGGCCCAACCCCCAGACCACCTCCGGGGCTGGTTCCGCCCTCCCCCGGTGGTCAACTCCTAAGTGTGAGGTGCCTTACCACCATCGTTGGGTCGGCCGTAGACAGACCTAGGCGTGCTGAGCCAGCACTGGGACGTGGGTGCTCCACTGGGGCCACCGTCATCTCACCAGTGGACCAGAGGCTTTTTCCTGGTGTTACCCCCCCCCCCACCGGCCCGGCTGCGTAATTCGCTCCTGCGCACATCCACAGGAAAGCCGCCACAGCTCATCTCACCAATGGCTGAACCCTGACTGCTGGACAGGACCTCTTGTCTCCACTGAGGGGTCACCAGAATGGCGAGGTCGTGTCCCCCCTTCCTCCCAGGAAAGGAGAGCAGTCCTGCGGATGCTCAGTCCTTCCGTGCCCTGCCGACCCTCGATGGCCCGAGTCCACTCCCGAACCCGGGTCGCCGGTGTGGTGCGAGGTGTGGCGTCCAGCGCCTCAACCCTCAGCACCACGGGGCCGGTACATCCCTGGTAAGTTGATTCATACTTTTTAGCACTGGTTTACACAAAAAGAATTTAATCAAGGAGTTCTACCTTCATCTTCTTTAGAGATACTTCATCTGGGGATACCTTAAAATGTAAAGTTAGAATGACACATGCTAATGCATATATCAAAATAGTGTTCAAGACAGCTTTCACCTGCTTACATGAACAATTCCCCTGAGGAAGGCCGTTCTGCTCAGCACCCCAGGCCCATCCACTGCTTTCCCATTATCCTCAGGGCCCCAGCTAGCACTATAGATGTGGATGTGTTGGGGCCTCAGGCTCAGTGACTTGGCCTCCACTATGTCTGTGATAGGTCCATCCAGCATTCTTATACCTTAAAGACAGGGACAGAGACAAAAGCTGTGACTCACAATCTTACAGCACAATGCAAACAAACAGGCAGCGTAGGTTATGTGACTTGTCAATACATGTCGAAAAGTACTTTATGTAGGCAATAAGACATGACAAGGCATGTCACTGTGCCCCAATCGCACACCTTGAGTATTGTCAGACAAGAGGTGCAGCTGAGTAATGTTAAACACACCTCAGAAATGTGATTATCTCACCATAATTACACACACTGAATTGTTATTGTGCTTACAGTTTTTCTGTTTTTAAATATGTCTGATTTAAAATGAATAAAATATTGTTTTAAAAAAAGACAAAAATAGCCAGGTTGGTAGCGAAGGGCTGAGGTGCTGGACACCTTACCTCATGCTATGCCGACGACCCAGGTTCGAGAATGACCTCGGGTCGTTGTGGCGCTGGCAGGGGGGGAGGGAGGAGCAGGATCGAGCAGCCTTACGGCAGCTCTCCTCTCCTGGGGTGGGTGGTGGCCCTCCTGTAGTCCCGCGGCCACCAGGAGTAGATCCGGTGTTGGTGTAGACGGAGGGGGTGACACAAAATAAGGGTGTGTTGACACACAGCATGCGCGTTCCTCCACACACGCGCACACATGCTAGAGACGGGGGTTGGGGAAAACAGAGGTAAAAGTGTACAAAAATGTATGTCAAAAAAAAGACAAAAATGAAAACAATATAATTGAAATATTCTTTCATTTTAACTTGGAAGACAAGAAAACAGCCCTTGACAAATATGTGTATGGGGGTAGCTAGAAGCAATAAAAGATCATGAAAACCCTGTGTAAGCACTTGATTTTTTTTGTTTTGTTAAAGACCATCGCTCACTACTGGAGGGCTCACTGGCAGTTACACCAACCATCCATGCTCCCCCCATCAGGGATCACTGTACGGCAGTGGGAGCTTTTTTTAATCTTATGTCCCCCCCCCCCCAAAAAAGCCCAACCCCTGAGGACACTGGCACAAGGATGACGTTCAGGATGTAGACATGCTGTCGCACATCTCAGCCAAGCACCTGATGACATCCTTCCCTCCCCACACACTGCTAGCCCCAAGGTGCCACCCACACACCCACCGGCAGAGGGAATGGGGCAGTGTGACAACTTTCTCCCCCAGAAGGGGACAGCATCCTATGGGACACTCGAACCTCATCTCCCAGACGGCCCTCGATGACCCAGGCTTGTTCCCAAACTCAGGTCACAGTATCGCGGGCAGTAGCACTACTGCTGTGCTGATGGGCCAGCTAAGCACTTGATTCTTTATTGAAAAAATGTGTTATACACGGATGGTTTTGAAGGAAATACTGTTTTTATGGGAATCTCTTAAGAAGAAAAAAAGTTCTGACATGCTGTAGGATTACAGCGTAAGACAGTGGGATTGAGACACTAAATACTTACAGCATGACACAGTGGAACACTGACAGTGAGCCTGTAAAGTGATGCTGCGAACAGAACAGAGATTGTTGCCAGTGCAGTATCAGTAATACTATGTGGGACAGCAAGTGCATCTGTGAGTATTTCTTTAGTTTTTAAAAATGTGATACTGTTAACAGTGGAGCAGGACAGTGAGCGACACTGGCATTATAGCCTGGGTAACAAAGCTGTGCTGGAGTGATACTGAAATGTGCCCATGCTGAGGTTGGCACTGATAAATCTAGTACAGGTGTGTAGTTATGAGCTAATAATTACATGCTTTTTGACCATTTTAGCCAACATGATTGTTCTGCTTGCTGTAAACTGTCATCTACATGTTATAAAAGGTTTTAAAACTCTGTTGGTAAAATGTTCTCCCCCCAACAGATGACGCTCAGCATTCACCTACACCACTGTCACGCCAACCAATAAGCAGCACTGACTCTGGCCATTCACCCACCTTCACAGCAAGAGAAAGGGTGCAACCATGGCAATTCTACAGTTGGGGTGAGGAAAAGGGTGATACAGGGGTGAGGGAAGAACATGTGAGGTGATCCTCTGGGTGAGTGAAGAGACACCAGCGAGTACACATTAAGACATGGTTAGTAAAATGAAGACTTATCTGCCAAGTAAAGTAATGGAAACTTAAAGAGACAGGTTTGCCATTTCACAGTTCTGTTCCTTTCTTAATATTACTTTAGAGAATCTGCACCTCCTATTTTGGCATTATAAGCGATTCCAACTCCGCACACCCCGTTACTCTTTACTGCTGCTATCTCCCCTGCACAGCGGGTCCCATGTCTAAAAGGAAAAGATTACAAAAATGTTCCATTGTTAAGGTGCAGAACTCTGGGAGCTAATCAACTGTGCAAACACTGGCTCACAATGTTTATTTCTTTTTATTATTTTGTATAGTGATCATCATTTATACAATGTGGGTTAAGAGTCAAATCTTGCAGCTAAATGATTTATAGTGTATGGTGAGAGATTCCTGTGGATAGAAATATATCGTAGCGGAAATGTTGTTGTACCACAGTTCAAAAGACATGAAACGCAGTAATACCACACTGGTGGTAAGGTCATGAAACCAAACGCAGTAATACTACACTATGGGTAAGGTTATGAAACGCAGTAATACCACAGTGTGGTACAACAACATTTCAGCTCTTTTTAAAAGAGCAAGAGCCACAGAAATGGAAGGCTCAACCAGATAAACACTCACGGAGGCAGCACAATCACCCAAACCCGCAACTCGGACAGAATCAACCAGATACGAAGGAAAAATGCAGTATCAACTAGATACATGCACCTAAATAAAAAAAAAATGTGGGATCAACCAGATATTTAAAATTGCTTACAAAATCAGAGACGGTTCCTCATAGTTCACATCCTCTCGCTAAGCAAGAAATACAGCCTTCATTTTTTTTTTTCTCTTGAAGATCCCTCCCATGCCCAACTGACAACCAATAGAAGGCTACGCTACAAATGTAGAGACATCTGGTCCCTAGCAACCACACATCTCATCCTGGCAACCAGTCCTAACTCCTGGAATGAGACGTACCAACAAACAATTTTTCTATTTAAAAAAAAAAAAATGCTAAAACTGTAATTTATTTTAGGGGGGCACCATACACTATAAGAAATACTGGATGAGCAACTCTATGCCCAACCAGGGTGTTCTGCCACCCAGGGGTTCAGATTCTCATGAACCTCTCGAGTTTCACTCTCGAGGTCACTGGGAATCAGAACCCCTCTGTGGCAGAACACACTGCTTGTGCATAGTTGCCCATCCAGTATTTTCTATATTTCAGCCACTGAAGATAAAATATTTATCTCAATGTTGTATGCATCATCAGAATTCATCTCCCCTTTGGACAGGTTACAAAAGAAACAGAAACAGAGAATTTGTTGGCAGAAAGGACCAGTAGGCCTATCCAGTCTGGCCTATTTTTCCCTGCCCAGTCCAACACCTTGGGCCCTAGTTAGTGATCTGCGTCCCTCTCACCTCCCTTTCCTCTACCTCCCATGTGCTTATCCCCATGCATGCTTGAAGCTCCCCAGTGTTTTTGCTCCACATCCCTCTTTAACTTCCCTCCCTCTAGCTTAACTGCAAGCCCCCCTGTTCTGATGTTTTTCCTCCTCTGAAAGAGACTCGCCACTTGTATCTTGTTTATCCTTGTGAGGTACTTACAGGCCTCAATACTGTGCCCTCTCGCTCTCCTCCAGGGAGTACATGTGGATCCTGCAGCCTCTCCTCATAGGACTTCCCAGGCAACCCTTGCAATGTTTTCTTAGCCCTCTTCTGGACCTCTTCCACCCTGCCAAAGAACACTTAACCAATGGGAGAGCAGTCTGTACAGTGCCTGGTGACATTCTCTGGGGGCAGTTATCCATACTGGGGTGCTATACAGACTCCAGCACAGAAAGGAGTTGGATAAGGAACTTGGGGAAGTCATCATCAGCCCATTTTTTTAATAGCGCTCCCCAAATTTGGAACACTGTGCCACTTGATTATAGATCAAGGACAAAGGGTGTACACCCTGGTGAAATTAGAGCCTGGTTTCAACGAGAGGCTATTAGGAAAGTTAGTAAGGGAATCACCTGAGGTGCAAACACTGGAATAGTTATATCCCTGTTACCTTATGGGACACTTGAAATTGAAAGTGCAATAATGTCTCTTATGCTAAAATCTTTGCTTCTATGTACTACGTGTGTTGTAGGATTTATGTTTTATTATGATGTATTGATTGTTTAATGTACTTGATATATCTTAGAATATGTTGTAACTATATTGTGTTTATTTTAACATTGGATAACTAGATATAATCTAGGGCCTCACTGGAAATGAGCTTGTCTCGGTCAAGCTGTACCTTTTCACTGTTATAAATTCAGTTAAATTAAAATGTGACTACTATATCCTCATCAGGATGGCAAGTAAAGGGGAGGTGCTGCCAGCTGATGATTCAACCTGCCCACTGTAGACTGGAGCCTTCCAACTGCAGCTTCTGCAAGAAGCAGGGCCATCCTTGACTGCCTACAAGCGGCTCTGCTCAGGAAGCTAGTTAATGAACCCACAGGCTTATGGGTCCTGGACTTTAGGAGAGCAGATTTTAAAGAAATGGGAGACTGCATCAGCAATTGCTTCATAGGGGGACTGCCAAGGAGGGGTACAGCTACAGTGGGGAAGAAAAAATTACTCACCTTAGTAATGTTGTTTCTTCTAATGGAGTCTTGCTATATTATAGACATTAGCAGTTTGATCCAGCTCTAGAACTGCCCCGGAGTGAAATGGTTAAAACCATTCCAAAATAGAATTTTGGCATGAGAGCAGCTCTATCTGTGTCATTTCAAACCTGAACTGTCAGATCTTTACGAGCCAAACTCACTAAGGTCTGTGTGGAAGCTGTAACCTACACTAGCCAAATGGTTACCTAAATAATAACAACCATTGATGGTCCCAACACCCAAGACTCAAGTCAGGGGACCAGAAATACTAACACCATTCTAATAATAAGAAATGGAACATAAGTATAATAAACACACACACGCTGCATACATACACCCCAAAGTCCCAAAGGGGACAAAATGCTAACAGGACATAAGTAGTGCCCACACTAAGTTGCCGCACCCACCAAGTAGAGGTTCTGAGAGGGCAGGTTGGGAGGTCTATAATTAGCAAGACTCCATTAGAAGAAACAACATTACTAAGGTGAGTAATTTTTCTTCAAACAACATGAAGTCTTGCTAAATTATAGACATTAGCAGAATACACAGCAGTACCTCCATGGAGGAGGGCAGAACCTACTTAGGGAATAGGCTCTGAAGAACAGCTGTGCCTAAACCGAGCATCTCTCCTGGCCTGGACATCCAGGAGTAATGCTTGGTAAAAGTGTTACCATTTTCCAAGTAGCAGCCTGGCAAATCTCTAATAAAGGGATATCTCTGGCAGCAGCTAGAGGCGCGGCTGTACCCCTGGTAGAATGAGCCCTCAAACCGGGGGCTCTGCCCACTTTCTGATAACAAAATTGGATACAAGAGACAATCCACCTGGCTATTGATCTCTTAGTGGCAGGTTTGCCTTTCCCAACTTCACCACAGGTAAGGAAAAGTTGGAGGATTCAACCTGTGACCTTTGGTACGCTCTATATAATAACTAAGAGCTCTTAACATCCAGGTTGTGCAACCTCCTCTCACCCGAAGAGGAGTGATCAGTGAGAAATACTGAAGGGAGATAGATTGATTAAGATGGAAATCTGAAACCACCTTAGGCAAAACTTCCTATTAGTCCTAAGGACTACCTTATCCCTGTGGAAAGAAATAAAGTCAGTCTCCACTGACAAGGCTTGCAATTCACTTATGCATCTGGCAGAAGTGATAGCCACTAGAAAAACAGTTTTCCAAGTTAGGTACTTAAGCTCTGCAGAAGACAGAGGTTCAAAAGGTTGCATTAACTGGGCAATGCAAACATTAAGGTCCCAAGCAGGGCCGGTTCCCAAAGGGAGGATTAGTATGGAGTAATCCCTTAAAAACTTGGAAAACACAGGATGTGAGGAAAGAGGGATGACTTTCCTGCTGACACAAAAGCAGACACAGCTGCCAAATGAACTCTCAGGGTAGCTGGTCTGAGACCCAAGGAATTAAGATGTACCATGTAATCTAACAAATGGGCAATTCAGCAGATTCTGGGAAATATTTTCCCAGCACACCAAATGGAAAACCTTTTCCATTTAGAACTATAAGTAGCTCTAGTGGAAGGCTTTCTGGAAGCCTTTAGGATCTCAAGAACACCCTGAGAGAGGTGTAAATCAGCAAACTCTAACTCCTCAAGAGCCAGGCCTTGAGGTTGAGGGATTTGAGGTCCGGATACCAAACCCTTCCCTGGGCACAAGTCAACAGATTGTGATTCCTGGGAGGCATAGGGAAGATGGACTGTCAGAGACAGAAGGAGGGTACCAGGCTGCCTGGCCAATCCGGGCAATCAGAATCACCCTGCAAGGCTGAGATCTGATTTTGACTAGTACTTTGAATAGGAGAGGAAAGGGGGAAAGCATAGAGGAACTTCCCCTCCCAATCCAGAAGAAGGGCATCCAGGGGAACTGAGCCCAGCACTGGAGGCCTGCAACAGAACAGAGGAAGTTTGTGATTGTCTGGGGCTGCAAAAAGATCTATCTGAGGGATGCCCCACCTGGCAAAAACTATCCCCAGCACTTGAGGATCCAGGGACCATTCGTGATGGCCCTGGGAAATCCTGCTGAGGGCATCCGCTAGGACACTGTCCTTCCCTGGAAGATGAACTGCTATGAGGGAAGTGTTCAGGAACAGGCCAGAGACCACAACTTTTGCCTCGTGCACAAGGTCAAGACCGAGTGCCCCCTGTTTGTTGATGTACCACATTGTTGTGGTGTTGTCTGTTCTGACTTGTATCACCTTGTTGTGGACAGATGCAGAAAAAGCTTAAGAGCTAAAAGACAGCTCTGAGTTCCAGCAAATTGATGTGGAGCAGAGATTCCTGGGAGGACCAAACTCCCTGAGTGGAAAGGTCGCCCATGTGGGCTCCCCAACCCAGAAGGGAAGCATCTGTAGTGAGAGTCAAGTCGTGAGAAGGGGAAATGAAGGGGACCCCCGCTCTTAAATTGCTCTGATCCTGCCACCACTGGAGAGCTAGGATCAAGGTTCGAGTCACTGGGACCAACTTGGAAAGGGGGTCTCTTCTCTGAGACCAAAAGGTTCTCAAGTGAAACTGAATGTCTCATCTGAAATCTGGCCCCTGCACAACAGCTGTGGATGCAGCCATGTGCCCCAGGAGCTGCAGAGAGTGCCTTGCTGGTCGAGAGACCTGCAGAGGAAGGAAGAGGCCAGAGCCACTAAATTCCTTACCCTTTCTGGGGAAGAAAGGCTCTGGCTAGCTTTGTGTCCAATTTGCCCCTATAAAGGTGAGTACCTGACTGGTTCCAGAACCGACTTTGTAGGTTTAGCAGAAAACCCAGGGAGCTGAGAAGCTGCTGGGTGACCTGCAGGTGAGATTTTACTTGTTCTGGGACTGGCCTACAATGAGCCAGTCGTCTAGATAGGGAAAACAGCAATCCTCTGCCTCCTTAAGTGGGCCACTGCCACTGCTAGACACTTTGTGAATACCCTTGAGCAGAGGTAAGGTCAAGGGCATTGCTCTGAACTGGTAATGACCTGAGGGCAGTTCGAATCTGAGGTACTTTCGATGGGATCTTCTGATTAGGACATGGAAATAGGCATCCTTGAGGTCCAGGGAGGCTAGCCAGTCCCCGGCCTTAGGGAAGGTAAAATCATTGCCAGAGTTACCATTTTGAACTTTGGTTTCAAAAAGATGCTTGCTCAGATATCTGAGATCTAAAATGGGCCGCCATTCTCCTGTCTTTTGGGGTAAGGAAGTATCTGGAATACAGACCCCTGCCCTGATGCAGGGGAGGAACCCTTTCTACTGCTCTGAGAGCTAACAGGATGAGACCTCTGTTTCCAGAGCGAGGGTCTCTGAAGCACCTGCAGGTAGAAAAAGTCTGCTTCTCAACTTGGGAAACTTTTGAAGCTGAGAACCAGACCCTGGCTTACTACTCAGAACCCATTTGTCTGAGGTTAAAGAAGCCCAATTCTGACTGAAGTAAGCCAGCCTGCCCCCCACTGGTACAGGAGAATCGGCCCTGGGCACCCCATCAAGGGTGCCTGTTTCGCAGGAGCTTTAGGCTGGGGGGTGGGAGCAGGTCTGCCCACCCCTCGTCTGCCCCTGCCTCTGAAGAAGCCCCTCTGAGCATTGGCAGAGGAGGCCTGAGTCTGGTAGAAAGGCCTGTGAAAAGCCTACCCCTACCCTGGGGCATGCCCTTGAGGAGTGGCTTGCCGCCTAGCCTGGGCACTCTTGTAAGTAGTCCTATATTCATCCATCTTCTTCATGTAATTCTCTGTCTGCTCTCCAAACAGAGAATTTCCCACCACAGGAAAATCCATAGCCTTAGTCTGGGTATCCTGTGACAAACTAGTACACCTGAGCCAGGCCAACTTACGAAAGCTACAGATGTGGCCATGACCCTAGAGGAAACATCATTGACATCCACAGCAGCATGAAACTGAACCTTAGAGGCTTCAATGCCATCAGCAGCCACCTGTTCTAGTTCACTAGCCAGCTGGCCATGGCCTGCTTGGCCAATTGCATAACAGTATCCCATCTAGATTTCTGATACCTAGCTACATAAGCCATATAATTTGCTTGCCTGAGTCCCAGAGAGGCTGCCATATACTGTTTTGCCATGGCATCAATCTTCCTGGAATCCTTGTCAGGAGGATGTGAGCCAAGGAATATTAGCTTTATCTGGGCAGCAGCCTGAACTACTAACATGACTGCATTGCTGAGAAAGAATTCTGTATCAGGGCCTGACAATGTATACCTTCTGTCCATCTTTTTATCTACAGGAGGCACAGAATTAGAGCTTTTAAAATTTTAATTGTTTGTTTCCTAAAAGACTTATGTAAAGGAATAGACAATCTCCTAGACTCTGGAATATCCATCATTGCTACAAAATCAGGCTCCTCTTGCTCATCCACAGCCTCTTCTAAAGGAAGCTGGAGGGTTTCAGCAACTTTTTATAAAACATAAATGAGATGGGGACTCAGACAGCATAGGGGAGATTCTAAAGGTCTGTTCTGGGAGATGTCCGGTTCAATGGGCACACCAGACCTTCCCAGCCACATTCATACTGTTCATAATCCTCCTCCCCCTCTGGTTCATAAAATTCCTCAATATCATAATCCTGAACCACTGGGACCGGACGAACCGACCTTTTACCAGATAGTGGTGGTTCGGACGGACCCTGAGACAGTGACTGGACAATTTGTATGGCTTTTGCTATCTCTGCAGCAGTTGGAGAAGGAATTTTGGACTCCAGACCTGCTGATTTTCTTGTTTTCTTTACTGAATTGGTTCCTCAGAACCAGCTTTTCTTTGCCGAGGAAGTCTGGCTCTGGTCAGAGGGCACTCCTCTGGTTCGGTTGGCACCGAACCGGGCTGGCCATCCGGGTCAGCGGACTTTTTGGCCTCTCGTTCCCTGAGCCTGCCCAATCTTTTTTCCAGGGTGGCTGCAGGAAAATTCTTACATACCTGGCAGTCTGACTGGAGGTGGTCAAACCCCAGACAATAAACACATGTGGTGTGTGGGTCAGCCTTGGCAAAGACTTCCCCACAAACATCACAGTGTTGAAACCCAGTGGGCCCGGTTTTTCTTTTGGGTTTCTCAGACATAATGCCAGCCTAACCAAAAACTTGCCCTTTAACGGCAGTGCCAGAGTAAGACACCCTTATCGGTTCCTAACCGTGTCACGGTATTGGAAAAAACGAATAACCGGTTTTTTAGAACCGATAAGAACTGGAACCGCACTCTAAAGTAGTAACTTTTAGTTTTAAATGAGTTTTAAACCCACTGATCGGTTCAAAACCGAACCGATAACTTACAAGTTCCACACAGACAAAACCTTCATTTACTTACGGTTACCACAGATACAGCTTGAACCGAACGGTTTTGCGGTTAAAATAAAACTATTCTCAGTTAAATCCAACCGAGAAAACACTTTTTAAACCGAGAAATGAACCGAGCAGAAGGAGAAATCTCCGGAGCGACTGTTCACTGAGGCGGAGTAAAGAATCTGACAGTTCAGGTTTGAAATGACACAGATAGAGCTGCTCTCGTGCCAAAATTCTATTTTGGAATGGTTTTAACCATTTCACTCCGGGGCAGTTCTAGAGCTGGATCAAACTGCTAATGTCTATAATATAGCAAGACTTCATGTTGTTTGAAAAGTAAGGGAAGGCATAATTAGGGCAACCAGCTTCTGAATGAAGGAAGTTGAGTAAAGGCAGAAGGAAAAAGACCATTATGGTTCTCTAAGAAGTGGCCAAGGTGGTGACTGAAAAAAAGGTGACATTCAGGATTATATGGAAACGCAGAGGGAGGAAGACAGGGCAGTGTACCAAGCAAAACAGAGGGAAGCAGGAAAGGCAGTGAAGGGAACAAAGGCGCAGATAGAAAAATGAACAACCAAGGGGGGAACTAAAGGAAATAAGACTTTCTTCAGGTACATAAGTGAGAAAAAGGCAGTAATGCAGGATAGACCAAGAAAAAGCAGACGTCCTGAACAGGTACTTTTGCTCAGTCTTTACAGTCGGGGGGGGGGGAGAGAACCACCAGGGAGCAGCAGGAGCAAAGTCGAGGTGGGGGGGGGAGAGACGAGTCCCCTTTTTTATAGGAAAGAGTCCTGAAGAGACTTCCAGCTCTGAAACTGAACAACGCTATGGGACTGGATGGGATACACCCAAGGATGCTAAAGGAGCTCAGGGGGGTGCTAGCTGCCCTACTGACGGCCTTATTCAACAGCTCACTGGAAACAGAGGTGGTTCCAGAGGACTGGAGGACAGTAGACATAGTTTCTCTATGTATGAGTGGCAGCAGGGAGGAGTCTAGCAACTATAGGTCAGTCAGTCTCACCTCAGTGATGGGGAATTTAATGGAAACCCTGTTCAAGAAAATGATTAGTAAAGTATCTTAAATCCAGTGGGCTGCAAGTCTACAGGCAGCATAAATTCATGGGGTTGGGGGGATAGATCATGCCAGACTAATCTGATGTATTTATTTGATTGGTGGCCAGAGAAATAGATCAGGGGAGGGCAGGGGGCATGGCCTATCTGGATTTTATGAGAAAAACAGTATTTTATTACTACATGAAAAGCAGCAGTGACACGTGTGGGGTGCTGCTGCTGCTTTTCATGTAATAATAAAACACTTTTTTTAATTGAGACCTAGCACAATGGTCTGATTTTCGCTCGTGTTGCCATGTAGCCCTACTCCTGTGTCTCATATTGTATTATAGTGTATGGTGGAATGCGGTTGTGTATGGAAATCCATACACTGCAAAAAGCTGTTCTGCTGCAGTAGTGATGTCCTCACTAACGCAGAACGACTTTTCGTTCTGCGTTAGTGAGGACGTCATAATACAAGGGGCTACGGCAGATGTCCTGATTCGTCCCTAGCTGTGTGAGAGGGGCATGCGAGTGTGCTGGGCAGCGGCAGTTATGAATCGAGGGTCTTGGCAGAACCGAGTGAAAATATGGAAAAGTGAGTTTCTTTTTGTCTTATTTTTGGGCACCATACACTATAAAGAACAGTGTGTGGATACCCAAACACTACTTGGCTATTTTTTCACCTCGTAGATACAATGCCGACTTGAGAGACCTCTCGAGTCATCAGTCGGCATTGTATCCACTCGGTGGAAGAATAGCCTTGTAGTGTATGGGTAACCATACACTATCCTATATTTGTTACGTGGTGGCTCCAGCTGATTCGTTCATGTAGCCGCCTCTCTTTTGCATTTGGCTATTTGGACTTTAGCAAGGCCTTCGACACCATGCAGCACAGGAGACAAATAAAGAAACTGAGCAGCCTGGGGTGGGATCCAAAGTGGTGAACTGGGTTAGAAGCTGGTTAACTGATAAGAGACAGGATGGTGGTTAACAGCACTCACATCAATGATGGGAGAGTGGCCAGCAAGGTGCTACAGGGCTTAGAACTGGGACTGGTACTCTTCAATGTCTTCATAAGCGACATTGCAAAAGAACTGGAAAATAAAGTATGCTTTTATGCAGATCACACCAAAACCTGTAATGGGGCGCACAGTTAGGGCGGAGTGGAGAAAATGCGTAGGGATCTTGGGAAACTTGAGAAGTGGTCAAGAGCATGGCAGTTGGGGTTCAATGCCACAAAGTGCAAAATTATACACCTAGGACACAGGAACCCAGAAGCGAGTACAGGATTGGGGGTGCTGACAGTCACTAGCAATTCAGCCTCATCAAATTCTTTTTGTCTTTATTCAGCGTTTTCACACACCCCACACATCACCTTATGCCTTCCTCTGGTCCCCCCATTCCATTCACCACTCACCCACTCCACCCCCCCACTGTCTCACCAGAGGAGATCCACATGGAGGACCAAGAATACCAGCACAGTCATATATTGTGGCTGGTGCACATAGGGTTTTTTCGTTTCCACCCATGACTCTGCCTACCACCCACAAAGCACCAGGCAGCACCCCCTACAGACCACACCTGCACATGGCATATCTCTGCGAAGAAGGCAAGCTCCCTGGCCCACTACAGGTGCAACTAGTGCAACAGAACCTGGCGCTTTCCTCTCCCTGGCCAGGGGACCTCCATAGCCCCCAACAGACTGCCCAACCGGCTCCTAAGTCTTATCCAAACCCAGATCACCAGCACAGAATTGTGACATGCTACCCTCTGGGCAGTCAGTATCTCTATAAATTCTAAACAGATTGGCAGTGTCAGGATTCAAAACCCACTGAGCCCAAAATTAGTGAAACATCATGTCCAACTGGCTCCACTTGTTCTGCCATATTGTTTTCTCTATACAGTATATGACTAATTATAATTTGCTTGTACTAAAAGTTACACCTGTCACACTGCACTCACCGATTTTCATTAGTAGCTTCGTACCGAGGTTGGGGGTCAGGATCATTATCGTTATTGTCATAACTCGCTTTCGGATCCTGAAGAGAAATAATGTAAAGAAAAATGTATGTCATATTCACAAGCTACATTCAAAGCAAAGAAAGCAGCATAAAGACAATTCTGTTTTGTGCCTATTAATTAATGTTCTTTTGGGAGGAAAGTCATTTCCACTTTCTCCCACCCTGATCTGTGGAACCACATCAGCAGTAGCAGCATCCTGAACTGTGACCCGAAAGGAAAACACCTGCTGACACCCATGCTATTCCATAACTAGATGAACAGAGTGCAACAATGGTGAGCGACTCATACTCTACCGCCTCCCTCCCACCCTTCCCAGTCACTGAGCACCTCGCTGTCTCTGTCGCAGCACACCCAGTCCTCTTGCTTCCAAGGTGGGACAACCAAGTCCACTTTGTAAGGGTCTCGCAGGTGGTAGTACAAAGAGCTGCCACTGCTCTGCCCGGTTGGTTTTATACATCAACTTGTCTCAGTGCATGTTCTAAATGGGTGGGGGTCACAGCCAATATCTGTATATAATAACTGGTGACCCCCATTATCAACCCGTTTTCAAGTGCTGTAAAAAGTCGTATCAACCCGCAGGTTGATACGAAAAAAGTCGTATCAACCCGACTTTTACAGTCTCGCACCGAGAAGCCAGCAGCGGTCCACACAAACAGACTAAGGCAACAATAGACGATTCTCCGACCACAGATTGTCACACAGCATAACCTCCGTTTTAACAGCAACATACAGAGCCAAGTAACAAAGTGTAATCATTTATTCAGTTATTCAGAAATGTAGTATTTACCCTGCAGGAAGTCTCTCAACTAAAAGCGCACTTTCAGGAGCACCCTTAGTGTTTCCACAGGCGGCATGAACTTTCACCTCTGTTCCACAGCGACTGTAATGACCCAACCCATCCAGATGAGGAAACAACTTACACTGAAGCTAAAGGACTTGGGTAAACAATATAAAAACTAGAAAACATTATTTTTTTTTAAGTTTTATTTTTTTACTTCATTCCTAAGATAATGATTTACTTTACCTGACGGCCATCTATTTGCACCAGTTATTATAAAAAATAAAACATATGTAGGTGGTTGCCATTCAGTTTTTTTACACTCCCTTGGTGTGTGATTATAGAGAAACCTTTAGAGCTTCGCGCTCGAGGTTTCTCTATAATCACACACCTTGGGTGTGTAAAAAAACTTCATATCAACCTCCTACATATGCATTATTCTATATTTCTTTTTGTATTCAAGTTTATTTTGTACGAGTACAAAAAAAAAGAAAACTTGGTACACTGTTCTGTGTCCGTTCTTTCTTACAATGATGTCTAGTTATTTCCAACAGTATACTCTTTCACATCGGGTCAGAAGTTTGTGTACAACAGTTCATTAAATTGCTTATTTTGCCTAAACAGATTGTGCCTACTGCCCCCACCCAAGGAGCAGTCATCCGTCATGGGGTTTATCGTCTCTTGTCGGGATCTCTCTCTTCTATTCCCTGCTCTCCTTGCCTCATTACAGGGCAAACTAATGATCCCACTCCCCCATATGTAATACCCATCTAAGCCACCAGGAGGTGATGCTCTCCACCCTGTCATTCACTGTGAATGTTAACCGCTCCATTCTGTATATGCTGCTCACAACCCCTATCCATTCTTCTTTTGTGGGTGGTTCTTGGGTCAACTGGAGTGGTGGAGTAAAAGCGTGCAAATATGATTTAAAGATCTCAACAATGTGTCAGTTTAGTGACGGGATCTCGTGTACTCT
The DNA here is from genome assembly GCA_016271365.2 of Neoceratodus forsteri. Classification (NCBI taxonomy): domain Eukaryota; kingdom Metazoa; phylum Chordata; order Ceratodontiformes; family Ceratodontidae; genus Neoceratodus; species Neoceratodus forsteri. Next base: position 129,673,331 of record JADMNL010000031.1, on the reverse strand, counting down.
CTAATTTAAGCCCACGTACTACCTGAGCAGATTCCTGCTGCCTTAGTCTTAAAGCTAATAATTTGCTGCCCACTCCCCTTGCTCCAGATAACAAGTTTTAGTATGAAAAATGGCTAATTCCGCTTTTTTGCTCAAAAGGTTGAGGTATTTGGAACTAAGAGAGTTGAGAGATGACCAAACGTGGTCTGGTGTTGTGGGCGAGAACAACGTTTTTAAGGTTCTAATCTGAAATCATTAAGTTGTGATCGGTGCTCTTTTGCCTGTTTAGAGGCAAGGCATATATCCCCCCGAACTGCCATTTTGGCTGCTCCCCACAGCACATCCAGGCTAGCAACCGAGTTAGAGTTGATATCAAAAAAGGTTCATATGAAACCTTTCAGAGTCTCCACCACAAATTTATCCCGTAAAAAGAGAGTATTAAACCATCATACAAAGCCCTTATCAGAACCTCTTTTGATAGTGAGTGCAAGCCAAGCAGCAGTGTGATCAGAAAGAATTGTTTCCCGAATTTCACAGCCCATCACCCAGGGACATTTTTTGGTTTATAAAAAAGAAGTCCAATCTGGAAAACGAATGATGCTGAGGGGAATAAAAGGTCTTACTATGTTCTGTTTGGTGTAACAGGCACCAGGGGTCTGCAAGACCCAGGAGATCTGTTAATTCCTGTAGGCCACATTGAGCCAGTGAAAGACCTTTTTTAGAGTGGTGCAATCTTTCTAAGTCAGGTTGAAATACAATATTCCAATCACCGCCAATAATGGTAGGGAGACTGAGTATAAGCGGCTAATCAGTGGGCTAAATGAGTAAAAAAAAAAAAAGAAATAAAAAAAACTGAGAATTTTCTAAAGTTGGACCATATCCAGTAACACCTCATGTAATCCCAATCGACCGAGAATAAACATGTAACGGCCCTCCATATCCCATATGTCTGAAATAAGCTGAAATGGAAGTAGTCTTGCAATTAGGATACAAACTCCCCTTTTTTGGTGCTAATGCCTGTACCATAGACCTGGCCAATCCAGTCTTGTTTAAAGAAAGTAATCTGTTCTCCTTTTAAATGAGATTTCTGTATTTAGGCAATATCGGTGGCCATCTGTTTTAGGTATTTTTAATATTGCATTTCTCTTTTTAACATTCTGAGCGCCTTTTATGTTCCACATGGTAAATACATAGTGGCTCCCCATAAAATTAACTGGAAAGTAAAATTATATACGAAAGTAACCACTGCATATAGAATTACAGGAAATAGTCGGCAGCACTCCCCACCCCCTCATCATGTACGCCCCAAATCCATAAGGTTAATACACACACAAAAAAATCAGATGAGAAAACAACCAAGGAAATTGAGCAAGAACAACCATAACAAGCAACAAACAAACAGGAAAATTCAGTCCTGGTCCCAAAGACCATTGCTCCACTCCTAGAAGGTCCACGATCGATCCCTGCACATCACTCCATTTAACAGCAAGCTCCAGCTGCCCCACCCCCCCTTAAGCAGATGAGTATTAGCCCCTCATAAAATAAAAGAGATTACTGTAACAAGATTAACACCACAAGCAAGCTCAATGTTAGGAATCTGGAAGGTGAATGATCACTGTGTGTAGAAAAAAATCATAATCTCAAAAAACAAACATCACAATAAACAGAACAATGTAGCGTATGGAGGTAAATGGACTTGTCCTGGCCAAATTTCCCCCATTCACTAAAAATACCACCAACAGCTTAATATGGTTCAATGTCAGTTGGCATCCAACTGTATCCCCCTTCCCAGGACGAGGCTGAAAATAGGCAGGATTGTCTAGTCCTCCTTTCCCAGTCAACAAAAACAAAAAAAAAAAAAAATTCAAAATAGGATAACGTTGTTTGGGAACGCTAAGCATGTCCCATAGCAACAACCATGTTGAGTAAACATACCAAATTGCTTGAATCCCACTCCCCTGCCCAAGAGAGCAATTTGTGAAAACTATAAATCCAAAAACCTAAAGGCAATATATGGGCAGTAATACAAGAAAAGGCAGGAACACATGGGATAGTTCAGAAGGTCAGTTAAGAGTTCTTGAAAAGGTCTGGGAAGATTTTCAGGAGTTCAGACTTGACTTTTGCGCTAGTGTAGAAAACATTTTCTGTTTCCCCATCACGGTAAACCTGCAATTTGGCTGGATACAACAGCCAAAACTTTATTTTAGCTGCTGAAAGTTTTGCTATATAAGGACAGTATGCAGCGCGCTTGTGCCGTATCTGTAAGGGGAAATCCTGATAGATGAAAATGCACTTCTCTTCCCACAAAACGTTTTGCATAGTATGAACTTGGTTGAGACTAGGCTGTCGATCCAAAAAGTTAAGGAGCTTAAAAATAAATGGTTGAGGTTTTTCCCCTTCTGTAGGTATGGGTCGAAGAGCTCTGTGGGCCCATTCTATGATGTACTGTGGGCTGTTAGGTGAAGGACCAGCAATTTTTTCGCAGAGGCGTTGTGTGAAGGCTATAACATCTTTTCCTTCATTCCGTTCTGGAAGACCTAGAATCACAAGATTATTTTGTCGGCTTCGCCCCTCCTGATCATCTAATTGTTCCTCCAGTTTAATGAGTTTCTGCCTCATGGAGATCAGCTTGGGGTCTACCTTAATACTCCAGTCTTCCACAGAGCTAATCTGTGCTCCTGCATCTCTGACCTGGTGTGTAAGCTCTGTAACAGCCGGGCAGGGAACTTTTAAATCTTCTGCTAAATGCAGTATAGTGCCCTCTAATGGGACTAATTCCTAGAGAAACCGCTCCACCGTCAACAGGCTAGATTCAGAAGTCCCATGGTTGAAGTCTTGTTTCGGCATCTTTGGTCCGCAGTCCTTTTTTTGGGAGGGATGGGGTATGACATGCTTGCTACAGCTCCGTAGCAATATCCATTTTATCAGCCATCCTCAACACCAGACGAAAGAACACTATGGCTAGGATATTCAAAGGGGTCGCCCCTGGAGCAACTGAGTTGCACTGGCGCAACCCCAAATTGCACCCTGGCAAGATATTCAAAAGGATGCCGGGCACAGCGCAATTCCCGATGAGCTGGGGCGCAATGTAATCCTATGCGAAGCAGATGCAGGGGGCATACCCATGCATATGCAGCACATCCTGATATTCAGCCGGGATGTGTGGTGCATATGCGGCGCAACCTACGTGCGCTGCAGGGGCTCAGGGGTTGAGCCCGGAAAAGCAGGAGCAGGTCCTGGCCACCTGACAGGCGGGCTGCTGTATTGCAGGTGCAACACAGCAGCCGCCAGCCGTCAGTGGCCACCCAACCCAGAACACCGTTGCCAACCACACATACCCCCAGTGGTCCAGTAAACCCCCGCCCACCCCATAAGCCCGATCGGTGTGCAGTTGAATTGTAAAAGTAACCTGGTGGTCTAGCTGCCCCCAAGCCCAATCGCCAGGCTGTTGTAATAAAGATTAATTCCTGGTGGTCTAGCGGTCTCCCCATGCCCAATCATGGGCTGTTGTAAAATACCACATCCTGGTGGTCAGTGTGCCCCTCTCCCCACCCACCCATGCAGGGGCCCCACAGCCCGCACCCCGTCATCGGCGGGCGGCAGCACCCCACCGGCATACTGGCTGGCCAGCAAATGACAGCATACAGTATGTTCTAGACGCCCACTGGTCCACACCGTGGACCAATGGACGTACAGAACATACTGTACACTGTCATTCGGCAGCCAGGGGGGTGCTGGGTGGCCCTGCGTGGGTGGAGAGGAGGGATCCACTGGACCATCAGGATTTAGTACTCCTTATAACAGCCTGCGATCAGGCATCGGGGGGCCGCTAGACCACCAGGATTATATGTTTATTACAACAGCCCGCGTTCAGCCGTATGGGAGAGGGGGCTGCAATAGCCCAACAAGGTGCATGTAAATGGCCCCATTTGCGCCTTGCATATGTTATGGCCTCATTTGCATGCCCCTGGCTGAATATCGCGGGTGATGTGCCTAGCACAACTGCACTTACGCTGATGCAACCCCATGCTCCCTCTCTGAGTCTTGTACTGGCGCTGTGCCACTACACCCTGCGTAGTATGTGCGCCCTCCATGCCATATTCAAGGGTGCTGAGCTATGGCACATCGTCACTGAATATCGCCTGGTCCTGGCCCCAGTGCAGCCCAGTTGCGCTGCACCCAGGCTTGCGCCACTGCCCGGCGTAGTCTGAATATCTGGCCCTATGTAAATAAGTAGCTCAGACTGAAAAACTCGCTAAAAATCCTCGAGGATGCACTTTTTAAAGGAATATAAACTGGGGAAACAGCGCTGCTCTGGAGAGCTGCCATTACCGCTGGCCCATCATGTGACTCGTCAGGACATCTCGTATTATCTGTACAAATGCTGAGATTCTGGGGGCAGGGCTCTCAGTAGGGTTTTTTGTTGAAGAGTCCAGGACTTTCTTGAAAAAAAAAAATGGGTGTCCGGACCGAAAATCTGGGATTCCTCGTGAAATTTTTGGGAGTCCCCATTGAAATGAATGGAACGAGTCTGGAAAGTGCATTTCAGTGTTTTTTATTATTATACCCATTTTTTTTATATTCCTGAATCGTTATGTTGCTAATATAATGCCAAATTCTTTTTTTTTTTTCAGCAGACAGTGTTGTTTTGCATTCCTACAAGGTACCAGTGATGGATAAGTAACCACAGCAGTAAATGATCACATAAAAATAAAGAATCGCCTGTATGACTGCTGATTGACTGTTGTTCATTCATTTGTTCCAATGACTGTCACAAATCACAGCGAGAAAAATGTACTTACAGTTTTGCAGTTCTGGTACATTGAGTTGGAATTTCTACTGCTGCAGCTGAGTGCAGTTGCCCAATTTATTTATTTGCCAAACTGCTACAAACAAAGTTTGCCATTAGATTAGGTACTAACAGTAAGATGTAAACATCAATAGACACAGTCATTGCTGACAGTCACCTATGTCTCCTAGTCAGTCACCTCCTGCCCAAAATACTTCTCCTTCGTTCTTTCCTGCACATTGACATTTTAGATGCAATTATATCAGCCCCCACCCCCCATTTCAGACTCCCAGGCAGTGCCCACCCACCAAACATTGCAGAAACCGCCCTCCCAGCTCCCACCGACCAATGATGACTCAGGCTTAGATGACACACTCTAACATGATTGTGTGGTTGCTGTCCCGTGGCTTTACTGCAATTTTTTTTAACTTGCTAAACCTGACTGGCTATACTACACACCTCCTGCCCAAACTCTAATGCTAGTACCAGTGGTGGTGCCATTTGTGTGGAAGTAATTGCTGTTTTGTGTCTTGAGCTGGCATAGAAGTGATTATTTCTTCGCCTATACCCTCCTGTTCACAACTTCTCCTAAAACACCCTCCTGCCCACAACTTCTCCTAAAACACCCTCTTGCCCACAACTTCTCCTAAAACACCCTCCTGCCCACAACTTCTCCTAAAACACCCCCCTGCCCACAACTCTCCTAAAACACCCTCCTGCCCACAACTCTCCTAAAACACCCTCCTGCCCACAACTCTCCTAAAACACCCTCCTGCCCACAACTTCTCCTAAAACACCCTCCTGCCCACAACTTCTCCTAAAACACCCTCTTGCCCACAACCTCCTAAAACACCCTCCTGCCCACAACTTCTCCCAAACACCCTCCTGCCCACAACTTCTCCTAAACACCCTCCTGCCCACAACTTCTCCTAAAACACCCTCCTGCCCACAACTTCTCCTAAACACCCTCCTGCCCACAACTTCTCCTAAAACACCCTCCTGCCCAAACTTCTCCAAAACACCCTCCTGCCCACAACTTCTCCTGCTACTCTCCTGCACAAAATCTTCTTAAATTGTAAGAATACCTCAACCTGGCTGTACCAGAGACATTGGATTTGACTGGGTGACTGAAAGCCCCCCACATTCCCACCCACCCCACCCTCTTAGCCTTGACAGCTGATCTGCTGTTAAGAAGAGACAGTGGCACAATCTGGTGGATATGACAACTGAGCCTGCAGTGTGTCTGCTTTCTGTGTGTACGAGTAATGGGTATTTCTATGCTGGCAGGCATTCTCCTAACACCCCTCCTGCCCAATTAATGTCTCCACACAACTCTCCTACCCATAACTTCTCCGACTCTCCTCCTGCACATTTCTTACCCACCTCACCCCACCCACAGCCTACCTTGGCTCAGCAGGTCTCCCAGATCTGTCCTGTTTAACAGTGGCACAATCTAATCTGGTTGGTGGCATGAAATCTGCACAGTCTGCTTTTCTAGTGAACTTCTTTTTTTCCTGGCATTAAACTGACATTTTTTTCTGTGGCAATTTTCTAACACCTCCAGCCCATAACTTCTCCTAACACCCTCCTGCTCATAACTTCTCCTAACACCTCCTGCCCATTCTCAAACCTCCTGCAATTCTAGTTGTGTGTGGCAGCTAAAGAGAACTAGTGCCAGTGTTCATGACTGGATAGCACAGTGGGGTGACTAAAAAGCTCCCCATCCCCACTCACCCCAATTACCTTGGCTCAGTAGGTCTCCCAATCTGTCTAGTGTGTGGCACAATCAGGTGGCACCTTGGTGCAATCTTCTGCATGCAGCCACCACACTGCAAGTGTAGTCAGCTTTTTTCTGTTTGAACTTCTTTTTTCATGGCATACCAAGTTTTCTGTGGCAATATCTTCTCCTAACACACTCCTGCCCATAACTTCTCCTAAAACACCCTCCTGCCCATAACTTCTCCTAAACACTCTCCTACCCATAACTTCTCCCATAACCCAACACTTCTTCTTCCTGCACATTTCTTAACTGTAGTGTACTGCTGATGACAGTAGAAGAAGCCACTGTTGCAGACAGACTGTGGAAAGAGCAGAATGGGCTAGGTAACTACATTTGACAATAATCTCAGACTGTCCCCCACTAAAAAAAAAAAAAAAACACAGGGACTGCATTGGGGCCATAATAGTTTACCCCCCTCCACGCAATCATCTGAACTTGTTAGACTGTGATCCTCTACCATCAAAATCAAAATGGTATTAAATTTTGCAGAATGGGATATAACCATCCACCCACCACCCGGGCCAATCCCCAGGAACTTTAAATCTTGATCCGTTCCCCTGAACAGGACCCCCACCAAAAGTAGCACTGACCTTAAGGGGCTAAATTTAAACATTGTACCCCCACCCTCACCCTTGTTGGAACAAAACTTTTTGATACTTATCTTCTACTCCTGTGCCCAAGTTCTTCAATTGTCCTGTCTCTGGGTCAGTGTCAGTAACTCAAATTGTCTCTGAAACTAAAAAAAAACTATTAAAGCCAATTATTAAAGCATTTTAAAATTTAAAATAATTATTTTCTGCTCAGTCTTATGGCCTTAAATTTCTTAAGTGCTGGATGAGGGTCATAGTCTTCAAGTTCAGCTCCTTTTTGGGCAATCCGCATGAGCTTGCTCACAGTGTCTGCCTTTAGGGAACATCTACCTTTGGTTTGTATTTTGTTTTGTACAGAAAACCCTCTTCCCATGCCACTGATGTAACAGGTGACACAAGTAAAATCTTGGCCATCGTGACAAAATCTGGGAAAACATCTGAGTAGTTCTCAATTAAGTCTTGGCAGACACTACTGAGCAAAGTCAGTCCTTTTTTAGATTTCAGAACAAGTTTGAATTGTCCGTAATCTTTCTCAGCCCTGTGTTGGTCAGTAAGTGCTGGCAGTGTTTCTTCTTTGAAGACTGTTACTTGGAAATAAGTGCAAACATCCTTGAGTTCCTGCAGTCCATGGTCCATTATGTTGGAGTCATCTGGAAGACACTGGATTTAAAAGAACATTTAAGTTATGCAACAGCTGCACTGAAGTTGTCTCAAATTGTGTGTGATAGTTTTCAATGAGTTGCGTCAGATATCCCTGAGATGTCGTCTGTAACTGCATTCACAGTGATGGCTTGTCATTCACTTTTTGATCCTGCCACATGTCAGGACGTTGGTGGAGTACCTGAAATGAGTTCTGTAGCTCTACCCCATTCTGCTCTTTAAACTGCTGCAGTCTAGTAACTGTGGCTTCTATCATGCTGCTGGCCACCGAAATGTCAACCCTGTCCCGTTGCATGACTAAAGACAGTTTATTCACCACATCCAAGACATCCATGAAAAAAGAAGTGCATAAGATAAAGCAGACTGATTTCAGTTTTGTGTGAAGGCCCTTTGCTTCTGCCACACCATTTGCTGCATCATGCTCTAGGGCTTGTAAAAGTGCAGGGTATGATCTATGAATTGCTTGAACTGCAATATGCAGCGACAGCCACCGAAAACTTGCAGGTTCTTTTAAGGACAGATATCTGATATTTTCATCACTGAGAGTTTCCTGGATGAAACGCGAAGCACTGTACCGTACTGCAGAGTTGCTGTAGTATCTGTACACATTTTTGATGGTTACTTGATAGTCATTGAATACAGGGTTGTCCCAACATGCTTGACCTGCTGCCAGTGCCAGGCTGTGGGCAACACAATGAATCTGAATCAGCCTTGGGTTAACTTGCTGTCTTAACTTTGCACCCACCCCATTGTGCATTCTAGTCATGACGCTGGCATCGTCACTTGCTAATGTGATGATCTTGATGGGGTCAATTGCATTAGCAGAACACACTCTTAACAGTTCTGCCACAATTGTGTCTGCCCTCCCATCAGGTACTGCAATACGGTCAATAAATTGAATTTTGTCCTGTGCTTTGTGTACGCACTTCACACAAATGTTCAGTTTTTTGTGAATGGTTACATCAATGGTTTCATCCACTATTACCCCAAGGAACTGAGAACCTGCTAAGTGAGCTTTGACTTCTTCCTGTAGGACTTCGTTTATGGAGTCCAGCATGTCATATCTTGCATCCCAACCAGGGTAGATTGTGCCACTGTCTTGCAAGGCTGGACAGCCATTTCACTTATGTGGACTGACAAACACACCAACATTAGTGTCAATCCTCAAGCAACAGCTGCTGCCACCCTGTGCCCCGGCCCAAAAGATTCCATTCCTTACCTGCAGAGCTATCAGTGTTTCAAACTGGTTGAGTGATTGCCCTTGTTTGGTAAGGTAGTACACTGTCATTAACTGAGCACCTTTACTGTCATCCTTCGCCTCAGGACCCGAGATCATCTTCTTCTCAAATGCCACTGGCAGAGATTGTTTTTCTGCTGTTTTCTTTCCAGTTTGAACCAGCAAATGTTCTCGGTTTCTTTCGTGTCTGTAGAAAGCAGACACTTGCAAATTCGTTGTGCCAGTTGTGGTAAATGGATTGCTTTTGCCACCTTTTTTGCACCAACTACACTTCCCAACAACATTCCCCACTGATTCCTCCTTTACAAGCCATGGAAATAACTTTGTCCAGCAGTCCCTCCACAACCTTAATTTTTTGCTGCTTTTAGCAGATGCAGTCTGTTCAGACTGATCATCAGTTTCAACATTCACAATGTCAACTGTCTCCTGAGATGTGCTTAAGTCACACTCAGAGGATGATGTTGTTGTTCCTTATCCTTTGGTGTGGAGGATTCTCCTCCACCAAAATAATCAGTAAGGCTTCGTTGAGACATGTTGCTCACGAGGCTTCCCCGACCAGCTTCTTCACTCTCATCCTCCTCCTTTCCTAGGAGCAAAGTGACTTGGCCCTGCACAAAGCATAAAAAAAAGACACAGTAAACCCTAAGCTCACTAAACCGTTGCCAGAAATAGTCGCGATGCCCTAAACTGCCTAAAATAATTGTAAATAAAAAAATGTACCCTTTTCTGTTAAGTCTAACACTGGTGCCTTCAGAGAATGTGTGCAACATGCACCCGCACAAATCCTTTGTCTACTCGAGTGACTGGGCGTTTTGTCCAACCGCGCATTTGTTTTTAAACAAATGAGAAAGCTTTTTCTTTTCTTTGCCTTCTCTCTCTCTCTCCTGCCACGTTTTCTCCCCATTGACAGCAAAATGGCTTGGGAGCCTGCTGCTGAGCGCTCCTCTAGCTCTCTCCCCTGGTAGAACCAAGGCACAGGCAGCTTGAAGGGGGAACTGACTGCACGCCCCCCCCCAAATACCGCTGCTTGCACTGTCTTCCTATTCATTTTCCCACCTCCCCACCTCATCTGGTGGTGTGCGCCACTCTCCAGGGTGCCAAAATCACCAGGCGGCAAAGGGTGGAAAAGAAAATAAACCAGTTGCATATTTCACGCATGCGTAGTACACGGCCCGCTCAGGACTCCTGGGGTCTGTGCTGCGGAGAGTCTCGGGTACTCTCTGGGTTGGCGGGCGAGCGTCCTGAAGCACAAAATGTGCATAAAGGATGGGGTGCCTGCGTCCCCGAGAGCCCTGTAGGGGGTGTCAGCGTCAGTCCACTATTGGAGTAGATAAATGCTTGGACTTGGAGAAAGCAGAAAAGAAAAAAATTACTCACCTTAGTAATGTTGTTTCTTCTAATGGAGTCTTGCTGTATTCTGACTATTGCAGTTAGGTCCTGCCTTTCAACTGCCCCGGAGAACAAAGAGTTAACTTTCCATGGCCAGCATGGAACGTTCAGCGCGAGCTCGGTTGAAGCCTCTGTCTGCTGTTGTTTAAACTCCAACCATCAGATCTTTACGAGCAAATTCACTAGAAGTTCTGTGTGGAAACTGTAAAACTCACACTAGCCAGCTGGCAACTCAATTTATTAAAAAAGGTTTTTTTTGGTTTCAGAGCAAAGACTCAAATCAGGAAACCCAAAAAACAAAAAACAACACACACCCAAAATAAAGAAGGGTGAAAAAGGGGCACCTCTAGGGTGCCAACACAGCTCCTGCCCACCCACATTCCAAAAACCAGGTTCTGAGAGGGGAGGCGGGGGGAGGTCAGAATACAGCAAGACTCCATTAGAAGAAACAACATTACTAAGGTGAGTAATTTTTTCTTCAAACAACATGAAGTCTTGCTGTATTCTGACTATTGCAGACTACCAAGCAGTACCTCCATGGAGGAGGGACAGAACCTACTTTGGGAATAGGCTCTGAAGTACTGCTGTGCCAAACCGAGCATCACTCCTAGCCTGGATATCCAGAGAGTAATGCTTGGTGAATGTATGGACTGTTTTCTAGGTGGCTGCTTGACGAATTTCTAAGATAGGAATATCCCTGGCAGCAGCCAGGGAAGCAACTGTACCTCTAGTAGAGTGAGCCCTCAGGCCTGAGGGTGGGGTTCTACCCAGTTTTTCATAGCAGAATTGTATACAAGGGACAATCCACCTGGCAACAGATCTTTTTATGGCAGGTTTGCCCTTACCGACCTCTCCATATGTGAGGAACAACTGGAGGGACTCAAACCTGTGACCCTTGGTGCGCTCTATGTAGTAGCTGAGGGCCCTTTTAACATCCAAGCTGTGCAGCCTCCTCTCTCCAGAGGAGGAATGGTCAGTGAAGAAAACAGGGAGATACATAGACTGATTGAGGTGGAAATCTGAAACCACCTTAGGCAAAAATGTCCTGTTAGTTCTTAGGACCACTTTATTTCTATGGAAAGAGATGAAATCAGGCTCCAATGACAGGGCTTGCAATTCACTGATACGCCTGGCAGAGATAATGGCTACCAAACACACAGTTTTCCAAGTCAAGTACTTAAGCTCTGCAGAGGCCAAAGGCTCAAAGGGTGGTTGCATAAGCTAAGCGACGCAAACATTAAGGTCCCAAGCAGAGAGCAAGGTCCTAAAGGGGATTGGTGTGCAGCAATCCTTGAAGAACTTACAAAACACAGGATGGGCAGAAGAGAGGCCTTGCCTACTGACAAGAAGGCAGAAACAGCTGCCAGATGCACTTTAAGTGTAGCTGGCCTAAGTCCCAAGCCATAAGATGAACCATATAGTCCAGGACTGTAGGCAACCCAGCAGATTCTGGAGAACTATGCTTATTAGAGCACCAAATAGTGAACCTTTTCCATTTGGAGTTGTAAGTCTTTCTGGTGGAAGGCTTTCGAGAAGCCTTAAGGATATCCAGAACCCCGTGAGAAAAGTGTAGATCAGCAAACTCTAACTCTTCAAGAGCCATGCCTTGAGATTGAGAGATTTGAGGTTCGGATACCAAATCCTCCCCTGAGAGGATGTCAACAGGTTGTAATTTCTGGGAAAGATGCTTGTTCAGATATCTTAGATCCAGGATGGGCTGCCATTCTCCTGTTTTTTGGGGGGTTAGGAAGTACCTGGAGTACAATCCTTTGCCCCTGTGTAGGGTAGGAACCCTTTCTATGGCTCTGAGAGCAAGGAGGGAAGAAACCTCTGCCTGTAGGGCAAGGGTCTCTGATGGATTTGCAGGTGGAAAGGATCTGGTTCTCATCTTGGGAAATTTTTTGAAGCTGAGAACCAGTCCCTGGCTTACTACTTCCAGGACCCACTTGTCTGATGTCAAAGACTTCCAGTCCTGGACAAAGTAAGCCAGCCTGCCCCTAAAGTATGGAGGAATCGGCCGGGCAGACCCATCAGGTGTCTGCTTGGCAGGGCTTGAGCTGAGGGGTAGAAGCAGGCCTGCTCATTCCCCGCCTGCCTCCCTCTGAAGAATCCCCTCTGAGTATAAGCAGAAGAGGAGGCCTGGGCTTGGTAAAACGGCCTTTGAAAGGGCCTGCCCCTGCCCCTGGAATGCTGTCTCTGAGGAGTGGCTTGCCTTTCTTTGGCCGAGCACTCCTGTAGGTGGTCCTGTACTCGTCCATCTTTTTCATGTAGTTCTCTGTCTGCTCCCCAAACAGAGAATTACCAATGACAGGGAAATCCATGGCCTTAGCCTGGGTATGCTGTGATAGGCTAGTACATCTGAGCCAAGCCATCCTCCGAAGGGCCACAGATATAGCCATGACTCTAGATGAAACATCACTGGAGTCCACAGCAGCAGCATGAAATTGCACTTTGGATGCCTCAACCCCATCCACAGCCACCTGCTCCAGCTCCTTGGCAAGCTGGTCAGGGGCCTGTTTAGCCAGAGCCAGCACAGTGTCCCACCTGGACTTCTGGTATCTAGCTGTGTAGGCCATATAGTTAGCCTGCCTGAGTCCCAAAGATGCTGCCATGTATTACTTCTTTGCCATGGCATCAAACCTCCTGGAGTCCTTATCTGGGGGGTGTCATGCCAAGGGAATATTTGCCTTATCACAGGCAGCAGCCTGCACTACTCCAACATGGCTGCATTGCTGGAAAAGGAACTCCGTGTCCGAGCCTGAAAGGGTATACCTCTTGTCCATTCTTCTGTCCACAGGAGGTATGGAATTAGGAGTCTTTAGAATTTTAAATGTCTGTTTCCCAAAAGATTTATGGAGGGGAACAGACAATCTCCTGGACTCTGGGATGTCCATCATCTCAACAAAATCAGGCTCCTCCTGATCCTCTACTGCTTCTTCCATTGGAAGCTGGAGGGGTTCAGCCACGTTCTTGTAAAACATAAAGTGGGAAGGGGACTCAGAAAGCCTAGGAGGAGAAACACCTGAAGGTCTGTCTGGGGAGATGTCCGGGTCAATAGGCACATCCAAACTTTCATAATCACCATCATCATCATCATCCTCATACTCTCTCTCCTCCTCCGGTTCATAAAATTGTTCTAAAGCATAATCCGGAACCGGGGGAACCGACCGAACCGAGACCCTGCCAGGTGGTGCCGGTTCGGCCAGAACTGAAGTTAGCGATTGAACTATCCTTATCGCTTTGGCTATTTCATCAGCGGTCGGAGAAAGAATTTGTGGATCCGAACCAGATGATTTTTCCCTTCTCTTTCTTTTAACCAGAACCGACTCCTCAGAATCGGCTCTCCTTTTGCCTGAAGAAGTTTTGCCCTGGTCAGAGGGCACTCCTTCTGGTTCGGTCGGAACCGAACGGGCTGTCATCCAGGTCAGCGGACTTCTTGACCTCCCTTTCCTCAGTCTACCTACTCTCTTATCCAGGGTAGCTTTGGGAAAACTTTTACAAATTTGGCAGTCTGAATCGAGGTGGTCAAACCCCAGACAATAAACACAGGTGGTGTGAGGATCAGCCTTAGCAAAGGCTTCCCCACACACACTACAGTGTTGAAACCCAGTGGGCCCGGTTTTTTTCTTGGGTTTCTCAGACATGGCCAATCCTATCCAAAACTTAAACTTTTTTCTGCAATCCACCAGGCAAGACACCCCTATCAGTTCCTGACCGTGTTACGGGTCTTGGAAAAAACGTAATTAAATCCGTTTTTGTTAGAACCGATACGGACCGGTTACCACACTCTAATAAATTCAAAACTTTTTTAAGACCAATCTGATCGGTTCAAACCGAACCGATCCAATATTTACAAGTTCCACACAGAAACTAATGCAAAACCTATCTAGTACTCACAGTACCACAGACAGAGACTTAAACCGACAGGTTCAGTAGCAGAAATTCGGTAGAAACCAAGCGAAAAAAACTACACTTTAACCGACTTTTTTGAACTGAGCAAAGGAGAAATCTCCGGAGCGACTGTTCAGTGAGGTGGAGTAAAGAGTCTGATGGTTGGAGTTTAAACAACAGCAGACAGAGGCTTCAACCGAGCTCGCGCTGAACGTTCCATGCTGGCCATGGAAAGTTAACTCTTTGTTCTCCGGGGCAGTTGAAAGGCAGGACCTAACTGCAATAGTCAGAATACAGCAAGACTTCATGTTGTTTGAATATCCACTGTTAGTAGATCAAAGCCCTGTTCAGCCATTTCAAATGTCATCACTTCCCCGTATTAGCTGACAGGCAGCACAGCCCATTTCTCACTCACTGCCTGTCTCACATCTACAGATGCTTGGGGGGGGGGGACTCTGCATCCCACACTATCCAAATGAAGGGTCAGAGATGCAGTGTCAGTTGGACTCTACTCCAGGCCCTGTATCTTATCTCTAAGGAGGGTCTAACTGCTGACAGTGAATCCTTTCACTAACTGTTTCTGTGCCCTGGGTCCACCGCACTAGCTCCCACCGATGGGTCTCCCTTTTCTACCTGTTCCATCACCTTCCAATTTGCTTTATAAGAAGGCACTGACCCCAACAGTAGGGCCCTTACATCTGATGTGAAATAATACAATTCTAGGACTGTCACCTCCCTGCCCCCCGATATCCCCTTTGTCCTTGGTTTAAATAAAGTTCTAGGAGTTTACCTGCCAGATATATTTAGAAAGTGTTCTTTGTCAAATCTCAAATTGTCTCTGGGGCATCAGCCCCTGCACACTCTGGTACAAATATTCAGGTAATACTGTCATTGTGACCGATTCTATTCTGGAGTATAAAGGAAAATAATTAGTGAGCACCTCTTTAGGTCAGCCTCACAGCCAATATCAATATCCAGGTAAAGAGCTAATCAGTGGCTCAAAAGTAACACATCCAGGTACCAAGGGGGCAACCTGGGTTCAGAACAGGACTCAAGTCACTAGTGGCCAACTGGTGGGTGGGAAAAGATGCAGTTTTTTTTTTTTTTTTACCAGGAGAGACACATTAAGCTGAAAGCTTGTTTACAGGTGTGACCTGGTAGCACAAGTAAGTTAAGTGACTTGCTCAGGGTCACACAGTATGCAAGCAGGGGCTGTGGGATTCAAACCCTGTTCTCCAGGTTTGCAGTTCAGAGCTTTAAACCACTGCACTATACTGCCTCCTTCTACAGTTCTATCAGACTTAACATCATTTCTTTTTTGGTTAGTTAGAAATATAGACAATGATGACAGAAAGAGACCAAAGGTCCATCTTGTCTGCCAGAGCTCCCTACCTTCCCCAGGATCTATGGTCCACAAGTGGGTCTATCCCTCCTTGTCCAGTCCCCTGCTCCCCTCCCTAGGTTACCAGCCTGAGTAAACAACAAGAAAAAATTACTCACCATAGTAATGTTGTTTCTTCTAATGGAGTCTTGCTGTATTCTGAAAATATGCAGTTAGCCCTAGCACTTGAACTGCCCTGGAGAGGAAAGAGTTAGCTCTATGCAGGAGCATAGAACGTTAAGCTCGAGCTCGGTTTTCAAACCTCTGTCTCTGGTACTTACCAGTGCAACCGTCAGATTCTTACGAGCAAACTAAGTACTAACTATGGAAATTGTTTAATAGATGGCCAAAAGGCAACAATTT
Organism: Neoceratodus forsteri; assembly: GCA_016271365.2. NCBI lineage: Eukaryota > Metazoa > Chordata > Ceratodontiformes > Ceratodontidae > Neoceratodus > Neoceratodus forsteri. Next base: position 129,657,272 of record JADMNL010000031.1, on the reverse strand, counting down.
TAGGTCCCAAAAAGACTCAAGTCGAGAACCCAAGAAAAAAGGTAGTGACAATCTAAAATATATATATATGTTAAACATAACAACAGCAACCAAAACAGCTACCTTCCCCCTAAAGAGGGAGGGTAAAAGGTACACCCTGAGGTGCAACACTGTACCTCTTTTTATCATTAAAATTTTTATTCTTTTAAATAAGAGCAAACAATTACAGAAAATGCATTACTGTAGCTGCCAGCCCACTTCCCAAAAACTAGGTTCTGAGAGGGGAGGCAGGGAGGAAGGTCAGAATACAGCAAGACTCCATTAGAAGAAACAACCTTACTATGGTGAGTAATTTTTTCTTCAAACAACATGAAGTCGACTTCCAGTTGGGAAATGGCGCTGTGAGGATGCAACAGATCTCAGCTCTCACCCCCATGCTCGCTTTTGCAGTAGAATCTCCCCCTTACAATATTAATTTTCAAGTATTTACGAACAATAACAACTTGGAAAGGGGGATAGAGAAGAGAGATTGAAGAACAAACAAAGAAATAAATCAGCTACTGAGACGGGGCAACGTGGAGACATGGCTCGTATAGATCGTAACCGTTTTCAACAGCTTAGAGATTTACCAGATGAAGATGAAAACGAGATACAAAGCTCCGACTCTAACCAGTCTGCTCTCCCACAGTCGGAATCAAAAAGGGGTAGAAGAGATAAAGAAAAAAGAAACAAAATCCAGATCTTCCCAACTCAAACTATTTTGGCAGCAATAACCGAATTTCGGTCAGAGATGAGAGAGGCCCTTCGAGACATGCAAACAGAATTGACAGAGCTGCAATCTAGATCTGCTGAGATAGAAACCCAGACTACAACTAATTTAAACAAAATATCGATCATAGAGAAAGCAGTTTATGCATTATCAGATGAACAATTGCACACATCAACTAGGTTAGAGGATATGGAGAACAGAGGCAGACCGAAAAAAATACGAGTGTTCGGATTGCCAGGGGGAGAGGAGGGCAATGATCCAGTTGCCTTTGCTGATATGATGTTGCGACAAACACTGGATTTGGATCCAGAATACCAACTGGACATAGAAGAAAAAATTACTCACCTTAGTAATGTTGTTTCTTCTAATGGAGTCTTGCTATATTATGACAGATGCAGTTTGTCCCACCATTAGAACTGCTCCGGAGGTGAAAGAGTTAACTTCCATGCAGAGCATGGAACTTAGAGCGCGAGCTCGGTTAAAGAAGCTCTGTTAGGGTGGTTTCAAACCGAAACCGTCAGATCTTTATGAGCAAAACTCACTAAGGCTCTGTGTGGAAGCTGTAACCTACACTAACCAACTGGCTACTAAAATATTACACATTTTCCTGGTCCCAACACCAAGACTCAAGTCAGGGGACCAGAAAAATAAGATAAAATAACTAAATAAAACACAACAAACAAAAAGGGGCATCAATAAATGCAACAGTGGACCGCCACCCCATACCAGTAGAAGTTCTGAGAGGCAGGCTGGGGGAGGTCATAATATAACAAGACTCCATTAGAAGAAACAACATTACTAAGGTGAGTAATTTTTTCTTCAAACAACATTAAGTCTTGCTATATTATGACAGATGCAGACTACACAGCAGTACCTCCATGGAGGAGGGACAGAACCTACTTAGGGAATAGGCTCTGAAGCACGGCTGTGCCAAACCGAGCATCCCTCCTGGCCTGGATATCCAGGGAGTAATGCTTGGTGAAAGTGTGTACTGTTTTCCAAGTAGCTGCTTGACATATCTCCCAAGATAGGGATGTCTCTAGCAGCAGCTAGAGATGCAGCTGTACCTCTGGTAGAGTGAGCCCTCAGGCCTGAGGGGGGAACCTTGCCCAGCTTTTGATAGCAAAATGGGATACAAGAGACGATCCACCTGGCAATGGATCTCTTAGTGGCAGGTCTCCCTTTCCCAACCTCACCATAAGTGAGAAATAGTTGGAGGGAGTCAAACCTGTGACCCTTGGTACGCTCTATGTAGTAACTTAGGGCCCTCTTAACATCTAAGCTGTGCAGCCTCCTCTCACCAGAGGAGGAATGGTCAGTGAAGAACACTGGAAGTGAAATAGATTGGTTAAGGTGGAAATCCGAAACCACCTTAGGCAAAAACTTCCTGTTAGTCCTGAGGACTACCTTATCCCGTGAAAGGAAATAAAGTCAGTCTCCACTGATAAAGCCTGTAACTCACTTATGCGCCTGGCAGAAGTGATGGCTACTAGAAATACAGTTTTCCAAGTCAAATACTTAAGCTGTGCCGAAGACAGAGGCTCAAAGGGGGGTTGCATCAGCTGAGCAGTGCAAACATTAAGATCCCAAGCCAGGGCAGGGTCCCTGAATGGAGGATTGGTATGAAGCAATCCCTTAAAAAACTTGGAAAATACAGGGTGAGCAGAAAGAGAAGAGGGCTTCCCTGCTGAAATGAAGGCAGAGACAGCTGCCAAGTGCACTTTCAGGGTAGCTGGCCTCAGTCCCAAAGAATTAAGATGGACCATATAATCCAATACAGCGGGTAAATCAGCAGATTCCGGGGAAATATGCTTCGGAGAACACCATATGGAAAACCTTTTCCACTTGGAGTTATAGGTAGCCCTGGTGGAAGGCTTCCTAGCAGCTTTCAGGATTTCGAGAACACTTTGAGAAAGTTGTAGATCAGCAAACTCTAACTGCTCAAGAGCCAGGCCTTGAGGTTGAGGGATTTGAGATTCGGATACCAAACTCTCCCCTGAGCACAGGTTAACAGATTGTGGTTCCTGGGGAGACACAGGGGAAGATGGACTGCTAAGGACAGAAGGAGTGGGTACCAGGGCTGCCTGGCCCAGTCTGGAGCAATCAGGATCATCTTGCAGGGCTGAGACCTGATTTTGACTAGTACTTTGAACAGGAGAGGGAAGGGAGAAAGGCATAAAGGAACTTCCCTTCCCAATCGAGGAGAAAGGCATCCAGGGGGACTGAGCCCAACACTGGGGGCCTGCAACAAAAAAGTGGAAGTTGATGATTGTCTGGGGCTGCAAAAAGATCTATCTGAGGAGTGCCCCATCTGGCAAAAACTATCCCCAGTACTAGGGGATCCAGTGACCATTCGTGATGGCCCTGGGAAATCCTGCTGAGAGCATCTGCCAGGACATTGTCCTTGCCTGGGAGGTGAACTGCTATGAGGGAAGTGTTCAGGAATAAGCCAGAGACCACAACTTCATCGCCTCGGTGCACAAGGCCGAAGACCGAGTGCCCCCTTGTTTGTTGATGTACCACATTGTAGTGGTGTTGTCTGTTCTGACCTGTACCACCTTGTTCTGAACAGATGCAGAAAAAACCTGAAGTGCTAGAAAAACAGCTCTGAGTTCCAACAGATTGATGTGGAGCAGAGATTCCTGAGGGGATCATAACCCCTGGGTGGAGAGGTCGCCCATGTGAGCTCCCCATCCCAAGAGGATGCATTGTAGTAAGGGTCAAGGAGTGGGACAGAGGATGAAAGGCACCCTTGTCTCAGTTGCTCTGATCCTGCCACCACTGAAGGGCCGGATCAGGGTTGAGTCACTGGGATTAACTTGGATAGGGGTCTCTTCTTTGAGACCAGAAAGCTCTCAAATGGAACTCAATGTCCCTCATCTGAAATCTTGCTCCTTGCACTACAGCTGTGGAAGTAGCCATGTGTCCAGGAGCTGCAGGAAATGCCTTGCTGGTCGAGAGCCTGCAGAGAGAAGGGCAGGCCAGGGCCACCAAGGTCCTTACCCTTTCCAGGGGAAGGAAGGCTCTGGCCTGCTTTGTGTCCAGTTCTGCGCCTATAAAGGTGAGTACCTGGACAGGTTCCAAAACTGACTTTGCAAGATTGAGAAGAAAGCCCAGAGAGGTAAGCAGCTGCTGGGTAACTAGCAGGTGTGATCTGACCTGGTTTGGAGACTGACCCACAATGAGCCAGTCGTCCAAGTAGGGAGAAATGGCAATCTTTTGCCTTCTTAGATGAGCAACTGCTACTGCCAGACATTTTGTGAACACCCTTGGGGCAGAGGTGAGGCCGAAGGGCATTGCTCTGAACTGATAATGGCCTGAGGGCAGTTCGAATCTGAGGTACTTTCGATGGGAGCTTCTGATAAGAACATGGAAGTAGGCATCCTTGAGGTCCAGGGAAGCTAGCCAGTCCCCTGGCCTTAGGCAGGCTAAAATCATTCCCAGAGTCACCATTTTGAATTTTGGTTTTAAAAGGTTCTTGTTTAGATATCTTAGATCCAGGATAGGCCGCCACTCTCCTATCTTTTTTGGGGTAAGGAAGTACCTGGAGTACAGACCCTTGCCCTGGTTTGGGGGAGAAACCCTTTCTACAGCTCCAAGAGCCAGGAGGGTTGAGACTTCTGTTTCCAAAGCAAGAGTCTCTAAAGGGTTTGCAGGTGGAAAAGATCTGGCTCTCATCTTTGGAAATTTTTTGAAGCTGAGAACCAGACCCTGGCTCACTACTTCCAGGACCCACCTGTCTGATGTTAAAGACTCCCAGTCCTGGACGAAGTAAGCTAGCCTGCCCCCTACAGGTAATGGAGAGCCGACCCTGGGCATCCCATCAGGGTGCCTGTTTGGCAGGGGCTTTAGGCTGTGGGGTGGGAGCAGGCCTGCTCGTACCCCGTCTGCCTCTCCCTCTGAAGAACCCCCTCTGAGCATAGGCTGAAGGAGGAGGCCTGGGTCTGGTAAAAAGGCCTGTGAAAAGGCCTGCCCCTACCCCTGGGGGGCTGCCTCTGAGGAGTGGCTTGCCGTTCCTTGGCTTGTGCACTCCTATAAGTGGTTCTATATTCATCCATTTTCTTCATATAATTCTCTGTCTGCTCCCCAAACAGAGAATTTCCCACCACAGGAAAATCCATAGCCTTCGACTGGGTATCATGTGACAAAGTAGTACACCTGAGCCAGGCCAATCTACGAAAAAGCCACAGATGTAGCCATGACTCTGAGGATACATCATTAGAATCCTGCAGCATGGAATTGCACCTTAGATGCCTCAATACCATCAAGAGCCACCTGCTCCAGCTCCTTTGCAAGCTGGCCAGGGACCTGTTTGGCTAAGGCCATGACAGTATCCCATCTAGATTTCTGGTATCTCACAACATAAGCCATATAGTTTGCTTGTCTGAGTCCCAAAAGATGCTGCCATGTATTGTTTTTGGACATGGCGTCAATCTTCCTGGAGTCCTTGTCAGAAGATGTGAAGCCAGGGAATATTAGCTCTATCACAGGCTGCAGCCTGAACTACTAACATGACTGCATTGCTGTGAAGAAAATCTGTATCAGGACCTGACAAAGTGTACCTCCTGTCCATCTTTTTATCTACAGGAGGCACAGAATTAGGAGCTTTTAAAATTTTTACTGTTTGTTTCCTAAAAGATTTATGTAATGGGATGGACAATCTCATGGACTCTGGGATATCCATCATCTCTACATAGTCAGGCTCCTCTTGCTCATCCAAAGCCTCCTCTAAAGGAAGCTGGAGGGTCTCAGCAACTTTTTTATAAAACAAAAAATGAGAAGGGGACTCAGAAAGCCTAGGGGGAGATTCACCTAAAGGTCTGTCTGGGGAGATGTCCGGTTCAATGGGCACATCCAGACTTTCAAAGTCACATTCACACTGATCATAATCATCCTCCCCCTCCTCTGGTTCATAAAACTCTTCTATATCATATTCTTGAACCGGTGGAACCGACCTTTTGCCAGATAGTGGCGGTTCGGAGGGAACCGGGGACAGTGATTGGACAATCTGTATTGCCCTGGCTATCTCTGCAGCAGTTGGAGAAGGAATTTTGGACTCCACACCTGCTGACTTTCTAGTTCTCTTTGCTGGAACTGGCTCCTCAGAGTCAGCTTTACGTTTGGCCGAGGAAGTCTGGCCCTGGTCAGAGGGCACTCCCTCCAGTTCGGCTGGCACCGAACTGGGCTGGCCATCCGGGTCAGCGGACTTTTTGGCCTCTCGTTCCCTGAGCCTACCAACTCTCTTATCTAGGGTGGCTGCAGGGAAATTCTTGCAAATCTGGCAGTCTGCATTGAGGTGGTCAAACCCCAGACAATAAACACATGTGGTGTGTGGGTCAGCCTTGGCAAAGGCTTCCCCACAGACACTACAGTGTTGAAACCCAGTGGGCCCGGTTTTCTTTTGGGTTTCTCAGACATAATGCCAGCCTAACCAAAAACTTGCCCTTTTGATGGCAGTGCCAGGCAAGACACCCTTATCGGTTCCCAACCGTGTCACGGGTCGTGGAAAAAAAAGTAATGAAATCCGGTTTTTTTAGAACCGATAACCGGGAACCGCACTCTAACAAGCCTTAAAAGGCTTTAAAACCAAGTTTAAATACAATTCGATCGGTTCAAACCGAACCGATAAACATTTACAAGTTCCACACAGAAAACCTATTTATTACTTACAATACCATAGACAGAGCTTGAACCGATCGGTTTGCGGTTAAAATAAATAATATCGCGGTTAAATTCAACCGAGAAGAGACGCTTTAAACCGAGGAAATGAACCGAGCAGCAGGAGGAATCTCGGGCGACTGTTCAGTGGTAGAATAAAGAATCTGATGGTTTCGGTTTGAAACCACCCTAACAGAGCTTCTTTAACCGAGCTCGCGCTCTAAGTTCCATGCTCTGCATGGAAGTTAACTCTTTCACCTCCGAAGCAGTTCTAATGGTGGGACAAAGTGCATCTGTCATAATATAGCAAGACTTCATGTTGTTTGAAAGGGCACATAGAGCGTTAGGCCCTCACCCTTCTAAGCCTGACACTCGCCCCAGATCGTTTGTGATGTGATTTGTTAGCTTTTATCATAAAGACCAGCTCTTAATGAAGGCCTGGTGAAAACAGAGAGTTCAATGGTGAGAACAGCGAATCTTGTTCGATAACGACTATGCCCTGGCTACACAACATATGAGAAGGGAGTACACACCGCTATTTCCATCCCTTAGAGCAAAGAACTTATTTCGTACTCCATACCCTGCAAAAATGATAGTTCAGTTCCCGGGAGGCCCCAAAAAATATCAGTCAGCATCGGAGGCCAGATCAGATCTTTTGCAGAGAGGAATTCTAGATGTGAAAGAAATACCAAAGATGGCGACGAGAGACCAGAACACTTCGACCAGGCCTGGAAATAGAGGAGTGTCCAGAATGGAAATAGGTGACCAGAGACTACAGACAATACTAGATAAGATACAAAATTTAAGGAATACAATTCTCCAGTCTTAAACAGAATGACTGTGCAGGTTTAACTGAGAGATGGGGGGAGGCCGCCAGAGAGGAGAGATTAGCGTGGCCCAGAACTAAAGCGTTTAGGAGTTGGAAGAAAGGAGATTACTAAGACTGGAACCACATTTAATCTTCGCTCATCGAAGGGGAAGGGACTGCGATTTCTCGGGGATTTCCCAATGGTGCCCTTTACCCCCGTTCGGGATTGAATAGTAGGCATGTTTCCCTCCTCCTCCTTCCCATGGACCAAGCGTGACTTGGCAGGAAGTAACAGGATGGAGGGGCTATCTTGGCTGCACTTTCCTTACGGTGAGACCAGTAAGAAGCCTGGAGGCTTAAGGAGGAGAACAAACCAAGATGGGAGACAGAGGAGGCCTGGTGAGCCGCATTTGTTTGTGTATTTTGGAGGTAGGGGTTGAGGGAGGGCATCTCCCACAGGGGAATTTCGCATTAAAAATGCCCCTAGGTGTAGGGCATGATGGCTAACAAGATATGGAGGTTGCCTTTCTCGGGGGGCCCCGTCGTCCCAGAAGGCGACCCCCGAGTTCTGAATCCGTGGGGAACATATGGGATTGAGGAAGGGCATCTCCTTTTAGAGGAACCCTGTGCAATAAAAGGCCCTCTATACTGGGCGAAATGGCAGGACATGGAGATTTCTTTTCTCTCCCCCGGTATCCCTTGTTTCGGATGTTAGCCCCCTTCCCCCTTCATGTGTTCCTCTGATCGATATGGAAGAAAAAATTACTCACCTTAGTAATGTTGTTTCTTCTAATGGAGTCTTGTTATATTATGACAATTGCAGTTTGTCCCACCATTAGAACTGCTCCGGAGGTGAAAGAGTTAACTTCCATGCCAGGCATGGAGCTTAGAGCATGAGCTCGGTTAGAGAAGCTCTGTCTGGATAATTTCAAACTGAAACTGTCAGATCTTTACAAGCAAAACTCACTAAGGTTCTGTGTGGAAGCTGTAACCTACACTAGCCAACTGGCTACCTAAATATTAACACATATTCCTGGTCCCAACACCAAGACTCAAGTCAGGGGACCAGAAAATAAGAATAAGATAAAATAAAACACAACACCCCAAAACCCCAAAGAAGGGTGGAAAACATACAATAGGCATAAACAAGTGCCAACACTGGACTGCCCACCCCATACCCAAGTAGAAGTTCTGAGAGGGCAGGCTGGGGGCAGGTCATAATATAGCAAGACTCCATTAGAGAAACAACATTACTAAGGTGAGTAATTTTTCTTCAAACAACATGAAGTCTTGCTATATTATTACAATACAGAAATACACAGCAGTACCTCCATGGAGGAGGACCAGAACCTACTTAGGAATAGGCTCTAGCTGGCTACAGTGCCAAACGAGCATCCCTCCTGGCCTGGATATCCAGGAGTAATGCTTGGTGAGAGTGTGTACCGTTTTCCAAGTAGCTGCTTGACATATCTCTAAGATAGGGATGTCTCTGGCAGCAGCTAGAGATGCAGCTGTACCTCTGGTAGAGTGAGCCCTCAGGCCTGAAGGGGGAACCTTTCCCAGTTTTTGATAACAAAATTGGATACAAGAGACAATCCACCTGGCAATGGATCTCTTAGTGGCAGGTTTACCTTTCCCAACCTCACCATAAGTGAGAAAAAGTTGGAGGGATTCGAACCTGTGACCCTTGGTACGCTCTATATAGTAACTTAGGGCCCTCTTAACATCTAAGCTGTGCAGCCTCCTCTCACCAGAGGAGGAATGGTCAGTGAAGAACACTGGAAGGGAGATAGATTGATTAAGATGGAAATCTGAAACCACCGTAGGCAAAAACTTCCTGTTAGTCCTAAGGACTACCTTATCCCTGTGAAAGGAAATAAAGTCAGTCTCTACTGACAAAGCTTGTAACTCACTTATGCGCCTGGCAGAAGTGATGGCTACTAGAAAAACAGTTTTCCAAGTCAAGTACTTAAGCTCTGCAGAAGACAGAGGTTCAAAGGGAGTTGCATCAACTGAGCAATGCAAACATTAAGATCCCAGGCAGGGCCGGGTCCCTGAAAGGTGGATTAGTATGAAGTAATCCTTTGAAAACTTGGAAAATACAGGGTGAGTGGAAAGAGAGGGCTTTCCTACTGAAATAAAAGCAGAGACAGCTGCCAAATGTACTTTCAGGGTAGCTGGTCTCAGACCCAAAGAATTAAGATGGACCATATAGTCCAAAACAATGGGCAAATCAGCAGATTCCGGGGAAATATGCTTCCCAGAACACCAGATGGAAAACCTTTTCCATTTAGAGTTATAAGTAGCCCTAGTGGAAGGCTTCCTAGAAGCCTTCAGGATTTCAAGAACATCTTGAGAAAGGTGTAGGTCAGCAAATTCTAACTCCTCAAGAGCCAGGCCTTGAGGTTGAGGGATTTGAGATTTGGATACCAAACTCTCCCCTGGGCACAAGTTAACAGGTTGTGATTCCTGGGGAGACACAGGGGGAAGATGGACTGCTAAGGACAGAAGGAGTGGGTACCAGGGCTGCCTGGCCCAATCTGGAGCAATCAGAATCATCTTGCAAGGCTGGGATCTGATTTTGACTAGCACCTTGAATAGGAGAGGGAAGGGGGGAAAGGCATATAGAAACTTCCCTTCCCAATCTAGGAGAAAGGCATCCAGGGGGACTGAGCCCATCACTGGAGGCCTGCAACAAAACAGTGGAAGTTGGTGGTTGTCTGGGGCTGCGAAAAGATCTATCTGAGGGGTGCCCCATCTGGCAAAAACTATCCCCAGTACTTGGGGATCCAGTGACCATTCGTGATGGCCCTGGGAAATCCTGCTGAGAGCATCTGCCAGGACATTGTCCTTTCCTGGGAGGTGAACTGCTATGAGGGAAATGTTCAGGGAATAAGCCAGAGACCACAACTTTCATTGCCTCGGTGCACAAGGCCGAAGACCGAGTGCCCCCTTGTTTGTTGATGTACCACATTGTAGTGGTGTTGTCTGTTCTGACTTGTACCACTTTGTTCTGAACAGATGCAGAAAACACCTGAAGTGCTAGAAAACAGCTCTGAGTTCCAGCAAATTGATGTGGAGCAGAGATTCCTGAGGGGACCACACTCCCTGGGTGGAGAGGTCGCCCATGTGAGCTCCCCATCCCAGAAGGGACGCATCTGTAGTAAGGGTCAAGGAGTGAGATAGAGGGATGAAGGGGACCCCTAGTCTCAAACTGCTCTGATCCTGCCACCACTGAAGGGCCTGGATCAGGGTTCGAGTCACTGGGATCAACTTGGAAAGGGGATCTTTTCTTTGAGACCAAAAGGCTCATAAGTGAAACTGCATGTCCCTCATCTGAAATCTTGCTCCTTGCACTACAGCTGTGGAAGCAGCCATGTGTCCTAGGAGCTGTAAGAAGTGCCTTGCTGGTCGAGAGACCTGCAGAGTGAAGGAGGAGGCCAGGGCCACTAGGTTCCTTACCCTCTCTAGGGGCAGGAAGGCTCTGGCCTGCTTTGTGTCCAATTCTGCACCTATAAAGGTGAGTACCTGGACAGGTTCCAGAACTGACTTTGGAAGATTGAGAAGAAAACCCAGAGAGGTGAGCAGCTGCTGGGTAACTTGCAGGTGTGATTTGATCTGGTCTGGAGACTGGCCTACAATGAGCCAGTCATCTAGGTAGGGAAAGATGGCAATCTTTTGCCTTCTTAAATGAGCAACTGCTACTGCTAGACATTTTGTGAATACCCTTGGGGCAGAGGTAAGGCCGAGGGCATTGCTCTGAACTGGTAATAGCCTGAGGGCAGTTCAGAATCTGAGGTACTTTCGGTGGGAGCTTCTGATGAGAACATGGAAATAGGCATCCTTGGAGGTCCAGGGAAGCTAGCCAGTCCCTGGCCTTAGAGAAGGTAAAATCATTGCCAGAGTCACCATTTTGAATTTTGGTTTCAAAAGGTGCTTGTTCAGATATCTTAGGGTCCAAAATGGGCTGCCATTCTCCTATCTTTTTGGGGTAAGGAAGTACCTGGAGTACAGACCCTTGCCCTGGTGTAGGGGAAACCCTTTCTACAGCTCTGAGAGCCAGGAGGTTGAGACTTCTGTTTCTAAGGCAAAGGTCTCTACAAGGTTTGCAGGTGGAAAAGATCTGATTCTCATCTTTGGAAATTTTGAGCTGAGAACCAGACCCTGGCTTACTACTTCCAGGACCCACTTGTCTGATGTTAGAGACTCCCAGTCCTGGAGAGTAAGCCAGCCTGCCCTACAGGAAATGGAGAACGGCCCTGGGCACCCCATCAGGGTGCCTGTTTGACAGGGCTTTAGGCTGAGGGGTGGGAGCAGGCCTGCTTGCACCTGTCTGCCTCTCCCTCTGAAGAACCCCTCTGAGCATAAGCAGAGGAGGCCTGGGTTTGGTAAAGGCCTGTGAAAAGGCCTACCTCTACCCCTGGGGTCTGCCTCTGAGGAGTGGCTTGCAGCTCCTTGGCTTCTTACTCCTATAAGTTGTTCTATATTCATCCCTTTTCTTCATGTAATTCTCTGTCTGCTCCCCAAACAGAGAATTTCCTACCACAGAAAATTATAGCCTTAGTCTGGGTATCCTGTGACAAACTAGAACACCTGAGCCAAGCCAACCTACGAAGGCCACAGATGTAGCCATGACTCTAGAGGATACATCATTAGAATCCACAGCAGCATGGAATTGCACCTTGGATGCCTCAATACCATCAGCAGCCACCTGCTCCAGCTCCTTAGCAAGCTGGCCAGGGGCCTGTTTGGCTAAAGCCATGACAGTGTCCCATCTAGATTTCTGGTATCTTGCCACATAAGCCATGTAATTTGCTTGTCTGAGTCCCAAGGACGCTGCCATGTATTATTTTTTAGCCATGGCATCAATCTTCCTGGAGTCCTTGTCAGGAGGATGTGAAGCCAGGGGAATATTAGCCTTATCACAGGCTGCAGCCTGAACTACTCCAACATGACTGCATTGCTGTGAAAGAAAATCTGTATCAGGACCTGACAAAGTGTACCTCCTGTCCATCTTCTTGTCCACAGGAGGCACAGAATTAGGAGCTTTTAAAATTTTTATCGTTTGTTTCCTAAATGATTTATGTAAGGGGATAGACAATCTCCTAGACTCTGGGATATTCATCATTTCCACAAAATCAGGTTCCTCTTGCTCATCCACAGCTTCCTCTAATGGGAGCTGGAGGGTTTCAGCAACCTTTTTATAAAACAGAAAGTGAGAAGGGGACTCAGAAAGCGTGGGGAGATTCTAAAGGTCTGTCTGGAAATGTCCGGTTCAATGGGCACATCCAGACTCTCAAGTCACATTCACACTGTTCATAATCATCCCCCTCCTCTGGTTCATAAAACTCTTCAATATCATATTCTTGAACCGGTGGAACCGGCGAACTGACCTTTACCAGACAGTGGTGGTTCGGACGGAACCGGGAAACTGACTGGACAATTTGTATAGCTTTTGCTATCTCTGCAGCAGTTGGAGAAGGATTTTAGACTCCACACCTGCTGATTTTCTAGTTTTCTTTGCTGGAACTGGCTCCTCAGAGTCAGCTTCGTTGCCGGAAGTCTCGCCCTGGTCAGAGGGCACTCCCTCCGGTAACGGCACCCGAACCGGGCTGTCACATCGGGTCAGCAGACTTTTGGCCTCCGTTCCCTGAGCCTGCCAACTCTCTTATCTAGGGTGGCTGCAGGAAATTCTTACAAATCTGGCAGTCTGAATTGAGGTGGTCAAACCCCAGACAATAGACACATGTGGTGTGTGGGTCAGCCTTGCAAAGGCTTCCCACAGACACTACAGTGTTGAAACCCAGTGGGCCTGGTTTTCTTTTGGGTTTCTCAGACATGATGCCAGCCCTAACCAAAAACTTGCCCTTTAGCGGCAGTGCCAGGCAAGACACCATATCGGTTCCCAACCGTGTCACGATAAATGGAAAAAACCGTGTGAAATCCGGTTTTAGAACCGATAAGAACCGGGAACCGCACTCTAAAAGCTTTTAAATGCTTGATTTTAAAGTTTTAAAATAACCTGATCGGTTCAAACCGAACCTATAAACATTTACAAGTTCCACACAGAAATAAACCTGTCTATTACTTACAATACCACAGACAGAGCTTGAACCGATCGGTTTGCGGTTAAAATAATAATACTCGCGGTTGAATTTAACCGAGAAAATACTGTTTAAACCGAGAAATGAACCGAGCAGTAGGAGAAATCTTCGGAGTGACTGTTCAGTGAGGCGGAGTAAAGAATCTGACAGTTTCAGTTTGAAATTATCCAGACAGAGCTTCTCTAACCGAGCTCGGGCTCTAAGCTCCATGCCTGGCATGGAAGTTAACTCTTTCACCTCCGGAGCAGTTCTAATGGTGGGACAAACTGCAATTGTCATAATATAGCAAGACTTCATGTTGTTTGAAGATCTCCTACGGATAAACTCGGGGACGGAAACACAGGATTCAAATTCGTACTATAAAACCTAGATTTGACTCCATTCTTATCACTGGAGGACAAGACAAACTTTTAAGGGAAAGGACATGGAAACGATTATTCTCCTAGGGTGAGGAGAGACATTGTGGGGGGTTGCGGTCTGGGAGAGGGGAAGGGGGACTCAGGGATGGGAATTGAATGTTTTTGATTTAAAGGGAGGAAAGGGAGAGGAGTGCTGAGGGTGGTTCTTCCTCCTCAGGAGGGTGGTGGGGGGTGAGTGTTGGGAAATTTCATCTCAATTCTACATACTATTTGAATTAGGAATCAATATTGTTTTCTATTGATGGGAAATACTGAGATACATGTATCAAAAGCTGAACTTAGTTAGGTTGAAAGATTCTCTGCATAATAGGGGGTGGGAGAACTAGATATTAAATAAATGATAAGGGGGATACAGATAATTTAATTAGATTTAGAAAAGGGGAATCGGGGTGAGATCGTTTAAGGTTCAAACGAATATTTTATTCGGATTTAACTGAGATTTCGATGCCCATTAACCAACCAATACAGGAATAGGTACGGGAATTTCATGCCAGTTCTGGGGGGGGCTCCCCCTCAGACAGGTCCACACTCTCTCAGGAGAAGTGTTGCCTTGACTCCCCAGACCAAGGATTTTATAGGTCTGGGACAACGTGGGAGATGTTTTTTGTTCCCACACAAATGGAAGACCAAATGTATATAGTTTCCTCGATAAGAGGACAAAAGGTTTTTCAACTGTTATTTAAATTAATGGGTTACCTTTTTTTTGACTAAGTTAAAATTGAAGAGAGAGGGTGACACAAATCTAGATTTGACACTGCTGTCCTCAGAAAAGGTTGGACTTGTGGTTTCTGGAGAGACAGTAGACAAAGAAATTTCCTTTATCTCTGGAGATGCTGAGTTTGGCCATTTAGGGCTACCAGAGTATGGAGGAAAGAATACGCCAAATACAATCAAATGCATACAATATTCTCTGGAAACTGGACAATGCCCTTCCTACATAAAAGTGATAACCCCCTTAGATATTAAATGACTGACATCCCAGTGAATATTCTGTCATTAAATGTGAATGGATTGCATTCCCCTGTTAAAAGGTATAGAATTATGCAGTATCTACGTAAACAGAAAGCAGATTTGTTTTTCTTACAGGAGTCTCATCTATCCCAGTCAGAACATTCCAAGCTACACTGGGGGCAGATACAGGGTATTGCCTCCTCTCACCCCAATAAAACATAAGAGAGGAACGGCTATCTTGATACCGGTCTCTACCCCATTTGAAGTTTTAGAGTCCTATTCAGATTCACAGGGCAGATCTGTGATACTGACCGGAAGAATTTATTCACAGACTGTAACTTTAGTTAATGCTTATTTATCCCCACAAGCTCCACTTCCGGTTGTTCGATCACTCCTTCATAAGGTGATGGAAAATATAAAGGAATTTTAATCATGGGAAGGAATTTCAATCTGACAGTAGATCCCCATGTAGATTCATCTAATCCAAATCCCAATAAATTATCCAATACAGAAAAATATTTTTTTTTTTTAAATTTGGCTTATTTAGGATTTGAAGATGTTTGGAGGAGGACTTTCCCAACAGTCCCAGGATATACTTTCTTTTCGGCACGCCATAGAACATATTCCAGGCTGGATTATTTTTTTATCTCGGGGGAACACCTTACATTACTTCAGGATATGATAACTGAACCAAGAATACTATCTGATCATAATCCCCAGATTCTAAAAATAAATTTAGGGAAACACCAAAAATGTAAAACCTGGAGATTTAATACATCACTGTTAAAAGACCAGGAGTTCCTTGATGCCATGAGGAAATGTATTCCCCAGGCTATACAAGAGAATCTGACCCCGGAAGACTCTAGTGCTATCCAGTGGAATACATTGAAGGCCATACTGAGAGGGGAGATTTTAGAATATACCTCCCGGAAATTAAAAAAACAAAATGCCAGGTTAAAATTCTTAGAAGATCTCCTGTCTTCATATCAGTTCTTATATAGAGAAGAAGATGTTAATCTCCAGAGACGGATAAGAGGCTTAAAACAGAGATAAAAAACATTATGGATTACAAAATCTTCCAACAAATGGCATATCTAAGACAATACAATTATGAAGGTGGGGGGGCAACAGGGGCAAGAAACCTGGTAAGGAAACTGAGGGCCAATAAAAAAAGCTTCCACTATCTTAAAAATAAAATCCCAATCTACTGGCTCAATCACATATAAAGAGAACCAAATCAAACAAACCTTTAAACAATTTTATAAATCTTTATATACAGCCCCCCCCCAACCCCGGAACACAAACATAGAATACAGGAGTTTTTAGATCAAATCCCTTTACCAAAACTTTCGGAAACTCAGATTTCTCAATTACAAAGACCGATTAGACCTGAAGAGATACTTTATCAGGTAAAAAGACTTAAATCTCAGAAAAGCCCAGGCCCGGATGGGTTTGGTCCAGAATGGTACAAAATGTTTATTCCCCAACTATTACCTAGCTTTCTTCCAGCCTGCAAGACAGTCTTTGAGGGAGAGACTCCTCCTCCATCTTGGAATTACGCTATTTTAACTCCGTTACTTAAACCGGAAAGAGATCCCACCCATCCCAAATCTTATCGACCAATTTTTATCCTAAACGTAGATTATAAAATATTTATGGCCATTTGGGCCACAAGACTGGAACCTATTCTACAAGATTTAATACATAAAGATCAGGCGGGCTTTGTGAAATCACGAAGTACCTCAGATAATCTCCGTAGATCATTTCTTATTATGGAACATCTTCAGGCCCGGAAGATTCCCTCTATTATAATTAGTCTTGATGCAGACAAAGCATTCGACAAGGTGGGATGGGATTTTCCATGGGCAGCCCTGACCAAATTTGCATTTCCAGATTCTTTTTCAACATGCCTAAGGAACGTATATTCATCTCCTAAGGCCTACATTAGAATTAATGGCTCACTATCCCAACCAATACCCATACAGAGGGGGAACGAGACAGGGGTATCCTTTGTCCCCCCTATTATTTGCCCTTTATGTGGAACCCCTAGCTGAGCTAATTCGGAGGAATGTAGGTGTGGAGGGGGTTCCTATGGGACAGAGGGAATATAAGGTGGCTTTATTTGCTGACGATATTTTGGTTTCAGCCCTCTCTCCAGAGCCTTCCCTCTCGGCCCTGTGGGACTCCCTGACACTTTTTTCTGAGATATCGGGATTTGTTTTAAATATCACCAAAACAGACTTGCTAGCTTTAAACTTTTCCCCAACCCAAACATTAAAAAACAAATACCCTTTAAAATGGTATAAAACACAAATTAAATACTTGGATATAATAATTCCAAACAATTTAGAAAATGTAGAGTTGTTAAATTATGAACCTTGGTCAATACAAATTCAATCAGAATTAACGACCTGATCATCTCTGCCCTTGAACTTTTTTCAGAGGATAGAGTCCATCAGAATGATCATCCTTCCAAAATATTCCAACCTTCCCTGCTAATTTTTACTTTAAGTCAGGGGATAGAATAATTTCTCGTTTTATTTGGCATGGTCAGAAACCTCGGGTAAGGATGACCTTGCTGCAGCTTCCACTGACAGAGGGAGGCGCAAACCTTCCCAACTTAAGGCTGCATGCTTTGGCATCCTTTATCAAGATCCTAATACAGTGGCTTTCCCCGTCTATAGAGGTTCCTTGGAAGGATATGGAGTTTGCCATTAATGATTTACATAACATTCTGAAAATTACCATGGCCTCGGTGGACAAGGCCCCACACCTGAGGGACTTTACACCCTTCACAGCTCAAATGTTAACACAATGGTACCTTAAGAAAAATAAAGGCTTTAGAGATTTTTTTTTCTATTTACTTTGATCTCAGAGGATTGTTCTTTTATCCCAGCCACATTAGATCATACCTTTATTAGGTGGAGGAGGAGGGTGGGACTTCAATTCTATAGACAATTTATAACAGAGAAGGGCATTGTCCAGTTTGAAACACTACAGAGAGCCTATGGTTTACCTGAAGGGGGCATCTATAGATATACCCAGGTTAAAAACTATCTTTTAAGACAAAGGGATATAACATTACAGATGCCCAATTCAGTTCCAAAAGGTTGGAAACTCCTAGAAGGCGCCATAACTGGTCAGCACTGGGAACATCTAGTAGGCCATATTTACCAGATCTTATGCCAGGGAATGGGTGACTACTCTCTTTCTATTATGAGAAGCTGGGGTAGAGATTTGGAGATTGAAATCTCCAAACAGGATTGGCTTCGGGCTTCTCCTATGGCTTGTAAGATAACTCATTCAAATATTTGGAGGGAATTTGCTTGGAAATGCAAAATACGTTTTTTTAGATCCCCAGCTATTCTAATCAAATATCTCCCTTCCTCCTATGGCAGATGCTGGAGATCTTGTGGATGCCAGTAAGCTGGCCTTGCTTATATCTTTTGGTCATGCCCCCTATTAATGCCATACTGGTGTAACCTTCAACAGGCAATGTCGGACTGTCTGGGAGAAGGGATCGAATTGACTGCTGAAATGGTTCTCCTGGCAATTTTTCCCCCACATACCCCAGCCTGACACAAAACTTTGCTACCCATTTACATAGCGGTTGCCAAAAAGGCCATAACAAGACGATGGATGTCAGAGATAGTTCCGACCATAGGGGGCTGGAACAAGATAGTATCTAACATTTATTATTTGGAGACTATTACGGCTAAAATACACAACAAAGCCCCATAGGCCGAGCTACTGTGGAGACCATGGGTATTCTACATTTCCAGCAGAGACCCAGATTTTATACCTGGATGACTGGAGATGGATGAGATGAAAGGAGATAGGGGAAGGAGAACTCTGGACTAAGTTTGGAATCTTTCCCCCCTTAGGGGGTTATGGGGAATCATGAGGGGTTTAAGGGAATGTATGTTTTTAATCAAAATGTGGACAGAAAATGTAGAAAAAGACAGCCTAACAAAGTAATTGTCTGTAATGTATTGTGATCATGACCTTTCTCTTTTTAATAAAAATAAAATAAAAAAAAAACCAAAAAACAACATGAAGTCTTGCTGTATTCTGACAATATACAGACTATCAAGCAGTTCCCCAAGGAGGAGGAAATACAGAACCTACTTTGGGAATAGGCTCTGCAGTACTGCTGTGCCAAACCTAGCATCACTCCTAGCCTGGATGTCCACAGAGTAATGCTTGGTGAGAGTATGGACTGTTTTCCAGGTGGCTGCTTTACAGATTTCTAGCAAGGGTATATCTCTGGCTGCAGCCAGAGCAGCAGCTGTGTTTTGCCCAATTTGTTATAGCAGAATTGTATACAAGAGACAATCCACCTGGTAATAGTTCTTTTAGTGGCAGGCTTACCTTTTCCCACTTCACCATAAGTGAGAAACAGTTGAAGAGAATCATTTCTGTGTGCCCTAGTATGCTCTATGTAGTAACTAAGAGCTCTTTTAACATTCAGACTGTGTAATCTTCTTTCCCCTGAAGAAGAATGGTCAGTGAAAAAGACAGGAAGAGACATTGACTGGTTCAGATGAAAATCTGATACCACTTTGGGCAAGAACCTCCTAATGGTTCTTAGAACCACTTTGTCCCTATGGAAGGAGATGAAGTCAGGTTCGACTGACAGGGCCTATAATTCACTAATCCGCCTGGCAGAAGTAATAGCTACCAGGAACACAGTCTTCCAGGTCAAGTACTTCAGCTCGGCCGAAGCCAGAGGTTCAAAGGGTGTCTGCATAAGTTGGGCAATGCAGACGTTAAGATCCCAAGGCGGAGTGGGCTCCCTAAAGGGAGGGTTAATGTGAACCAGTCCTTTGAAAAACTTTCTGAAAACAGGATGAGATGCCAGGAAAGAGCCCTTCCCTGCTGGGAGGAATGCAGAGACAGCTGCTAGATGAACCTTCAGAGTGGCAGGCCTACGACCTAGACCATTCAGATGAACTAGATAGTCTACGGTTGTGGAAATGTCTGCAGAATCAGGCAGGATGCCTTTCTGAGAGCACCAAATACTGAACCTTTTCCATTTGGAGTTGTAAGTTTTTCTAGTGGAAGGTTTCCTGGAGACCTTCAGAATATCCAGAACTCCCTGAGAAAGATGTAGTGCTGCATATTTTAACTCTTCAACAGCCAGGCCTTGAGATTGAGAGACTGGAGCTCCCAGGTGGGCTCCCCATCCTAGGAGAGAAGCATCCGTAGTTAGAACTACTGATGGGACTTGAGGGAAAAATGGAACCCCTTGTCTGAGGTTGTCCTGGTCCAGCCACCACTGGAGAGCTTGGACCAGAGTCTGAGTCACTGGGATCAGTTTGGTAAATGAATCCTTCTTTTGAGACCAAAAAGAACTCAGATGAAACTGAATGTCCCTCATCTGGAACCTTGCTCCCTAAACCACTGCCGTGGAATCTGCCATGTGGCCCAGGAGCTGGAGGAACTGTCTTGCTGGGCGGGAGACCTGAGATCGAAAGGAGGAAGCAAGATCCACTAGGGCCTTCACCATTGCCAGGGGAAGAAAGGCTTTTGCTTGTACAGTGTCCAACTCTATGCCTATAAAGCTGAGAATCTGAAATGGTTCAAGGACAGACTTTGGAAGATTGAAAAGAAACCCCAAGGAGCTGAGTAGGTCCTGGGTAGTTTGAAGAGCTGACTTGACCTGTAAAGGTGACTGACCCACTAAGAGCCAGTCGTCCAGATACGGGAAGATAGTGATACCCTGTCTTCTAAGGTAAGCCACCACTACTGCAAGGCACTTTGTGAGCACCCTTGGAGCTGATGTTAGGCCGAATGGCATGGCTCTGAATTGGTAATGGCCTGAAGGCAACTCGAACCTGAGGTATTTTTTGTGGGAGCACCTAATAGGAATATGGAAGTAGGCATCCTTGAGGTCCAAAGATGCTAGCCAATCCCCTGGCCTTAGAGAGGGAAGGATTATTCCCAGAGTTACCATTTTGAATTTGGGCTTTGAAATGTGTTTGTTCAAATACCTTAGGTCTAGGATGGGTCGCCACTCCTCTGTTTTCTTTGAGGTAAGGAAGTACCTGGAGTACAGTCCTTTTCCCCTGTGCTGAGTAGGAACCTTCTCTATAGCTCTGAGAGCTAGGAGAGAGGAAACCTCTGCCTCTAGGGCAATAGTTTCTGACAGTGATGCAGGTGGAAAAGACTTGGCCCTCTTTTTTGGAAATTTTTTGAAGCTGAGGGCCAGTCCCTGGCTTACTACTTCCAGGACCCACTTGTCTGAGGTCACAGACTTCCAGGCCTGGAAGTAGTAAGCCAGCCTGCCGCCTACTGGAAATGGGGAGTCGACCCGGGCTGACACATCAGGGTGTCTGCTTGACAGCAGCCTTAGACTGAGAGGAGGAGGAAGCAGCTCTGCTCATCCCCCTCCTGCCCCTCCCTCTGAAGAACCCCCTCTGTGGGAAGGGAGAGAAGGCCTGGGCTTGGTAAAAAGGACTTTGAAAGGGCATGCCCCTGCCCCTAGACTGCTGCTTGTGCAGAGTGGCTTGCCTTTCTTTGGCCTGTGCACTCCTGTACGTGGTCCTGCATTCATCCATTTTCTTCATGTAAGCCTCTGTCTGCTCCCCAAACAGAGTTACCTACTACAGGAAAATCCATAGCCTTAGTCTGGGTATCCTGTGAAAGGCTAGTACATCTGAGCCAAGCATGTCTTCTGAGAGACACAGATGTAGCCATGACTCTAGATGTCACATCACTGGAGTCCACAACAGCATGAAATTGCATTTTGGATGCCTCAATTCCATCAGCAGCCACCTCCTCCAGCTCCTTGGCTAGCTGGGGAGAGGCCTGTTTAGCCAGTTCCAGAACCGTATCCCATCTGGATTTCTGGTACCTGGCTGTGTAGGCCACATAAGTAGCCTGCCTGAGTCCCAAAGAGGATGCCAAATACTGTTTATGGCCATGGCATCCACTTTCCTGGAGTCTTTATCCAGGGGGTGTGAAGCCAAAGGAATGTTAGCCCTGTCACAGGCTGCAGCCTGCACTACCCCAACATGGCTGCAATGACTATAAAGGAACTCCGCAGCTCAGCCTGATAACAAATAGCTCCTGTCCATTCTCTTATCCACAGAAGGTACTGAATTAGGGGTTTGTAAAATTTTGTGTGTCTGTTTCCCCAAGGATTTATGAAGAGGGATAGACAGTCTTTTGGACTCTGGAATGTCCATCATTTCCACAAAATCAGGCTCTTCATCCTCCTCTGCAGCCTCAACCAAGGGAAACTGCAGGGTTTCTGCCACCTTCTTGTGGAACAAAAAATGTGAAGGGGACACAGACAGCCTTGGAGGAGAGACACTTGAGGGCCTGTCTGGGAAGATGTCCAGTTCAATGGGCACATCCAGAACCCCCTGGTCATCGTCATCATCCTTGGGATAGTCTTCGTCTCCCTCCCACTCCTCATAAAAAGCGTCTGGATCATAATCCGGAGGAGACGGATCCGACCGAACCGACCGCCTAACTGGCGGTACTGGTTCGGATGGAACCAGTCTAAGCGATTGAACAATGCTAATTGCTTTGGCTATTTCGTCCGCGGTTGGAAAGTGCGATACCAGATCCGAACCGGCAGACTTACGCTTCTTTTTTGATATAACCGACCACTCGGGATCGGCTCTCCTTTTGGCCGAGGAGGTATTGCCTAGGTCAGTAGGCACCTCCTCAGGTTCGTCCGCAACCGAACCAGGCTGGCCATCCGAATCTACGGACTTATTGGCCTCCCTTTCCTTCAGCCTACTCAGTCTTTTATCTAGAGTGGATTTAGGAAAGTTTTTACAGATTTGGCAGTCTGACTTGAGGTGGTCAAACCCCAGACAACAAACACAGATGAGGTGAGGGTCAGCCTTAGCAAAGGCCTCCCCACACTCAGTACAGTGTTGAAACCCAGTGGGACCGGTTTTCTGCTCGGGTTTCTCAGACATGGCCAACCTAACCAATGACCCTATTGCAGCTTTCAAGCCAGGTAATACAATAACTGATCGGTTACAAACCGTGTCACAGACTTTTTAAAAGAACCGGCAAAAAACCTCGGTTCTTTTGAAATCGATGGGTACCAGAACACCACTCTAATCCCAGAAATAAATTTAAACAGAATGGGTCGGTTCCAAACCGGACCGACTGGAAACAAACCGAAGAAAATAACAATTTCCAACTTTTTCACAGAATAAAACATAGTCACTACCTATCTACACACTACCTGTACCGTAGACAGAGGCTGGAACAAAAAATGATACAGTTTAAACTGAACACTTTACTTTTACCGAACCGAGTAGAGGAAATCTCCGGAGCGACTTCACTGTTAGGCGGAGTAAAGAATCTGACGGTTACACTGAGAAGTACTACAGACAGAGGTTTGAAAACCGAGCTCGAGCTCAACATTCTATGCTTCTGCTTAGAGGTAACTCTTTCCTCTCTGGGGCAGTTCAAGTGCTGGGGCTAACTGCATTATGTCTGAATACAGCAAGACTTCATGTTGTTTGAAGCTGTATAATGGAATGAATAGGGTTTTTTCAACTTTGCTGCATATCTCAGGCATTTTTTGGAATTTTGGCACCAAATTTTCAACATGGGGTTTCTGGGACCCCTCCTCATGAATTCTTGCACTGTCATATCTGGTCCCGAAAGGTGATTTCGCAGTCACTGCGCGGAATCACCTTTCAGGAGCGAGGAATGAAACAACAGTGCCAGTGTTCATGAGGGGGGCTCTCAAAAAGCCTATGTTGCAAATTTGGTGGGAAAAATCCAATAAATTACTGTTCTGACGTGCGTTGCGCAGTTGCTACGCGCCGCTTCGTAACTAATAATTTGCAATATTTTCATGCCACATGTTCAGCATTGGCATTTTCCCACACCTTCTTGTGAACCGTACAGCTGTCATTTTCACATCCTGCCGAAATGTGTTTTCGCACTTCCGGCGCAGAATAGAGCGGTCGATGTGGGAAATCAGTGTTCGGGACAAATTACAAAAATGACAGTTACACTGTTCATGAACAGAAGTCCTAAAATACCTATGCTGAAAATCTGGTGACGATACTCCATAACATGACTGTGTTACGAGCGTGCGTTACGCAGTTTGCACGCACGCTCATAAGTTCGCGAATTTATAATATTTTCACTCCAGATTTTTAACACTGTCACTGTTCTGCACCTCCTTATGAGCAGTACAGCTGTCATTTTTCACATCCTGACCAAAATGCGTTTTCGCAGTTCTGGTGCAGAATAGTGTGGTCACTGTAGAAAGTCCGTGTTCGAGACATATTATAAAAATGACAGTGGCACTGTTCATTAGCAGCTGTCCTAAAATGCCTATGTCTAAAATTTGGGCCGAAGTCCATAAAATTAGTGTTTTGCGTGCATTGAGCAGTTTGCACGCACGCTTGTGACCGTGCATTTGTAATATTTTCACTCCAGATGTTCAAAATTGGCATTTTTCCACACCTCCTTATGAACAGTACAGCTGTTATTTTACATATCCCTGGCTGAAATGTGTTTTCGCACGCCCGGCGCAGAATTGCACAGTCGCTCTGTGAAATCAGTTTTCGGGACAGTTTGAGGACATGACGATGACACTGCTCATGAGCAGAGGTCCTAAAATGCCTACGTTGAAAATTTGGTGCCGGAAGTCCATAAAATGACTGTGCTGCAAGCGTGCGTTGCGCAGTTCCCACGCAGCCTTGTAACTCCGTAAATTTGCAATATTTCCATGCCAGATTTTCACCACTGGCATTTGTGCACACCTCCTTATCAACAGTACAGCTGCCATTTTTCACAGCCTGCCCAAAACACATTTCCACAACTGTGGTGCACAATGGCGTGCTCGCTGTGGGAAATCACCTTTTGGGACAATTAACAAACTCACAGCACCACTGTTCATGAGGGGAGGTCCCAAAACACCTATGTTGAAAATGTGCCTAAAAAAATCCCACAGATAACTGGGTTGCGGATGTCTGTTGCGCAGTTTGCATGCATATTCATTGCTTCACCAATATTTCATATTACCACTCCAGATTTTCAACGTTGACATTTTTTATGCCTCCTCATGAACAATACAGTTGTCATTCTATACATCCTGCCCAAAACTGTGTTTTTGCCCCACTGTCGCTAAATTGCACGGCCGCTGTGCAAAACCACGTTTCAGCTAACAAAGTGATTGTGACGCTTTTCATGAGGTGGCCAGACAAGCAGCCCATGCTGAAAATGTGAAGTGAAACTACCACTACACGCCTACGGTGTTAGGGTTTCCAACTGTAGCACCCCAACCGGTACAGACTGACAGGTGTCAGGGCTGTGACTTGGGATCATCGGATGTAATGCTCACACCATTCCAACCCCCACGCCCACCCTGCAGTCACTGACAGGCATCGTAGTGTGTCTTGCACTGTTCGGCCACAAACTTCACCCCACGCTCCTATACTGCACCCACGTCAACGTATTTCCTTATGGAATGGGTAAGTATTATGCCCAAAGACCCCAAAGCACACCACGACGCTTGTCAGTGTCTACAGGGTAGGGTGAGGTACAATGGCGTGAGTATTATAGCCGACGCCCCAAAGGCACACCCCAATGCCTGTCGCTCTCTACAGGGTGGGGTTGGAGTTGGTGTCACTTCAATGTTTCACTGCCATTCCTCTTATGTGTCTCTAGCTCCGCCACTGCCAACGCCAGTGCGACAACATTCGGCATTGACAAATGCTTGTTTTTTCTTGGGTTTCTCAGACATAGCCAACCTAACAAATTACCCTTAAAAGTTTTCAAGCCAGGTAGTAAACGACCGATCAGTTATGAATTGTGTCACGGGTTCTGTAAAAGGACGGAAAAAGTCCGGTTCTTTTGAAACCGATCGGCACCGGAACACCACACTAATCCCAGAAAAATAATAAAATAATCAGGAAAGTCGGTTCCTAACCGGACCGACCGATGAAGAACCGAGACAAAAAACAATTTCCACAAATTATAAAATAACACACTAGTCACCACCTATCCACCATACTACCTGTACTGTAGACAGATGCTGGAAATCTGAATATAACAAACAAATCGGTTTAAACCGAACAATTTTTTTAAATTTTACTGAACCGAAGCAGAGGAATCTCCGGAACAAATTCACTGTTAGGCGGAGTAAAGAATCTGATGGTTGCACTGGTAAGTACCAGAGACAGAGGTTTGAAAACCGAGCTCGAGCTTAACGTTCTATGCTCCTGCAAAGAGTTAACTCTTTCCTCTCCGGGGCAGTTCAAAAGCTGGGGCTAACTACATATTGTCAGACTACAACAAGACTTCATGTTGTTTGAAACCCTTCACTCTGTCCCAACCATGCTTGAAAGCATTTATGATGAAAGTATTGCACCCTGCTCTGCATTCATCTCATCCTTTCTTTTAAGTGACATTTCTAGATAATAAAAATGTATTGTAATTCTGGACAGACGTATTAGTCTGGTAGAGCAAGGGACAAAAACACATAGATCCAGCTTTTCTACTCAGGGAAGTAGACCAAACCAACCTTGCATATCGTGGCCCCCATATATACTGCTATCTTCCTCTTCATCATTGTTGGTCTCAGCACTCTATGCCCATTACTTTTTCACTGTAGTGCTGCTTATTTCCTCCGCACTCTACACACACACTGGGCTTGGGAATCAGTGAACACTTATAAGCTCATCTATTAGGAAGGAATCTGTAACTGGCACAAGCTCGTGGTTCACAAGGGAACACCACGCCAATAGCTCACATGCCTGTTGATTCTCCAGATTCAGAGCAAACAATCCTTACATAATTGGCAGACAGATCCGGGTGATCCTTTTCAAGTCCATCATCCAGAACACTGATAACCACGCCTCTGCCGGTGTAGCCCAGTTTCCACGCAGTGAGGACATTCAGGTCCCCACTGGGAAGGTCATTGTTCTGAAACAAAAATGGACAAATGATAACCTTCAAGAAAAGAAGCAAAGCAGTAGAACCAACTTTCTTTTTGTGCTTCACTGGCACTCCCAGTAATTTGGATCCTTTTTTTTGTAAGCACTACCTTATTATCCTACTTGTTATATATGAAAATGGTCACCTTCAGAGTGTGTGTGTGTGTGTGTCTGCATGCGCAAGTACAAGTGAGCATTCTGTCAAATTTGCCATCAACAGAAAAAAATATGGTACAATGTATGTTCAATGTGCCAGAGGACTTGAAGAATGTGCATTTAAAAGCAAACAGTCAGCACCAAGGGCCCAAAACTCAAGTAGGGGGCTCGTCCCAATGTGCACTTTTGTGTGCAAGAACATTTATAGTGTATGGTGAGAGCTTGTTCTGGACTGAAATCCATTGTAGCTGAAATGTTGTTGTACATAGTTCAAAGGTCACAGAATGTGGTAATACCCTACTGTGGTACAGCAACACTTCAGCTCTTTTTAGACGTGCACGAGCCACAGAAACTGCAGGATCAACCAAATAAACACTCGCCACGGTGGCACAATCACCCGAACCCATGACTTGAACAGGATCAACCCGATACGACAAAAAAAAAAAAGTAGGATCAACTAGGTATGTGCACTTATATAAAAAGGAAATGCAGGATCAACCAGGTATTTAAAATTACTTAAAAATTAAGTATATTCCTAACAGTCCACGTCCTCTCTCTAAGCAAGAAATACGGCTGCCATTTGTGTTTTTGAAAATCCCTTCCACACCTGACTGACAACCAGTAGAAGGCTGCGCTACAAACATAGGGACGTGTGGCCCCAGCAACCATACATCTCAACCTAGCAACCAGCCCTAACTCCTGGAATAAGACATGGCAACGAATAATTTCTTTTTAAAAAAAAATAATAAACTGCTAAAACTATTAATTTATTTTGGGGGGGGCACCATACACTATAAAAAATACTGGATGGGCAACTCTATGCTCAACTAGTGTGTTCTGCCACCTTGGGGTTCTGATTCCTATGGACCTCTCGAGCTTTGTTCACGAGGTCACAGGGAATCAGAACCCCTCTGTGGTAGAACACTCTGGTTGTGCATAGTTGCCCATCCAGTATTCTCTATATAGTGTGTGGTGGAACGCTGTTGTCTATGGAGATCCATACACCTGAAAAAGTCGTCCTGCTGCAGTAGTAACATAGCTAACTAAAGAAGAACGACTTTTCGTTCTGTGTTAGTAGCTACGTCACAATGCAAGCATCCCCATCAGCACTGTTTCTAGGACAGCAGCAGCTGAAGCATCGCACACATGAGCTGGCCAGCGGGCAGATGGTGGTGGAGTGTGAGTGGTGGAATGGAGAGACTGTTGAAAATACAAAAAGTAAGCGATTCTGGGCTTTTTAACACCATACAGAATAGTGTATGAGAGCTCAAATACACAACAGCACTATTCTTAAACCTTGTGGTTACCATGAAGAGGACCTCTTGAGCTCCTCATCGTCATGGTAACCACTTGGTATAAGAATAACGCTGTTGTGTATGGGCTCTCATACACTATCCTATATTTGTTTACTGTTTACTGTAGTACAATTGATTGTATCAGACTAATTTTGATTAGTTCTAGGCTGACATCTTCTGTTACTACGAATCCCAGAATGCTCTGCAGCTGGCATCAAAGGAGTAGGCAGCAGCAGGAGACTCAATAGCCTGCAGCGCATGTTAGAGTTTATGTAAGTTCTGATTTTGTGTTTTCTGGTCCTGCTATCCTCCCTGGTCTAAGTTCAGTCACAGAGGACTATATTTAGCCCCTTGAGAAAAGCAGAAACAGAAAACATCCGACCAGAGATCATAAAAGCTCTAACGTGCATTGCAGGCTACTAAATCTCCCACTGCTACCTACTGCTCTGATGTTAGCTCCAGGGGATTCTGGTATTTGTATTGACAGAAGATGTTAGTCGAGAAAGTCTGATAAGTAAACCATAATGTTTCTGCACACAAGTGAATACTGGGATCAGCCCACAGTTGAGTGTGGGGGCCCTTTATGCTGACCCTTCCCTTTTAAGAGAAAAAGGTACCTTTAAACTGAAATTCTAGATTTTATTCTGCCCTGCCCAAATTCCTCAATCACACTTAGGAGGGTAGACTGCACTAATTTTGTTGGTAAGTAGGAGCATTTTATACTCAGGCTGGGCAGTATCATTTTCAGGAAGTCTGGACATTCAAGGTTGGTGCCTCACCTTTATTTATTTATTAGATCATCGGTTTACAGACCTTTGAGTCATAGACTCATTTACAAAGGCACCTCATCAAGAGAGCAATACATCACAGCAAACAAAACAGTATAGTACATAACGCTTAGATTAAAAAAAGCAACCAGTGTTACAAGCATTCACTAGTGGTACACGCTTGGTAATAGGTAGATCACAGTAGTCATAATACAGGTACACGAGTACCACGTCAGGTAGCAACCAGAGATATTTTATTACATTAGTCAGCAGATGTTGCATGAGACCCCAGGTATATACAGCAAAAGTAGACAGGGCAGACCCAGCCTAGGGGTGAAGGTAAGGGGCAAGTGGGGGATTATGTGCAGTTGCAGTAACGAGTGCTTGTCAGGTGGCTTCTGAGGGAGACCTTGAAAGGACCAAGCTTAGTGGAGTCAGCTATATTGGCTGGGAGGGAATTGAACCAGGAGGGAGCCCGATAGCAAAAGGATCTCTGGGCCATAGAGGTCCTTACCCTGGAGATAATAAGGGAGGCTTTGACAGTGCTGCAGGTGGAGACTGAGGGGGAGGCACACTGCAGGGAGGTGGCGACCCCGGGGGGAGAGCCCTAGCGGGTCTTTTTTACAAGAAGGCAGGTTTGGAAGAGGAGTCTTTCTTCAAGGTTGAGCAAGTTGGTGGTGGACTACAGCAGGCATGTATGGGTGCGCCTAGGGGCTCCCAGCATTAGCCTGCAGGCCTTGTTTTATAGAGAGCTGGATTCTTGCAAGCGCAGTGTTGTCGGCTGCAGCATAGATGGGCAGCGCATAGTCCATTAGTGACAGGACAGAGGAAGTGATTGCCAATCTAATGGCCTCTTGTGGTAGACAGTCCCCATGACAGTATAACAGTCCAATCCTGACATTGGTGGCAGCAGAAAGGGCATTGATATGGGAATGGAAGGAGACTGCCAAATCAAACGTAATGCCCAGATACTTGTAGGAGGAAACCTGCTCACCTGCACCCATTTTGACATTTTATGAAATGGAAGATGGTGAAACACCCGAGAAATTAGAGAGCACCTAAGCTTACTGAAAATGATATGCCCGGTCTAAATATGGACCTTCTATATTAACCCCCTCAACAAAAATAAAATCTGTTTTCAGTTTTATCATTACTATGATTACTAATATTACTGTTATCATTTTTTTCCCCTAAAGTTTTTTTTTGCCCCTTTTCCCTGTGCCCCACTCTAGCAAGAGGATTCACCACGGCTGCACTCCACAATGGCAGGGCAGTAGAGGTCTTCACAGCTGACACCAATATCGCTCTGTAATAAAGACTACGGGGGTGCAGTAATACCAAGCAGCCTGCACCAGAGTACCTCACCTCCAAGGTACACATTCCTTCACGATGACAAACCATCAAGTTTCAAGAGAAAAACTTTGCTATTAGCCAAAGTGGTCAGTGAGCACATCTACTACTCCATGAAAGTGTTCATCTGGAGAGCAACTTCTAAAAGCCAAAACTGTTTTTATACGGTCAAACAGCTTCACTACTACACTGCAGCTCTACTTTACATCAACTTCTGTAATTTAATCCCCTTCCAGAGTCTCTTATTTGCATGCTACTAGCTGTAAGTAGATTAGGTCCACACTCCTCGTTTCAACTCAGTTAAGCTGTAATATGATAAACATAAAATTATACGTGGCATTATGTAAACCAGACCATTGGTACAGCGGTAGGGTTACCGCTCACGACGCTGATGAACCAGGTGCAGAAATGAACAAGAAGGGGCACTGGGTCCGGCAGGGTAAAGGACAAACGAGTATCCCAGTGGACGCTTTCTTTCTGTGGGAAGGGAGGGACGCCATCCTCATTGCAAACCTGCCACCTGAATGACCACAGGTGGCAGTGCAGGCAGGGTGCTGCTTGTGAGACAGGGAACACTGATTGGGGACCCATGCTGTGCACACACTGCGTACGCTTGCATCCCCTAGTGTGTTTGCATCTTCCAAAAGGGAAGGGACCACAAAAAAACACAGCGTAGGACAATAAAGGGGCACAGTTGGGTCCTGGCCAGCCAACTAGACGCTCCCTAACCTAAGGGCCTCATTGGAAGGCCAAGTTCTTACCTGGATCACTCCTTCCATCCAGATAAGTGTCGCCTTGGGAATGGGGGGAGTAAGTCAAGGACTGTACAAGGGAAGGATAGCAGCAGAGAAGGCCAGGTATGGGGCTGAGTAGTAGTCGCCTGAAAGGAGTTGCTACACAAAAGGAGCATAATCTATAAATAAAAACAACAACTCTGTGGTGCCATGCAAGGAGTTGGGGGTAGAAAAGTAACAGAATGGCATGGCCTGGTGGCACTACGGGAACATTTTGTACTTCCATGCAAAAGGCCTGGTTTACAGTGTGACTGACTCGCACGCTTCAGGCTGGTAGAGCCTGGGCAAGCTGTGAAATCAGTGTACTTAGGTTCCAGGAGGGTGAATTAAGTTCACTCACTCTACTAGCACCTCCTACTGACAAGAGCAAAAGGAGGCCTTTTTTTTTTACTACAATAAAGGTTTTTATCCTCCAAAGCAGAATGGACAGCTCTTCAGCCCCATCCCTGTGGTCTGTGACCATCTGTTACACACTCCAGTCGGGGGGACTTTAGCGCCAACAGATCCTCCCCAACCCTCGTGGCATGGCCAGTGGGGGAAACCGTCCCCCGAGACAACATATCGAGAATGCCCCCCCCAAGCAGGAACAGCGGAGCAGGCCACAGAATGACGGACAGGGCAAGCCCGTCCTCCTTTTCATATTGTTCTCCATTTTGTGGTCCCTCCCTGTAGCTGAGGCACACACAATGGCATGCGCATGTGGGGGCATTCACACTCTGCAAAAATCCTGCACCTCCCTTCGTTCCATGCTGCTCCCACACCCGTCCTACCACCAGGCCTCTACCTGTTGGCAGTCACATGGCAGAGCCAGCAAACCTCCCTCCCCAGGACAGGAGAACTGTCCAGTGGATATTCTATCCTCCCCACCCCCCAGCAACCCAAGATCACTCCCGATCCTGGGTCGCTGGTGATGAGCAGCAGCAGTACCACCACACAACTGGGCAGCTGCAAAAAGAGGCCTTGACCATGTCTTCCCAACTTCTGCAAACTCAGGGTTATAGGTTTGATTCCCAGCTAGGGTTGGTTGTGCATCTGCCCAAACAAAGAGGACACATATAGAAGAGAGGAAGTTGGGGGCGCCAAGAAACCCCTTGATGGCTGTCCAAAAAGAGGCAGTGGCAGTTGTTAGAGAGATAGACACTCACCCTGACCTTCTGAGGGACTGCTGCAGCCAAGCGGGTCTATAAAGCAAGTGGTGGGTTCTTAGGTAGCAAAAGAAAGAAGACAATAAAAAGGATATGCAACATGAAATCATGTTGGAGAAATATACTTGCTAAGACTTACCATGTACCACTGCTTATAGTACAAAGGATCTGTTGGGAAAACAAAGTCTTGCCTCTTCTTTCTTCTTTTCAGAGTTTGCTGTTCAAACCAACGTACCTGCAGGAACAGACACCAAAGTTGCCTCATGTTCAGAAGAAACAATTACTTACCATAGTAATGTTTCTTTTAGGGGATCTCTCAGTATGCTTAACTATTGCAGTTAGCCTCCTATGTTGAGCTGCCCTGGAGAGACTGGAATGCATGTAAATGATGGAATGCATCACTGGCTCGTACCAGTAATTCAAACATCTGTCCCTAGATGCTGCTGCATTCTAAACTGCTCAGATTCATTTAGAAGCCTAAATGGGGTCTAACCCCCCCCCCAATCTATTTTATCCAACAGAAAAAAAACTACCCTAAGGATAGGGAAAAAAGTATTGCATTAGGAGACACTCACAGAGACTGGTTTCCACTGTGAAATACCACAAAAATGAACAACCCCAGCCCCAAAAGATTTTGCCCTAAATGGTAAAAAAGGGTACGAATGAGTGATGCAGAACCTTTCCTGGTTCTGGAAGGGGAGGTAGGGTGGGAGGTTTAAGCATACTGAGGGATCCCCTGGAAGAAACAACATTACTATGGTAAGTAATTTTTTCCACAAATCCCAGGAATCCCTCAGTATGCTTAACTATTGCAAACTACCAGATCGGTACCTTATATAGTCATCTCTCTCCAACATTTCTCAGTCAACCCGACCCACCATACTCTCCTACCCTCCCCCCCCACCTTCCCCGTATCTAAGCTATAACTACGACCGCATAAAATTACCCATGCTATCTATGCTGTGACTATGGCTGCCTAATGCTAACCAGTGCTATCTGCCTAGAGTCCATTGCCACCCCCTTGTTGTCTACAGCTTCCTCTCTCCCCATATCTTGGCCTCACTATATATATATATATATATATATATATATATATTATATATGTATATTCATGGCAAAAACTCAGTTTAATGCATCAGGTTGTTCCACAGTGACAAGAGTGAGGAATTTGGTGTTGAGGTTGCCACCCTTGCACCACACACCCACCCCGCCCCACCAACAGGCATCGGGTGTGCGTTGGGGTTGTCGGCCCTAACTCACCCCATTCCATGTGTAAATAAGCTGAGGTGGTGCAGTATAGTAGAATGGGGTGAGAGATGAGATCGATGACAACGCACACCCGATGCCTGTGGTGGGCAGGGAGTGGCGTGGGGTGCAAGGGGTGGCAACCCTAACACCGAATTTCCTCGCTTTTGTCACTGTGGAACAACCCTAACTGATGCATTAAACTGAGTTTTTTGCCATGAATTTCCCTTCTTTTTGAGAATGTGCACTATAAATAGTGAATGGAATGTGGTGGTGGGAGCGCAGGGTCCCACCATGTGAATTTTTGTCACTTTGCTGCGCAAAAACTATATGACCGACTGAAAAGAAAATTGGTAAATGGAGACATGTACCATACCACAACATGTGTAACAAATGTTATCTGAATCTGTTCAACAATTGCGCATTGTCACGCCGAGAAAACTGCTCAGGAGTGCCGAAAATAACATTTTTGCCACTTTGCTACACAAGAACTATAAATCCAATGGAACTAAAAATTGTTAAAAGATGACATGTACCATAGCACACTGTCTGTCCAGAATAGTGTGTATATCCATTCAACGGTCACACAGTGCCACGAGCAAACAATGTAACATGCACAATTCAGCAACCATAAGTGCCAGCGACCCAAACATTGTCGCAGTCAAAGATGTATTATAAATTTTTGTACATTCCAAATGCCATGCAAGTAGGACACACGGTTTAGAAGTTATTGAAGCGTAATGAACCAAATTTTCATTCGTCGGAGTGGTATAATTCTGCACCTGTTAATGTTTTATAAACCAAACCACTGCAAGGCACCTCCATACCACTAGGGCTACCTACGCTATAAATTTCAAGCCAGTAGCACCATGCAGAACACTATGCGCAAAACGTTAACTGCGTCATGCAGTATCTCCGCAGCGAATAATGTTTCCAACATGTAAACAGCATTATTCACATCCCCAGAAAATCCACTCAACACCCTCTAAATTTCATGTGAAAAGACCAAACCGTTCCAGAGATACTCAATTTTTACGTTTCTGCACCTTTAAGAAGTCTTCCACCACAAAATGGCAGAAATTGCAGCCGAAAATGCGCTAAAAAGGGCGGACCTGGCGGCCAAATAATCAGTAACTGCGAAGCGGGGTAACTTCAAATGACCATAACCCTGGAACAGAACAACATTTTTTCACCAAACAAAAGTTGGCATGTTCCTTGAACAAAGGACTTTCTACATGCCAAGTTTCAGACCAATCAACTACACACTGGCTACACTATGCTTCGTGGAAGACAGTGCAGAAAAATAGCAAAAACATAATGTTTTGCACTGCACTACGCAAACGCAAAAACACAAACAGTAATGTTAACGCAAACAGTGATGGAAACAGTGAGGTAAAAGAAAATAGTAACTCTAACGGTAATGCAAACGCAAGCGTAAATGGTAACGCACACGGTGACGCAAACGGAAACGATAACGCAAATGGTAAGAGAAATGCAAGCACAGACATAAATGAAAACAGAAATGGTAACGCAAACACTAATGGCAACAGAAACGCAAACGGTAATGAAAAAGGTAACGCAAACGCTAACTGAAACAGAAACGGTAACGAAAATGCAAACGTTAACACAAACAGAAATGAAATGGTAATGGCAACGCAGAAGGAAACAGTAACGCGCTCGACAACAGAAACACTACCGAAAACACAAATGCTAAGGCCAACAGAATCGCAAACGGTAACAAACACGCAAATAGTAACAAACACGTAAACGGTAACGGTAACGCAATTGGAAATGCAAACAGTTACGGTAACACCAACGATGACGCCAAAGGAAACAGAAATGCAAGCGCATACGCAAACACAAATGGTAACGCACACGGTCACGGTAACGCAACTGAAAATGCAAATGCTTATGACGCCAAAGAAAACACAAATGCAAACGGAAACGCAAATGCACGCACGTACACAAACACAAATGGTAACGCACACACAGATGCAAAAGTAAACACAAACAAAAACAGTAACGGAAACGCATAGGGTAAGAGTAATGCAAATGCAAGCGCAAATGCAAAGGGTAACGCACATGCTGACGTAAACGTAAACACTAATGCAAACGGTAACAGTAACAGCACACCCTTTTGTTTCCCAAAAAGTTGCATTCAGAAACACAGTGAATACAAAAAATGTATGCATAATAATGGCCCTCAGAGCAGAAAATGAGCACTTGGAATACTAAATTGCTTATATCTCAGTAACCGTACAGCGCAGAAAAATTTTTTAAATCTCATGTTATTTATGACTTTTCAGGCTAGTTTTGTACTTAGCCCCCTAGTGGGGTACTAAGCATTCTTCCAACGAAAAGTCCGCATCTCGAAGCGTTTTCGAGATGCAGGCCCCGAAAGGCGTGGGAACACCGTAATGTTAGCCTATGGGAAAAATTGTCAACTTCGGAGTGCCATAACTTTGCAGTCCTCTAATATTTTGTTACCAAACCACCAAAAGGCACATCTGTGGGATCCTGGCTTTCTTCCCTCCAAATTTCAGCCCCAAAGGCCAAACCATTCTTTTGCAGCAGGGTGGCAAAAATTCCCTATTGTTTTGGCCATAGTGTTGCAAAGTACTTTCACAAATCACAACACTTTCGCAAATGAAATCACGCAAGTGTCGCATATGCAAAAGTACTTTGCGACACTACTTTTTACAAAAATTTAAAAAACATATTTCTGGGGTGTTTTACCCCCCAAAAAAGATATGGCTAGCATCCTCAGGGCTCAACTAGGTGAACGCAACAAGAATTGTGTCCCTAGGGCCGGCCCAGTGGTGCAGAGGGTTAAGACGCTGGACGCCACACCTCACACCACACCAGCGACCTGGGTTCGGGAGCAGACTTGGGTAGCCGGTGGGTCGGCCGGGGGGGAGATGGGCTGGAGCATCCCACGACAGCTTGCTTTCTCCGGGGAGGGATCCAGCCGGTGCCCATTACTTGCATGACTCCGGGCGAAGGCTCAGAGTACTGCAGGCTCCACTAGGAGAAGGGATATGGCCACTATACAGTGTAGACGTCGACGCAAATGCGCCATGAAGTATGGGATCTCACATGATGTACGGGGAGGGAGAAAACGTGGAAATAACCTGCCGCTGCCGGGAAGATGGGGAGACCAAGCCATGCCCACGATATCTCGGTGCACACCCGACGGACCTCAGATCGACGCTAGGTAAGTTACGGGGCGTATGGGCCCCGCCTCGTCCCCGCCCGTGGGGTAATCCGCAGCTCCATGGGGTTCAGAGGTCCATTCGGGTAGGGTTACGGGCAGTGGGATGGCAATGTGTCTCTCCTGAAGGGTCGGAGGTGGCAGGCGGGGTGAGGAGAGAGAAACGGTATCTTCAAAAACAAAGAATTGTGTCCCTAGAGGGTCCCAAATTTAAATGCCAAGCACTTCTGTGACCACCAACTGAAAACAAGATGGCTGATTAGCGACACTACAAGGGTCATCTGCGAAAGTAAAAAGTGCATTTGTGACACTTTCGCATATTTTATTTACTTTTCCCATCGACTATAATGGGAAACTTGTTTTTTGAATAACTTTTGAGCCGTTTAATATTTTTTCACTAAATATTCAAAAGGCACATCGGGGACCCCCGGCTGCATGTTCCCTGAAGGGTTCGGATGTTTTTTGGTGCTCTGTAGCTCCGCAACCGTACATCCAACCGTAACAAAACTTGGCAGGTCCAGAGATCTGTAGCACCAGACCAGGCATGCCAAATGTCAGGCAAATCCGTCGTACGGTGGCAAAGTTATTAAGCTGCCAAATTTCAGATTTAACCTTAAATGGGGTACTCAACCCTATTGTGTGTGTGTGTGTGTATATATATATATATATATATATATATATATATATATATAGAGAGAACCTTGAGAAGAAGAGATAGGCAAAAACTCTGTTTAATGCATCAGTTAGGGTTGTTCCACAGTGACAAAAGCAAGGAAATTCAGTGTTAGGGTTGAAAGCCCCTTGGACCCCCTCAGCCCACCCCCAAACCGGCATCAGGGTGTGCGTTTGGGTCGTCAAACCCTCACCCCATCACATGTGTAAAGAAGCTGAGGTGTGGGAGAATGGGGTGAGAGTTAGGACCGGCGACCCCAACACACACCCCGATGCCGGTTGGGGGAGTGGGCTGTGGGGGGTCCAAGGGGGTTCAACCCTAACACCGAATTTCCTCACTTTTGTCGCTGTGGAACAACCCTAACTGATGCATTAAACAGAGTTTTTGCCTCTAATTTCCCTTCTTTTTGAGAATGAGGACGATAAATAGTGACTGTAATGCAGTGGCGGAAGCGCAGGGCCCTTTGGGCCCCACGCTCCCACCACGTGATGTCTTGTCACATAGTAACAGGAACAGCAATGCAAACACAAGCGCCAACAGTTACACAGATGGTAATGCAAACGTAAATGTTAAAGCAAACTAACAGAAACACAAGCGCAAAGTGACGGGGAAGCGAACAGTGACGTAAACGGACACGCAAGAGTGTATGAAAACGCAACTGGTAACACGCACAGTGACAGCACCGATATTTTAAATGCAAATGTTAAGTGTTACAGCAAAAAAGAACGACAAAGGGAAGAGGAAGGGAAATGTGAACGCAATCGCGCACGTAAACGCAAACCGTAACGTGTACGGGCACGGTACCGCAACTGTAAATGCAAATGGTAAAGTTAACATGAAGAATAACGCCAAAGGAAACAAAAACCGAAACGGGGAACAGAAGCGTGTGCGGAAACGCAAACCGTAACGCCCACGAGCACGGTACCGCAATAGTAAACGCAAATGGTAAAGTTAACATGAAGAATAACGTCAAAGGAAACAGAAACAGGAATGGAAGCGCGTACAGAAACGCAAACCATAACGCGCATGGTCACGGTACCGCAATTGTAAACGGAAATGGTAATGGTAACAGCAACAATAACGCCAAAGGAAAGAGAAAAGCAACGCAAGCGAGTACAGAAACACAAACCGTTACACGCATGGTCATGGTACTGCAATTGTAAACGCAAATAGTAACAGTAACAGCAACAATAACGCCAAAGGAAACAGAAACGCAAATGCAAGCGCAAGCAAAAACGCAAACCGTAACGCACATGGTGGTGTAGACAGGAATGGTGCCGCGAACGGTAACGGAATCGCAACTGGAAACACCAAGTGGCACAGTAACGAAAGGGCACACCCTTCTTTTCCCCAAAAACTGCATTGAAAAACACAGTGAAAACAAAGAATGTATACATAACAATGGGCCTCGGAGCAGAAAATGAGGACTTGGAATACTAAATTGCTTATATCTCAGGAACCGTACGATGTAGAAAAAAATATAAATTTCATATGAATTATGAATTTCCTGGTTAGTTTTGCACTTAGCCCCCATGTTGGGGGCTAAGCATTTTTGCGACGAAAAGTCTGTATCTCACACCGTTTCCGAGATACGGGCCCCGAAAGGCGCGATGGACACCGTAATGTTTATCCAATAGGAAAAAGTGTCAGCTTCGGAGTGCCGTCACTGTACCGCCTCCTGTCATATTTTTTCACCAAACCACCAAAAGGCACATCTGTGGGATGTTGGTTTTCTTCCCTTCAAATGTCAGCCCAAAAGACCAAAGCATTATTTTGCAGCAGGGTGGCAAAGAATTCCTGTAATGTGGCAGACGCCGTAATGTTATCTTATGGGAAAAAGTGTCAACTTCGGAGTGCCGTAACTTTGCAGCCCTCCAATATTTTTTCACCAAACCACCAAAAGGCACGTGTGTGGCATGTTGGCTGTCTTCACTCCAAATTTCAGCCCAATATACCAAACCATTCTTTTGTAGCAAGGTGGCAAAGAATTCCTGTTATTTTGGGCATAGTGTCGCAAAATAGTGTCGCTAATCATGACACTTTCATAAATGAAATCACCGAAGTGTCGTGAATGCGTCACTACTTTGCGACACTACTTTTTACAAAATTTGAAAAACATATTTCTGGGGTGTTTAACCCCAAAATAAAGACATGCCTAGCATCCTCAGGGCTCGACTAGCTAAACACAAAAAGAATTGTGTCCCTAGATGGCCCCAATTTTAAATGCCAAGCATTTATCTGATCACCAACTGAAAACAAAATGGCGGATTTGCGACACTACTAGGGCCATTTGCGACACTAAAAAGTGCATTTGCGACACTGTCAAACTTTTTAACTTTTCCCATTGATTATAATGGGAACTTATTTTCTGAATAACTTTTGAACCATTTAATATTTTTTCACGAAATCTTCAAAACGCACATCAGGGACCCTGGCCACATGTTCCCTGAAGTTTTCGGACCAGTCGCTCAAACCATGCGACATGTAGGCACGAGCAAAGAATTCACAAAAACCGTAAACGCGCGTGCAGATCTCACTTAACTCTGCAGCCGTATATCCGACCACTACGACAGTTGGCATATCCCAAGATGTATGGTTCTTGATCGTGCATTACAAATTTCAGGCAAATCCGTTGAACAGTGGCAGTTATTAAGGTGCAAAGTTTGACCCTTTAACCTTAAAAGGGCTACTCAACCCTAACTATGGTAGCACCACCATGCTACCATTATATATATATATATATATTATATATATATATATACACACACACACACACACACACACACACACACACACACACACACCACTCCTTGTTTACATCTGCTACTGTTGACTCATACTGATTAGTACTGCGTTGCAGTTGTGCACATCACTGCCTGTATCTGATCTGCACTTATGTAGTAGATTGTTTGGCATTTGTATTCCATTGTACTAGCCCACCACCGTATCTATTTTTTCTGCACTGTACATATTTGATTCTTCTGTCTTGCTCGAGACTACCATTTATGTACCCCCCTCTCCCCAGGTCGCTCCTGGAAACGAGCTGTTTACAGCTCATGTTGCCTTTCCTGCTGAAACTTTTTCAAACAAATAAAATAAACTACCAAGCAGCATCTTGGGAGATTGGGTACAAAACCTACTTAGGTAAAAGAGTCTACAGTACTTCAGTGCCAAACCTGACATCACTCCTAGACTGTACATCCAAACAGTACTACTTTGTGAAGGTGTGCTATAGTTTTCTAGGTAGCTGCTCTACAGGTTTCTAATAAGGGAACATCCCTTGTTGCTGCCACCGATGCAGCTGTACCAAGAGAGGAGTGACCTCTGAGGCCTTGAGGAGACTGCTTGCCAGTTTTGCCTTTACAGAACTCTATGCAAGAGAGTATCCAGCATGTAACTGTCCTCT
Source organism: Neoceratodus forsteri (assembly GCA_016271365.2). NCBI lineage: Eukaryota > Metazoa > Chordata > Ceratodontiformes > Ceratodontidae > Neoceratodus > Neoceratodus forsteri. Next base: position 129,616,615 of record JADMNL010000031.1, on the reverse strand, counting down.
TCGATGCTGGCCTACCCTTACCCACTTCACCATATGTCAGGAACAGCTGTGAGTGGTCTGACCTGAAAGCCTTAGTATGCGTAAGGTAGTGGCTAAGTGCCCTCTTGATGTCCAAGCTATGCTGAACTTGGCTGTGAAAAACACAGGGAGGGTAATGGATTGATTTAGGTGGAATTCAGAGACCACCTTAGGGAGGAACTTTCTATTGGTCCTGAGGACCACCCGGTCTCTGTGGAAAGCAATGTAGTTAGGGTCTGTGGGAAGAGTTTGCAGCTCTCATACCCTCCAAGCAGAAGTGATGGCTACCAGGAAGACTGCCTTCCAGGTAACATACTTTAGATCTACAGTAGCCAATGGCTCAAAAGGGGGCTCCATGAGCTTGGCTATTCAGATCTCAATGAGGGACCGGCTCCCCGAGAGGTAGGTACAGGTGCAGCAGTCCCTTGAAGAACATCTTAAAAATAGGGTGAGAGGCCACAGACCTCCCCTTAACTGTTGAGACATAAGCAGGTAAGGCCTAGGGTCTGCAGCTGGACTAGGTAATCAAAGAGCAAAGGCAGGCCTGCTTGTAGGGGACTGATTTGCTTAGGCTTACACCACAGGGAAGCACAGGTTTTCCTCCCATAATGCCAGACTGAAAACAGCTGTCACTTGTTGGTGATCAGCTCACTCCATAACCCCACTCCCTCAACCTGGCCAGTCATCTTACAAATCAAGGAAAAGTCAAAATATTTGTAAAACCTCTTGTTTTTTCTGATGTACTGTACGTGCACACACACTACCCTATTGCTGTGCAGTAACCCCCCCTCTCCCCAGGTCGGGAGTTTAGTTTACCTTCCCTTGCATATATCTCAGCAGCAGTGTCAGCCTCCACTGAAATTATTCCTTTAGCGGCTGACAACCACCTGTGTCTTCGATCTCCTGGTCCTCTCTTGAATGGCATCAGGGCCGGAGGAAAACATGAAAAGTTTTGGGGCACTACAAATTGCCCCTTTCATCTGCGGCAGGCAATCTGCTCAAGGAGACCATTCTTTCAGCCCCCCAAAAACTCTTCAAATTGCGGCCTGTGAAATGTAACAGCATACCACCTCTTCTTGGCAGACTGAAACGATGCACGTTTTCTCACTCCCCTTCCCTAATCCTGGAGTCATTCCAGCAATGGGCAGGAATATTTAACAACACTTCTGGCACATCACACCTGGATAGACACACAGGCGCTCAAGAGTGCAGTCCCCTACACCACCACCCCATACTGGGCAGAGAGGTGTGGATGTGAGCACAACAAACCAGCAGCAAACTATGTCCTGGTGATACTAAATAAAAAAAATATGTATTCTTTTTTTCTCCCACAGACGTTTCATGTGTTCCCCCAGCCCTGATGCCACTCAAGAGAGGGCCAGGGGGTTGAAAACACAGGTGGTTGTCAGCCGCTAAAGGAATGATTTCAGCAAAGGCAGACGCTGCTGCTGAGATATATGCAAGGGAAGGTAAACTAAGCTCCCGATCTAGGGAGAGGGAGGTCACTGTATAGCAAGAGGGTAGTGTGTGATGTACAGTACATCAGAAAAAAGAAAAAATTACTCACCTCAGTAACTCTGTTTCTTCTCAGTGGTACTCAGGTATTCATAACTTTCTGCAGTAAGCCTGAAGGGTTAAACTGCCCGGAGAGATGGAACATATGCAAATGATTGAATCATCTGCACGTGACAACTTTTCAAATGCTGCCCTATAGTAACTGTCAATGTTCTAAACCTCTTCAGATTTCCTAGGAGCCTGAATGGACAAATGCTAAAGTAAAAATGTTTAAATTATTTGAAAGAGATAATTAAAAGGTTGACCCCAATTGAAATAGGGGATAGCTCCAACTGGAGCCAAGAACACCAAAAAAACTCTAAGATTAGAGTTAAAATGTCAGAAAAACTCTAAGGGTTTAAGACCCCAAAACCTGTTTTATAAACTGGACTACTATGAGAGGATGATTGCACAAATTGTGATGTACCCTTTTACAGCAGCACAGCATGCGAAATGCAGAGGCTGAGTTCTGGAAGGGGAGGAGAGAGGGAAGTTATGAATACCTGAGTATCACTGAGAAGAAACAGAATTACTAATGTGAGTAATTTTTTTTTTCTACCGCCAGTAATACTCAGGTATTCATAACTTTCTGCAGACTACAAAGCAGTACCACAGGAGGTGGGCACAGAACACTTATTTAGGGAATAGACTCTGCAGGACTGCTGTGCCAAACCTAGCATCACTTCTAGACTGGATATCTAAACTGTAATGCTTAGTAAAGGTGTGTACTGTCTTCCAGGTAGCTGCTTTACAGATGTCAACCAGTGGGACATCCCTTACAGCTGCCAAGGTGGCAGTTGTTCCTCTGGTAGAAAGTGCTCTCAACCCTGTTGGGGGCTCCCTACCAGCCTTTGTATAACAAAATTGAATACACTGGACAATCCAACGAGAAACTGACCTTTAAGAGGCTAGATTACCTTTTCCCACATCCCCATAGGTCAGAAACAACTGTTTCTTGTTCTGCCTGTGATCTTTAGTGGCTGTGATATAGTAACCAAGGGCCCTCTTCACGTCAAGGCTATGAAGCCTTCTTTCACCATGAGTAGAGTGCTCAGTGAAAAAGACAGGTAGGGTGATGGATTGGTTAATATGGAAACCAGAGACCACCTTTGGTAGGAATTTTCTGTTTGTTCTCAGTATCACCTTATCCCTGTGAAAGGAGATATAATCCTGCTCTACAGACAGAGCCTGCAACTCACTTATTCTTCTGGCAGAAAGGATTGCCACTAAAAAAACTGTCTTCCAAGTGACATATTTGAGCTGAGCCATGGCCATAGGCTCAAATGGATGCCCCATGAGCTTGGCAATGCAAACATTAAGATCCCATGCTGGCATTGGCGCCCTGTGAGGGGGGTGCAAATGGGTCAGGCCCTTAAAGAATTTTCTAAAAATAGGGTCTGAGGCAAAAGATACTGTAGTGCCAGCAGAAATGTAAGCAGACAAAGCTGCAAGATGATCCTTGAGTGAATTGGGCTGCAAACCCAAGGAATGCACATGGGAGAGATAATCCAAAACAACTGGAATGTCAGCCTGTAATGGAGTAAAATCCCGAGAGGACCACCAAATTGAAAATCTTTTCCATTCAGAGGAGTAGGTTTTCTTAGTAGAGGTTTTCCTATAGCGGCTTAGAATATGAAGTATTGGTTCAGAAAGTTGCAAACCAGCATATTGTAATTCCTCAGGAGCCAAGCCTTGAGGTTGAGGGATTTGAGATTCGGGTACAACAGAGTCCCCTGGTTGGAAGTCAATAGACTGTATGTCGGAGGTAGCCGTACTGGCAAGGCCACTGACATTGAGAGCATCAGAGTGTACCATGGCTGCCTGGGCCAGTCCAGTGCTATTAAGATCAGGGATGCTGAATGGGACCTGAGTTTGAGTTGCACCCTGAAGACCAGAGGAAAGAGAGGGAAAGCGCAAAGGAACCTTCCCGACCAATTCAGAGTCAAAGCATCCAGTGGCAGAGTGCCCTGATCCGGTGGTCTGCAACAATACTGAGCCAGGTGGTGGTTCTGGTGAGATGCGAACAAGTCCACCTTTGGAGTACCCCACCTTCAGAAAATTACGTTTACCACCTGCTTGTTCAAGGTCCATTCGTGATGGGCCTGGTTGAGTCGACTTAAGGCATCTGCCAGGGCACTGTCCTTTCCTGGTAGGTAGACTGCCTGGAGGGAGACTCCTAAAGAGTATGCCTAAAGAGTATGCCAGAGTCCAAATCCTCATTGCCTCTGTGCAAAGAGGCCCTGACCTGGTGCCTCCCTGCTTGCTGATGTAGCACATTGTGGTGGTATTGTCTGTCCTGATCTGTACCACCTTTGACTGTACCAGCCCTGAAAAAGCCTTTAGGGCCAGATAGACAGCCCTGAGTTCCAGCAAGTTTATGTGCTGTAGGGACTCTGAGGTTGACCAGGTGCCCTGGGTTGTGTGTTCTCCCAAGTGGGCGCCCCAGCTCAATAGGGATGCATCTGTTGTGAGAACCATCGAGGGAAGATCCCTCTGAAAGGAAACACCCTCCCTTAGATTGGATACCTCTTTCCACCACTGTAAATCTTGGAGAAGAGTTCTTGTAACCAGAATGGGCTTCGATAGGGAATCTTTTCTTTGATTCCAGTGAGCCTTGAGATGAAACTGAATGTCCCTCATTTGAAATCTTGAACCCAGTACTGTGGCTGTGGATGCAGCCATATGACCCAGAAGAAAAAATTACTCACCTTAGTAATGTTGTTTCTTCTAATGGAGTCTTGCTATATTATGACATATGCAGTGAGTCCCAACCTTCGAACTGCTCCGGAGGTGAAAGAGTTAACTTTCCATGCCAGGCATGGAACACTGAGCTTGAGCTCGGTTGAAAACTCTGTCTGTTGTTCTTCAAACTCAAACTGTCAGATCTTTACGAGCTAAACTCACTAAGGTCCTGTGTGGAAGCTGGCTACTATATATAAGAAACACATTTTTTGGTCCCAAAACAAAGACTCAAGTCAGGAGACCCAAAAAATGAAAAACACAACACCCAGTCACCCCAAAAAAAGGAGGGGTGAAAAAACAAGGTGGGCATCTACTAAGTGCCAACACTGCACTGCCCACCCACATCCCAAAAACAGAGGTTCTGAGAGGGGCAGGCGGGGAGGTCATAATATAGCAAGACTCCATTAGAAGAAACAACATTACTAAGGTGAGTCATTTTTTCTTCAAACAACATGAAGTCTTGCTATATTATGACATATGCAGACTACACAGCAGTACCTCCATGGAGGAGGGACAGAACCTACTTAGGAAATAGGCTCTGAAGCACAGCTGTGCCAAACCGAGCATCACCCCTAGCCTGGGTATCCAGAGAGTAATGCTTGGTAAAAGTGTGAACTGTTTTCCAGGTAGCTGCTTGACAAATCTCTAGAATGGGGATGTCCCTGGCAGCAGCCAGGGAAGCAGCTGTACCTCTGGTAGAGTGAGCCCTCAGGCCTGAGGGAGGAACCTTACCCAGCTTTTCATAACAGAATTGGATACAAGAGACAATCCACCTGGCAATGGATCTTTTAGTGGCAGGTTCCCTTTACCAACCTCACCATAAGTGAGGAACAGTTGGAGGGAGTCAAACCTGTGACCCTTGGTACGACTCAATGTAGTAACTAAGGGCTCTCTTCACATCTAAGCTGTGCAGCCTCCTCTCACCAGAGGAGGAATGGTCAGTGAAGTACACTGGAAGAGAAATAGATTGATTAAGGTGGAAATCTGAAACCACCTTAGGCAAGAACTTCCTGTTAGTCCTGAGGACCACCTTATCTCTATGAAAGGAGATAAAATCAGGCTCCACTGACAAAGCCTGTAATTCACTTATGCGTCTGGCAGAAGTGATGGCTACCAGAAACACAGTCTTCCAAGTCAAATACTTAAGCTCTGCTGAAGACAAGGGCTCAAAGGGAGGTTGCATAAGCTGAGCAATGCAAACATTAAGATCACAGGCAGGGGCAGGGTCCCTGAATGGAGGGTTGGTGTGAAGCAATCCCTTAAAAAACTTAGAGAATACAGGATGAGCTGAAAGAGAAGAGGGTTTACCTGCTGAAATGAAAGCAGACACGGCTGCCAAATGCACCTTTAGGGCAGCTGGTCTGAGCCCCAAAGTGTTCAAATGGACCATATAATCCAGGACTGTGGGTAAATCAGCAGATTCTGGGGAAATATGCTTCCCAGAGCACCATATGGAAAACCTCTTCCATTTGGAATTGTAAGTAGCCCTGGTGGAAGGCTTCCTAGAAGCCTTCAATATATCCATTACACCTTGGGAGAGGTGTAGATCAGCAAATTCTAACTCTTCAAGAGCCAGGCCTTGAGATTGAGAGATTTGAGGTTCGGGTACCAAACCCTTCCCTGAGCACAGGTTAACAGATTGTGATTCCTGGGAAGACACAGGGGAAGATGGACTGCTAAGGACAGTAGGAGTGGATACCAGGGTTGTCTGGCCCAATCTGGAGCAATCAGAATCACTTTGCAGGATTGAGATCTGATTTGACTAACACTTTGAACAGGAGGGGAAGGGGAAAAGCATAGAGAAACTTCCTTCCCAATTGAGAAGTAAGGCATCCAGAGGACTGAGCCCAACACTGGGGCCTGCAGCAAAAAAGGGGAAGTTGGTGATTGTCTGGGGCTGCAAAAAGATCTATCTGCAGGGTGCCCCACCTGGCAAATATTACCTCCAGGACCAGGGGATCCAGTGACCATTCGTGATGGCCCTGGGAAATCCTGCTAAGAGCATTTGCCAGGACATTGTCCTTGCCTGGGAGGTGAACTGCCATAAGGGAGGTGTTCAGGAAGTAAGCCAGAGACCACAACTTCATTGCTTCGGTGCACAAGTCCGTAGACCAAGTGCCTCCTTGCTTGTTGATGTACCACATTGTAGTGGTGTTGTCTGTTCTGACCTGTACAACTTTGTTCTGAACAGATTTGGAAAAAGCTTGAAGTGCTAGAAAAACTGCTCTGAGCTCCAACAGGTTGATGTGGAACAGAGATTCCTGAGGGGACCACAGTCCCTGGGTAGTGAGGTCGCCCATGTGAGCTCCCCACCCCAAGAGGGATGCATCTGTAGTAAGGATTAAAGAGTGAGACTGAGTGACAAAGGACCCCTTGTCTCAGATTGCTCTGATCCTGCCACCATTGTAGGGCTTGGATCAGGGTTCGAGTCACTGGGATCAATTTGGTTAGAGGGTCCTTTCTTTGAGACCAAAAGGCTCTCAAATGGAACTGGATGTCCCTTATCTGAAATCTGGCTCCTTGCACTACTGCTGTAGAAGCAGCCATGTGTCCTAGGAGCTGTAAAAAATGCCTTGCTGGTCGAGAGACCTGCAGGGTGAATGAGGAGGCCAGAGAGACCAGGTTCCTTGCCCTGTCCAAAGGAAGGAAGGCTCTGGCTTCCTCTGTGTTCAGTTCTGCGCCTATGAAGGTGAGGAGCTGGACAGGCTCTAGAACTGACTTTGGAAGATTCAGAAGGAAACCTAGAGAGGTAAGCAGTTGCTGAGTTATCTGAAGATGTAACTTGACTTGGTCTGGAGACTGGCCTACTATGAGCCAGTCGTCCAGGTAAGGGAATATGGCAATTTTTTGCCTTCTTAGGTAGGCAACTGCTACTGCCAGGCATTTTGTGAATACCCTTGGAGCAGAGGTGAGGCCAAAGGGCATTGCTCTGAACTGGTAATGGCCTGAGGGCAGCTCGAACCTGAGATACTTTTGATGGGAGCTTCTAATGAGAATATGGAAGTATGCATCCTTGAGGTCCAGGGACGCTAGCCAGTCCCCTGGCCTTAAAGAGGGTAGAATAATTCCCAGAGTCACCATTTTGAATTTTGGCTTTAAAAGGTGCTTGTTTAAGTATCTGAGATCCAGGATGGGCCACCATTCTCCTGTCTTTTTTGGGGTAAGGAAGTACCTGGAGTACAATCCTTTGCCCTGGTGTAGGGGTGGAACCCTTTCCACTGCTCTGAGAGCCAGGAGGGTAGAGACTTCTGCCTCTAGGGCAAGTGCCTCTGATGGAGTTGCAGGTGGAAAGGATCTGGTTCTCATCTTTGGAAATTTTTTGGAGCTGAGAACCAGTCCCTGGCTTACTACTTCCAGGACCCACTTGTCTGATGTCAGAGACTTCCAGTCCTGGACAAAGTAAGCCAGCCTGCCCCCTACAGGTAATTGAAAATCGGCCCTGGCCATCCCATCAGGGTGCCTGCTTGGCAGGGGCTTTAGGCTGAGGGGTGGAAGCAGGCCTGCTTGTACCCCGTCTGCCTCTCCCTCTAAAGAACCCCCTCTAGGCGTAAGCTGAAGAGGAGGCCTGGGCTTGGTAAAAAGGCCTATGAAAAGGCCTGCCCCTGCCCCTGGAAGGCTGCCTTTGAGGAGTGGCCTGCCTTTCCTTGGCCTGTGCACTCCTAAAGGTAGTCCTATACTCATCCATTTTCTTCATGTAATTCTCTGTCTGCTCCCCAAACAGAGAATTACCCACAACAGGAAAATCCATGGCCTTAGTCTGGGTATCCTGTGACAGGCTAAGTACATCTGAGCCAAGCCATTCTTGCGAGTGCCACAGATGTAGCCATGACTCTTGATGACACATCATTAGAGTCCACTGCAGCATGGAATTGCACCTTAGATGCCTCAATACCATCAGCAGCCACCTGCTCCCGCTCCTTGGCAAGCTGGCCAGGGACCTGTTTTGTTAGAGCCATAACAGTATCCCATCTGGATTTCTGGTATCTAGCAACATAAGCCATATAATTTTCCTGTCTGAGTCCCAAGGATGCTGCCATGTACTGTTTCTTTGCCATGGCATCAATCCTCCTGGAGTCCTTGTCAGTGAGGTGTGAGGCCAAGGGGATATTTGCCTTGTCAAAGGATGCAGCCTGCACTACCCCAACGTGGCTGCATTGTTGTGTAAGGAACTCCGTATCAGAGCCTGACAATGTGTACCTCTTGTCCAGTCTCTTATCAACAGGAGGTATGGTGTGAGGAGTTTTTAGAATTTTTACTGTCTGTTTCCCAAAATATTTATGCAAAGGAATAGACAGTCTCCTGGACTCTGGGATATCCATCATTTCCACATAGTCAGGCTCCTCTTGATCATCCACAGCTTCCTCCATAGGAAGCTGGAGGGTTTCAGCCACTTTTTTATAAAACATAAAATGAGAAGGGGACTCAGACAGCCTAGGAGGAGACACTCCTGAAGGTCTGTCTGGGGAGATGTCCAGTTCAATGGGCACATCCAGACTTTCAAATCCACATTCACTCTCCTTATACGCCTCTTCCCCCTCCTCCGGTTCATAAAATTCCTCTAAATCATACTTTTGAACCGGTGGAACCAGCCGAACCGTATGCTTACCTGATGGTGCCGGTTCGGTCGGAACCGGGGAAAGCAACTGGACAATTTTAATCGCTTTGACTATTTCTTCAGCAGTTGGAGAGGAAAGTTTTGGCTCCACACCAGCTGATTTCCTTGTCCTTTTTGCTGGAACCGACTCCTCCGAGTCGGCTCTCCTTTTGCCCGAGGAAGTCTCTCGCTTTGGTCAGAGGGAAGATTCCTCCGTTCGGTTGAACGAACCGCTGCCATCCGGTCAGCGGACTTTGGCCTCCCTTTCCCTGAGCCTACCAACTCTCTTTTCCAGGGTAGCTGCAGGAACATTTTTGCAAATCTGGCAGTCTGCATTGAGGTGGTCAAACCCCAGACAATAAACACAGGTGGTGTGGGGGTCAGCCTTGGCAAAGGCTTCCCCACACACACTGCAGTGTTGAAACCCAGTGGGCCCGGTTTTTCTTTTGGGTTTCTCAGACATAGTGCCAGTCCTAACCAAACTTGCCCATTTATGGCAATCCGCCAAGCAAGACCCTCTTATCGGTTCCCAACCGTGTCACGGGTCATGGAAAAAAACATAATAAAATCCGTTTTTTTTAGAACCGATAAGAACCGGTAGCCACGCTCTAAAAGACAGATTAATATATTTCAAAACAACCTGATCGGTTCAAACCGAACCAATAACCGTTTACAAGTTCCACACAGAAGAATTAAATGTAAAAGCTATCTAGTACTTACAATACCACAGACAGAGCTTGAACCGACCGGTTGCGGTTTAAATTCGGTCAAAAAAACCAGAAAATAATACTTTAACCGAAAAAATGAACCGAGCAGAAGGAGAAAATCTCCGGAGCGACTGTTCAGTGAGGCGGAGTAAAGAATCTGACAGTTTGAGTTTCAAGAACAACAGACAGAGTTTTCAACCGAGCTCGAGCTCAGTGTTCCATGCCTGGCATGGAAAGTTAACTCTTTCACCTCCGGAGCAGTTCGAAGGTTGGGACTCACTGCATATGTCATAATATAGCAAGACTTCATGTTGTTTGAAGCTGCAAAAAGTGCCTTGCAGGGCTGCTTTTGTTCAGAATGAAAAGGTTTGCCACCAATTGGAGATTTTCTACCCTGTTCAGAGGGAGATAGGCCCTGCCTTGCAGGGTCTCTATCTCTGCTCCTATGAACTGCAACTTTTGGGAAGGAATGAGGACTGATTTTGAGAGACTGACAATAAATCCCAGGGATTCTAACAGATTTTGTGTAAGGCTTAAAAACTGGGAAACCTGCTGAGGCGACCTGCCCACCAGCAGCCAGTTGCCCACATATGGAAAAACTGTTACACCCTTTCTTCGAAGGTATGCTACCACTGGAGCCAGGCACTTTGTGAACACCCTTGGGGCCGAAGAAAGGCCAAAAGGCAGGGTTGAAAACTGGTAGTGACATGAAGGGAGTTTGAATCTGAGATATTTTCTGTGAGACTCCCTTATGGGGATGTGGAAGTAGGCGTCTTTCGAGTACAGTGATGCCGACCAGTCTCCCCTCTGGATTGCTGGCAGGATCAATGCTAAAGTTACCATTTTGAACTTTAGCTTTCTTAAATGTTTGTTCAGGGATCTGAGATCCAATATAGGCCGCCACTCCCCACTTTTCTTTGTGGTGAGGAAGTATCTGGAGTAAAAAGCCCTTACTCTGAGGGTGCTTGGAACAGGTTCCACTGCTTTTAAAAGCAGTGGTTTCTGAACATCTGTCTCCAACAAGGTGTTTTCTGCCCGGGATGGTGTACTTGAAATCCCTGGTTGCTAGAGGAGGAAGGGATTTGAAAATCAAATACAGACCCTGACCCACCACCTCCAGGACCCACTTGTCCGAGGTGATGGCAAGCCAATTCTGGAGGAAGTGGGAGAGTCTGCCTCCGACAGGGAGTGAGGAGGCAGCCTGTACTTCAGGGGGTCTGTTTGGCTTGGGATGGAGGTTGTGCTTGAGCTCCACACCTAAATCCCCTTCGACCCCTGCCCCTAAAGTATCCCTGCTGTGTATACTATTGATATGGGGGTATGGCCACTGGCTGTAAAAAGGCCCTGGAATGAAAAGGCCTGCCCCGGCTCCCCTTCCACAGGGCCTGGTGGATGGAGAAGTTCCGTCTCTACTAGAGTTGCTCCTGTAAGTGGCCCTATACTCATCCACCTTCTTCATGTATGCCACAGTGGATTCCCCAAAAAGAGCATTTCCCTCCAAAGGAAAATCCAGAGCCTTAGACTGTGTGTCAGCACTGAGATTTGTGGCCCTCAACCAAGCAGATCTCCTCTGGGCTACCATATTCACCATCCATCTGGCTGCAGTGTCACTGGTATCAGCAGCCATTTGGAACTGGTATTTAGCTGCCCCCAGCCCAAACCTAGCAGCCTCTGCTAGGTCGTCTGATAGGGGTGAGGGAGCTTTCAGAGATGCCCAGTACTGACTGCCACAGGGACTTTTGGTACTGGGCAGCATAGGCCTGAAAATTGGCCTGTCTCATGGCTAGGGAGGCAGACAGGTAACCTTTCCTAGCCATGCTGTCTATCTTCCTAGAGTACTTATCTGGTAGATGGGAAGCCAGAGGGACTCTAGCCTTATCACAGGCTGCCTGCTGAATAACCCCTTGGTGGTCTGGATGAGAAAACAAAAACTCTGCCCCTTCTCTTTCCAGCTGATATTTCTTGTTCAGCCTCCTATCCAGAGGAGGGACAGAATTTGGGGTCTGCAACAGCTTTAGAGCATCCTTTTTGGAAAATGTATTTACTAGGAGGAGGAGGGCCTTGGTGGGAGTCAAATCAATCATTTCCAAGTATTCTATTTCCTCCTCATCCTCCACTTCCTCCATTGTGGAGGTGTCAAGGGCATCTGCCATCTTTCTCACAAAAGTAAAGTGAGAAGAGAAATCTTCAGATACCCTAGAGGGCGACCCAAACTCTTGCTCTAGGGATACCTCTGGTAAAATGGGTTCCCCTTCATCCTCCTCATAATCACTACACTCCTCCTCCTCTTCAATAGGAGGAATCCTGGCAGGCTATCCTGCTGGCACAGGGGTTTGTTGTGCAGAGGGCACCAAACCCTGCAAAGCCTGAATAATTTTGACCGCCTGTGCAATCTCCTGAGAAGTTGGCATAACATTAGTTGACAAAGAAGTCCCCTGATTAATATTAGGGGGTTCTGAATGCTTCAGCTTACGTACCTTCTTAGACGGAACCGGGGATCTAGACAGTTCAGAGCCCCTCTTTACAGTCTTATCACCCGTCTCAGGGGTGGAAGTTGCAACAGATGTGGGTTCAGCCACAGTGGTAGAGGGTATCATCTGGTCAGAGCCAGAGGGACCCTTCGGGAGTTTCTTTTTTAGCCATTCCAGGCATTTTTCAACAGTTTTTTTTCAGGGAAAGTCAGGCAGATCTGACAATCACATAGTGTGCTTATCTGCTTTCGCAAAAACATCCCCACATTGAGTACAACTTTTAAAACCAGGCTCACCTGTCTTTTTCTTCCGTTCTTCTGTCATTTTAAACCGAAACAGAGAACCGCAAAAATACAATTTTAAATAATAACAATTCTGGTTTTTGATTGGTTCCAGAACAGAAAAGGAACCGGGTGAACCGAACCGATAAAGATTCTGGAACCGGTACTAGCGGTTCAGTAACCGAAAAAGAAGATTATAAAAAAACTTAAGTAAAAAGTAAAATAAAACAGAAATAAAGGTTATCCTTAAAAGAAAACAGGCTAAAAATCAAGGAACTAACTCAGTTTCCCCCTGGTTATACCGAACCGAGAGGAACCGAGAAAATAACAAATTTACCACAAAAACCAAGTTTAACTAAGCTAAACAGTTAACATAAGGCAGCAAATGAAAAATAAAACAATATCAAAGTGGGCTCAGGGAGGGTGAGGGTGGTGGAACAGAGGTGCATCCCTCCAGTTGTGCCTCTCCTCAATTCATTCGCCACTCTGGCGAAGCATGGTTCCTCTAGGGAGGCACCTGCAGTGGAGACCAAGGAGGATGCTGGGAACTTCCACAATGGAGACCCACAGGAGGGTGGCCCAGGACCCCAAAGGGAAGAAACAACTCCTGGTGGAGGACTCAGTTGTTAGGGGAACTGGGGGGAGGAGGCAAGGTGCCTGCCAGGCGCCAAGGCTTGGAGGAACAGGAAACGAATCCTCAGGATCGTGGGAGCAGTGGCAAGGAGGAGGGAGCTGGATGTCATTATCCACCTAGGGATGAATGACCTGGCTGAGAATGGGATCAGAGCAGTGCAACAGGAGTTTGTGGAGTTGGGGAAGGGCCTTAGACAACTAGCACACATGGTAACTTTCTCGGAAGTACTACCTGTCTATGGCATGGATGAGGTTAGGCACTCTGCATCCATGGATTCAATGACTGGTTGAAAATCTGGTGCAGAGCTCAGGGATTTGGCTTCATTGGGTGGGGCTCCACCTGGAGGATGCAGGCCTACACAGGCGTGTCAGTGCTGCATCTATCCTGGAGGAACTAGGATCCTAGGTGATAGGTTTAAATGCTTCAGTGGCAAGCATTTAAACTAGCCAAGGGGGGAGGCACCGAACAGGAGAAGGGAAATCCTAGCCCCCCCCCAAAAAAAAAATCAGGGTAATTAGTGAGGTAAACACCAAAATAGAGCAGTCGATAGGGAGAAGAGCAGGGGTAAATGGAGAAAAAGACAAAGGCAATAGGGATAGGGATGGGGCAAAAAGAAATAAAGCCATAAAAAAATGGAGGGTAATGAGTACCAATGCCCGTAGTCTAGGTAAAAAGCTCCCTGAAATGGTGGCCTTGAAGGAAGAGGGATGCCTGGATATTGTGGCAGTCACAGAAACATGGTACACAGAGAACCATGACTGGGATGTCAACATGCCAGGGTACACAATCTACATGAGGACCAGGGAGGGAAGAAGAGGAGGAGGAGGAGTAGCTCTCTATGTAAGGGAAGGGATCAAAGCAACAGAACTAAAGGGTTAACAGGGAGGAGAGGAGGCACTGTGGGTCACCCTGGAGACTGGAAAAGGCTCCACAATCCGCACAGGGGTTGTATACAGACCCCCGTTTCAGGGGGAGGAAATGGACAAGGAAATGATAGAAGGCATCCTTGGGATGGCAAAGAAAGGGGAGATATTGCTAATGGGAAACCTGAATATGCCAGATGTTGACTGGAGCACCTTTGCTGCAGCCACATCCAAGAGCAGGGCCATTCTCGATGCCCTACAGGGGGCATGCCTCAGACAACTAGTTTTGGAACCCACTAGGGCGAGAGCAACCTTAGACCTGGTACTCTCAAATGGGGATGGACAGAGGATCTCTGATCTTGAACTGGGTAGCCATCTGGGAACAAGCGACCACCAGACAGTGTGGTTCACGATAAACTCAGCTGTAGAGTCAAGCCACACAAAAGTGAAGGTACTGGACTTCAGGAGGGCTGATTTTGTCAAAATGGGAGAGTGCCTCAAAAAGCACTAGCAAACAGGCAAGAAGGTGGGGTGGAGCAACAATGGGGAAACAGCAAAACCGCCATCACAGAGGCAACAAGTCTTTGTGTGAAGCAAATAAACAAATCAAAACGAAAGAAAAAAACACTATGGTTCTCAAAAGAAGTGGTGGGGAAGGTAAGGGAAAAAAAAGATAGCATTCAGGAAGTATAAGGAAACACAGAAGAAGCAGGACAGAGAACTGTACCAGATAAAGCAGAAGGAAGCGGGTAAGGCAGTCAGAATAGCAAAGGCCGAAACCGAGGACAAGACAGCCAGCTCAGTTAAGAAAGGGGATAAAACCTTTTATAGGTACATTAGGGAGCAAAGAAAGACTAAGGCAGGGATATTGAGGCTGAACAAAGAGGAAGGTGGGGCAGAGAGTGGCAATGAAAAAGCAGGGATACTGAACAAATACTTCTGCTCAGTATTCACAATGGAAAAGCACGGGGGAAATACCTAATCCGGTCAATAGAAGCACTCTGGATAGGGGGGTTGATATTAGTCCTTTCACAGAAGAAAGGGTTCTGAAAGAACTCTTAAAACTGATAAAGCAATGGGGCCTGATGGGATTCACCCCAGGCTTTTAAAAGAACTAAGGGAAGAACTAGTAACACCACTGACTACCCTTTTTAATAAATCATGGGAGGATGGGGTGGTATCTGAGGACTGGAGGAGGGCGGATGTGATTCCCCTTAACAAAAGTGGGAGCAAGACAGAGGCAGGAAGCTACAGACCTGTCAGTCTGACCTCAGTGGTAGGGAAAATGATGGAATCACTTCTGAAGGAAAGAATTGTTGCGTACCTAGAGGCCAGTGGGGCACAGGACCCAAGGCAGCATGGATTCACAGCGGGAAGGTCATGTCAGACAAATCTAACTGATTTCTTTGACTGAGTGACCAAAGCAATAGACCAGGGAGGGGCTATGGACATGGCCTACCTAGATTTTAGCAGGCCATTTGACACAGTCCCGCACAAAAGATTAATAAACAAAGTAGCCAGCCTGGGAGTGGATCCTAGGGTGGTAGCCTGGGTAAAACACTGGTTGGACAACAGGACACAGCGGGTAATAGTAAATGGAGTCCACAGTGAAGAAAGGAGGGTTACTAGTGGGGTACCGCAGGGTTCAGTACTGGGGCCGATCCTTTTTAATGTCTTTGTAAGTGACATTGCAGAGGGACTGGAAGGGAAAGTATGTCTCTTTGCAGATAACACAAAGATTTGCAACAGGGTTGATACACAAAGTGGGGTGGAAAGGATGAAAAGGGACTTGGCAAGGTTGGAGGAATGGTCAAATGTATGGCAGCTTAGATTCCATGCAAAGAAGTGCAAAGTAATGCACCTAGGAAACAAAAAACCAGTGGAAGAGTACACAATGGGGGATGAGATGCTGACAACAACAAAAATGGAAAGGGACCTGGGGGTAGTCATATCAGACCACCTAAAGGTGGGCCAGCAATGTGAGAAGGCAGGAAGGAGGGCTGGGGGAATACTGGGATGCATAGGGAGAGGCATCACCAGTAGAAAACACGAAGTTGTTGGCCCTCTGTACAGACAGTTGGTAAGACCACATCTGGAGTACTGTGTACAGTTTTGGAGACCCCATCTCCGCAAAAGACACAGACAGGGTGGAGGCTGTCCAGAGGAGGGCAACCAAAATGATGCAGGGTCTGCATCAGAAGACATATGAAGAAAGACTAAAGGAACTAAAGATGTATAGCCTCGAGGAAAGGAGGGAGAAGGGGGATATGACAAAAACTTTCAAATACCTCAAGGGAATCAACAAAGTCCAAGAGGGTAGCATCTTTCAGAAAAAGAGATGTGCAAAAACAAGGGGGCACAATTTGAAGATAGAGGGGGGACGGCTCAGAGGTAATGTGAGGAAGTATTTCTTCACAGACAGGGCTGTGGATACATGGAACAGCCTTTCTGAGGAGGTCGTAGAGTCAAAAACAGTGGGGGAATTCAAGAATGCATGGGACAGACATAAAAGCAATTCTAGTAGAGGTAAGAGAAAGAAGTAGGCTGTTGGTTAACTAGGATCTGCAGCTTATCCATTGGGTAAGGAAATGGGCAGACTAGGTAGGCCAAGCGGTCCTTATCTGCCATCAAATTCTATGTTTCTATGTTACTTATCTGTTTTTATAGGTTTTTACTTCAGATGAAGAGCAACACTCCGAGCAACCAAACTGTTCAGGCGGAGAGTTAAATCTGAAGAGGTTTAGAACATTGTCAGTTACTATAGGGCAGCATTTGAAAAGTTGTCACGTGCAGATGATTCCATCATTTGCATATGTTCCATCTCTCCGGGCAGTTCAACCCTTCAGGCTTACTGCAGAAAGTTATGAATACCAGAGTATTAACTGGAGTTAGAACAAAAGGTTTTACAAATATCCTGACTTTTACTTGATTTGTAAGGTGATCAACCAATTGTGTGTGTGTGTGTTGTTGGAAAGGATTGCTGAATATCTTGAATCCAGTGGGTTACAAGAACCAAGGCAGCATGGTTTCACAAGGGGGAGGTCATGTCAAACGAATCTGATATCGATTTTTATTGCCTGTGTGACCAAGGAACTAGATCAGCTGGTTGTCAAAAAGTGACAGTTGTTTTCAGTCTGACATTATAATTTATTTATATAGGCCAGGAGGAGTGTGATTATGAAACTGCTGTTTAAACGGCTGCTAGTCCAGTGGGCACACTTCAGCAGTCTAAAATCAGAGTCAGTGACATGACATTTCACAGTTTGGCATGCTCTGACTCCAGAATTAAAAAAAAAAAAGTCTGTCAAACTGATGGAGGTTTTCACATTAATAGGGCAGCATGTAAATACAGGTTAGTCACCTGTAACAGGAGTTCTAGGAGTGGTATATGTTGTTCATCCACACTTACTGGCAGGTTCCTTGCCGCTTTAAATCTTGCCGGAAGGTCTTCAAGCTGGCTCCTCCCACCCAACCGGGTGGTAAAACTCTTGGCTCCGCCTCAAGACGCCAGATCTAGCCTGCTGGAAGCCAGGTTGCGCGTCAAAGCCGGGGAGGTCGGGTGGGTTGTGTGGATGAACAACATATACCACTCCTAGAACTCCTGTTACAGGTGAGTAACTTGTATTTCTAGGGACGTGGCTATACTGTTCAATCCACACTTACTGGCAGACTCCTAGCAGTTCTCCGGGAGGAGGGAGGCAAGGCGCACACCCCCTACTTGGGAAATATGGATGGGAGAACCGAGGTCCCAAAACCAGCATCCCGGTGTGACTCAAGGTCGATGTGGTAGTGGGTAATGAAGGTGTGTGCTGACTTCCAGGTAGCAGCCCTGCAGATTTCCTGGATAGGGACGTCCCTGGAAGCAGCGGTATGGTGGGTAGAATGAGCTCTTATCCCTCTGGGAGGCTCCATGCCCGCCAACCTGTAGCTGAGATCTATGCAGGAGGTGCCTAGCGTCCACTTGGCTGCAGGTCTGCCAGGTGCAGCTTCAGCGTAAGTGACAAACAGCTGGCGAACCTCTCCCCGAACTTCAGCCATCCGTTCCTTATAATAAGAGAGCGCTCTTCTAGGGTCCAAAGTATGGAGCCTATATTCGGCCTCCTAGGTGTGATTGGGTAGAACACCGGCAGAGTCAACACCTGGTTAAGGTGAAACTCCGACACCACCTTCGGAAGGAATTTCGGGTGGGGGCGCAGGACAACCTTGTCCCTATGGAAGACCAGATAAGGAGACTCGATGGAAAGCGCCTGGAGCTCTCCCATCCTTCTGGCTGACGTATCAGCCACCAAGAAGGCGGTCTTCCACAAAAGGTGGGAGATATCGCACCTGTGCATTGGTTCAAATGGCTTGCCCATGAGCTTAGCCAATACCAGCAGTAGATCCCATGGAGGTGGAGGTTCTCGCACCGGAGGGGATATATGATCAAGGCCTTTGAAAAAGCACCCGACCACCTTCTCCTGTGCCACCGACTGCTTTCCGGCCCGTGCCCGGTAAGCAGAGATGGCTGACAGGTGCACCTTAAGGGTCGTCAAACAAAGCCCTAGCTGAGAAAGGGACCACAGGTAGTCCAGAATGCTAGCCAAAGAACAGGAGGAAGGATCCAACCCCTTACCCTGACACCAAATGGAGAATCTCTTCCATTTGAAGGTATAGCATTTTCTGGTCGACTCCTTACGGGATGCCTCAACGACATTGAGGACCTCGTCGGAAAGACCCAAGGCCTGGAACTCTAGCCGCTCAGGAACCAGGCCGTCAAGTGCAGGGATTGAAGGTCCGGGTGGAGTACCTTCCCCTTGTTGACTGAGATCAGGTCCGGGTGGGCTGGAAGCTGCCTCGGGAGCCTGGAGCTGAGGCTGAGGAGATCTGGATACCAGAACTGGCGGGGCGGTCTGGGGCTACTAGAATCACCTGCACCTTGTCCTCTTCGCCTTGAGAAGCACCTTGTGGATCAAGGGAAATGGAGGGAAGGCGCGAAGAGCCCAGGTCCACGGCCTCGAGAAGGCATCCCCCTGCAGCGAGCCCTGCTGAGGGGGGCGGGCATGAAAAAGCCTCAGCTTCGCATTCTCCCTGGAGGCAAACAGGTCCACCTGAGGAGTGCCACAGTGGGAGAACAGATCTTGTACTACCTCCGGCAGGAGAGACCACTCGTGTGATGCAGCACCTATCTGGCTGAGGGCATCGGCCAGACTGTTGGAGGCTCCTGCCACATGGATGACTAGGAGATCCGCCTCCAGGCTGATCACGAGAGACCAAGTGCGGAGAGCCTCCTTGCACAAAGGCAAGGAATGCATCCTGCCCTGCCAGTTGAGGTTATACATGGTCATGGTGTTGTCCATCTGGACCTGGACCACTTGACCCCATACAAACGGAGCGAAGGCGGTGAGGGCTAGTCGAACTGCTCGAAGCTCCAGCAGGTTGATGTGGCATCCAGACTCCTGAGGGGACCAGAGGCCGTGGGTTCTGAGCTCCCCCAGATGGGCGCCCCAACCCATCAGAGAGGTGTCGGTCGTGAGAGTGACCATTGGCTCGGGGCGGATAAACAAGATACCCTCCTGCAGATGAGCTGGAACAAGTCACCACTGGAGGCCGTTCCACATTTCCTTGGTCACGGTCACTGGCTGGTCCAGAGGACTGGAGCGCTGTGACCATTGGCGGGCCAGCCCCCATTGCAGGGGACGCATGTGCCAGCGGGCCCAACGGACCACGCTGGTTCAGGCCGCCATGAGGTCCAGGATGCGCAGGAAGTCCCGGGCAGGGCGCAATTGCCCAACCCGAAATGACTGGGCAAAGGAGGAAAGGACCTAGGCCTTGTCCGCCGGGAGCCATACTCTGGCTCGAAGAGACTCGAGCTCTGCCCCGATGAACTGAATCACCTGCGATGGCACAAGTTCTGATTTGGCCCCGTTGATGAGGAGACCAAGCTGAGACCAGACTTGGAGGGCCAGATCCCTGGACCAATCCACCTCCAACCTGGAGGGGGCTGCAATCAGCCAGTTGTCCAGGTAAGGGTACACCCGGACCCCTCGGCACCGCAGGAATGCTGTCACCACTGCCATGCATTTGGTGAAGACCCTGGGAGCTGAAGAGAGGCCAAAGGGCATGGCCCGGAACTCGTAAAGGGATCCCTCTGCCCTGAAGCAGAGGAATCACTGGTGAGACGGACGGATTGGGACATGAAAGAACGCGTCCTGAAGGTCCAGAGAACAGAACCACATGCCTCGTTCCAAGGATGGAAGGATCTGAGCCAGAGTGACCATCCTGAAGGTGTGAGACCTTAGGAACTTGTTCAAGTCGTGTAGGTCGAGAATGGGGCACCAGCCCCCCCCCCATCCGTTTTGGGACCAGGAAGCACCTGGACACAAACCCTGGGTCTGGAGGTGGGGTCCACCACCTCCCTGATCATCTCCTTCTGGAGGAGCAGGGCAATGTCAGCTCAACGAGCTGACAGAGAAGTTGAGGAACCCGTAGCCACCCGTGGGGGGCAGGCTCGATAGGATGGGGACTGCTTGAATTCCAGAGGCAGACCCCTGCCTACCACTTCCAACACCCAGTGGTCCGTGGTGATATCGGACCAGGCGGAAAGAAAGTAGCGAAGCCATCCCCCCACAGGGAGGGGAACCCGGGGAGGAGTGATGAGGTTGGCGGCGACACCCTTCAGCCAGTCACTGGGCAGGCTTGGAGGAAGGGCCGACCGAGGAGCTGCCTGGGCCTTTTCCTCCCGGCTTCCTGCTGGAGGAAGCAGCAGGCTTGGCTTTGGGGTGCCAAGTGCGAGCCTGCTGGCCCTGATGCTGGTGTTGCTGGGCCGGACAGGCCGCAGGGGTTGAACAACGAAAGGGCTTAGGCTGCTGCTGGTGGCCTTTGTCCTTCTGGGCAGACGTGACCGAGTCCAAGGTGGCGCTGGACTTCTCGATCCATTGGAAATGACCCTCCACCCCGGGACCGAACAAGTCGGTACCCAGGAAGGGAACGTCTGCCAGCTTGTGCTGGGTATCCACCATAAAGGTGGAGATCCGCAGTCAAGCTCTGCAGCGCATGGCCACTGCGGCCGCTACTGACCAGGCACACAAGTCAGCGATGTCCAAAGAAGTTTGGAGCTGCTGTTTGGCCACCGCCCTTCCCTGGTCCTGCATCTGCTTGACCGTCATTTGACGGTCGGCCAGGAAATGAGGAGTCACCTCATCCAGGGAGCCCAAAAGGGCATGTGAAAAGTGTGCCATCAGGACGGCCGAGCTAGCCTGACGAAGGCCTAGGGAGGAAGCAGCATATACTTTCCGCCCTAAGTAGTCCAATTTCTTGGACTCCTTATCAGGTGGCTTGTCCACATCCCGAGCGTTCCCGGAACGCCGGAAAATGCTGTCAGTCACTAACTCCTCCGCAGAGGGGTGCTCTGAGAAACCAGAGAGTGAATCTGCAGGGACCGCATACTTCCGAGCCATCCTGGCCAAAGGTGCTGGACAAGAAGCTGGCCGCTCCCACAGCTCCAGGGCCAGGCCAACAATGGCTTCGGCCACCGGGAAGGCTTCCATAGGGGAATCCCCTCAGTCCAGTATCTCTGTGAGGGGATACTTGGCCCATTTTGAAACGGTTTCAAGCTTCATCCCAGTGGATTCTGAGATGAGTCGAAGCATACCTAAGAACGAAGATGGCCTCTCGTCCGACTGACCCCCAGTGGACTCCAGGTAATGGGGCCTGGAGAACAAGGAGTCGTCGTCGTCAGACTCCATGGAGTTTGCGAACAGCTGCTGAGCACCTGAGCCACCCTCCACATGCCGAAGTCGATTGGGAGTGAGGGTGACCAACAACCTACGGGGCAAACCCTGACCCGACCGAGAATCCTTGGTCGGGGCCCCAGTCTTCAGTTGTGGACGCGTAGGTTCCACCACAATGGATGGTGCAGCCGGTTTCAGCAGAACAACCAGTGCCGGCTTTGGCTCCTTGACCACTACGAGGGGTTGTTTCAGCTGCTCCAGTGACAGCCACTTAATGGTCGGAGAAGGTGACGGAGTCGGCTTGTTCCCGGACAATAAGAGCTGCTGCCACATTAAATCCTCGTAGCACTGACGCAACTTGCGCCAGAGCCTATCCTGAGAAGAGGACGACGAGGATGAGCAGCGCCGCCGCTTTCCATGGTACCGAGACCGCCGATGGAGGGACCGGCTGACCAAGACCTTCAGAGATTCTGAGGGTGGGTCAGAGAGGGGGCGGGGGAAACCCATTCCTCCCTCGGTTCAAGGACCTTAACCGGGGACTCCGGCACAGGAAGCACAGGCAAGTCCTCGGTTTCCACCGGGGGAACCGGTGAAGAAGGGTTGTCGGCTTTTCCAGTCGACAAACCGTCCGACGGGTAGAGAAAAATCTTGACTGCGTCGACGGCTGTCTCAGCCGGCTGACCTGACGGGGACACCATGAAGCCAGCGGCCTTAGCCGCAACCTCGACCGAAGTCGACTGTCAACTATCCAGGGAAGGGGACCTCTCCCGCTCCCACGAACGTCGACGGTGGGACTTACCTTTGGAGTCCTTCTTTTTGGACCAACAGGAATGTCCCGATGGCCCTTCTCCCTTGGTGAAGAGGGATTGGCAAAGCTCCTTAAAAGAAGCTGTATAAGAAGAGCCCAAGCAGAGTGGGATAAATGCGCGACCGAGGAGGAAGAAGATGCGGCCTGGGCCGCTTCCTCCTCAAGGGCGATCATCTGCTCCAGCCCAGTCTGCCGAGCCGCCGCCCGGACCACCGCCCAATGGGCCCCCGCCACGACTTAACCAGAAGATAACGTTTTTCAGGGCACCCCAAAAGCAGTCGGGCAGCGCGGTCCTCCAAGACCGAAGCCGAAAAGGATTTGCATAATTCGCAAGCCTGCGAATCATGTCCGAGTCCTAGGCAGTAAACGCACGTGGAGTGTGGGTCGGTCCAGGACATTTTCTGCCCACAGGGGCACCGACGAAATCCGGGAGTCGATTTGTCCATCGCAGCCACGAGGGAAAAAGAAGACCGAAGTCTTTTAAACTTTAGAATAAGTTTCTGTTTAACCGAAGAGTGTGGATCCAGGCCTAAAACGCAGAGCGCTAAGGAGGGAACCTGAGCTTCCAAGCGGTAAGGAAGATCTGGCATCATGGAGCGGAGCAGAGTTTTACCACCCGGGTGGGTGGGAGGAGCCAGTTTGAAGACCTTCCAGAAGATTTAAAGCAGCGAGGAACCTGCCAGTAAGTGTGGATTGAACATATCCACGTCGCTAGAAATATGCATTTTAAACTTCTACAATAATGAAAAACAAATGAAACACACACGTGAAGGGCACTGCTTGTTATTTATGATTCATTTAACAGTTGCAAATGACTGTAAATCATTTCCTACCTCCTTTAACACCTCACTGGAAACGGGAGTGGTTCCAGAGGACTGGAGGGTGGCGAATATCTTGAATCCAGTGGGTTATAAGACCCAAGGCAGCCTGGTTTCATAAGGGGATGGTCATGTTAAACAGATTTTTTTTGACCAGGTGACCAAGGAACTAAATCAGAGTGGAGCAGTCGATGTGGCCTACCTAGATTTCAGTAAGACGTTCAACACCATTCCACATAAGAGATTAGTAAGTAAGCTCGATAGCTTAGGAGTGGGTTCAAAGGTGGTAAACTGGATAACAAACTGGCCAGGGGATAGGCGACAGAGGGTGGTGGTAAATGGAGTTCACTCCAAGGAAGGGAGGGTGGCCAGTGGGGTGCCTTAGGGATCAGTGCTGGGACTGGTCCTCTTTAATGTCTTTATAAGTGACATTGCAGAGGAGCTGGAAGAAAAAAATACTCACCGTAGTAATACTGTTTCTTCCCAGTGATACTCGGGTATTCAGAACTCTTGCAGTGACCCTTTAAGATAAGAGCTGCCTGGAAAGATAGAACATATGCAAATGATGGAACTTTTGCATGTGCCACTTTTTCAAATGCTGCCTTCTACTAACTGCCTTAGTTCTAAACCCCTCAGATTTCCACGAAGCCTGGAAAGACAGGCCCAGAACGACTACGTGTAATAATAATAATAACAATATTAATCATCATCAGCATAATAATAATAACTGTAGGAACTCCCTTAACACTCAAAAAGGCCTCCAACTGCAGGGCAGAACATATGAAAGAATACCCCTGAATGTCAGAATCACCTGAAAAGAGGGAACAACAATAGTGAACACAATCATAACATATGTGCCAGAGTGTGGCACAGATACCTCTGAGAACAGTGTTTTTAGGAGTGCAGAAGCCACTGGTTCTAGAAGGAGAGGCAGGGTGGGGAGCTTGTGCAAGACCCTCAGAATTAAGGGAACTGGAGGGAAGGTATAGATGAATCTGTCCTTCCAGTCGAGAGACAGAGCGTCCCGCCAGAAAATGTCTTGCCCTGGAGCGAGCGAGCAGAAGGCGGGAAGTTTTGCATTTTAAACAGACGCGAACAGATCTACCTGAAGGGGTCCCCAGAGCAGGAAGATGTCGTCTACTACCTCTTGATCCAGTTCCCATTCGTGGGCTCTGGCTGAAGACCAACTGAGGTGGTCTGCCAGCGTGTTTTCTACTCCCGGAACATGAACTGCTGTCAGGTGAAGGTTGTGCTAGACAGCCCAACTCCAAATTCTCACTGCTTCCCTGCACAAAGGGTAGGAACGAGTTCCTCCCTGCTTGCTGATGTACCAGACCACACACATGTTGTCCATCTGGATGGTTAGATGACTGGGAAGAATGGAGGAGTGTAGGGTCTGGAGGGCATACAGGACTGCTCTGAGTTTGAGCACATTTATGTGCAAAGTCTGCTCGAGCCTGGACCAGCTGCCTTGAGTCTTGTGAGACCCTAGATGGGCTCCTCAGCCCTCTCCTGAGGCATCTGTTGTCAATGTCTGGGAGGGGGGGTTTGATATTGAAGTGAACTCCCCGGCAAAGGTTCTCTTGCACCACCCACCACTGCAAGTCCCTGACCATGGGATCGGAGACTAGAACCTCCTGGTCTAGGTCATCCAGTGTTTGGTCCTATTGAGACCGACGCGTCCACTGAGAGATCCTCATATGGAGCAGAGCGTGAGGGACTGTCGGGATAGCAGCCGCCATGAGCCCAAGGAGGCGAAGGACTGACCTGGCACCGACCCTTCTACGACTGGACAGCAGACTTGCTTGAGTCTGGAGGGTGTCCATCCTGTCCGGAGGCAAAAAGGTCTTGCCAATGGTCATGTCCAGGATCGCCCCAATAAACTGGAGTATTTGGCAAGGGACCAAATGGGACTTGGACTGGTTGATGGTGATATCCAGGTTGGTGAAAACCTGCAGGGTGAAGGAAAGAGAGTGCAAAAGTTCCTCCCTGGACTGTGCCGCCATGAGCCAGTCATCCAGGTACGGGAATGCCTGCTTTCCCTGGGTACGCAAGTGGGCCGCTACCACAGACAGGCATTTAGTAAAATACTGAGGGAGCCGAGGAAAGACCAAAATCAGAGGGCCTTGAATTGGTAGTGGTCCCCCTGAAAACAAAACCGAAGGAATTTGCGGTTGGAAGGGCGGATGGGGATGTGCAGGTAAGCATCCTGCATATCCAAAGTGCACAGCCAATGTCCCTGCCGAAGAACGGCAGAAGGCTCTGCAAGGAGAGCATTCTGAAGCATTTATACTCCACGAACACGTTCAGGGAACAGAGGTCTAAAATAGGTCTCACGTCTCCCGTCTTCTTTGGAATTAGGAAGAAACAGGAATAGTAACCTGCCCCCCAAAGATGGGTGGGAACTGGTTATATCGCCGCCTTCGACAGAAGGGAGGAGATTTCTTCCTGGACCAGAGGAAGATGTTCCAGGGAGCAAGATGACTTGGGGGATGGTCTTCGGGGTGGTTTCTGAAGAAACTCGATTGAGTGTTCTGCTGCGATCAGCTGGAGCACCCAAGCATCTGATGTTATCCTCTCCCAACCCAGTAGATGGAAGGAGAACTTCCCTCTTACTGGTTCCTCTGAAGTGTCCAGAGGCCGTGGGACAGGGGAGGAGTCAGGAGGTGTGGGGCAGTGCAGCGGCCGAGGCTCATGCGGCTTTTTTGGGTGGGGGAGTCTTGGTTGCTGGAGGGGCCCAACGCTTGCTGGCCCGCTTGCCCTGTGGTTTCGTCTTTGGTCGAGTACGTCAACGAAAAGGGCGATGCTGTCCCTGAGAGGGTCTGTACAGACAGTCTACAGACTTGAATGCAGTGCCCTTCTCCTGCAGGTCGGTGATGATGTCCTTCACATCACCGCTGAACAGCACCAAACCCCTGAAGGTCGCATCCTGAATAGTGGATTGCACTTCAGGGACCAAACCTGACACCCGGAACAAGGCGTGATGCCGAAGACCTACGACAAAAGCCGAAATCCATCCAGCTGCGTCCACTGCGTCGTAGGTGGCATGAAGCATGTGCCAACTGGCTGAACGAGCAAAACGGACAAGGTCAGCCACTTCCTGTTTCGTCTGAGACTCAGAAAGGGAGTCCAATTTAGATTCCACCTGACTCAGGATGGTCTTCTGATAGTCCCCCATATGTGCTACATAGTTCAGGGCCCTACGACCCAGAGTAGAAGATGCATAAACCTTCTTCCCATACTAGTCCAGAAGCCAGGACTCCTTGTCAGGTGGAGACGAGCTGAGATGTTTTGGGTTGGCAGAATGGCCGTGAGCAGCGCTAATCACGACCGAGTCCGCCTTGGGGTGTATATTCAAAGAGTCTACTCCCTCGGGAGCCTGATTTAGCCGATCTGCCTTCCTCGGAAGGGGAGCTAATGCGGATGGTTGTTTCCAAATAGTGGAAACAAGGTCTGCGTGAGGCTCTATCCAGGGTGGAATCAATGTAGGAGTGGTCTCAGGCAGATCCAAGTGAACAGCGAGCTTCTTACACTGTGGATCTGGCTCCAGAGATTGCCACTGATGAACTTCCTGGATCTTTCTCAATAACTCCAAAAACGAAGGATCCTCCGGAAGAGACTTCGGAGGAGTCCTTGGCCTGGGACATTCTGGAGTACAAGGCTCATCATCCGGATCGGAGCAGCCCCCTGAGCCTGAGTCAGAGGCCTCCGATGTAGAGGGGGAAGACTCCTCCCAACGAGGGGGAGGAACGGTCCCTTTGGGAAGCCCTCTGGGAAGCGCATCCTTCCCACCCCTGGTGCCTGAGGCTTCACCTCTGGTGTCAGGTAAGGGGGAGGGAGTCTCTCATCTCCAGCGTAGGGGATCCTGTGCAAGGTCCGGCGCCAGTAGACGACTCTCTACCTCCCTGGTGAGCTGAGCCTTGGCCTTGGCCCACCAGGCAGCAAGAGTCTCCTTCAAGTCCGCTGGCGGCTGTGGTGGGCGCAGCACAGGAGGAGGAGGAGGAGGAGGGGAATACAGATATTGGGGGTATCCATATGGCGAGTATCCATAACCTGACAGCAGGAAGCCTAGCGTCGGGTACTGAGGCGCCGGGTACTGTGGCGTCAGATAAAGCGGCATCGGGTACTGCGACATTGGATACTGCAGTACCTGGTAGGGCGGCACTGGATTAAGTGGTGTCGGATACCTGGATGCCAGGGGCTCTGATGGAGCAGAGGGCCCTGGGAAAGGCCCAGCAGATGGGCCAGGTAAGGGTGGCCCCGCGGGCATCGGGCCTGATGTTGGAGCAGTGTCCAGAAGAGGGACATCGGCTGGCATCGGGTGGGCCAGCGCCAGAGCCAGCGTCTGAGGATCTGGCGTCAGAGGATCCCGCCCTGTAGGAGGGAGCTCTGACGTCAGCGTACCCAGGTCTTCCATGTTGACCATGGATGGAGGGTTGAAATCCCCGGGGTCCAGCAGAGGAGACGCAGGAGCCTCTGAGGGCAACAGCAAGCGATGCAGGGAGCCTGGGATGTTGGACTGGTCGAAAGAGTCCAACGTAGGCTCTTTTGCTGGGCAGTCGTCGGAGGGGCCGATGTCTGGCTTATCAGCTGGATCCGGGCGGGCGTTGGAGCCGGCGTCCGACTTATCGGAACCCTGGCCCGACGCAGGTCGCGCTGGGGATGTGGCCTTGTCAGGCATACGAGGGACCGTGCACCCTCCCGAAAGAGCCGGCGGCTTAGCAGTCTTGTCCAGCTGGACGTCGGTGGCACCAGCGTCTGACTTAGCGGACCCGCTCGACCCAGAGAGTCGAGTGGCAGCGGCCTTCCCGGGAGCAAAGGCCTCCTTTCCCCCGGAGGCACCCGAGGGGCCTGAACGCGAGCCCGACAGGAGGGGCGACACCGTCTTGGACACCACCAAGACGGTCGTCGAAGAGCGGTCCTCCGGAGGGGACGTTACCTTGAGAACCGTGACTCCAGCCAGAGTCACAGAAGCCGTGGAAGTCGAGTCCCAGTCCCGGTGCTTGTTCTTTTTCTTGTGGCCTCCGGGGGAAGTGGAAGCCTGCCTCAACTTCTTCAACTCCTTCTCCATGGAAGCCATCTTTTTCTTAAGAGTATGGGCCTCCAGGGACTGCTGCCTCCATTTTCGGGTGGCTGAATTGAACTTCTGGCAGTGCTGGCACTTTTCCACAGGGTGGTCCGGGCCTAAGCAGTAGAGGCACAGAGAGTGTCCGTCCTTATGCGGTAGCTGGGAACCGCATGAGTCACACTTATTTTTATGTAATTTGGAAGGCGTCAGGGACGACATACATGGACGTTTGATGCAAAAACGCGAAAAATCGGTCGGAAGGTTCTGTAAAACTAACCGACGGAAGACTGACAAGCGATTGAACTCTACCGTGAGGCACTTTCACAAGTCGAAGTTGGAAAAGAACTGGAAGGCGGGCGTGAGGAGCTGCCCCTTTTTACTGACGTCGCATGACATCAGTCACCTGACGTGGGGGCAGTCCCCCGCCAGAGACTGCTAGCTAGAAATTTTTCCGTGGGGTCCTGACGCCTGCCGGGTCAGTCCTATATGTAATTACCTACAGCAAGAGCCCTATCGAAGTAAGATACAAGGTTACTATGGTAAGTAACTTTTTTTCTTACCCCAGGAATACTCCAATATTCCTAATTCTTCTGCAGACTAAAAAGCAGTACCTTAGGAGGCGGGAAGAACCTATTTTGGAAACAAACTCTGCAGTACAGCTGTACCAAACCTGGCATCAGTTCTTGCCTGCATATCCAAGCTGTAATGCTTGACAAATGTGTGTACTGTTCATCAGGTTGCTGCTTTATATATATCCACCAAGGGTACATCCCTTGCAGCTACCAGTGTTGCAGCTGTACTCCTTGCGGAGTGGGCTCTAAACCCTGCTGGAGCTTCCTTGCCCACCTCTGAATAGCAAAATTGGATGCACTGAACAATCCAATGAGAAATGGACATTTTAGATGCTGGGTTACCATTTCCCACATCCCCATATGTGAGGAAAAGCTGTGTTCTAGCCTGCCTATGGGGCTTAATAGCTGTCATGTAGTAGCTCAAAGCTCTTTTGACATCCAGGCTATGCAGCCTATGCTCACCAGAAGAAGAATGGTCAGTGAAAAACACTGACAAAGTAATAGACTGGTTCAAATGGAAGTCTGAAACCACTTTAGGAAGAAAGTCATATTTGTTTGAAAGACTACCTTATCCCTGTGGAAGACAATGTAGTCCTTTTCAATACATAAAGCCTGGAGCTCACTAATTCTTCTAGCTGAAGTGATAGCCACTAGAAACACTGTTTTCCATGTGACATACTTCAGGGGTGCTGAAAACATAGGCTCAAAGGGAGGGGCCATGAGTTGAGCAATGAAAATATTAAGGTCCCAAGCTGGCACCGGTTCCCTTACTGGTGGATATATATGTGAGAGGCCTTTGAAAAAATTTTAAAATTGGGTTTGAAACAAGCTTACCTGCCGAAGCATAGGCCGAGACTGAAGCTAAATGAACCTTTAGTGTAGAAGCCTGTAAACCTAACGAATATAAATAGACTAGGTAGTCCAGTATCCCTGGTACTCCTGTCTGGGTTGGCACCATATTCCTGTTAGAGCATCAGATAGAAACCCTCCTCCATTTTGCAGCATAGGTTTTCTTAGTAGAGGATTTCCTGTATCCTCTTAAAACATCCATAATTGACTCAAAAAGATGTAAATCAGCATACTTTATGTAACCCCCCTGCAAATGGGGGTTCCCAAAAGACTTCCAGGAGCTTGCTTGAATGCTCCAAGCCTGAATGGTGTTTGGCGTTTAAGCCATTTATCAGTGAGTGTTTTTAGAACCTCTGGTACTGTCTCTTTAAGAGCTGTCTGCTTGCAGACATAATTAGTTTGTATGGGGACTGTGTGTTTCTTTGATTGAGTACCACTCAAGCTGCTGCTAATTCACTCCATTTTGCAGCCACTAAAGTGCAAAGGAACCTATCTGAAAGATGTAACTGTTTGCCAGAAATTATTTAGAGTAATAATGAAATTACAGTTTGTCTAACCTGCTTTCTTTGCAGTCAGAACTGTGTCTGCTAGTTCCCCATTCTAGTTTTGAACTGCTGAACTGGACCAATCAGTGTGGGGTAAGCTAGCTCTAAAATGGTGCCTTGGACAGAATCAGAACTTGGACTCATAATCTGAGCCAGCCACAAGAGGATTGTATGGGCAGTGACTCTGGGAGATGTAGTTTAGACTTCAGTGCTTTTTGGACCAACAGCAGCAGTCTATTGTGAGTGACAGCCAATCCAGTCAAGAACTGGGAGGAACTCAAAGGAAGTGCCGGTTTTGTCCGGTTGGAGTTTCAGTTGAGCTTTGGCAGTGAAGAAGGAAGGAGCCCTATGCTTTTCAGTGTGCAGTTTTAGTCAAAAACGTGTGTAAGGCCCAGAGTTCGGTCTGCAGCTTGTGTAACAGCTTGTTAGGACTGAATCGTCCTGTGAAAGAATCAAAGGATCTCTGAAGAGTAGAAACCAGGCTCACCCTGTAGAAGACTGGAGGAATTGCTGAAAATTGCACTCTGTCTGTCAGGAACTGAATCTGCTGTGTGTTCTCCGGGTATTGTGCAGTAATTGCGATCGGGATACAGATGCAGCCTGCCTGGTATAGTGCTTTCTTTTATATGGATGTGTGAAGAGGTTTGTGTACCTCAAGTGAGCCCTGCTGACATTGAAGGACCCTATCTTATTTGGAGGTCGTGAGTACTAATTCAGGGTCGCTCCTGTTGAATTGCCACATTAAATCCAAATGGAATTACTGTACTGCTGACTGTTTAATTCTCCTTTCTCTGTGTGAAAGGGCCCTACCAGCTGCCACGGTTTGGACTAGCCACTAGGGCTTGGGTACCCAGGACAGTAACTGATAGGGATAGGCCTGTGCACAGAGCCACAGGTAGATTATTAGAGTGATAAGCTAATTAACCTGATTTCCCCTGTCCTTGTTATATCCCCTAAATAAATCAGAGCTGCTTGTTTCAGCAAAGTTATACTGCCTGAGGTATTTGTCTATGTTAAAGTACTGTACTGTGATTGTTGCACTGTATCTCATTTCACAGGAGGTCCCAGTGCCGGAACCAGACCTGGGGTAAGTGTATACTGTGAAGGTAATTCTGATATATTGGTGGGCCACTAGTGGGAAGAAGGGGTTGCAGTGTCCCAGAGGGCTGTGACCAAGTTAGTTTAACTATTGCAAACCCTGACCTCTGGGTGGAGGCACCCGCCATTGGATCCAGGCCCCTCAACCTGTTAGTGGCAAATCAGGCAGGGGTAGTAGCCCCTGGGATAGCGCCATCTAGGGGTTACATTTAGGTCCTCAACAGCCAAGCTTTGAGCCTGAGGTTCGGATACAGGAGCCACCCCTGATTGGAGGTCAGAAGATTGTGCCTCTTGGGAAGGTGTACTGGTTTGTCCACTGACATGGACAGTATCAGGAAGTACCATGGCTGTCTGGCCCAGTCTGCAGCTATCAGGATCACTGTTGCTGTCTGAGACCTGAGTTTCAACAGCACCCTGTATACCAGGGTATACCAGGGGAAATTGAAGGAATGCATACAGGAATTTCCCTGACCAGTCCAGAATAAGGGCATCTAGAGGAATAGTACTCACTACTGGAGGTCTGCAACAGAACTGAGGTAAGTGATGACTCTGATGAGAGGCAAAGAGATCTATTTCTGGGGTGCCCCACCTCCTGAATAAAGTCTATACCATTTGTCTGTTCAAGAACTATTTGTGATGGTCCTGGCTGATTCGACTCAGGGCATCTGCTAGGACACTGTCCTTGCCTGGCAGATGAATGGCCTGAAGTGAGGAGCCCAGAGAATATGCCAGGGTCCAAATGTTCATAGCTTCTGTGCAAAGGAGGCTTGACCTCGTTCCCTCTTGCTTGTTTATGTAGTACATGGTGGTAGTGTTGTCTGTCCTGACTTGCACTACTTTTCCCTGTATAAGTGGTTTGAAAACCTGCATTGCCAGGAACACTGCCCTGAGCTCTAACAAGTTTATGTGTAAAAGAGTCTCTGCACTTGACCAGGTGCCCTGGGTAGTGTGTTCTGCTAGATGAGCCCTCCAGCCCAGGAGGGATGCATCTGTTGTGAGAATCAATGAAGGAAGCTCTTTTTGGAAAGGGACTCCTTCTCTGAGGTTGGCTTCCTCTTTCCACCACTGAAGAGCTTGGATAAATGTTTTTGTTACAGGAACGAGCTTTTACAGGGAGTCCTTCCGTTGCCACCAATGAGCTCTTAAGTGAAACTGGATGTCCCTCATCTGAAACCTGGATCCTAACACTGTGCCTGTTGCAGCTGCCATGTGGTCCAGGAGTTGAATAAAATGCCTTGCCGGCCTTGGGACATTGAGCCAACCGCAGGAAGCTTTTTACCCTGTCTCTGGGTAGAAATGCTCTGCCCACTTTGGCATTCAATTCTGCTCCTATGAATTGCATAATTTGAGAGGGAATTTTAACTGATTTCTCTAGGTTTAAGAGAAACCCCAGAGACTCCAGAAGTTGCTGAGTGAGTTGGAGATGCTCTGTTAACTGTTGTGGTGAGTCTCCCACCACCAACCAGCCGTCTAGATAAGGGAATACTGAGACACCTTTCCTTCGCAAGTGTGCCACTACCAAAGCCAGACACTTTGTGAACACCCTTGGTGCTGAAGTGAGACGAAGGAAGGAGCTGAGAACTGATAGTGACCTGATAGGAGTCTGAACCTGAGAAATTTTCTGTGAGACTCCCTTATGGGGATGCGGAAATTGGCATCTTTTAGGTCTAATGATGCCAGCTAATCCCCTTTTCGAAGTGCTGGCAGAATCAGAGACAAAGTTACCATTTTGAACTTTGGTTTTGCTAGGAACTTGTTGAGGACCCTGAGATCCAAGATAGGCCGCAGCTCTCCATTTTTCTTTGGTGTGAGAAAACACCTTGAGTAAAGTCCTTTTCCCCTTTGATGCAGAGGAACTGGTTCCACTGCCTTTAGTGAAAGAAGGTGTTTCACCTCTTTTTCCAGCCTTCTGCTTTCCAGGTGGGAGGCTGGTTTGAAAACTCTGTTTCTTTGAACAGGGGAGGACTTGAAGCTTAGAGACAGGCCCTGATCCACTATCTCCAGAACCCACTTGTCTGTGGTGATGGTTTACCAGTTCTGGAAAAAATGGGTCAGCCTGCCCCCTACTGGTAAAGGAGAGGCAGCCTGAGCGATGAAGTCAGGAATCCTGCTTGGAATGGGGCTGAGACTGGGTACCACGCCTGGCACCTCTTCTACCCCTGCCCCTGAAGTACCCTTGCTGTGGGTATTGGGGTGCCTGAGGAAGTACCATGGCCTGGTAAAAAGGCCTGGTATGAAACTGTCTGCCCCGCCTCCCCTACTGAAGGGTCTAGAGGAGGTGGAGGGTCTTTCCTTTGCAGAATTGCTACGGAAGGTGGCCTTATACTCATCCACCTTCTTCAGTAGGCTTCTGTATGGTTGTCAAATAGGGAAGTGCCCTCCATAGGAAAATCCAGAGTCTTATTCTGGGTATCCCGTGTGAGGTTTGTGGCTCTCAACCAAGCAAACCTTCTCTGTGCGATGGTACAGTATTTGCCATCCACCTTGCAGCAGTCTCGTTGCTGTCTGCTGCCATCTGGAACTGGAATTTGGCAGCTTCCAGGCCAGACCTAGCAGTTTCAGCTAGATGCGCCAAAACAGGAGGAGATGCTTTGTCAGCCATGTCCAGAACAGACTGCCAGAGCGCCTTCTGGTACTGTGCTGCATAGGCCTGACAACCCGCTTGCCTAATGGCCAGAGAGGCTGACAGGTAACCTTTCTTGACCATACTCTCGATTTTCCGGGAGTCCTTCTCTGGAGGGTGGGAAGCCAGAGG
Source organism: Neoceratodus forsteri (assembly GCA_016271365.2). Taxonomy (NCBI): domain Eukaryota; kingdom Metazoa; phylum Chordata; order Ceratodontiformes; family Ceratodontidae; genus Neoceratodus; species Neoceratodus forsteri. The sequence continues at coordinate 129,582,529 of JADMNL010000031.1, read as the reverse complement.
GACTTTAGCCTTATCACAAGCTGCAGCTTGCACCACCCCCTGGTGGCCAGGGTGTGAAAACAAGAATTCAGCCCCTATTCTGTCAAGTTTATACTTTTTGTCCACCCTTTTGTCTAAAGGAGGGACAGACCCAGGGGCTTGGAGGAGTTTTAAGGTATCCCTTTTAAATAACTTATTGATGGGGAGTGAAAGCTTTTTAGTAGGAGTCAGACCCATCATGTATATATATTCAGCTTCCTCCTCCTCATCCTCTACAGCTTCAGTGGTAGGGATGTCCAAGGCATCAGCAATTTTCCTAATGAAGGAAAAATGGGAAGAACAGTCTTCAGTGGTCCTGGGAGGGGAGCCAAACTCCTGTTCAGGGGAGAACTCAGGCTCCATAGGCTCACCTTCTTCTTCTTCCTCCTCCTCCTCTTCTTCACCATGCTGCTTAGAAAAACAGAGTGGGTTGGAAGGTGAAGAAGTCTGAATTGGAGACTGTGAAACCACAGGTAGCAGACCCTGCAAGGTTTGCATAATCTTTATTGCTTGTGCAATCTCAGAAGAAGGCACAGTGGCAGGCACCACAGAAGTCCCCTTTTCCACAGGGGGTTCAGTGTGCTTTGTCTTTTTTTGGTTTTTAACTGGAACCAGAGAACTAGCTGGTTCAGAGGGTCTCTTTTTACCCGTATCAGGGGGTAGAAGTAGCAGAAATTGTGGTGTCACCCACAGACCGATGGTTTCAGCTGGTCAGAGCCAGAGGGACCCCTGAATCTTTTATTCAATCTGTCCAGATGTTTTTCCAAAGTTTTGTCTGGAAAAGATTTACAAATAGCACAACGAGACTTTAAATGTTCAAAACCCAGACAGAAAACACAAGCAGAGTGTTTATCTGCCTTGGCAAAGACCTCACCACACTCAGAACATTTCTTAAAACCGGGTTCGCCGGTTCTCTTTTTAGGTTTTTCTGACACTATGGAGAAAAACCACAAATACTACAAGCTTTAAAATTCAAAAAACAACAATTTTCTCGGTTGTGGTCGGTTCAGGAAGCGATCAAGAAACCGAAGGAACCAGAACCTATAAAATTGGAACCGGATTAGCGGTTCGGAACCAAAGTTATCGGTTCTAAAAACCAAGATTAAAACGCACAAAATATATAATAAATGGGGAAAAAAAACGAAATTAACTAGAAATACCTTGGTTCCTCAATGGTTATTCCGCACCAAGAAAACAATACAAAACTAGCTAAATAAAGTAACGGTTATTAAAAAATACACTAATACGCAGCAAATGGAAATAAACAAAAAATACTTACGTATTTGTGAACAATCAAGGCTTCTTTGACTAGGTGTTGAGGAGGAAATCTCTAGGTGTCTGGTCTTGACAGGCAGAGAGAGAAATCTGAAGGTTAGAATGTAGGCAGTTGATAGGTGGCAGCATTTGAAAAGTGGCTCATGCTAATGATTCCATCATTTGCATAGTATTCCATCTCCGGGAAGATCTGACCTTAGAGGTATACTGCCGAAGAGTTAGGAATACTGGAGTATTCCTGGGGTGAGAAGTACTTCTTCACAGAAAAAGTAGTGGACTCCTGGAACAGCCTTCCAGCAGAGGTGGTGAGGGCAAAACCAGTGGTGGATTTCAAGAATGAATGGGATAAACACAAAGGAATCATAGTGGAAAGGAAGAGGGGAAGGAGAAAGCTGTAGATCGAGCACGGTCTGATGTAACAGTGTAGGCAGGGAGAAATGGGCAGACTGGATGGGCCAAGTGGTCCTTATCTGCCGGCAAATTCTATGTTTCTTAGACATTGTTACAACAGTTTTTACAACTAATGTAATTAATGACTTACAATCTTAAAGATGGCCACCACTCGCAAGTTTTAAAAATCTCTTCCACTGAGGATACCTGTTGGATGTACATGCTTGATTCATAATGCGGGTGTATTAGGATATGTTAACCATAGGTTTCTGATGGTAAACAGCACAACACTCTACCAAGACATTTAATTTTTTCATGGCAGGCGTGGGCGTTATTATTCCACTGTACAGGTCACTGGTGAGACCTCACCTGGAATACTTTATGTAGTTCTGGTGCCCTTACCTGAAGGAGGATATCAAATTACTGGAACGGGTTCAGCAGAGGGTAACCAAAATGATCCAGGGCATGGAGGGCAGAATATATGAGGAGAGGTTGAGGGAGCTTAACATGTACTCCCTGGAGGACAGAAGACAGAGTGGGGGACATGACAGAAACCTTCAAGTACCTTATGGGCATAAACAGGGTTGGTACAGAAGGCACCTTTAACTTAAGAAAGTAGGGTACAACAAGGGAGCATACCCTGAAACTGGTGGGGAGTAGATTTGAGGAGACACTTTTTCACTGAAAGGGTGGAATGAGTTGCCAGAGGAGGTAGTGGCAGCAAAGACAGTGGCCAGTTTCAAGGGAGGGTGGGACAGGGTAACAAAGAAAATTAGGATGGAAGAAGGCATTACTGGGAAGTGGAAGAGGGAGGGAAATGGGAGGGAGGTGGACAACTCCAAGAGAAGTGGGGGGCAGCTCCAGGGAATTAAATGAGCTGCACACTCGAGCAGACTAAATAGACCTTTATTGCCTGTTTCTGCTGGCAAATTCATATGTTCGTAACACAGGAGTGGAACTTTTAAAAACTTCTTAATCCCATGAAATGAAAGGAATAAAAATGAAAAGAAAAATGGTTACCTTTATATCTTTGCCAGAAAAAACATTACTGCTAAAGAAATCTATATGGTGACTAACAAAACACTGCCGCTTTAATTCAGCAAAACGTGATATACACCTACACCAAGAACAACAGTTCATCAAATGCGAAATAACAGGAAGCAATGAGGTGCAAGTTCCACAGACATGCCTCGGCATGTCACTGTGTCAAGCACAGACATGCCTCGGCATGTCACTGTGTCAAGCTCTTTATTCTGATTACTTCCCTTTTGTTTTTCTTCTCACTGATGTAGCTAAACAAACATTTGTCAATACCAAATGTTATCTTGCCGTCACTGGCATTTGTAGTGCAGGAGTTAGAGAGATGCATAAAAGGAATGGCAGTAAAGTATTGAACTGACGCCAACCCCACCCCCATCCTGCAGAGACTGAGAGGCACTTGGGTGTGCCTTTGGGTTGTCGGCCATAACGCTCATGCCATTTCACCTCACCCTGCCCTGCACACACCGACAAGTGTTGCGGTGTGCCTTGGGGTCTTCGGGCCTTACGCTCACCCCATTCCATAAGGAGATACACGGAGATGGGTGCAGTATAGGAGAATGGAGTGAACTTTGTGGCCAAAGACTCCAAGGCACATCTCAATGACTGTCACTGGTTGCAGGGTGGAGGTGGAATGGCGTGAGCATTACAGCTGACAATCCCAAGTCACACCCCTGATGCCTGTAAGTCTTTACAGGGTGAGGCGTTACGGTTGGAAACCCTAACGCCCCAGGCGTTTGTTGGTATTTTCACTCCAAATTTTCAGCATGGACTTTTTGTGATCACACCTCATGAACAGTGATGCTATCAGTTCGTTACTCGAAAGGTGATTTTACACAGCGACTGCGCCATTTGGCGCCACAGGTGCGAAAACGCATTTCGGGCAGGATGTGACAAATGACAGTTGTACTGTTCATGAGGAGGTGTAAATAAAATGGCAATGTTGAAAATCTGGAGTGAAAGTATGAAAAACTGAAGTCACGAGCGTGCGTAGAAACTGTGCAGCGCACACCCATAATGCAATTATTTTGGGGATTTTTTTTAACCAAATTTTCAAGATATGCACTTTGGAACTTCTGCTCATGAACAGTGGCACTGTGATTTTATTAATCTGTCCAGAAAGTTGATTTCCCACAGCGACCACGCCATTGTGCATCAGATGTGCGAAAACATATTTCGGGCAGGATGTGAAAAATGACAGCTGTACGGTTCATAAGTAAGTGTGAAAAAATGTTAATGTTGAAAATCTGGAGTGAAAATATTAAAAATTGTCGCAGTTACGAGCGTGCGTCGAAACTGCGCAATGCACACTCAACATGGACTTTTTGCGATCCCACCTCATAGGATAATTTTTTGGAAATTTTTCACCACATTTGCAACATAGGCTTTTTGGGACCCCACCTCATGAACAATCATTTCATTAAATCGGTCCCGAAAGGTGATTCTGTGCAGTGACCGCGAAATCACCTTTCAGGACCAAATAATGAGATGACAGAGCATGTGTTCATGAGGTGGGGTCCCAAGAACCCCATGTTGAAAATTTGGAGCCAAAATTCAAAAAAATGGCTGAGATATCCACCTAAGGTAAAACCTCCCCATTTACGCCATTATATAGCTTACCAGCATTTCTTCATTTTGCAGTTCAGCTTTGAAGAGTCCAGACGCATCCCGCTACACAGGTGATCACAGCGCCGAACCTCCAGAGGTAAGTATGGGGTGAGGGTGGGTGCAGGGAGGTGGGGTGCGGTCTCAGGGGGTTGTTGCGGGTTGGGGGAGGGGGCACCAGGGACTACGAAGGACCGTTTTGTTTTTTTTACAGGGAAAAACAAAAAACGGACATCGAAGGACAGTTTTCTTTCTTTACAGGTGAACTAAAAAAAATGTTGGGCACACTGGGTTGAGCTCCCAGTGTGCCCATGAGTTTTTTAGGGAGGGATGTTGAGCACAGTGGGGTGGGCTCTCAGTTTGCCCCATGAGTTGGGGGTCTAATGCCGACGGAGATTGGGCCCCGTTGGCAAAAAAAGTGTGTGGGGTGGGGGAACATGCCAACATGGGGGACTGGCCACCCCGATGTCGGTATGTGGACTGTGTGTGGCGGACAGCAGAAGCCACCATGTTTATTGAAAAGTTTCACCAGGAAAGGCACATTGGGGAGGCGTGTCATCTGCTGCTGCATGACGAGCTTGTCTCTGATTGCAGCGACAAATTTTTCTTTCAACGTGGTGGCACTTTCCATAATTTCCGCATCAGCACTAACACGCTCGCTAATTGGGGGATGAGGGACGCACCTACTAAAGCGTGCCCTGCATTCGCCAACACTGACACACCACTCAATGTGGTACTACCGCAAGATGTTGCTTGTGCATGCACACAAGACAACATAAAAATGTCCCATCCCCCTACCTTCCTCCCTCTGCAATCCTTTCCTCCATCTGTGCTTTCGCTCTCCTCATTACCTTGCCCACCCCTCCTTCAGTCTCTGAAGGTAAAAGTCTATTCCAGTACCTCACTATACACGTCACAAAGCCATTTAGCTAAATCCTGTCACTGCGCTTTATAAATTTCGTCAGGGTAATCATCCCTCCCAGCGGCTTTACCGTTAAGGCAGGAACTTTGTTGCTTCCACAATTTCCACCTGTGTTACAAGGCAACTTACTTCCTTTGATAGTTGAGGAAGTCCCAGAGTCCTGAAAAGCTTTGTCTATCAGTCCCTGCTTATCAGGCAGTCTGGAGCTGTAAGCCTCTGTATAAAAGTCCTGAAAAGCCCCATGAATATCATTTGGGTGTATATACACACTTGCCCCTTTTATCTGTTGTTTTTCGTTATTGTCCATTTCCCTCTCTTTCTGTAACCCAAGTGCTGAAAGTCAGTCTGTCTTTTCTCCCCCTCCCAATATCACTGTCTAGTTCTGTATTCCGTCTTATAAGGATCCTATTAATTTCAAATTTCAGTTGCACCATACTCTGCAGTATGCTGTCTTGTGTCAAGGAGGACTGTTTGAGTTCTGCTCCAGTAACTTTAGCTGTTCACTTTTCTCCTTAAAGAGCCGCTGATGCTGTTGTGACAACTTTGAAGAAATGTAATATTCAGACACAATTCAGCTTATACTTAATACTTTGTTCTGTAATTCTCACCCATACGTCTTTATTACTAAGGACGTTTGCATGTAAACTGGATCACTGCCCTATCTGTTTTGGCTGCTTGCCTACACCTAATATCACAGTTCTGTTTATGGCATCACAATCTGTTGCTATGGACATAACTGTGATGCTACAAATAGGGGACTGTGATATCATGTTAGCATAAAGAGCAGATAATGCCTCAGGGACAGTAACTATCTTTCATACTGTCCTCAGTAATAAAGAAAAAAAAGGAAAGAATTACACGAAAGATATGAAATATAAACTGAACCATGTCTAAATCTCACTGTTTTTTAAGTTTTTCTAACAGTGTCAAAAGCAGCTGAAAAATTGGGCAAAAATTTGACCCTACCTTTTTTCACTATAAAAAATTCCAGGCATCTTCCAGTTTTATTTGGTGGTACAATTTTTTAAATTCCACCAAAAATACTGGTATGATGCCAGCCTGGTGGTGCTGAGGGTTGAGGCACTGGATGCCACACCTTACGCCACGTCAGTGACCCGGGTTCGGGAACAAGCCCAGTTCATCAGGGGTCAGCCGGGAGGGAGAGGATTGAGCGTCCGGAGGACAGCTCTCCTCTCTTGTGAGGAAGGGGGGTACTGGCTTAGCACTTGACTGGCCTCTGGCAGAAGCCAGAGGCACAGCAAGTGCAGCACATACAGAGAGGGTTGGACAGTGGTGGACATCAGCGGAGATGCCTTGACATCAGGGCGCGTGCCACTCCCCCAGAACAGGGAAAATGAAACCGAAGCGCCGAGAGGAAGGAGCGCCAAGCACAGACCCTAATGACTCTTGCCTGCCTGGCCACTGGAGGGACCCACCGAAACTTAAATTGTCTCGGAGTGTACGGGCCCCACCTCATACCTTTCTAGGGGGTACAGCCACGGCTCCATGGGGGTCCACCGAGGATCCAGATAAGGCAGTGAAGTGGGGCAGGTGCATGAGTATCTCCCAATAGAGCGGAGCTCCAGCGTGTGGGGGGAGAATAAAGAATAATTAAAAAATATATATATATATATATATATATAATGGTAGCATGGTAGTGCTACCATAGTTAGGGCTGAGGGGCCATTTACATGTTAAACCTAAAATGTTGCACCTTAATAACTTTGCAACCGTTCAACGGATTTGCCTCAAATTTGGAATACACGATCAAGAACCATACATCTTGGGATCTGCCAACTTCTGTACTGTTCGGATATACGGCTGCGAAGTTATTAAGCGTGATCTGCATGCACGTTTATGCTTTTTTGAATTTCTTTGCTCATCCCCACAGGTCGCACAGTTTACGCGACCGGTCCGAAAACTTCAGGGAACGTGCGGCCGTGGTTCCCAATGTACCTTTTGAAGATTTCATGAAAAAACATTAAACGGTTCAAAAGTTATTCAAAAAACAATTTCCCATTATAAGCCAATGGGAAAAGTTAACAAAAAGTTCAACAGTGTCGCAAACGCACTTTTTAGTGTCGTAAATGGCCCTAGTAGTGTCGCAAATCCACCATTTTGTTTTCAGTTGGTGAGCAGAAAAATGCTTGGCATTTAAATTTGGGACCCTCTAGCAACACAATTCTTTTTGTGTTTACCTAGTCGGACCCTGAGGATGCTAGGCATGTATTTATTTTGAGGTTAAACACCCTAGAAATATGTTTTTCCAATTACTGGAAAAAGTAGTGTTGCACTCACGAAAGTGTTGCAAATTTCTGAGAAAGCTTTCGCAAATCATGACACTACTTTGCGACACTATGCCCAAAATTACAGGAATTCTTTGCCACCCTGCTGCAAATGAACGGTTTGGCCTTTTGGGCTAAAATTGGAGGGAAGGCAGCCAACATCTCACATATGTGCCTTTTGGTGGTTTGGTGACAAAATATTGCATGGATGCAAAGTTACGGTACTCCGAAGTTGACACTTTTTCCCATAGACTAACACTGCGGCGTCCGCTGCATGACATGAATTCTTTGCCATCCTGCTGCAAATAACGGTTTGGTCTTTTACACTGAAATTTGGAGGGAAGAAAGCCAACATCACATAGATGTGCCTTTTGGTGGTTTGGTGAAAAAATATTACAGGGCAGCAAAGTTATGGCACTCCAAACTTCTCTTTTTTTTCCCATAGGATAACATTACGGCGTTCGACGCGCCTTTCAGGGCCCATATCTCGGAAACGGTGCGAGATACGGACTTTTCGTCAGAAAATGTTTAGCCCCCTAAGAGGGGCTAAGTACAAAATCAGTCAGGAAAGTCATAAATCATATGACTTTTACATTTTCTTCAGTACGGTTCCTGAGATATAAGCAATTTAGTATTCCAACTACTCATTTTCTGCTCCAAGACCCATTATTATGCATACATTCTTTGAACTCACTGTCTTTCTCTATGCAGCTTTTGGGGAAAACCAGCCTGTGCACTTACATTACTGTTACCCTTACCGCTTCCGCTTGCGGTTCCGTACCCGTTTCCCTTAACTGTTCCTGTCTACGCCACCATGTGCGTTATCCTTTGCGTTTTCATTTGCGCTTGCATTTGCATTATTTGTACCATTTGTGTCTACAGTACTGTTTCTCTTTCTGTTTCGCTTTGCGTCACCATACGCATTACCATTTGCGTTTGCGGGCACCGTGTTACTATGTGACAAGACATCACATGGCTGGGCCCCACGCTCCCGCCGCCGCATTACATTCACTATTTCTCGTTATCATTCTCAAAAAGAAGGGAAATTAGAGGCAAAAAACTCCGTTTAATGCATCAGTTAGGGTTGTTCCACAGCGAAAAAAGCGAAGAAATTCGATGTTAGGGTTGAAACCCCCCTTGCACCCCTCCAGCCCACCCCCCCAACCGGCATCAGGGTGCACGTTGAGGTCATCGGTCCTCTCACCCCATTCTCCTATTCCTCTGCTTCTTTCCACATGTGATGGGGTAAGAGTTAGGGCCAACGACCATAACGTGCACCCCGATGTCGGTTCGGGGGGTGGCTGGAGGGTGCAAGGGGTTTCAACTGCCTAATCAATTTCCTTTGTCACTGTGGAACAACCTAACTGATGCATTAAACGGAGTTTTTATATCATATATATATATATATATATACACACACACACACACACACACACACACACCGAGTATGAGTATTGTATAAAGGTTTTGAGTTTTTCTCATGAAAGAAAGATGGCCACCACATTTTACATAGAAATAGCACTGTACACCTGGCAAGGGTTAGGATAAAAAATAAATAGATAAATAAAAGACCCATGGTGCACAGAATAGGAGGTACCTAGACAAGTACATCTGACAAGTATGCTAGTATGTTTCAACTGTAGCTGAAACTAGCTTTTTTGGAAAAACAGGTTTCGTTGCACTGCTGCTTTAAGCTCTTGCACATCCTAAGATTCTTGAGAGCTGCACTGTACACAATATTCTAACTCCTCAAAAATGCATTTAAGGCTTCCCATAACATTTCACAATATTTCCAGAGTAGAATTTGTGTTAAAATAAATCTCTCATCTGTATATGCAACCGTTGCTTAAATTATTTTTTCCTTTAGAAGGCTGCCACTGCAATGCCACCTACTGGCAGATGCTGCAGAGTTCAGGTCCCACATAGGAAGAGAAATTACATATAGGATAAAGTATGGGGTGCAGTGTGTTACGAGAATTTAACACACACCCGAGTTATTGGATGGCACATAAACCCCGAGGGCGAAGCCCGAGGGGTTTATGATAGCCATCCAACAACGAGGGTGTGTGTTAAATTCGAGTTACACACTGCACCCCATATTTTGTTGTATATAATTGAAGGGTTCCGGTTTTTTCTTTGTTTTGAGATTTGTGACAGAAAGAATAAAGTGGAGTCTTACCTTGTATTGATGAAGTTGTTTATTTTGTAGTTGAAACACTAAACAGAAAGTTCAGCATGTAAATTTATCTAATTAAATTACTGAAAGAAGAAAGTTTAATAAGAAATAACTGAGATGTTCGTGGCGGTTTTCTGAAGTTGCAACGTTCGCTTTCAAGTGCTATAGCATTATGAACTGCAGAGGAAGAAAAAATTACTCACCTTAGTAATGTTGTTTTTTCTAATGGAGTCTTGCTATATTATGACATATGCAGTATAACCCCAGGTTAGAACTGCTCCGGAGGTGAAAGAGTTAACTTTCCATGCAGGGCATGGAATCTTGAGCGCGAGCTCGGCTGAACACTCTGTCTGTTGAAGCTCAAACTTAAACTGTCAGATCTTTACGAGCAAAAACTCACTAAGGTTCTGTGTGGAAGCCGTAAACCTACACTAGCCACTGGCTACTAACTACAAAAACACGTTTTGATCTTGATCCCAAAACAAAAACTCAAGTCAGGGGATTCAAGAAAGAAAAAATAAGCATAACACCTAAGCACCCTAAGAAAGGGTGAAAATAAAGTGGGCATCTATGAAGTGCCAACATTGCACTGCCCACCCACATCCCAAAAGAGGTTCTGAGAGGGGCAGGCTTGGGAGGTCATAATATAGAAGACCCCATTAGAAGAAACAACATTACTAAGGTGAGTAATTTTTTCTTCAAACAACATGAAGTCTTGCTATATTATGACATATGCAGACTACACAGTACCTCCATGGAGGAGGACAGAACCTACTTGGGAAATAGGCTCTGAAGCACAGCTGTGCCAAATTGAGCATCACTCCTAGCCTGGATATCCAGGGTAATGCTTAGTAAAAGTGTGAACTGTTTTCCAGGTAGCTGCTTGACATATCTCTAGGATAGGATGTCCCTGACAGCAGCCAGAGACGCAGCTGTACCTCTGGTAGAGTAGCCCTCAGGCCTGAGGGAGGAACCTACCCAGTTTTCATAGCAGAATTGGATACAAGAGACAATCCACCTGGCAATGGATCTTTTAGTGGCAGGTTTCCTTTACCAGCCTCACCATAAGTGAGGAACAATTGGAGGGATTCAAACCTGTGACCCTTGGTACGTTCTATATAGTAACTAAGGGCTCTTTTGACATCTAAACTGTGCAATCTCCTCTCATCAGAGGAGGAATGGTCAGTGAAGTACACAGGAAGAGACATGGATTGATTAAGGTGGAAGTCTGAAACCACCTTAGGCAAAAAACTTCCTGTTAGTCCTGAGGACCACCTTATCTCTATGAAAGGAGATAAAATCAGGCTCCACTGACAATGCCTGTAGCTCACTTATGCGCCTGGCGGAGGTGATGGCTACCAGAAGCACAGTTTTCCAAGTCAAATGCTTAAGCTCCGCTGAAGACAATGGCTCAAAAGGGGGTTGCATAAGCTGAGCAATGCAAATATTAAGATCCCAAGCAGGGGCAGGGTCCCTGAACGGAGGGTTGGTGTGAAGCAACCCTTTAAAAAACTTGGAGAACACAGGGTGAGCTGAAAAAAGAAGAGGGCTTACCTGCTGATAAGAAGACAGACACAGCTGCCAAGTGCACTTTTAGAGTAGCTGGTCTCAGGCCCAAGGAATTCAAATGCACCAAACAATCCAGGATCGTGGGCATGCCAGCAGATTCTGGGGAAATATGCTTACCAGCACACCATATGGAAAATCTTTTCCATTTTGAATTATAAGTAGCCCTGGTGGAAGGCTTCCTAGAGGCCTTCAATATATCCAATACACTTTGGGAAAGGTGAAGGTCAGCAAACTCTAACTCTTCAAGAGCCATGTCTTGAGATTGAGAGATTTGAGGTTCGGATACAAACTCTCCCCTGGGCACAGGTTAACAGGTTGTGATTCCTGGGAAGACACAGGGGACGATGGACTGCTAAGGACATGAGGAGTGGGTACCAGGGCTGCCTGGCCCAATCTGGAGCAATCAGGATCATCTTGCAGGGTTGAGATCTGATTCTGACTAGCACCTTGAAAAGGAGGGAAGGGGAAAAGCATAGAGAAACTTCCCTTCCCAACTGAGGAGGAAGGCATCCAGAGGACTAAGCCCAACACTGGGAGCCTGCAGCAAAAAGGGAAGTTGGTGATTGTCTGGGGCTGCAAAGAGATCTATCTGCAGGGTGCCCCATCTGGCAAATACTACCTCCAGTACTAGGGGATCCAGTGCCCATTCGTGATGGCCCTGGGAAATCCTGCTGAGAGCATCCGCTAGGACATTGTCCTTGCCTGGGAGGTGAACAGCCGTGAGGAGGCGTTCAGAGAATAAGCCAGAGACCACAACTTCATTGCTTCGGTGCACAAGGCCGTAGACCGAGTGCCCCCTTGCTTGTTGATGTACCACATTGTAGTGGTATTGTCTGTTCTGATCTGAACAACCTTGTTCTGAACAGATGTGGAAAAAACCTGGAGTGCTAGAAAAAATGCTCTGAGTTCCAGCAAATTGATGTGGAGCACAGATTCCTGAGGGGACCACAGCCCTTGGGTGGAAAGGTCGCCCATGTGAGCTCCCCACCCCAAGAGGGATGCATCTGTAGTAAGGGTCAAGGAGTGAGACTGGGGAGTGAAGGGAACCCCCTGTCTCAGATTGCTCTGATCCTGCCATCACTGAAGGGCCTGGATCAGGGTTCGAGTCACTGGGATCAACTTGGTTAGAGGATCTGTCCTTTGAGACCAAAAGGCTCTCAAATGGAACTGGATGTCCCTCATCTGAAATCTTGCTACCTGCACTACTGCTGTAGAAGCAGCCATGTGCCCCAGAAGCTGTAGAAAATGCCTTGCTGGTCGAGAGACCTGCAGGTTGAAAGAAGAGGCCAGAGAGACCAAGGTCCTTGCTCTTTCCAGAGGAAGGAAGGCTCTGGCTTCTTTTGTGTTCAGTTCTGCGCCTATGAAGGTGAGAAGCTGGACAGGCTCCAGAACTGACTTTGGAAGATTGAGAAGGAAACCTAGGGATGTCAATAGTTGCTGGGTTACTTGTAAGTGTCGTTTGACCTGTTCTGGAGACTGGCCTACAATGAGCCAGTCGTCCAGATAAGGAAAGATGGCAATCTTTTGCCTTCTTAAATGAGCAACTGCTACTGCCAGGCATTTTGTGAACACCCTCGGGGCCGAGGTGAGGCCGAAGGGCATTGCTCTGAACTGGTAATGGCCTGAGGGCAGTTCGAATCTGAGGTACTTTCGTGGAGCTTCTTGATGAGAACATGGAAGTAGGCATCCTTGAGGTCCAGGAGGCTAGCCAGTCCCCTGGCCTTAGAGAGGGTAAAATAATTCCCAGAGTCACCATTTTGAACTTTGGTTTTAAAAGGTGCTTGTTTAGATACCTGAGATCCAGGATGGGCCGCCATTCTCCTGTCTTTTTTGGGGTAAGGAAGTACCTGGAGTACAACCCTTTGCCCTGGTGTATGGGAGGCACCCTTTCCACAGCTCTGAGAGCCAGGAGGGAAGAAACTTCTGCTTCCAGGGCAAGTGCCTCTGATGGGTTTGCAGGTGGAAAAGACCTGGCTCTCATCTTTGGAAATTTTTTGAAGCTGAGAACCAGTCCCTGGCTTACTACTTCCAGGACCCACTTGTCTGATGTTAAAGACTTCCAGTCCTGGACAAAGTAAGCCAGCCTGCCCCCTACGGTAGTGGAGAATCGGCCCTGGCCACCCCATCAGGAAGCCTGTTTTGCAGGGGCTTTGGGTTGAGGGGTAGAAGCAGGCTTACTAGAACCCCTTCTGCCCCTTCCTCTAAAGAACCCCCTCTGGGCATAAGCAGAAGAGGAGGCCTGGGCTTGGTAAAAAGGCCTATGAAAAGGCCTGCCCCTGCCCCGACATGCTGCCTTTGAGGAGTGGCTTGCCTTTCTTTGGCCTGTGCACTCCTATAGGTGGTCCTATACTCATCCATTTTCTTCATATAATTCTCTGTCTGCTCCCCAAACAGAGAATTGCCCACAACAGGAAAATCCATAGCCTTAGACTGAGTATCCTGTGACAGGGCAGTACATCTGAGCCAGGCCATTCTGCGAAGAGACACAGACGTAAGCCATGACTCTTGATGAAACATCATTAGAGTCTACTGCAGCACCAATTGCACCTTGGATGCCTCAATACCATCCGCAGCCACCTGCTCCAGCTCCCCTGGCAAGCTGGTCATAGGCCTGTTTGCTAGGCCAGGACAGTATCCCATCTGGATTTCTGATACCTAGTTGCGTAAGCCATATAATTTGCCTGTCTGAGTCCCAAAGATGCTGCCATGTACTTTTTCTTTGCCATGGCATCCATCCTCCTGGAATCCTTTTCAGGAGGGTGAGAGGCTAGAGGAATATTAGCCTTGTCACAGGCTGCAGCCTGCACTACCCCCACATGGCTGCACCGCTGGGAGAGGAACTCTGTATCAAAGCCTGATAAAGCAAACCTCCCGTCCATCCTTTTATTCACAGGGAGGATAGAATGAGGAATTTTCAGAATTTTTACTGTCTGTTTCCTAAAAGATTTGTGCAAGGGAATAGACAGTCTCCTAGATTCTGGAATATCCATCATTTCCACAAAATCAGGCTCTTCTTGATCATCAACAGCTTCCTCAACAGGGAGCTGCAGAGTCTCAGCAACTTTCTTGTAAAACAAAAATGAGAAGGGGACTCAGATAGCCTGGGAGGGGACACCCCTGAGGGTCTGTCTGGAGAGATGTCCGGTTCAATGGGCACATCCAGACTTTCAAAATCACACTCACTCTCCTCATACCCCTCCTCCCCTTCCTCCGGTTCATAAAAATCCTCAAAATCATAATCTTGAACCGGGGGAACCGTCCGAACTGAGCGCTTCCCTAATGTTGTCGGTTCGGACAGAACTGGGAAAGAGACTGGACAATTTGAATAGCTTTGGCTATTTCCTCAGTGGTTGGAGAAAGAACTTTTGGCCCCAAACTAGCTGACTTTCTAGTCCTTTTAGTTGGAACCGGCTCCTCAGAGCTGGCTCTTCGTTTGCCCGAGGAAGTATCGCCCTGGTCAGAGGGCACTCCCTCAGGTTCGGTTGGAACCGAACCGGCTGGCCATCCAGGTCAGCGGACTTTTGGCCTCCCTTCCCTGAGCCTACCAACTCTTTTCCACGGTGGCAGCAGGAAAATTCTTACAAATCTGGCAGTCTGCACTGAGGTGGTCAAACCCCAGACAATATACACAAGTGGTGTGTGGGTCAGCCTTAGCAAAGGCTTCCCCACAGAGGCCACAATACTGAAACCCAGTGGGTCCAGTTTTTCTTTTGGGTTTCTCAGACATAGTGCCAGCCTAACCAAAACTTGCCCGTTAATGGCAATCCGCCAAGCAAGACTCTCTTATCGGTTCCCAACCGTGTCACAGGTCGTGGAAAAAACGTAATAAAATCCGTTTTTTAGAATCGATAAGAACCGGAACCACACTCTAAAGGACTAAAGTAATTTTAAACCTAATCTGATCGGTTCAAACCGAATCGAAAAGATGTTTACAAGTTCCACACAGAAGAAAATAAACAAAAGCCTATCTATTACTTACAATACCACAGACAGAGCTTGAATCGATGATTGCGGTTAAATTTCTCAAAATAAACCAAGAATTACACTTTTAAACCGACAAACGAACCGAGCAGCAGGAGGAATCTCCGGAGCGACTGTTCAGTGAGGCGGAGTAAAGAATCTGACAGTTTAAATTTGAGCTTCAACAGACAGAGTGTTCAACCGAGCTCGCGCTCAAGATTCCATGCCCTGCATGGAAAGTTAACTCTTTCACCTCCGGAGCAGTTCTAACCTGGGGTTATACTGCATATGTCATAATATAGCAAGACTTCATGTTGTTTGAAAGAGAAGGCTTGAAACGGAGATTACTTAGGGATGGTGGTAAAAGTGTTTACTGTGGCAATGTACAATTCTACAGAAAATGTTATATTTAGGTAATAAAGTGCTGTGTGGAGGCTTTACTGTGTTAAGAATATCTTCGTGAGAGTTGTCCGAGTCCTTGATAACTTGGATTCTTCGTTGTTTCTGTGGGTGTTGGTTCGATTTGTGGATATTAACTGTTACTGGGGTATGGAAAATGCAGGTGATCCCAAACATAGCCTGCATGTTACCGGAAGCCATTTCATCATGTTGGCTGGGTAGTGAGCTGTGGAAACCTCTCTGGCTGTGGTTGAGCAGCTTTGGATTTGTTTTTTTGTCAGGAAATGCAGTAAAACGGTAGATGATTTAATACAGGGGAAACGTGATTGAGGTGGTGAGTGACTGAGGGAGAAACGAACATTGAGAGGCTCAAGCTGTGTTGTGTCTGGAGGGCTTTTGTATGGATAGGCTCGAGCTGACTTTCTCTTTCTAGTGTTTTAGGATTGGAAGAAGCCGCGTGAATGCCGTAACACCTACTCAGGTGTTACGGTATTTAACACACGGCTTTTTCCATTGAAAAAAACGAAACCCAGTAATTATAGCATGATAGCAAACATATTTCACAAATTTCACTAGCATGTATCTTTGCTGCAGGGAACCTGAAATTACAAAATAATCTAGCACAGTCAGCCTGCTGGTGCAGAGGTAGGAAAAATTCCTTCATATTTACCGTAATTTCCTTTTCTGTTAGCTCCAACATTGTCACTGAGGAATTATTACATATGGGTAATGTGCTCTCCCACTGGGGTACTGGTACACCCCAAAATCAGTGACCTCAGCATAGCATTCTAAACACATGGAATAGTCCTGCTACAGCAATCCTCCAGTTACCTTTGTCAAAGCAGTATTTCAAAAACATACATAAATACCAATATCCATACCCCCAGGCAAGCTCTTCTAACAAACATCGCACATGAGAAGTGACGGAAGCCTACCTTTTCTTGAATGATGACCTTGGTATCCAAGCTGGTTAATCTTCCAGACTCACCCACAGGGTTGACAGATTGACTCTGCAATCTCTCTGA
Source organism: Neoceratodus forsteri (assembly GCA_016271365.2). NCBI lineage: Eukaryota > Metazoa > Chordata > Ceratodontiformes > Ceratodontidae > Neoceratodus > Neoceratodus forsteri. The sequence continues at coordinate 129,565,867 of JADMNL010000031.1, read as the reverse complement.
ATTTTCTCTGGAATTACACACACCTTACGGAAAAATTTCAATCTATACTGAAAAATATAAAATGCTATAACAAGAAAAAAACTTGAGTGGAAACCCAACTAGACAGGTTTCCCAAGTCCGCAAGTGAAGAAATCACAACCAGCCAGCCTACTGGCCCATTATGTCAAATAGAACGTCTGATACTGTGATGCCCATAGATAACCAATGAGTCCCAATACTTGCACAACTACAGTAATTATCTGCCTGGCAAAACATAAATATATATTGGGCAAAATTCTCCACGAACAGCTAGTAGCTACAGGAAGAGGCTCCCCTAACAATATTGGAGCTAACAGAAGAGGAAATTACGGTAAGTATGGAGGAATGGCTCCTTTCTTATCGCTCCATGCTGTCAATAAGGAATTATTACTTTTTTTTTTATTTCTTTTTAGTCAGGATTTTTACCACATACATACGTTGCAATATACACATTGTTTCAGTACTTACACTTTAACAGTAAAATAAAATCTGTCAGAAGGTCTCCATTTCCATTGGACTATGGCTTGATGGAATTTATATTATTATATGTAAACTTTATTATTGTTATTATATAAGGTGTAACCACTGCCTAGATTAATGTTATCCCACTAGTTTAAGTAGCATTATGGATACCTCCTACTTTCAGAAATTCTCACTATAAGCGAATTTCAGGTTCTGATAGAGCTATCTATTGTTTCCATTTCTGCCACTTTAATGTATGCGCTAGGGTACCACCGCATTGTTCTGCGTTGAAACTTTCAGACGTATATATATCCAACATTATCAATTTCCACTCTTTTATAGTTAGAACTTGATTCGTCATCCAACATCTTGTTATAGTTTTTTTTGCTGTGATAATGCAGATTGGCAGTATGGTTCAACCCCAGGCTGGAGTATGATCTGGGTAAATCCCCAACAGTAATTGTTCTGCTGTCAGTTCTATTGGTTCAGAGAATAGGTTGGATAGTTCGTCTTGAAAAGAAATCCAATATGGCATGAGGAGGGGACATTGCCAAAATATATGGCCCAAAGTGGCCAGGGTGCAACCACTCCCAGGATGACAGCCTCCATCCGCCAAACCCAACCCTCGGTCGCTACACAAACCTCCTGCAAGACCAATCTACTGGTCCCAAGATCCAGGACCACCCATGGACAGAGGTCCTTCTGCTACAGAGCTCCATCATGGTATAACTCGCTCCCTGCCCCCATCTCCGATGCCCCCACAATCTCCAACTTCAAAACCACACTTCGGAGCCATCTATTTAATACCTGCAGCTGCTCCTGTCTCTGAATGAGGCATAGCTCACTTCGTACCTGACAACGCTCACTGGGCGGCATTACTCCTCACTGCACACAACCTCACCCCATTGCCTACTGCAACTGTTATTATCCAGCTGTTTTTTGAGAGACTGTATCATTGTAACAAAACTGTATAACTGTATAAATGTATGTAACCACTTGTGCTTGCTAAGTTATGTGACTCGTATGCTGTAACCAAAAAAGTCTGTTCTGTGTGTCCTCAATGTGACAAGGTACCTTTGGAAATGAGCCTCTGGCTCAAAGATTGTAAACTGATGTACAAATAAACAAACATTTCCTCCAACACTTCCTGTATTCTACAGGCAGGTATTTTAGAAGAAAGGCAGGGGATCGGAAGAAACGGGATCTACATTTCCATGAAAATTTCCACCAGTAGGGGGAGATGACCAATTTTAATTCCGTCAGGGTGGAACGAGACCAAGACTCCAGGGAAATATCTGCATCTGGGTCCTTGTTCCAACCCTCCAGAATGGAAGCCGTTATAACTGGAAGTCCACTCATCAATTCCCTGTATATTAGTCCTATTATATGGGAGCCCAAGTTTCCTCTAGTTGCCTCTATAAAACATTTTAGTAAATCTGGGATTGGGGAGGGTAAACTAGATTGTATGTTTGAATTACGAAGCATATGATTTTGAATTTGAAAATACCGAAATCTAGCCAAATTAGAGAGGTGGTATTGAGATTGTAGCTTATCGAATGGGAGAATTCCCTCACCAGAGAGGAACTGGAAAACATGAGCAAGACCTAGAGATCTCTATTGGGAGAAAGAGTGGTCCATAAATATTGGAACAAATGATTCGTCTTGGGAAATCAATTTACAATATTCGTACACCCCGAGGACTGGGCTTGATCTTCTGATGCGTTTCCACAGCTTGTAGGTTTGGGAGGCAATCCCGGTAAATGCTGAAGGTTTAAGGGATCTTTCCTCAGAGGAAAATAGAATTCTTTTAATGTCAAAGAAATCATTTAGGTGGAATTCAATAGTTTTCCAGGGGGAAGTATAAGAGTCTGATAACCAATGTAACACTGTTCTTAAAGGCAGCCTGAGCATATAGGTTAAAATCTGGAAGATTCAGCCCCCCCCCAACGTGAGAGGGATAATTTTAAAATAGGGAGTCTGATTCTCGGGCGATTTTTTCCCCACAGGAAACTGAGTATCATTGTATTCCAAGATTTAAAGTAGTATTTTGAAGGGAAAAAGGGATTGTCTGTAGCAGGTATAGGATTCGTGGGAGGATGTTTGAGCGTATAATGGAAATTCTTTGCTGGAGCGAGAAGAAGGCGGTGGACCACCTTTCCAGATCTGCTTGGATCTGTGTCGTAAGGGGCTCGTAGTTGCTCATTTCCGGAACTTTCAAATCAGTTGAGAGGTACAGACCCAGATATTTTATTCTTATAGAATGCCATTTGAACAGGAAAATCTTTTTAAGTTGTTGGTTAGGAGAAAAGTTAAATGCCAAGATCTCTGTTTTGTTTATATTGAGTTTAAAGCCAGATATTTCTTTGAATAGGGATAAGATCTCCCATGCTGCCGGAATTGACTGAGAAGGAGTCAATAAGGTCAACAACACGTTGTCAGCGAACATGCCGATCTTATATTCTTGTTGACCTATCAGGATTCCTTCTATTTCCGGAGTGTTGTGGAATCAATAAGGAATTATTACACATGAATTCTAAGAAGCAGAACCTATCTTCAATAGGGTGGGGGGAGAATATTGCCCCATATATATCCCATATGTACGGGATTTATCTGTTAAAGAGCTGGTGACATGTTCAAGAGAACTTTAACAAAATATAATATTTAGGCACTATCCAGCTTGTATTTCACACTGGTGCCTGTATTCCTCTTCCCCTATTATTTAGTAGTGAGGTCATTTGCATGAAAACAGGATCTTTGCTCCTGAAGAGTTTATCTATTCCTGCTTTCTCCTTACCTGAAGTCATAGGAGCACTGCTTGTGACATCACAGTTACTCCCATGGCAACAGACTGTGATGTCACAACAGAGAATTATGACTTGATATAGGGAGTAAGCTATAGAGGCAGATGAACTCAAAACGAACTGTAAGGGACAACAAACATGTATTTGTACACATTTCTTTAGTACTAAATTATGGAGAGGAGAAATATATAAAATATAAATGGAATGCAAGCAGAATTGTACCTAATTATTATGTTTTTTTAAAGTTTTCTTTGCGGCATCAATAGCTCTTTAACCACTAATTCTGCACACAAAGGCCACGTTGGCAGACCTCTGGACATCCAGTCTGTAGGACTTTGCGAGTCTGTATATGGAAAACCACATTGCTGTTTTTCAAAGTTCTGAAACCAAGAACATCCCCCTCTCCGCAAAGGAGGCCCATGCCCTGGTGAAGAGTGCTCTGATAAGAGTGTGGGCCTTCTTTTCTATTAAATATGCTTTTGTGATGCAACTGACTGAAATGTATTCTGATGCCTTCGACCTTTCAACCTGTCCTTGTTACTCTGAACAGAATTGACAGTCTTTCTGACACTCTGTTCTCTTCAAATATGTCCTGACTAGCCAGTGCAAATTCAGCGTATGAAATTCTTTCTCTTTTGGATCAGTTAATTTTGGACAGAAAGCTGGCAGTCACTCTTCCTGTTGACAGGGAAGGCTGTGAGAACCTTGAACCCAAAGCCTGGGACTGTCCTCAACACTACCCTGGCCTTACTTTGACCCATCCCTGCATTATCATGTAAGGTTTCCTATGCAAAGGAGCCTGGAGCTCATCAATCCTCCTAGCTACGCAAAGCACAATCTGAAAAACACACCCTATGGGGCAGAATGTGGTACCCTGCCTAGGGAGAGCAGCACTAAGCTCGAATCCAATGGTGGGACTGTGAACAGACTAAAGAAAAAACGGATGACTTCTACTGACTGCTCTGAGAAAATGGATGACTACTGTGTTAATCCCCAAAGAGATCCCATAGACAGCCTAAACAATACACCAATAGCAGACACCTACTCCTGTAATGTGCTCAACGTTAGACCTTTGCCCAGCTCTGCTTGAAAACCATCCAAGATCTACAGTATTGTAGCCTTGGTGGGCTTAACACCCCTAGCTGTGGGCCAGGATGGATGAAGATCTGTGGCGACGCCTCTTCGTAGAGTGTTTATGACTCTTTCTTGGCCATTCGGCCGAAGGGGTTCTGGACCTCGATCGAGGAAGCCGACCCATTTGACCGGGAGACACCGGTGTCGGTGAAAACCGAGGGTCCGGAACCGTTTCCTCGATGGGGACACCAGTGGGCTGGGTCTCCCCATCCAGAAAGACAAGGACCGGAGTCCTTTCCAAAGGGTCGTCGACTGGGATCGGCAACAGAGGGTCGATTGGGTCGAGAGTAATCTCAGCCTCATCGGCCATTTCCTCGGTCCCCTGGCCAGACGGGAGGTCCGAAAAGCCAGCGGCTGAGGATGTGATCTCGACCGAAGTCGAGACCACGTGCTCTTGGGACTCGGACCTTTCTCGGTCCCAAGAATGTCTTCGCTTGGACGAAGACTTCAGGTCCTTATCCCTCTTGTGAGGGTGAGAGGAGTGCGAGCCCGAGGGCGCCTCACCCCTGGTGGGGAGAGACTGGCACAACTCCTTGAAGGAGCCCATAAAGGTGGAGCCAAGGTTGAGCGGAACAAAAAAGCTTTGATTGGCCGAAGCTTGAGCTGCTTCCTCCTCGAATGCCTTCATTTGCTCCAGCTCACCAACTTTGATTTCACCGACGGGTTCCTTTTCTCCTGTCTCCCCAGTTTTAGGTGTGCCTTGCGGTTGTCCAGGACATTGGGATGGAAGGCCAGGCAGAAAGCGCAAGACGAGGTGTCATGTCCAACACCTAGGCAATAAACGCACGTTAGGTGGGGATCGGTGCACAACATCTTCTGGCCGCAGGTACACCGGCGAAATCTGGGGGATGACTTATCCTCCACGTCCGATGCGCTACAATCGGAATCACTAACTCGAATGAGTTTTAAAGTTAGTTTCGGCAAAAACCAACGCTTTGAATCCAGCGCCTACGAATTGCTGAGAGAGCACGAGGGAACCTGTATCTTCCAACAGAAAGGAAGATCTGGCGTCATGGGGCGGAGCCGAGGTATTTACCACCCGGGTGGGTGGGAGGAGCCAGCTTGAAGACTTCCGGCAAGATTTAAAGAGGAAAGGGACATGCCAAGAAGTGTGGATGAACAACATATCCACGCTCCTAGAAGAAGATGTTTCCCACTCTTATCACAAGTCACTGAGGTGGGCACTTTCTTTGGGGTCATCAAGGTGTCTACCACATTCTCAGAGAATCCCCTTCCTCTGTAGTCTTTCCAGGAGCCAGGCTGCTACCTGCATCGCCTCTTGATTAGCAGGCAGAGCTGGACCCTGCTCATGCAGGTCCTAACCTATCACAAGTCAAAATGGTGGATTAAAGTCAGACTTTACCAGATCTGATAACCACAGCCTTCTTAGTCACTCCAAGTGACTGGAAGAAAACCTCCTCCTTATAACAGAAACCTGCACAACCCTGAGCACCAGTTAACACAACAGAAACAAATACAGTCCTTTAAAATCCTACACAGCATCCACCGCTTCTGTCCTCAGACACTGAAACCAAATGACAAACCTCAGCAACTAAGCATTCTCCCTTGATGCAAACAATCAATCCAAGGCTGACCAGATCTTCTGCCCAGCAGGTCCAATACCTCTGGATTCCAGGACCACATGCCAGGTTGGACCTTCTCTCAACTTATCTAGTCGATCTGACCATTCCATTCCCTTGCTGAATGTAACTGCCAGGGGGCAGCATACTGTCCTCCACCCACTGAATTAGCTTGGTTCGCTTCTAGAGTATTCTTGTGCTTCTTGCGTCACCTTGACTGTTTATGCAAGCCACAGTGACGGCACTGTCCAGCCTCACCTTCACCCCCTGTGACCGAATCGAGTCCCGGAAATGAAAGAAGGCTAGACACGCTGCACTCAATTCTGAAATCACTGATACTAAGGTTCATATTAAGGAGGAACAGGAGTGATAAGGCTGTTATGCTCACATTGCTAATAAAGTATAATAAATTAATGTACCACAGTTCAGGAGTTTGTCTAGTTTGTGTCTGCATTCTGTCTTGTTTTTACTAATTATTATGTCTGCTGGTAATGCATTCCACGGATTAAAAATAAGCTAGGCAACAAAATATTTCCTTTTAATTGTTTTGAATATTTGAGCAGTCAATTGAAGCGGATGTCTTCTTGTGTTTTTGTTTCAAGTTACATTGGTTAAGAGATATGGGTCTAGCATTATTTCATGTAATGTTTAGCGGTCTCCCTTTAAACGTCACTGTTCTAAAGCCATTAGATTCAAATGTTCCAAGTCATGTTTCATATGGTAGCTCTCTTATACTGCTGATAGCTCTAGTTGCCACTTGTTGGATTTTTTATACGTTCTCTATGTCCCTGCGTTTATAACGTACTTAAACAAGGAAGGTGAAATCAAGATGAGGGCAGATGTGTGCTCTGTAAAGGGGAACTACAACTGCCTTCTTCCTAGATCTTATGTTTCTTTTAACTGGCCATAGTACACTGTTAGCACAAGTGATGGCTTCAGACGTCTGGGTTGTTTGGTCAAATTTCTCAGTTATGACAATGCGTAAGTCCTTCTCATTAGTAGTCTGTAACAATACTGTGTCACACAGGGTGTAAGGATATATTTTATTCTTATTTCCCAAATACATAAAGTACAGTTACGTAGGAACTTACTGTAACAGTAGATCTTCTAGAGAGGTTCCTTCAGTAGGTCATCACATATAGGACTGGTGCCACCTGGCGTTAGCCCGCATGGCAGACTTTTCTAGCAATACCTGACGGGGGACCGCCCACCCGATGTCACGTGACTGATGTCAGCGTGACTGTATATAGTGAGCGGTCCCCACACCCACCCTCTAGTTCTCCCGTCAGAGCCAGGAAGAGGCTTGACAGCAGGAGCGAACAGGATTTGGAGTCCCTGTAAAACAGAAATGAGGGAGGGAAAAATATGTCCTACTGAAGGAACCTCTCTCAAAGATCTACTGTTATGGTAAGTTCCTATGTAACTGTACTATCTTACTTCCAGAGGATTCCTTCACTAGGTCATCACATATAGGACAGAGTCCCAAGCAGTCCTTCTAAGGAGAGACCGAGAGAAACGAGGGAGGAGGAAACCTAACTCCCAACGGAAAAAACTGAAATCCAAAATGGACTCAGTCTTAGGACAGAAGGCTCTGTAGGACGGCAAGGCCAAAGCCAGCCCTCCGCCTAGAAGCAATGTCCAGACTGTAATGCTTGGTAAAGGTATGGACAGAACTCCAAGTAGCAGCAGCACATATGTTGGCTGCAGAAATGTTCCATAGGAAGGCCGCGGAGGCAGCCATGCCCCTGGTAGAATGACCTCTGATAGAACCCAGCAGAGGCTTTTCGTACTTCTGGTAACCGACTCTATTGCAGTTGCCTAACCACTTAGACAGGTCCTGCTTAGAAACCGGTTTGCCCTTCGATCTCGGGGCAAAGAAAACAAACAATTGGTCTCAAGAGCGGAACTCTTTGGTCCGGTGAGTGTATCACCGAAGAATCTGATGGACGTCCATTATATGAAAGAATGCCTCACCTCTGTTAGAGGGGGATGGATAACACACCGGAAGCTCTACTGATTGATTCAGCGTGGCTTCTGACACCACCTTGGGAAGAAATTTCGGATGAGTTCTTAGGACCGCCCGGTCCCTATGGAAAATCAGATAGGGCTCCTTGCAGACTAGAGCGTAAAGTTCAGAAATCCTTCGGGCTGACATGACAGCCACAAGAAAAAGCGCCTTCCAAGACAGGAAGCGCAAATCACAGCTCATAGCCGTCTCGAAAGGAGGAAGGGTGAGCTTTTTCAAGACAACGTTCAAGTCCCAAGGCGGAGATGGGCTGCAGATGGGGGTTTCAGATGGAGAATCCCTTTCAGAAAGGTTTTTGACACCTCCAACTGAGCCGTGGGTTTACCATCCAGTAGCTCAAGGTACGCTGAGATAGCCGAGATATGGACCTTCAAAGAAGAGTAGGACAGACCGGAGTCTGATAAGTGAAGGAGGTATTCCATGACTTGGCGGGCCAAGCAAGAAAAGGGGTTCCAACCCTAGAGGTCGCCCAAATGGAAAACCGCTTCCACTTCATGGCATAAGTGGAACGGGTAGAGGGCTTTCTAGCCTCAATGAGGACTTGAGCGACCCTGGAGGAAACCCCAAAACGGGAGATAGCTATGTCTGCAGGAGCCTCGCATGGAGATGCAGGGTCCTGAGCCCCAAGTGCAACAGTCAACCTTAATCCTGGGTCAGGAGGTCATGAAACACTAGAAGTGGAACCGGTGGTTTTCTGGAAAGCTGCTGCAGCAGCAGGACCCAGATCTGTCTCGGCCAGAGAGGGGCGATGAGGATCATCCTTGCCTTCTCCGCTAGAAGCTTGAGAAGAACCCACTGCAGAATGGGAAACGGAGGGAATGCAGACACAAATTTCCCTGTCCAAGATAGAGACAATGCATCATTCTAGAAAACAGTGTGCCCTGGAACGAGAGAGCAAAAGCTGGGAAGCTTTGCGTTGGATTCAGAGGCGAAGAGGTCGATTTCCAGACACCCCCAACGTTGGAAGATGGATCCCACCACTTCCTGATGCAGTTCCCACTCGTAAGCTAGAGTCTGAGATCTGCTGAAACTGTCTGCCAGGACGTTTAAAATGCCCAGAACGTGCATGGCCACGAGGACCAGATGGTGCTGGACTGCCCAGTTCCACACCTGCGACGCCTCCCTGCACAGGGGGTACGACTGGGTTCCTCCTTGTTTGTTGATATACCAAACTACCGACCTGTTATCCATTTGGATTAGCAGCGATCCCTTTGGAAGTAGGGCCTGAAAGGCCTGTAAGGCGTAGAGGACCACCCTCAACTCCAGAACACTGATGTGCAAAGAAGTCTCCACGCCGGACCATAGTCCCTGGGCTTGGTGCTCCCCAAGATGAGCTCCCCACCCCATATTCGAGGGATCCATGGTGAGGTTAGCTAGTGGTGCAGGGCTCTGAAAGGGAAGTCCCACAGAAAGATTGTGAGAATTCATCCACCACTGCAATTCTTTCTGTACCACAGAGGAGACCAGAACCGGATGGTCCAGGTCATCCAGGAGCTGATACCACTGCACCCGCAATGACCACTGAGTGACCCTCATGTGAAGTCTTGCTAGGGGAATGGTTGTGATGGCAGCCACCATCAGGCCCAGAAGGCGTAGGACCTCCTGAGCTGGGATGGTTCTGCAAGAAGCCACCTTGGAGGCCTGAGAGATAAGGGTCTCCACCCTGTCTGGAGGCAAGAAGGCTCTGCACTGGACCATATCCAGAACTGCCCTAATGAATTGAAATCTCTGGGCAGGGATAAGGGATGACTTGGGAACAGTGACTGTGATCCCTAGTCTGCTGAAAAGGTCCAGGGTAAAGGTAAGAGCCTCCAACAAAGAATCCCTGGATGGGGCTGAAATCAACCAATTGTCCAGGTAAGGGAAAACCGCAATACCCCTACAGCGTAGGAACGACGCGACCACTGCCTAACTCTTGGTAAAAACCTGTGGTGCCGCAGACAGACCAAAAGGGAGTGCTCGGAACTGGAAGTGTTTCCCTTGGAAGCGAAAGCGCAGGAATCGGCAGTGGCTGCGGAAGATGGGGATGTGCAGGTAGGCATACTGCATATCCAGTGCGCAGAGCCAGTGGTTCTCCATGAGGAGAGGGAGGAGGCTCTGGAGTGTCAGCATTCGAAATTTTTTGTACTCGACAAACAGATTAGTTGACTTAGGTCGAGTATGGGTCTGAAGTCTTCAGTCTTTTTTTGGAACCAGGAAAAAGTGGGAGTAAAATCCCTTTCCCCTTTGCCCAAAGGGGACCTGCTCGATTGCTTCTTTGAGCAAGAGCAAGTTTACCTACTCGAGAAGTAGGAGAGCTTGGTCCCGAGAATAAGAAGACTTTTTTGGTAGAGTTTCTGGAGGGATTTCTAGAAATTCTATGATGTGTCCGACGGACACTAGTTGCAGGACCCATTCATCGGAGGTGATCGCTCTCCACTCCTGTGTGTGGTGGGCGAACCGCCCCCCTACCTGCTCCCCGTCGCGAGACTGAGGAGGTAGTGGGGCTAGGGAGTCAAGAAGTGGAGGGACGTTCAGGGGGAGGGCCCCCTGAACGTCTCTGATTTTTGGAGGCAGGAGGGGTGGCTGTACCCGTGGCCTTCCGCTTCCCTTGGCGGTGCGCCTGAGTGTTCTTTCTCTGCCTCCAGGTCCTTTTCCGAAAGGGCTACTGCTGTTGTTGGGAGCCCGATCGGTACACTGACCTCACAGACCTAAGTGCAAGGCCCTTGTGCTGTAGGTCTGTGACAATGTCTTTGGTGCCGCCACCAAAAAGTACTGAGCCCCTAAAAGGGGCGTCCTGAATTGCCGACTGGACTTCGATGGCAAGTCCAGAAAGGTGAAGCCAGGAATGCCATCTAAGGGCAACGGCAGTTGCCGAGGTCCGAGCCACCGAGTCAACTGAGTCATAGGTGGCGCGTAAGGCATGCCTACACGAAACTTTGGAGAGGCAGAGATCCTTGGCAAGTTCCTCCTTCAAAGGCGAGGGGTCCATGGACTGGACTAGTGCTTCTAGCCTGGCCAAGGTAGCCTTTTGATGGGACACCATGTGGGCCATGTAACTGAGGGACCGAAGGGCGCACGTGGCCGACGAGTATATCTTTTTTCCGAACTGGTCCATCTGCCTCGACTCTTAGTCAGGAGGAGAGGTGCTCTTGTGCTTTGGTGTTGAGGAGTGATCATGAGCCGCAGAGATGACCACAGAGTCAACCTTACGCTGAACCTTCAGGAACAGGGCATCCTTCGGTGCCCGGTAAAGTCTGTCCGCCCATTTGGGGACAGCCGGGAGAGTATGAGGCATCTGCCAGATGGTAGTGGTGAGGTCTTGATGAGTGCCATCCAGGGAGGAATGGGGACCGGAGACAGAGATTCTAGGTCGAGATGCTTCCACCAGTCTCTGTCTCATGGGGTCCTGTTCCTCCGACTCCCAGTCGAAGTAATCCTTCATGGACCTCAACAGATCTGAAAAGGCAGGGTCCTCTGGTGGAGACTCCGGGGACTCCATGCCTTTCGTGTCTTCAGGGTCCTCTGGAACCTCTCTGAAGAATCGTACGCCCCCTCTGAACTATCATTATCCGCCTCCTCGGCAGGACAACGTCTAGTATCCGGGAAGGAAACGTCCTGCCGAGTCTTCCCCAAGATATGGCCAATGGTGATGGAAGAACTGCTCGGAGAAGGGGACCTGGGAGACTGCAGTTGTGGGTCTCCAGGTCCGAGACCAACTCCGACCGTGCCCCCTGCCACCAAGACTGGATTAAAGCCTTGAACTCTGGGGTGACCGGAGGAGAAGGGGGAGTGGAGGAGTAGGCAGAGGCTGAGGGGGAGGAGGAGAAGAAGCAGGAACCGGTGGAGTGCAATAACCCTAGAATCCCTAAACGTTCAAGCAGGGAATGGATCCAGGGTAGAACTGCCCAAAATTACTCCAGTCCTGAGTGGGGGCCCCCGGGTAGTAGCCCCCAGGATACCCTTGCGGGTAATGCGGGACAGTTCGAGGTCTGGTATAAATCCCAGTCGTCAGATCTGGCGTTGGGGGTACCCATGTCGGACCCGCCGTAGTATACATAGGTAGAGGGTCCGGCATCGTGACAGCCCACATCAGGGGAACTGATGTCAGAACCAGCACCACCCGATCCAGCGCCAGAAGGGGGTCCGGCGTCAGAGGGGCCAGCGTTGGATCTGGACGAAGGGGGACTGGCGGCAGGATCTGATCCAGCATCGGGGCCACAGGCAGAAGCCGGACAACCGGTCCCGACTGGGGGACAGTCGTCAGGACAACCGGCGTCAGAGTCGTCGGGACAACCAGCGTCGGAGGTGCCGGAAACCCGCCAGAAGGCGGAGAAGAGGCCTCTATAGTAAGGCCAGATGGCCTAAGAGGAGCCTACTTCTCCTTGACCCTGAGAGGGGAAAGCGGAGCAGACCCCGAGGCATCGACAGATTCGAGGGGCTCTCCATTTTCATCGCCGGAGGTACCCGCCGGGGAACTGGAGGGTACGGGCGAGGAAGGAGGAGGAGGGAGAGGGGCTTTCTTCCTCTGGTTCCGCCGGACGTCGGGTGAGGCGCCATCAGGCCCCGACGGGGGAACCGCACCCGTGCAGTTGTCAGGGACGGCCGACTTATCAGGTGGAGTCAGGCGGGGGGGAGAGGAGCCCCCAGCCGGCTTATCGAATGGTGCCAGGCGAGTAGCCATAGCCTCGGTAGTCGTCTTACCGGCCACTGCACAGTCCCCGGAGGAGCCGGGGGTGGACTTATCGGCCGAGGCACTGCGGTCGTAGGAGGAGCCGACGGCTGACTGACCCGCTGTGGGTTTACCAGACTTACCATCCTTGCTGAGCGGCGGCTGGGCCTTGCTCATCGAGGGCCTGGCGTCGTCCGAGGAGCGCTCCCGCTCCCTAGATTTCTCCTTATGTTTTTTAGAAGGAGAAGCCTTTTCAGATGAAGAATGTCTAAGCCAATCCATCTTCTTCTCAAGGGAAGCAAGGTGGGCTTTTAACAGATGGGCCACCAAAGCCTGTTGTATCCTCTTTTTTTTGCGGCCTGGTTAAAGGTCTGGCACTCAAGGCAGGAGGAGACCGGATGGTCAGGGCCTAAACAGAGGACGCACTTGAGGTGACCGTCTCTGTGCGGGATCTGCATGCCACAGGACAAGTACTTCTTCTTTGGTGAAGACATCAATAATAAACACAAAATAGCTGGAAAAATTAGCGATGGATATTCTGACGCAAGACACTTTCTCGACGATCGCTATATGGAAGTCAGCAATGCGACCGACACGAGGCAACGGCGGGAAAGAACTGGAAGGCAGGCATGGGGACCGTCCACTATATACAGTCATGCTGACGTCAGTCACGTGACATCGGGTGGGAGGTCCCCCATCAAGTATTGCTAGAAAAGTCTGCTGTGTGGCCCGATGCCAGGTGGCGCCAGTCCTATATGTGATGACCTACTGAAGGAACCCTCTCGAAGTAAGATCTTCACATTTGTCGGTGTTAAATCTCACCTGCCATTTAGTGGCCCAAACTGTTAATTTATCTAGGTCTTCCTGAATTTGTTTTTACGATCAGCTGGTGTGAAACATTTATCTCCCAATTTCGTATTGACAGCGTATTTGATTGACCAGAATATTATGTCCTACATTAGGTCAGAAGAAAAAATTACTCACCTTAGTAATGTTGTTTCTTCTAATGGAGTCTTGCTATATTATAGACATTAGCAGTTTGATCCAGCTCTAGAACTGCCCTGGAGTGAAATGGTTAAAACCATTCCAAAATAGAATTTTGGCACGAGAGCAGCTCTATCTGTGTCATTTCAAACTTGAACTGTCAGATCTTTACGAGCCAAACTCACTAAGGTCTGTGTGGAGTTGTAACCTACACTCAGCCAAATGGCTACCTAAATAATAACAACCATTGATGGTCCCAACACCCAAGACTCAAGTCAGGGGACCAGAAATACTAACACCATTCTAATAATATGAAAATGGAACATAAGTATAATGAAAACACACACGCGTACATACACACCCCCAAAGTCCCAAAGGGACAAAATGCTAACAGGACATAAGTAGTGCCCACACTAAGTTGCCCGCACCACACCAAGCAGAGGTTCTGAGAGGGCAGGTTGGGGAGGTCTATAATATAGCAAGACTCCATTAGAAGAAACAACATTACTAAGGTGAGTAATTTTTCTTCAAACAACATGAAGTCTTGCTATATTATAGACAATATGAAAACCACAGCAGTACCTCCATGGAGGGAGGGCAGAACCTACTTAGGGAATAGGCTCTGAAGAACAGCTGTGCCAAACCGAGCATCTCTCTGGCCTGACATCCAGGAGTAATGCTTGGTAAAAGTGTATACCGCTTTCCAAGTAGCAGCCTGGCAAATCTCTAATAAAGGGATATCTCTGGCAGCAGCTAGAGACGAGCTGTACCCCTGGTAGAATGAGCCCTCAAACCGGGGGCTCTGCCCACTTTCTGATAACAAAATGGATACAAGAGACAATCCACCTGGCTATTGATCTCTTAGTGGCAGGTTTGCCTTTCCCAACTTCACCATAGGTAAGGAAAAGTTGGAGGATTCGAACCTGTGACCTTTGGTACGTCTATATAATAACTAAGAGCTCTCTAACATCCAGGCTGTGCAACCTCCTCTCACCCGAGAGGAGTGATCAGTGAAAATACTGGAAGGAGATAGATTGATTAAGATGGAAATCTGAAACCACCTTAGGCAAAAACTTCCTATTAGTCCTAAGGACTACCTTATCCCTGTGGAAAGAAATAAAGTCAGTCTCCACTGACAAGGCTTGCAATTCCTTATCGTCTGGCAGAATGATAGCCACTAGAAGAAAAATTACTCACCTTAGTAATTGCTTTTCTTCTCATGGAGTCTTGCTATATTAGGACTTATTGCAGTTAGCCACTGCACTTGAACTGCCCCGAGAGAAAGAGTTAACTCCAGAAATCTGAGTTCTAAAGCGCGAGGGCTTATACCAAAGTTTCTATCTGGGCAGTTTCAAATGAAACTGTCAGATCTTTACGAAGCTAACACTAAGCAACAAGTCTGTGTGAAAAGCTCTACACTAGCCAAATGGCTACCTACTAGTAGTAATAACAACAATATAAACAACAATAGAACAACAATAACAATAATAAGAATGAATAATGGTATCATTAGTTTTCCCCCCTGACAAGCACTATTAGGAACCCCCCCTTCCCCCAAAGACTCAAGTCCAGGAAGGGGGCCAACAAATCACTCAACCAGAAAACCCTAGTTCCCTAACCCTAAATGAAAGAGGGTGAAGGGAAGAACTACAATGGCATGACACAGTGCTTGCACTAATTTGCCACCCCCACCCCAGTAGAAGTTCTGAGAGGGGCAGGTTGGGGGGGTGGTCCTAATATAGCAAGACTCCATGAGAAGAAAAGCAATTACTAAGGTGAGTAATTTTTTCTTCAAACACCATGAAGTCTTGCTATATTAGGACTTATTGCAGATTACACAGCAGTACCTCCATGGAGGAGGGTCAGAACCTACTTAGGAAATAGGCTCTGAAGCACAGCTGTGCCAAAAACGAGCATCTCTCCTGGACTGAAATCCAGGGAATAATGCTTGGTAAAAGTGTGAACTGTCTTCCAAGTAACAGCTCGACAGATTTCCAGAATGGGAATATCTCTAGCAGCCGCTAGATATGCAGCTGTACACCTGGTGGAGTGAGCCTCAGTCCTGAGGGGGCTCTCCTACCTAGTCTTTGATAACAAAAATGGATACAAGAGACAATCCACCTTGCAATTGTCCTCTTAGTGGCAAGTTCCCTTTGCCAACCTACTCCTAAAGTAAGGAAAGAGTTGGAGGATTCGAACCTTGACCCTTAGTGCGTTACAAATAGTAGCATAAGGCTCTTTGACGTCCAAGCTGTGCAGTCTCCTCTCACCTGAGGAAGAATGCTCAGTGAAAATCCTGGGAGAGATGGGTTGGTTCAGGTGGAAACCTGAAACCACTTAGGGACAAACCCTGTGTTAGTCCTAGGGACTGTCTTATCCCTGTGGGGAGAGAAAATCTTCTTCCACTGCCAGGGCCTGTAGTTCACTTTTGCGCCTGGCAGAAGTGAAACCACCAGAAAAACATTTTCCAGGTGAGAAGCTTGAGCTCTGCTGGGACAGAGGTTCAAAGGGGTTTGCATTAACTGAGCAATGCAAACATTCAGGCTCCATGTAGGAGCTGGTTTCGAAAAAGGAGGGCTGGTGTGAAGCAACCCTTAAAACTTGGAAAACACAGGTTGAGAAGAAAATGAAGCAGGCTTCCTGCTTGCAGAAAAACAGAGACAGCTGCCAGAGGAACCCTTAAGGTAGCTGGCCCAAGACCTAAGGAATTTAAAATGGACCAAAGTCCAGAAAATGGGCAGATAAGCAGACTGTGGTATAATCTGCTTCTCAGCGCACCAGACTGAAAACCTGTTCCACTTAGAATTGTAAGTGGCCCCAGTGAAAAAGCTTCCTTGAAGCCTTTAAAATATCCATGACACCTTGAAAAAGGTGTAAATCAGCAAATTCTAACTCCTCAAGAGCTGCCTTGAGAAGGAGGAATTTGAGGTTCGGATACCACACTCTCCCTTGTGCAAAGGCCAGTAAGTCGTGGACTCTGGGCAAGCTCAGGGTAGGGTGGACTGTCAAGGACAGAGACAATGGGTACCAGGGCTGTCTGGCCCAGTTTGGAACAATCAGAATCGCTCTTGCAGGGATGAGATCTGATTTTACTAGTACCCTGAAAGAAAGGAAAAAGGAGGAAAGGTGTACAGAAACTTCCTTTCCAATCCAAGTGAAAAGCGTCCAGGGGCTGATCCCAGCACTGGAGGCCTCAACAAAACAGAGAAAGTTAGTGGTTATCTGGGGCTGCGAAAAGATCTATCTGAAAATGAGCCCCATCTGGCAAGGACTGAACCCAGCACCTGAGGATTCAGAGCCCAATCGTGATGGCCCTGAGAATCCTGCTGAGGCATCCTGCAGGGCATTGTCCTTCCCTGGGAGGTGAACTGCTATCAGGAGGTGTTCAGGGAGTAAGCCAGAGACCACCACTTCATTGCTTGGTGCACAAGGCTGATGACGCAGTGCCCCTGCCTGTTGATGTACCACATTATTGTGGTGTTGTCTGTCCTGACTTGAACTACCTTGTTCTGGACAGAAGCTGAAAACTCCTAAGAGCTAGAAGACAGCTCTGAGTTCCAAAAATTGATGTGGAGCAGAGATTCCTAGGGAGACCACACTCCCCTAGTGGACAGGTCGCTAAGCGAGCCCCCACCCTAACACAGGAGCATCCGTGGTGAGGGAATGAGGAGGACCCCTAGTTTTAGATTGCTTTGATCCTGGCACCAGTGTAAGGCCAGGACTGGGATTGGGTCACTAGAACCAATTTGGAAAGGAATCCTCCTTTGGGACCAATAGGCCCTCAGATGGAACTAAATGTCCCTCATCTGGAATCTTGCTCCCTGCACTACAGCTGTGGAAGCAGCCATGTGCCCTAGTAGTTGTAGCAAATGCTATGCTGGTCAAGAGACTACAGAGTAATGGAAGATGCCAGGGCAAAGAGACTGCCTACCCTTTCAGAGGGAGAAATGCCTGGCTAACTTTTGTGTTCAACTCTGCACCTATGAAAGTTAGTACCTGAACTGGTTCGAGAACTGACTTTGGTAAATTCAGCAGGAATCCCAGAAAGGTGAGAAGCTGCTGGGTGACTTGCAAGTGGGATTTTACTTGATCTGGAGACTGACCCACTAAGAGACAGTCATCCAGGAAAGGAAACAAAGCAATCCCTTGCCTTCTTAAAAGAGCCACTACCACAGCTAGAATTTCAATACCCTTGGCGCAGAGGTAAGGCCAAGGGCACTGCCCTGAACTGGTAGTGGCCTGAGGGTAACCTGAGGTACTTTCGGTGAGAAGGCCTGATCAAACATGAAAAATAGGCATCCTTGAGGTCCAGGAAAGCCTGAGTCCCTGGCCTCAGCCAGAGTTAACATTTTAACTTTGTTTTCAAAAGATGCTTGTTCAGGTACCTTAAATCTGAGATGGGCCGCCAATCTCCTGCCTTCTATAGGGTAAGAAGTATCATGAGTACAGCCCTTGCCCGGTGGCAAGGAGGGACCCTTCTACTGCTTTGCAGTTCAGAGAAGAAGAAACCTCTGCTCCCAAAGCAAGGGATTCGAAGGATTTGCAGGTGGACCTGTCTGGCTCTATCTTTGAAACTGTTTGAAGCTGAGAACCAGACCTATTACTTCCAGAACCCACTTGTCCGAGTTAGGGACACCCAATTCTGGCTGAAATAAAAACCAACCTGCCCACTGGTATAGGAGAATCGGCCCTGGGCACCCCATCAGGGTGCCTGCTTGCAACAGTCTTAGGCTAAGGAGGGGACGGTTTACTTGTGCCCGCTCTATCTCTGCCTCTGAAGAGACCCCTCTGACGAAAGCAGAGGAGGCCTGAGCCTCTACCTGGGCACTTTTGTAGGTAATCATCCCTGTTTTCATATAGCTTTCTGTTTGTTCCTCAAACAGAGAATTACCCACAACAAGAAACAAATCCATAGACTTTGACAGAGTATCTTGGGACAGATTAGTGCATCTGAGCCATGCCAACCTCACGGAAAGCTACAGAAGTGGTCATGACCAGAGAAAACAAGATTAACACCAACAGCAGTATGAACTTGAACTTAGAGGCTGGTGCCATTAGCAGCCACCTGTTCCAACCCGCTAGCCAGCTGGCCATGGGCCTGCTTGGCTAACTTCTGTCTGCGTCCCACCTAGATTTTCGAAATCTAGCCACATAAGCCATACAACTTGCCTGTCTGAGTCCCACAGAAGCTGCCATATACTGTTTTTCTTGTCATGGCATCAATCCTCCTGGAATCCTATTCAGGAGGATGTGAGACCAGGGAACTAGCCTTGAACAGGCTGCAGCTTGTACCACACCTACATGACTACACTGCTCAGTGAGGAAGTCTGTAACAGAGCCTGACGAAATACACCTTCTGTCCATTTTTATCTTACAGGAGGGACAGAAAGAGAATCTTATAAAATCTTTGTTGTTTACTTCCTAAATGACTTATGCAAAGGAAAGACAACTCCTAGCCCATCATTCCTACATAATCAGGCTCCTTTACTCATCCATAGCCTCCTCTAAAGGAAGCTGGGGGATTCTGCAAGCTTTTTGTAAAACATAAACTGAGAAAAGGACTCAGACAGAAAAGGAGGAGATTCTAAAAGTCTATCTGGAGAAAATGTCCGCTTAAGTGGGCACGTCTAGACCCTACCAGCCACACATGTATTGATCAAATTTCCTCCTCCCACTCCTGTGGTTCATAACAATTCCCTGAACCACTGGAACTGAACGAGCCACCTTTTACCAACTGTAGATGGTTCGACAGGACCTAGAAACAGTGACTGGACAATCTGTATGGCTTAACTACTTCTGCAGCAGTTGGAGAGACAATCTTGGACTCCAAACCTACTGATTTCTCTCTCATATTCATTTTTTTTTTTTTTTTTTTAAACTGGTTCCTCTGAACCATCCTTTTGCCCGAGGAAGTCTAGCCCTGGTCAGAGGGCACTCCCTCTGGTCCAGTGGGTACTGGACTGGGCTGGCCATCCGGGTCAGCAGACTTTTGGCCAATAGTTCCCTGAGCCGGCCCTATCTCTTTTCAGGGTGGCTGCAGAGAAATTTTAAACACCTGGCAGTCTTGACAGGAGGTGGTCAGACCCCAGACAATAAACACAAGTGGTGTGTGGGTCAGCCTTGGCAAAGGCTTCCCACAAGCATCACAGTGTTGGAACCAGTGGGCCGGTTTTCTTTTGGGTTTCTCAGACATAATGCCAGCCTAACCAAAAACTTGCCCTTTTTATGGCCGTGCCAGGCAAGACACCCTTATCGGTTCCTAACCGTTTCACGGGTATTTGAAAAAACCCTATTTAAAATCAAGGTTTTTTTAGAACCAATAAGAACCGGGTACCGCACTCTAAAAGCCCAAAACTTTAAAACGTTAAAATTAAGCAAACCGATCAGTTCAAAACCTAACCGATAACTAAATTTCCACACAGACTTTACATTTTGTACTTACGGTTTACCAGATAGAGCTTTAACCGAAATGCGGTAAAATAATTACTTTTTGCCGGTTCAAATGAACCGAAAATACTCGCTTGAACCGAGAATCCCGAAACCCCTCCCAATCCAGAAGAAGGGCATCCAGGGGAACTGAGCCCAGCACTGGAGGCCTGCAACAGAACAGAAGAAGTTTGTGATTGTCTGGGGCTGCAAAAAGATCTATCTGAGGGATGCCCCACCTGGCAAAAACTATCCCCAGCACTTGAGGATCCAGGGACCATTCATGATGGCCCTGGGAAATCTCACTGAGGCATCCGCTAGGACATTGTCCTTCCTGGAAGATGAACTGCTATGAGAAGTGTTCACCGGAATAGGCAGAGACCACAACTTCATTGCCTCGGTGCACAAGGCTCGAAGACCCAGTGCCCCCTGTTTGTTGATGTACCACATTGTTGTGGTGTTGTCTCGTTCTGACTTGTATCACCTTGTCGTGGGCAGATGCAGAAAAGCTGAAGAGCTAAAAAGACAGCTCTGAGTTCCAGCAAATTGATGTGGAGCAGAGATTCCTGGGGACCAAACTCCTGAGTGGAAAGGTCGCCCATGTGGGCTCCCAACCCAGAAGGGAAGCATCTGTAGTGAGAGGCAAGTCGTGAGAAGGGAAATGAAGGACCCCGCTCTTAATTGCTCTGATCCTGCCACCACTGGAGAGCTAGGATCAAGGTTTGAGTCACTGGGACCAACTTGGAAGAGGGTCTCTTCTCTGAGACTAAAAGGTTCTCAAGTGAAACTGAATGTCTCTCATCTGAAATCTGGCTCCCTGCACAACAGCTGTGGATGCAGCCATGCCCCAGGAGCTGCAGAAAGTGTCTTGCTGGTCAGAGACCTGCAGAGTGAAGGAAGAGGCCAGAGCCACTAAATTCCTTACCCTTTCTGGGGAAGAAGGCTCTGGCTAGCTTTGTGTCAATTCTGCCCCTATAAAGGTGAGTACCTGGACTGGTTCCAGAACCGACTTTAGTAGGTTGTTGAGAAAACCCAGGGGAGCTGAGAAGCTGCTGGGTGACCTGCAGGTGAGATTTTACCTGTTCTGGGGACTGGCCCACCACAATGAGCCAGTCGTCTAGATAGGGAAAACAGCAATCCTCTGCCTCCTTAAGTGGGCCACTGCCACTGCTAGACACTTTGTGAATACCCTTGGAGCAGAGAACAAGGCCGAAGGGCATTGCTCTGAACTGGTAATGACCTGAGGGCAGTTCGAGATCTGAGGTACTTTCAATGGGATCTTCTGATTAGGACATGGAAGTAGGCATCCTTGAGGTCCAGGGAGGCTAGCCAGTCCCTGGCCTTAGGGAAGATAAAATCATTGCCAGAGTTACCATTTTGAACTTTGGTTTCAAAGATGCTTGTTCAGATATCTGAGATCTAAAATGGGCCGCCATTCTCCTGTCTTTTGGGTAAGGAAAGTATCTGGAATACAGACCCCTGCCCTGATGCAGGGAGGAACCCTTTCTACTGCTCTGAGCTAACAGGGATGAGACCTCTGTTTCCAGAGCGAGGTCTCTGAAGCACTTGCAGGTAGAAAAGTCTGCTTCTCAACTTGGGAAACTTTTGAAGCTGAGAACAGACCCTGGCTTACCACTTCAGAACCCACTTGTTTGAGGGTTAAAGAAGCCCAATTCTGACTGAAGTAAGCCAGCCTGCCCCCACTGGTACAGGAGAATCGGCCCTGGGCACCCATCAGGGTGCCTGTTTATAGGAGCTTTAGGCTGGGGGTGGGAGCAGGTCTGCCACCCTCGTCTGCCCTGCCTCTGAAGAAGCCCCTCTGAGCATAGGCAGAGGAGGCCTGAGTCTGGTGAGAAAGGCCTGTGAAAGGCCTACCCCACACCCTGGGGCATGCCTTTGAGGGTGGCTTGCCGCTCCTTAGCCTGGGCACTCTTGTAAGTAGTCCTATATTCATCCATCTTCTTCATGTAATTCTCTGTCTGCTCTCCAAACAGAATTTCCTACCCAGGAAAATCCATAGCCTTAGTCTGGGTGTCCTGTGACAAACTAGTACACCTGAGCCAGGCCAACTTCGAAAGCTACAGATGTGGCCATGACCCTAGAGGAAACATCATTAACATCCACAGCAGCATGAAACTGAACCTTAGAGCTTCAATGCCATCAGCAGCCACCTGTTCTAGTTCACTAGCCAGCTGGCCATGGGCCCTCTTGGCCAATGCATAACAGTATCCCATCTAGATTTCTGATACCTAGCTACATAAGCCATATAATTTGCTTGCCTGAGTCCCTAGAGGCTGCCATATACTCTTTTTGCCATGGCATCAATCTTCCTGGAATCCTTGTCAGGAGGATGTGAAGCCAAGGAATATTAGCTTTATCACAGGCAGTAGCCTGAACTACCTAACATGACTGCATTGCTGAGAAAGAATTCTGTATCAGGGCCTGACAATGTATACCTTCTGTCCATCTTTTTATCTACAGGAGGCACAGAATTAGGAGCTTTATAAATTTTAATTGTTTGTTTCCTAAAAGACTTATGTAAAGGAATAGACAATCTCCTAGACTCTGGAATATCCATCATTTCTACAAAATCAGGCTCCTCTTGCTCATCCACAGCCTCTTCTAAAGGAAGCTGGAGGGTTTCAGCAACTTTTTATAAAACATAAAATGAGATGGGGACTCAGACAGCATAGGGGAGATTCTAAGGTCTGTCTGGGGAGATGTCCCGTTCAATGGGCACACCAGACCTTCCCAGCCACATTCATACTGTTCATAATCCTCCTCCCCCTCCTCTGGTTCATAAAATTCCTCAATATCATAATCCTGAACCACTGGGACTGGACGAACCGACCTTTTACCAGATAGTGGTGGTTCGGACGGACCATGAGACAGTGACTGGACAAATTGTATGGCTTTTACTATCTCTGCAGCAGTTGGAGAAGGAATTTTGGACTCCAGACCTGCTGATTTTCTTGTTTTCTTTACTGGAATTGGTTCCTCAGAACCAGCTTTTCTTTTGGCCGAGGAAGTCTGGCCCTGGTCAGAGGGCACTCCCTCTGGTTCGGTTGGCACCGAACCGGGCTGGCCATCCGGGTCAGCGGACTTTTTGGCCTCTCGTTCCCTGAGCCTGCCCAATCTTTTTTCCAGGGTGGCTGCAGGGAAATTCTTACATACCTGGCAGTCTGACTGGAGGTGGTCAAACCCCAGACAATAAACACATGTGGTGTGTGGGTCAGCCTTGGCAAAGACTTCCCCACAAACATCACAGTGTTGAAACCAATGGGCCGGGTTTTCTTTTGGGTTTCTCAGACATAATGCCAGCCTAACCAAAATTCTGCCTTTATTGCAGTGCCAGGCAAGACACCCTTATCGGGTTCCTAACCGTGTCACGGGTATTGAAAACCGTAATAAATCAGTTTTTTAGAACCGATAAGAACAGAACCGCACTCTAAAATAGAACTTTTAGTTTTAAATGAGTTTAAACCCACTGATCGGTTCAAAACCGAACGATAACTTACAAGTTCCACACAGACAAAACCTTCATTTACTACGGTTACCACAGATAGAGCTTGAACCGAATGGTTTGCGGTTAAATAAAACTATTCTCGGTTAAATCCAACCGAGAAAACACTTTAAACGAGATATGAACCGAGCAGAAGGAAATCACGGAGGCGACTGTTCACTGAGGCGGAGTAAAGAATCTGACAGTTCAAGTTTGAAATGACACAGATAGAGCTGCTCTCGTGCCAAAATTCTATTTTGGAATGGTTTTAACCATTTCACTCCGGGGCAGTTCTAGAGCTGGATCAAACTGCTAATGTCTATAATATAGCAAGACTTCATGTTGTTTGAAATAAAGATTTTACAAAGTAGGGGCCCTAGTACCGATCCATGCAGAACTTCTCTAGATATGTTTTATAGTTACATGATGTATGTATGACCTCTTATTATCACACACTCTTGTCTGCTGTTTAGCCAGTTAGCAGTCCAGTTTATTAGCCTCTAATGTTTTCTTCTCAGTCTTCTGTATTATGGCAGTGTGGCACAAGGTTGAAAGCCTTAGAGAAATCCAAGTATATAATATCACAGTGTTACTTTATCCACAATACTGCTCATTTTTTTCACAGAAGCACAGCATGTTGGTTACGGAGGATTTCCCTGGTGTAAATCGGTATTGTTCAAGGTCCATACTGATGGTAGAGCTGACTTTATTTTTAATAATGCCTTCCAGCATTTTCTCTGGGACTGAGGTTAGGCTTACCGGCCTGCAATAATTGTTATCACATTTTCCGCCCTTTTTACGTTTGCTTGCACATGCGCAAGAAACATTTCGGCACAGCTTAGGAGAGAAGCGGTGTTTTGCAGGTGCGGCACTGTGGGGACCAATGGCCCCAGTGTCTTTTGAGGCTTGGCCCACTTTCCCCAATGCGGTGGCACACTGCTGCTAACACTAGTTCAGCCAGCGTGCCACCACCTTGAAACGTTTTCACCACTGCAATCAGGGGCCGCCTCATCACTGCAGCGTCAGCCATTCCGCTGCAATGAGGGAGCGACCAGTCATTGCAGGGTGGTACCTTGCCATCCACATGCCCCCGACCCAGTTCAGTTGACGACAGGGAGCCCAGTCCCTAATGGCATAATGTCCCCATCCCCAAGTTTATGTTGTATGCTGAAGGGGTGTCCAATCCCCCTCGGCATCATGCGACCCCCCCCCCAACAGTCTTTCTTTGCCAACGGAGCGCCCAATCTCCATTGGCTCAGTCCCCCTTCTCAGTTTAATTTGTCCAACAGGAAGCCCTCCCCCGTCGGCATAATGTCCCCACATTTTTGTCCGCCGGTGCCCAATCCCCTCGGTTCTTGCCCCAACTCAGTATGTGCCGATGGGGTGCACAATCCCGTCGGCTACAGCCCCCAAAAACACTCAGGTGGCAGCGGGAGCTCACCAAAGCGTGCAAATACTGAAAAAAAAGCAGTCACGTTTTTTTAACCCTAAAACAGAAAGCGGTCCCTCGTTGAGTCTGTGGCTCTCTCCCCAACCCGACCACCCTCTGCAAACCCTGCCTCCCCCACACCGCCACCCCATACTTACCTGTGGAGCCCAGCAGCGATTTTTGGTGGACCGGGAACACATCTGCACTCTTCAAAGCAGACCGCGAACTGAAGAAATGCCGGTAAGCTGTATAATGGCATAAATAGGGTCTTTTCAACTTTGGTGCATATCTCAGGTGTTTTTGGGAATTTTGGCACCAAATTTTCAACATGGGGTTACTGGTACCCCTCTTCATGAATTCAGCCACTGTCATAGCGTTATTCGGTCCCGAAAGGAGATTTTGCGGTCACTGCGCAGAATCACCTTTCGGGACTGATTAACGAAACGACAGTGCCAGTGTTCATAAGGTGGGCTCTCAAAAGGCCTATGTTGCAATTTTGGCGAAAAAATCAAAAAATGACTGTTTTACAAGCGTCGTTCACGAGTTTCCAGCTCATTCGTAACTTCACAATTTGTAATATTTTCACTCCAGATTTTCAACATTGGCATTTTTCCACACCTCCTTATGAACAGTACAGCTGTCATTTTACACATCCTAGCTGAAATGTGTTTTCGCACTTCCAGCACAGAATAGCGCGGTCGCTGTGGGAAATCAGTTTTCGGGACAGATCAAGAAAATGACAGTGACACTGTTCATGAGCAGAAGTCCTAAAATGCCTATGTTGAAAACTTGGTGACGAAAGTCCATAAAATGACTGTATTACAAGTGTGCGTTGCGCAGTTTCCATGCACCGTTGTATCTTTGCAAATCTGTAATATTGTCAAGACAGATTTTCAACACCAGCATTTTTTCACACCTCCTTATGAATAGTACAGCTGTCATTTTTCATATCCTGGCCGAAATGTGTTTAGCACTTCGGCATGAGAATAGCATCAGTCGCTGTGAGATATCAGTGTTTGGACAGATTAAGATCAAAGCAGTCAGAGAGTAAAGGCGAGCTCAGCGGACTCTGTCGGGACTGCTGCGGATTTCTTTGTGGGCAGAAAAAGGCGTAGCGCAGGTGGGAGTCCTGTACAAGGGCAGCCTGCAGCACCAGGAGAAACAGAACAGAGTGAGTGAGGGAGGGTGAGCAGTTCAGCAGACTCTGTCAGGACTGCTGTGGATTTCTTTGTGGGCAGAAAAAGGCATCTGAGCAGGGGCCCAATACAAGAGCAGCCTGCAGCTGGGAGAAACAGAACAAGCGAGTGAGAGAGGGGCGATCGGAGCTTAATGGAGCTCTGTTGGGACTGCTGTGGCTTTCTTTGTGGGAAGAAAAAAGGCGCCAAGCTCAGGCAGGAGCCCAGTACAAAGGACAGTCCACAGCGCTGGGAGAAGCAAGACAGGCAGTGAGAGAGGGGTGGCTAGGCTCAGCAGACTCTGTCGGGACTGCTGCAGATTTCTTAGTGGAGCAGAAAAAGGCGCCAATGCAGGCTGGAGCCCAGTACAAAAGGGCAGTCTGCAGCACCGGGAGAAACAGAATGACAGAGTGAGAGACGGGGAGTGAGCGAGCTCAACGGAGCTCTGTCGGGACAGCTTTGAACTTCTTTGTGGGCAGAAAAAGGCACCGACGCAGGCAGGAGCCCAGTACAAAAGGGCAGCCTGCACCACCAGGAGAAACAGAACAAGCGAGTGAGAGAGCTCAACAGAGCTCTGTCGGGGTTGTTGCGGATTTCTTTGTGGGCATAAAAAGGCGCCAATGCAGGCTGGAGCCCAGTACAAAAGGGCAGTTTGCAGCGCTGGGATAAACAGAATGACCGAGTGAGAGAGGGAGAGGGAGCAAGCTCAATGGAGCTCTGTCGGGACAGCTTTGAACTTCTTTGTGGGGAGAAAAAGGTGCCAATGCAGGCAGAAGCCCAGTAAAAAAGGGCAGCCTGCACCGCCAGGAGAAACAGAACAAGCGAGTGAGAGAGGGGGAGTGAGCGAGCTCAACAGAGCTCTGTCGGGACTATTGCAGATTTCTTTGTGGGCACAAAAAGGCACCAACACAGGCAGGAGCCCAGTACAAAAGGTCAGCCTGCAGCGCCGGGAGAAACAGAACAAGTGAGTGAGAGAGTTCAACGGAGCTCTGTCAGGACTGCTGTGGATTTCTTTGTCGGCAGAAAAGGCAAGAGCCCAGTACAAAAGGGCAACCTGCAGTGCCGGGAGAAATAGAACGAGTGAGTGAGAAAGGGGGAGTGAGCAAGCTCACCAGAGCTCTGCCGAGACTTCAGAGTTGTCCACCCTCTCACCCATGGTCCTCTGTGGTCCTGTATTACAGCAGGGTCTCCGGGGTGGAGACAAAGCAATGATTGGATACTTTTAGAATTGCTGTAATAATACAGATTTAGTTGTTCTCTTTCTTTCTCTAACTGAGCTCAGTACTGAGCTATACTGTTAGGATTGCTGTAATAATACATATTTATTTGTTCTGTTTATTTCTCTAACAGAGCTGAGTAATACTTGGGAGTGCAATAGGATTTCTAACTGGGCTAGGTGAAACTATGAGAGCTGAGAACAAAAAGTATGGTAGCGGAGGGGTGAAAAACAGACAAGAAGGCTTTAGGATTGCTTCAGTAATACAGTATCTAACGGATGAGTTTTGAGACTGAATTAACCCGGTCGGCAAGGGGGCAGTAGGAGGACTAGTGTGCATGTGGGGGGGGACCAGAAATTTGAGTAAATAGGGGCCTAACAGTTGAAGTAGGGTACAGAAGAAAAAGTTACTTACCATAGTAACCTTGTTTCTCCCGGGGGATACTCCAATATTCATAACTCTTGTGCAGTGTGCCTTTAAGATCAGAATGCCCAGAGATGGAATGCTATGCAAATGAAGGAATCATTGGCATGAGCCACTTTTCAAATGCTGCCACCTATCAACTGCCTACATTCTAACCCTCAGATTTCGTGGATGCCTGCAAGACAGGGCCCAAAATTTAACTATGGCAAATATTAATTTTAAAATTCCCTAGCTAAAAAAACTCCAACTGAAGGAAGACATGAAAAGTAAAAACTTATCATTAAGAAAAAATCCCACACACACACACACACACACACACACACTCTCCTTATGTCAGAATCACCGGAAAAAGGAGAACAATGCAAAAACGTCTTAATAAAAGGAAAAGTGTGGCATGCAAACACTATGGACCAGCATGGAATACAGAGGCCAATGGTTCTTAAAACGGGAAGGAGGGAGGGAGAGTCATGAATAATGGAACAACCCCTGGGAGAAACAAGGTTACTATGGTAAGTAACTTTTTCTTCTCACCCCAGGAATACTCCAATATTCCTAACTCTTCTGCAGACTAAAAAGCAGTACCTTTGGAGATGGGAAGAACCTATTTTGGAAACAGGCACTGTAGTACAGCTGTACCAAACCTGGCATCAGCCCTTGCCTGCATATCCAAGCTGTAATGCTTGACAAATGTGTGTACTGTTCGCCAGGTTGCTGCTTTGCAAATATCCACCAAGGGTACTTCCCTTGCAGCTGCCAATGTTGCAGCTGTACCCCTTGTGGAATGGGCTCTAAGCCCTGCTGGGGCTTCCTTTCCCACCTTAGAATAACAAAATTGGGTGCACTGAACAATCCAGTGAGAAACTGACCTTTTAGATGCTGGGTTACCCTTTCCCATATCCCCATAAGTGAGGAAAAGCTGAGTTCTGTCCTGCCTATGGGGCTTAATGGCTGTCATGTAGTAGCTCAATGCTCTCTTGACATCAAGGCTATGTAACCAGCGCTCACCAGTAGAAGAGTGCTCAGTGAAAAACACTGGCAAAGTAATGGACTGGTTCAAATGGAAGTCTGAAACCATTTTGGGAAGGAATTTCCTATTTGCTTGAAGGACTACCTTATCCCTGTGGAAAGCAATGTAGTCCTTTTCGATACATAAGGCCTGAAGCTCACTAATTCTTCTAGCCAAAGTGGTGGCCACTAGAAACACCGTTTTCCAAGTGACATACTTCAAAGCATCTGACAACATAGACTCAAAAGGGGGAGCCATGAGCTGAGCAATGCAAAATATTAAGGTCCCAAACTGGCACCGGTTCTCTCACCAGTGGGTACATATGTGAGAGGCCTTTGAAAAACTTTTAAAAAATTGGATTTGATGCTAAGGAAACAGGCTTACCTGCTGAAGCATAGGCAGAAACTGATGCTAAATGAACTTTCAGTGTAGCAGGTTGTAAATCTAAGAAGTGTATACAGACTAGGTAGTCCAGCAACCCTGGCACTCCTACCTGGGTTGGCACTACACTCCTGTTAGAGCACCAAATGGAAAACCTCTTCCATTTTGCAGCACAGGTTTTCTTAGTAGAGGACTTTCTATATCCTCTTAAAACATCCATAACTCACTCGGAGAGATGTAAACCAGCATACTCTAGGTCCTCAAGAGCCAAGCTTTGAGCCTGAGTGACCGGAGGTTCAGATACAGGAATCTGCCCTGATTGGGGATCAAAAGACTGTGCCTCCTGGGAAGGTATATTGGTTGCTCCGCTGACATGGACAGTAACAGCGAGTACCATGGCTGCCTGGCCCAGGCTGGGGCTATCAGGATCATTGTTGCTGGCTGAGACCTGAGTGTAAAACAGCACCCTGTATACCAGGGGAAATTGGGGGAATGCATATAGGAATTTCCCTGACCAATCCAGGGTAAGGGCATCTAGAGGAATTGTGCCCACTACAGGAGCTCTGCAACAGAACTGAGGCAAGTGATGGCTCTGATGAGAGGCAAAGAGATCTATTTCTGGAGTGCCCCACCTCCTGAATACAGTCTATACCACTTGCCTGTTCAGGTACCATTCGTGATGGTCCTGATTGATTCAATTCACCGAGTATCTGCCAGAACATTGTCTTTGCCTGGCAGATGAATGGCCTGTAGGGAGGACCCCAGTGAGTAAGCCAGGGTCCAGATTTTCATAGCCTCCGTGCAAAGGAGGCTTGATCTTGCTCCCCCTTGTTGTTTATGTAGTACATGGTAGTAGTGTTGTCTGTCCTGACTTGCACTACCTTTCCCTGTATCAGTGGTTTGAAAGTGTGCATTGCCAAAAACACTGCTCTGAGCTCCAACAGGTTTATGTGCAGGAGAGCTGCTGCACTTGACCAAGTGCCCTGGGCAGTGTGCTCTGCTAAATGAGCTCCCCAGCCCAGGAGAGATGCATCTGTTGTGAGAATCACTGAAGGGAGCTCTTTTTGAAAAGGAACCCCTTCTCTGAGGTTGGTTTCCTCTTTCCACCATTGAAGAGCTTGAATAAATGTTTTTGTTACACGAACAAGCTTTGACAGGGAATCCCTCTGTTGGCACCAATGAGTTCTTAAGTGAAACTGGATGTCCCTCATCTGAAATATGGATCCCAGCACTGTACCTGCTGCAGCTGCCATGTGGCCCAGGAGTTGCAGAAACTGCCTTGCCGGCCTTGGGACACTGAGCCTGAAAGAGGCTGCCAAATGCAGGATGCTTTTTGCCCTGTCTCTGGGCAAGAATGCTCTGCCCACTTTGGCATTAAATTCTGCTCCTATGAACTGCAGAATTTGAGAAGGAATCAGAACTAATTTTTCCAGGTTTAAAATGAACCCCAGGGACTCCAGCAAATGTTGAGTGAGTTGGAGGTGCTCTGTTAGCCGTTGTGGTGAATCCCCCACCACTAGCCAGTCGTCTACGTAGGGAAATACTGAGACACCTTGTCTTCATAAGTGTGCCACTACCACAACCAGACACTTTGTGAACACCCTTGGTGCTGAAGTGAGACCGAAAGGAAGAGCTGAGAACTGATAGTGTCCTGATTGGAGTCTGAACCTGAGAAAATTTCTGTGAGACTCCCTTATAGGAACATGGAAATAGGCATCTTTTAGGTCCAATGATGCCAACCAATCCCCTTTTCGGATTGCTGGCAGAATCAGAGACAAAGTTACCATTTTGAACATTGGCTTTGTTAGGAATTTGTTGAGAACCCTGAGATCCAAAATAGGCCGCAGCTCTCCATTTTTCTTTGGTGTAAGAAAGTACCTTGAGTAAAGTCCTTTCCCCCTTTGATTCAGTGGCACTGGTACCACTGCCTTGAGAGAAACAAGGTGTTTCACCTCTTCTTCCAGCCTTCTGCTTTCTAGGTGGGAAGCTGGTTTGAAAGCTCTGTTTCTTTGAACAGGAGAGGACTTGAAGTTTAGGGACAGGCCATGACCCACTATCACCAGAACCCACTTGTCTGTGGTGATGGTTTTCCAGTTGTGAAGAAAATGAGTCAGCCTGCCCCCTACTGGTAAGGGAGAGGCAGCCTGAACGAAGGAGTCAGGGATCCTGTTTAGCCTGGGACTGAGACTAGGTACCACGGCCTGGCACCTCTTCTGCCCCTACTCCTAAAGTACCCTTGCTGTGGGTTTTGGAGTGCTTGAGGGAGTACCATGGCCTGGTAAAAAGGCCTGGTATGAAGTTGTCTGCCCCTACCTCCCTGCTGAATGGTCTAGAGGAAGTGGAGGGTCTTTCTTTCGTAGAATTACTAAGGAAGGTAGCCTTACACTCATCCACCTTCTTCATGCAGGCCTCTGTATGGCTGCCAAATAAAGACTTGCCCTCCATAGGAAAATCCAGAGTCTTATTCTGAGTATCCTGTGTTAGGTTTGTGGCTCTTACCCAAACCTTCTCTGTGCGATGGTATTTGCCATCCACCTTGCAGCAGTCTCATTGCTGTCTGCTGCCATCTGGAACTGGTATTTGGCAGCTTGCAGGCCAAACCTAGCTGTTTCTGCTAGGTCTGCCGAAAAAGGAGGTGATGCTTTTTCAGTCATGTCCAGGACAGACTGCCAAAGAGCCTTCTGGTACTGTGCTGCATAGGTCTGATAATTTGCTTGCCTAATGGCCAGAGAGGCTGACAAATAACCTTTCTTGGCCATGCTTTCAATTTTCCTAGAGTCCTTCTCTGGAGGGTGAGAGGCCAGAGGGACCTTTGCCTTATCACAAGCTGCAGCCTGCACCATCCCTGGTGGTCAGGGTGTGAAAATAAGAATTCAGCCCTGTTCTGTCAAGCTGATACTTTTTGTCCACCCTCTTGTCCAGAGGAGGGACAGACCCAGGAGCCTGGAGAAGTTTAAAAAGAAAAAAATACTTACCTTAGTAATCTTCTTTCTTCCCAGTGATGCTCAGACATTCATAACTTTGTGCAGTCATCCTGATGGGTTGGACTGCCCGGAGAGATGGAACACATGCAAATGATGGAATTCTTTGCACATGAGCATCTTTCAAATACTGCCTCTACCAAATGTAGTGTTCTAAGCCCTTCAGATTTGTTAGAAGCCTGGAAGTCAGGAAACATGGAAAAATCTTACCATAAATTATTAACTAATTAATAAAACATTTTTAAAAAAAAAATTTTAGCATTAGTCTAATAAATAACTTACTTGAAAAAACCTCCAAGGGAGGAGCTATATCTAAATATAATAATGGTGTTCACCATAGATTCAGAAAAACTATTTTGAGACAGAAAACTCTGGTAAAACTCTGTCTAGCATGAGAAATGTACCCAGAAGGATATGGATATGTGGCACTAGCATGCAGAGATGCAAAACTTAAGTTCTGGAAGGGAGGATGGGAGGGAGTTATGAATGTCTGGCATCACTGGGAAGAAAGAAGATTACTATGGTAAGTAATTTTCTTCTAACCAGTAATGACTCAGACCATTCATAACTTTGTACAGACTACCAAGCAGTACCCCAGGTGGTGAGCACAGAACTTATTTTGGAAACAAACTTTACAGGACTGCTGTGCCAAACTTAACGTCACTTCTGGACAAAATATCAAATTATAATGCTTTGTAAAGTGTGTACTGATTTCCAAGTAGCTGCTTTTACAAATGTCCAACAATGGCACCTCCCTAGCAGCTGCAATAGTGGCAGCTGTTCCTCTTGTTGAATGAGCCCTCAGCCAGCTGGGGGACTCTTTACCTGCTAGTGTAGCAGAATTGAGCACATGGACAATCCACCGAGAAATTGATCTTTTTTGAGGCTGGTTTGCCCCATTCAACATCCCCATATGTAAGAAAAAGTTGTTTTGTGTCTTGCCTATGGCCTTTAGTAGCTGTCATGTAGTAGCTGACAGCTCTTTTCCCATCCAGACTGTGAAGCCTTCTTTCACAGAGCTTGCATGGTCTATAAAGAAGACAGGCAGAGTGATTGACTGGTTCAGATGGAGTCTGAAACCACCTTAGGAAAGAATTGTCTGTTTGTTCTGAGGACTACTTTATCCCTGTGGAAGGAAATATAGTCCTGGATGACACAGAGAGCCTGAAGCTCACTGATTCTTCTTGCTGAAGTAATTGCTCAGGAAAACTGTTTTCCAGGTAACATACTTAAAAGCAACAACCATGGGCTCGAAGAACCCACTCAACTGCTATACATATATTAAGATCCCAAGCGCACTGGTGCCCTGTGAAGGGGTGCAAATGCATTAGGCCTTTGAAAATCTTTTGAAAATGGAATTTGATGCTACAGATACCTTTGTCCTAGCAGACAGGTATGCAGATACTACTGCAAGGTGGACCCTCAAGGAACTGGGTTGCAGACCTTGTGAATGCAAGTGAGTTAGATAATCCAACACCACTGAGACCCCTGCATCATTTGGGGTGAAGTTTCTAGTAGAACACCAGAAGAGAATCTTTCCACTTAGCAGAATAAGTTTTCTTAGTTGAAGAAGGGTTCCTGTAACCTTTCAAAATGTTTAATACAAGCGTCAGAAAGGTTCAAACCTGCATACTCTAACTCCTCAAGAACCATGCTTTGAGGTGAAGAGACTTGAGATTTGGGAATAGCAATGCTCCTGATTGGAGGTTAGAAGATTGTGCCTGAGAGGCAAGCTTATTGGCCTGCTCACTGCCATGGAGAGTAGAAGAGAGTTACCATGGCTGCCTGGCCAATCTGGAGCTATCAATATCAGAGAAGCTGGAGGGATCTGAGTTTCAGCAGCACCTGAAAACTAGAGGAAGAGAATGCATAGAGAAACTTGCCCAGACCAATCCAGCACCAAGGCATCCAGAGGATTGTGCCCTGGGCTGGTGGCCTGCAACAGTACTGAGGCAACTGATGGTTCTGGTGGGATGCGAACAAGTCTATCTCTGGAACGCCCTACCTGTTGAAAATTACCTGTACCACCTACTTGTTCAATGCCCATTCATGATGGGACTGATTGATTCGACTCAGTGTGTCTGCCAAGATATTGTCCTTTCCTGGCAGATGGATGGCTTGCAGGGACACCTTTAAAGAATATGCCAGAGCCCAAATTCTCATGGCTTCCGTGCACAGGGGACCTGAACTGGTGCCACTCTGCTTGTTTATGTAATACACAGTGGTGGTATTATCTGTTCTGACCTGTACCACCTTACGTACAATTATGGAGAAAGAAACCTTCAGGTGCCAGCTGCACTGCTCTGAGTTCCAGCAGATTTATATGCTGGAGGGACTCTAGCTTCTGACCAGGTACCCCGAGTTGTATGCTCCCCTAGATGGGCACCCCAGCCCAACAGGGATGCATCTGTTGTAAGGATTAGTGAAGGATCCTCCTTCTGGAAGAGGACTCCTTGTCTTAGGTTGGATTCCTTTTTCCACCATGAGGGCTCGTAACAGTGGCCTTGTCACTGGAATGAGATTTGAGAAGGGGTCTTTTTTCTGACTCCAATGAGTCCTGAGGTGAAACTGGATGTGTCTCATGCGAAGCCTGGAACCCTGCACTGTACCTGTGGATGCAGCCATATGACCCAAGAGCTGCAGAAATTGCCTGGCTGTTTTTCGACCATGCAATTTGAAGGAGTTTGCTATGGCCTGAAGACTTTGCACCCTGTCTAGTGGTAAAAGGCCTGGCCTGCAGGGTGCTGATCTCTGCCCCTATGAACTGTAAAGTCTGTGTAGAAGGAAGACATATTTTTCTGGTTTACTATGAAACCCAGAGATTCCAGAAAGATCCTGTGTAAGCCTTAGAGAGGTTGTGACCCGCTCTGGTGATTTGCCTACTATCAGCCAGTCGTCCAGGTATGGAAAGACAGTCACTCCCTATCTTGAAGAAAATGCCACAAAAACTGCTAGGCATTTTGTAAACACCCTTGGTGCCGAGGAAAGGCCGAAGGGTAGGGTTGCAAACTGATAATGACCTGATGGGAGTCTGAATCTGAGACATTTTCTGTAAGATTCCTTTATGGGGATGTGGAAGTAAGCGTCTTGTAAATCCAGAGATGCCAGCCAGTCCCCTTTCTGGATTATTCGCAGAATCCGAGCTAAAGTGACCATTTTGAACTTTGGCTTTTTCAGGTGCTTGTTTAAAGCTCTGAGATCCAAAATTGGCCACCACTCCCCATTTTTATTTGTTGTTAGGAAGTATCTGGAGTAAAAACCTCTTCCTCTCAGGGTTGCAGGGACTAATTCTACTGCTTTGAGCTGAAGCAGCTTCTGGACCTCTGCCTCTAGCAATGAGATTTGTGCTAGAGGTGGGGAGGTAGAAGAAAAAATTACTCACCTTAGTAATGTTGTTTCTTCTAATGGAATCTTGCTATATTATGACATATGCAGTGAGTCCCAACCTTCGAACTGCTCCTGAGGTGAAAGAGTTAACTTTCCATGCCAGGCATGGAACTTTGTATGGCTTTCGGTTGAAAATTCTGTCTGTTGTTAATCAAACTCAAACTGTCAGATCTTTACAAGCAAAACTCACTAAGGTTCTGTGTGAAGCCGTAAACCTACACTAGCCAAATGGCTACTAAATATAAGAACACATTTTCTTGGTCCCAAAACAAGACTCAAGTCAGGGGATCAAAAATTAAAAAACATAACACAAAACACCCCAAAAAGGAGAAGGTGAAAAAATAAGGTGGGCATCTACTAAGTGCCAACACTGCACTGCCCACCCACATCCCAAAAGTAGAGGTTCTGAGAGGGAGGCAGGAGGGAGGTCATAATATAGCAAGACTCCATTAGAAGAAGCAACATTACTAAGGTGAGTAATTTTTCTTCAAACAACATGAAGTCTTGCTATATTATATATATACAAACACGGCAGTACCTCCATGGAGGAGGACAGAACCTACTTTGGAAAATAAGCTCTGAAAGCACAACTGTGCCAAACCCGAGCATCCTCCTAGCCTGGATGTCCAGGGTAATACTTAGTAAGAAATCATGAACTACTTTTCCAGTAGCTGCTTGACATATCTCTAGGATAGGGATGTCCCTAGCAGCAACCAGAGCGCGAGCTGTACCTCTGGTAGAGTGAGCCCTCAGGCCTGAGGAGGAACCTTACCCAGTTTTCATAGCAATTGGATTACAAAGACAATCCACCTAGCAGTAGATCTCTTTTAGTAGCAAAGTTTCCCTTTCCACCAACCTCACCATAAGTGAGGAACAGTTGGAGGAATCAAACCTGTGACCCTAAGTGCATTCTATGTAGTAACTAAGGGCTCTTTGACATCTAAATTGTGCAGTCTCATCTCGCCAGAGGAGGAATGGTCAGTAAGTACACAGGAGAGACATAGATTGATTAAGGTGGAAGTCTGGAAACCACCTTGGCAGAACCTTCTGTTAGTCCTGTAAGACCCACCTTATCTCCATGAAAGAGAGACAAAATCAAGTTCCACTGACAATGTTTGTAATTCACTTATGCGCCTGGCAAGTGATACCTACAAAACACAGTTTTCCAAGTCAAGTACTTAAGCTCTGCTGCGAAGACAAGGAGCTCAAAAGGGGTTGCATAAGCTGAGCAATGCAAATATTATTAAAGATCCCAGGCTAGAGGGCAGGGTCCCTAGAATGGAGGGTTGATGTAAAACAACACCTTGAAAAACTAGGAGATACAGGATGAGCCGAAAGAGAGGAGTTTACCTGCTGATAAGAAAGCAGACACGGCTGCCAAGGTGCACTTTTAGGGTAGCTGGCCTCAGCCCCAAAGTATTCAAATGCACCATATAATCCAGGACTGTGGGTAAGTCCAGCAGATTCTGGGAAATATGTCTTGCCAGAGCACCAAATGGAAAATCTCTTCCATTTGGAATTATAAAAAATAGCTCTGGTGGATGGCTTCCTAGAAGCCTTCAATATATCAATACACCTTGGGAGAGGTGTAGTTCAGCAAACTCTAACTCTTCAAGAGCCAGGCCTTGAGATTGAGAGATTTGAGATTCGGGTACCAAACCCTCCCCTGAGCACAGGTTAACAGGTTGTGATTCCTGGGAAGACACAGGGGAAGGTGGACTGCTAAGGACATAAGGAGTGGGTACCAGGGCTGTCTGGCCCAATCTGGAGCAATCAGGATCATCTTGCAGGGTTGAGATCTGATTTTGACTAGCACCTTGAACAGAAGAGGGAAAGGGGGAAAGCATAGAGAAACTTCCCTTCCCAACTGAGAAGGAAGGCATCCAGAGGACTAGCCCAACATTGGGAGCCTGCAGCAAAAGGGAAGTTGGTGATTGTCTGGGGCTGCAAAAGATCTATCTGCAGGGGTGCCCCATCTGGCAAATACTACCTCCAATACTA
This sequence comes from Neoceratodus forsteri, assembly GCA_016271365.2. Lineage (NCBI taxonomy): Eukaryota > Metazoa > Chordata > Ceratodontiformes > Ceratodontidae > Neoceratodus > Neoceratodus forsteri. The sequence goes on along the minus strand of JADMNL010000031.1, from coordinate 129,528,283 downwards.
GGGGATCCAGTGACCATTCGTGATGGCCCTGGGAAATCCTGCTGAGAGCATCTGCCAGGACTTGCCTGGGAGGTGAACTGCCGTAAGGGAGGTGTTCAGGGAATACGCCAGAGACCACAACTTACATTGCTTGTTGCACAAGGCCAGACCAGTGCCTCCTTGCTTGTTGATGTACCACATTGTAGTGGTGTTGTCTGTTCTGATCTGTACAACTTTGTTCTGAACAGAGGTGGAAAAACTTGAAGTGCTAGAAAACTGCTCTGAGTTCCAACAGATTGATGTGGAGCAGAGATTCCTGAGGGGACCACAATCCCTGGGTAGTGAGATCGCCCATGTGAGCTCCCCACCCCAAGAGTGATGCATCTGTAGTAAGGATTAGGGAGTGAGACTGAGGGGTGAAGGGGACCCCCTGTCTCAGATTGCTCTGGTCCTGCCACCACTGAAGGGCTTGGATCAGGGTTCGAGTCACTGGGATCAATTTGGTCAGAGGGTCTCTCCTTTGAGAACAAAAGGCTCTCAAATGGAACTGGGTGTCCCTCATCTGAAATCTTGCTCCCTGCACAACTGCTGTAGAAGCAGCCATGTGCCCCAGGAGCTGCAGAAAATGCCTTGCTGGTCGAGAGACCTGCAGGATGAAAGAGGAGGCCAGAGAGACCAAGGTCCTTGCTCTTTCCAGAGGAAGGAAGGCTCTGGCCTCTTTTGTGTTCAGTTCTGCACCTATGAAGGTGAGAAGCTTGGCAGGCTCTAGAACTGACTTTGGAAGATTGAGAAGGAAACCTAGAGATGTAAGCAGTTGCTGAGTTACCTGAGGGTGTAGTTTTACTTGATCTGGAGACTGGCCTACTATGAGCCAGTCATCCAGGTAAGGAAAAATGGCAATCTTTTGCCTTCTTAAGTGGGCAACTGCTACTGCCAGGCATTTTGTGAATACCCTCGGGGCAGAGGTGAGGCCGAAGGGCATTGCTCTAAACTGGTAATGGCCTGAGGGCAGTTCGAATCTGAGGTACTTTCGATGGGAGCTTCTGATAAGAACATGGAAGTAGGCATCCTTGAGGTCCAGGGACGTAGCCAGTCCCTGGCCTTAGAGAGAGTAAATAATTCCCAGAGTCAGCATTTTGAATTTTGGTTTTAAAAGGTGCTTGTTTAGGTATCTGAGATCCAGGATGGGCGCCATTCTCCTGTCTTTTTGGGGTAAGGAAGTACCTGGAGTACAACCTTTGCCCTGGTGTAGGGTAGAACCCTTTCCACAGCTCTGAGAGCCAGGAGGGTAGAAACTTCTGTTTCTAGGGCAAGTGCCTCTGATGGATTTGCAGGTGGAAAGGACCTGGCTCTCATCTTTGAAATTTTTGAAGCTGAGAACCAGTCCCTGGGTTACTACTTCCAGGACCCACTTGTCTGATGTTAGAGACTTCCAGTCCTGGACAAAGTAAGCCAGCCTGCCCCCTACAGGTAGAGGAGAATCGGCCTGGCTTATCCCATCAGGGTGCCTGCTTGGCAGGGGCTTTGGGCTGAGGGGTGGAAGCAGGCTTGCTTGCACCCGCCTGCCTCTCCCTCTAAAGACCCCTTCTGGGCATAAGAAGAAGAGGAGGCCGGGCTTGGTAAAAGGCCTATGAAAAGGCCTGCCCTGCCCCTGGGATGCTGCCTTTGAGGAGTGGCCTGCCTTTCCTTAGCCTGTGCACTCCTATAGGTGGTCCATATTCATCCATTTTCTTTATGTAATTCTCTGTCTGCTCCCCAAACAGAGAATTGCCCACAACAGGAAAATCCATGGCCTTAGACTGGGTATCCTGAGACAAGGTAGCACATCTGAGCCAAGCGATTCTGCGAAGTGCCACAGATGTAGCCAAGACCCTTGATGACACATCATTAGAGTCTACTGCAGCATGAAATTGCACCTTGATGCCTCAATACCATCCGCAGCCACCTGTTCCAGCTCCCTGGCAAGCTGGTCAGGGACCTGTTTTGCTAGAGCCAGCACAGTATCCCACCTGGATTTCTGGTACCTAGCAGCACAAGCCATATAATTTGCCTGCCTGAGTCCCAAAGATGCTGCCATGTACTGTTTCTTTGCCATGACATCAACCCTCCTGGAGTCCTTTTCAGGGGGGTGCGAAACTAGAGGAATATTTGCCTTGTCACAGGCTGCAGCTCACTACCCCACATGGCTGCATTGCTGGTGAGGAACTCTGTATCAGACCTGATAATGTATACCTCTTGTCCATCCTTTTATCAACAGGAGGTATAGTGTGAGGAGTTTAGAAATTTTACTGTCTGTTCCGAAAAGATTTATGCAAAGGAATAGACAGTCTCCTAGACTCTGAATATCCATCATTTCTACATAATCAGGCTCCTCTTGGTCATCAACAGCTTCCTCAACAGGAAGCTGAAGAGTTTCAGCAACTTTTTTATAGAAAATAAAATGAGAAGGGGACTCAGAGAGCCTGGGAGGAGAAACCCCTGACGGTCTGTCTGGAGAGATGTCCGGTTCAATGGGCACATCCAAACTTGCAAAACCACATTCACTCTCCTCATACTCCTCTACCCCTTCCTCCAGTTCATAAAAATCCTCAAAATCATAATCTTGAACCGGTGGAACCGGCCGAACCGAGCGCTTCCCTGATGGTGTCGGTTCGGTCAGAACCGGGGAAAGTGACTGGACAATTTGAATTGCTTTAGCTATTTCCTCAGCGGTTGGAGAGAGAACTTTTGGCTCCACACCAGCTGACTTTCTAGTCCTTTTAGTTGGAACCAGTTCCTCAGAGCTGGCTCTTCGTTTGCCCGAGAAAGTATCACCCTGGTCAGAGGGCACTCCCTCCGGTTCGGTTGGAACCGAACCGGGCTGGCCATCCGGGTCAGCGGACTTTTTGGCCTCCCTTTCCCTGAGCCTACCAACTCTCTTTTCTATGGTGGCAGCAGGGAAATTCTTACAAATCTGGCAGTCTGCACTGAGGTGGTCAAACCCCAGACAATACACACAGGTGGTGTGTGGGTCAGCCTTAGCAAAGGCTTCACAAACACTACAGTGCTGAAACCCAGTGGGCCCGGTTTTTCTTTTGGGTTTCTCAGACACAGTGCCAGCCTAACCAAACTTGCCCGTTTATGGCAATCCGCCAAGCAAGACTCTCTTATCGGTTCCCAACCGTGTCACAGGTCGTGGAAAAAACCGTAATGAAATCAATTTTTTAGAACCGATAAGAACCGGAACCACTTCTAAATAAGGACTAGTAATTTTGAAAATAACCTGATCGGTTCAAACCGAACCGAAAAGTGTTTACAAGTTCCACACAGAATAATTATAAATGTAAGCCTATCTATTACTTACATTACCACAGACAGAGCTTGAACCGACCGGTTGCGGTTTAATTTCGGTCAAAAAAACGATAAAATAATACTTTAACCGACAAAACGAACCGAGCAGAAGGAGAAATCTCCGGAGCGACTGTTCAGTGAGGCGGAGTAAAGAATCTGACAGTTTGAGTTTGATTAACAACAGACAGAGTTTTCAACCGAGCTCGTGCTCAAAGTTCCATGCCTGGCATGGAAAGTTAACTCTTTCACCTCCAGAGCAGTTCGAAGGTTGGGACTCACTGCATATGTCATAATATAGCAAGACTTCATGTTGTTTGAAACCCTGGGGTTTTTTAGAGGAAGAAATTTGAACTGCAGAGACATACCCTTGCCCACTACCCCCAGCACCCACTTGTCTGTGGTGATGGTTGACCAGAGGGGGAGGAAATGGGACAGTCTGCCTCCAACAGGTAGGGAGAAGGCGGCTTGCATCTCAGGGGTTCTGCTTAGGCTGGGGCTGAGGTTGTGGCAGTCCCTCGCCAAGAGCCCCTTCTACCCCTACCCCTTGAGTAGCCCTGAGGGGGGTACTGCTGGTATTGGGGCATGGCTACTGGCTGGAAGAAAGGTTGTGATAAAAAGGGATGACCCCTAGCCTCCCTTCCATAGGGCCTAGTGGATGAGGAAGCTCTGTCTCTAGCAGAGTTAGTTCTATAAGTAACTATATATTCATCCACTTTTTTCATATAGGCCACTGTGGACTCCCCAAACAGCAAATTTCCTTCCAGTGGGAAATCCAGGGCCTTTGACTGGGTATCCTGAGTGAGGTTTGTGGCCCTAAGCCAAGCAAACCTCCTCTGAGCCACCGTATTAGCCATCCATCTGGCTGCAGTGTCATTCAAATCGGCAGCCATTTGGAATTGGTACTTGGGCGCCTCTAGCCCAAACCTGGCAGTTTCTGCCAGGTCATCTGACAAGGGTGGGGTGGCCTTCATGGACATTGCCAGTACCGACTGCCACAGGGATTTCTGATACTGGGCAGCATAAGATTGAAAAGTAGCCTGCCTCATGGCCAATGAGGCTGACAGATGGCCCTTTTTGGCCATACTGTCCAGTTTTCTGGAGTCCTTGTCCGGAGGGTATGAGGACAGAGGGACCTTAGCCCTATCACAGGCAGCTTGCTGTATAACCCTTTGATGATCAGGGTGGGAGAAAAGGAATTCAGCCCCCTCCCTGTTCAGCTGATATTTTTTTATCTATTCTCTTGTTAATAGGAGGAATAGAGTTTGGGGTCTGGAGAAGCTTCATAGCATCCTTCTTAAAGAATTTATATACTGAAAGGAGGAGGGCTTTTGTGGGTGTTAAACTCATCATACTGAGGTACTCAATCTCCTCCTCATCTTCCACTTGCTCTGTTGTGTTGATGTCCAGAGCATCTGCCATTCTTCTTACAAAAGAAAAATGGGAGGAAAAATCCTCAGACACTCTGGGAGGAGAGCCAAATTCCTGCTCAGGGGAAACCTCTGGGGGAATAGGTTCATCCTCCTCATAAATGTCATCATCCCCTTCGAAATATTGTTGCTCCAGAGCAGGAGGCAACACAGAAGCAGCAACCTGGGGACCCTGGGGAAGGGCAGAAGGCTGAGGGATGATGTTTTGCAGAGCCTGGATAATTTTGAACGCCTGGGCTATGTCTTGAGCCGAAGGCATGACAGACTGCTGCGCAGAAGTCCCTGATTTAGCAGGAGAGGGTTCTGCATGTTTGAGCTTCTTTAATTTCTTTGAGGGAACCGGGGAGTCAGCCGGTTCTTTCCCTCTTTTTGCCCCTTTTTCGCCCGTATCAGGGACAGGGGTAGAAGCACTTGTCAATTCAACCACAACAGACTGGGTGTCAGCTGGTCAGAGCCTGAGGCCCCTTGAAACTTTGTGAAGTCTTTCAAGCGTTTTCAACAGTTTTTCTAGGAATGTTCTGCATATTTCACATTCCTGGTCCAAATGTTTCAAAACCCAGACAAGCTACACATAAGGTGTGCTTGTCTGCTCCTGCAAACACATTCTCCTCACTTCAAACAGTTTTTAAACCCAGGTTCACCGGTTCTCTTTTTAGGTTTCTCAGTCATGGTGAAATATAAAATGAAAAACCTCAACCGATAATACCAAAAGCTAATGCAGTTGTTTAAACAGCTTAAAAGGCTTTTACTTTTTTTTTTTGTGGTTGGTTCCTGAACCGATGGAACCGAGAAAGGAGATCAGGGAAGGGCTGTGGACATGGCCTACCTAGACTTTAGCAAGGCATTTGACACAGTCCCACACAAAAGATTAATATATAAGCTAGCCAGCCTGGGAGTGGGTCCCAAGATGACAGCCTGGGTAAAGAATTGGCTGGAGAATAGGACACAGAGAGTAATAGTAAATAGAGTCCACTCAGAAGAAAGGAGGGTTACCAGCGGGTACCGTAGGGTTCAGATAGGACTAGTCCTCTTCAATGTCTTTATAAGCTGATACATTGCAGAAGGACTGGAAGGAAAATATGTCTCTTGCAGATGACACTAAGATCTGCAACAGAGTTGATGCACAGGGTGGGGTGGAAAGGATGAGAGGGACTTGGCAAGGTTAGAGGAATGGTCAAATGTATGGCAGCTTAGATTCAATGCTAAGAAGTGCAAGGTAATGCACCTGGGAAACAAAAACCCAGGGGAAGAGTACACAATGGGGGGTGAGATACTAACAACAACAATGGAAAGGGACCTGGGGGTAGTCATATCAGATGACCTAAAGGTGGGCAAGCAATGTGAGAAGGCAGCAAGGAGGGCTGGGGGGATACTGGGATGCATAGGGAGAGGCATCACCAGTAGAAAACAGGAAGTTATTATCCCTCTGTACAGACAGCTGGAGTACTGTGTGCAGTTCTGGAGACCCAATCTCCGCAAAGACATAGACAGGATGGAAGCTGTCCAGAGGAGGGCAACTAAAATGGTGCAGGGTCTGCACCGGAGGACATATGAAGAGAGACTTAAGGAGCTTAATATGTATAGCCTCGAGGAAAGGAGGGAGAGGGGGGACATGATAGAAACTTTCAAGTACCTCAAGGGAATCAACAAAGTCCAAGAGGGTAGCATCTTTCAAAAAGAGGTGTGCAAGAACAAGAGGGCACAATTTGAAGATAGAGTGGGGCAGCTCCAGAGGTAATTTAAGAAAGTATTTTTTCACAGAGAGGTTGTGGATGCATGGAATAGCCTTCGGAGGAAGGTTGTGGAGTCAAAATCAGTGGTGGAATTCAAGCATGCATGGGATAGTCATAAGGCAATTCTGGGGGGTGGGGGTAGAAAGAAGTAGGCTGCTGGTTAACTAGGATCTGCAGCTTATCCAGTAGGTAGGGAAATGGGCAGACTGGGTGGGCCAAGTGGTCCTTATCTGCCGTCAAATTCTATGTTTCTATGTTTCTATGAAATATGAACCGGTTCAGTGGTTCTGTAACCGATGAAAAGCGGTTACAAATAACAACTTTAAGGACCAAACTTAAATGAGAATGAATAGGTTCTTTAGTTAGAGAACCGAAACAAAATTACAATTAGCTCGGATCCCTCACGGTTATACTGAACCGCGAGGAACCGAGAAAACAACAATTTAAACAATAATAACCAATATAACTAACAAATTAGTAGAGGCAGTGAAAGAAACTAAAAATACTTATGGTTTTTAAACTTTTTTCTTTCTTCTTCACGCGAAAGAGGGCGACTTAGACTCCGAGCCACCAGACTTTCAGGCTGAGAGAAAAATCTGAAGGGCTTAGAACACTACAGTTGGTAGAGGCAGCATTTGAAAGATGCTCACGTGCAAAGAATTCCATCATTTGCATGTATTCCATCTCTCCGGGCAGTCCAACCCATCAGGATGACTGCACAAAGTTATGAATGGTCTGAGCATTACTGGGGTTAGAATATCCCTTTTGAAGAATTTATTGATGGGAAGTGAAAGCTTTTTAGTAGGAGTCAATCCCATCATGTCCAAATATTCAGCCTCCTCCTCAGCCTCTACAGCTTCAGTAGTAAAGATGTTTAAGGCATCAGCAATTTTCCTAATAGAGGAAAAATGTGAAGAATAATCTTCAGTGGTCCTGGGAGGAGAGCCAAACTCCTTTTCAGGGGAGACCTCAGGCTTTACAGGCTCACCTTCTTCTTCTTCTTCCTCCTCCTCCTCCTCTCCTTCACACTGTTCAGGAAAATAGAGTGGGATGGAGGGTGCAGAAGTCTGGACTGGGGACTGTGATACCACAGGCAGCAGACCCTGCAATGTTTGCATAATTTTTATTGCTTGTGCAATCTCAGCAGAAGAAGGCACATTGGCAGGCACCACAGAAGTCCCCTTTTCCACAGGGGGTTCAGTGTGCTTTGACTTTTTCTGTTTTTTAACAGGAACCGGGGAGCTAGCCGTTCAGACGGTCTCTTTTTACCAGTGTCAGGGGTAGAAATAACAGAAGTTGTGGTGTCACCCACAGACACTGAGGGTTTCGGCTGATCAGAGCCAGAGGGACCGTTAAACTATTTATTTAGTCTGTTCAGACGTTTCTCTAAAGTCTTGTCTGGGAAAGATTTACAGATAGCACAGTCCGACTTTAAATGGTCAAAACCCAAGCAGAAAACACAAACAGAGTGTTTGTCTGCTTTGGCAAACACTTCACCACACACAGAACAGTTCTTAAAACCGGGTTCACCGGTTCTCTTTTTAGGTTTTTCTGACATAATGAAGAAAACCCGCAACCGCAATAATAAAATCTTTTAAAACTTAAATTTTTATACTTTTTATTGATTGCAGTCGGTTCAGGAACCGATCAGAGAAACCGAGCGGAACCGAGAACCGATAAAATTTGAACCAAGATTAGCAGTTCAGAACCGAAGTTATTGGTTCTAAAAAACAAAGTTTAAACAGACAAAATACACCAAAATGACTAGAAAAAGACTAAAATTAATGTAAAATACCTCAGTTTCTCAGCGGTTATCCCAAACCAAGAGGAACCGAGAAAACTATACAAACTAGCTAAAAAACTGACGGTTATAGAAAAACACAAAGATAAGAAGCAGCAAATGAAAATAATCAAGAAATACTTTAGTATTTATGAAAATAAAGGCTTCCTGAGACTAGATGTTGAGGAGGAAATCTCCAGAAGTCTGGTCTTGACAGACGGAGAGAGAAATCTGAGGGTTAGAATGTAGACAGTTGATAGGTGGCAGTATTTGAAAAGTGTCTCATGCCAATGATTCCATCATTTGCATAGCATTCCATCTCTGGGCATTCCGACCTTAAAGGCACACTGCAGAAGAGTTAGGAATACTGGAGTATTCCTTGGGGTGAGAAACTGGGAGTAAGAGCCCGTAACATAAGATGGGGGCTAAAATGGGGCAGGTGCCACATGTCAATAGGGTGGGCATCTTTGGAAGAGTGGTGGGGAGTACAGGGTGTGGGTCCACATGGTCCTGGACTGGGCTTGGAGGATGGTGGGGGGGAGTATGGTCTGTAGACGACTGGCTAGTTTGAGAGAGGAACTGTGGAGGTTAGGGAGGAGTCTAAGTGTCAGGGCAGATGAGTATGGTAGGCATCCTGGCTGGGGGGATAGGGGATGGCAAGGGGGACGGAGGAAAAACAACTAGGGGCTGAAACTGACCCCAGTATCAGAGACACTAGCAGAAAAGAAAGGAGAAGGAGGGGTGCCCAAGACAAGGGGGGTCCTCCTGATGGGGAGGAAGAGACCACGAGGAGTACCAGGAGAGAGCAAATGGCTGCAGGTAGGAGAACCAGGGTTGGGACATCAGGGGTGCACAGAGGGGAACAAGTAGGAGGGGGAACCAATAGGGGAAGAAATATAGGAGGAATCGACTAGGAATAGATTCAAGCCTCTGCTATGGGGGGCAGGACCATCTGAAGGGGAGACAAGCGGGGCAGAGAGGGATGGCAACAGGTAGGGAAGAGAAGCAAGGATGAAAGGGTAGAAGGGCTAGTAAGGAAGGAAGGGGTGGTGACTGGAGGAGAAAAGGCTATGAGAAGGGGGAAGGATGGGAGGGGCATCACTATCGGGGTAGAAGGGAACGGGGGCTGTAAATCGACAACAGCGGGGATAGGAGAGGGGTTGGAAAACAGCAGGAGGGGAGGTCGACATGGGAAGCCCAGTAGGAAGTAGTCTGGCTGGGAAGGGGTTCAAGGGGGATGGAAGGAATAAGGCAGAGAAAAGGAGTGAGGCAGAAGTAGGGGATACTGATGCAGAAGTCACAGAGGGTGCAGCTGGCGGGGGTAAGGGGCAGGGAAGAATGAATTCTGGAGTGGTGGAAGGGGCATTAGAAGGGAAAGTGGGTAAGGGACAGGGGGTACTCGTCCTGGGGGATTCTGTACTGAAAGGGGTGAGATGGGAAGTGAAGGGGCAAATATAACAGCCGTATTTAAGGAAGCTATCTCAGGTTGACTGCAGGAAGGACAGGGCAGGCACTGCTCAAGGGTGCAGCAAGAGGAGGAAGAAACCTCATTTAGCGTTGCATGTGGGTACAAATGACTTGGCGGGGAGACTATGGAAGTAGTGAGGGGGAGGTTCGAGTAGTTGGGCAGGCAGTGTGAGGGAGTGGGGGAGTCGGTGGCATTCTCGGATGTACTCCCGGTACCATGTGCAAGCATGGGGAGGAAGGACAGGATTAAGGAGTTCAACGAGTGACTGAGGGATTGGTGCCACACCAAAAATTATGGGTTAGTGACTAACTGGGGTAGGGTCTGGGGGACTAGTGACTTGTACGCAGGGGGGCAGGCTACACTTGAGCAGGAAGGGGAAGGGAGTATTAAAAGGCAGGATTAGAGGGGTATATCTCTACTAAGGTGGATTTCAACTAGTGTGGGGGGGGGGGCCAAAAGACAGGTTGGTAGAAAGGTCCAGAAAGGGGAGCCTAATGAGCTCACTCCCCTACATACAGGTAAAGGTGCAGGTGTAGTAACCCTCGGAGGAGGCATGCAGAGTGGTCTGAGTGTAATACAGAAGGCACCACCACCCAGCGAGAATAAGGAGGAGAAAGGGTGCAGACTACCAGGAGAATGGACACAGACCAAGGAGGAGAAGAGTGAGAAGAAGGAGAGGTACGGGTGGAAGGTGGTTTCTCTTGACGCAAGAAGCCTGGGGAACAAAACTGCAGAGCTTCAGGCGCTCCTTTCAGAGGGGAAGGTGGACATTGTTGTAGTGACAGAGACTTGGGCCACAGAGTACCATGACTGGGACTTCGCAATCCTGGAATACAGGATATACAAGAGGGACCGGGTGGTTGGAAGGGGGGGGTGCACTCTATGTGAGAGAAGGGATTAAATGCATAACGGACAAGGGAGAAGAGGAGAGGACAGAGGAGCTTTGGGTGCAGCTCCTGGACTCCAAGGGCAGAAAGCTGAGGCTGGGAGTGGTGTACAGACCACCAGCCCAATCCGGGGACCTGGATGGGGCGTTGGCAGAGCAGATAAGGAGGGTGTGTAGAAGGGGGAGTGTGGTAATAGTGGGGGATTTTAACCTACCACGGGTTGACTGGAGCACCCCGGCCACTAGCAGTACCAGGGAGCAAGTGCTCCTTGATGCATTCCAGGACGGCCTTCTGACGCAATTGGTAAGTGGGCCTACAAAGCTTGGTAGCACTCTAGACCTAGTACTGGCAAATGGGGAGGCGGTGAGAGAGGTAAGGGTGGAGTACCCACTAGCAGGTAGCGACCACCAAACAGTGTGGCTCGTTCTCGCGCTGGTCAGGGAGACAGGAAGCATGGGCACTAAGGTGGTTGACTTTATTAGGGTGGACTTTGGGAGGATGGGAGCAATTCTGCAAGAAAGACTCCAGGATATAAGGCCGGGGATGGATGCAGAACAAAAGTGGGGAGTCATAAAGACTGGGCTAACAGAGGCCACTGTAGCCTGCACCAGGGCCAGGAGTAAGAAGAGCAGAGCCAAGAAACCATGCTGGCTGAACAAGGAAGTGCTGCAAGGGGTGAGGGTAAAAAGACAGCTGCATACCAGAAGTACAGGAGAACAGGGAAGGGAGAGGATAAGGAGGCTTTCGGAACTTGGTCAAGAGAGGTTGCCAGGAGGGTGAAAAAAGCTAAGGCCTCCAGGCAACTAAGGTCCACACAGGGCATAAAGGGAGGGGAAAAGGACTTTTTTTTTAAGGTATGTCAGGGAAAAGAGGAAGTGCAAGGGACATATTGTGAGAATAAAGTGGGGAGGGGATTGGGTGGAAAAGGGGGAGGAGCAAGTGGAAATTCTAAATGAGTACTTCTGCTCCGCTTTCACTAAGGAGAGGGATGGTCCACTACCAGAATAGCCTGGGGGGTGGGGAAGGGGAGAAGGTGACGGACAAAGTGATCACAGGGAGTAGGGTGCTAGAGGGGCTGAGGGCAGTAAGGGTGGACAAGGCACCAAGTCTCAATGGCATCCACCCCAGGGTGCTGAGGTAGATGGAGCTCTTGGCCGAGCCGCTGGCAGATCTGTTCAACACATCCCTGGAAACGGGGTGTGTGCCCCTGGACTTCAAATATGCCTACTTTCACATCCCCATCAGGTGCTCCCACAGAAAGTACCTCAGGTTCAAGTTGCCCTCAGGCCATTACCAGTTCAAAGCAATGCCCTTTGGCCTAACATCAGCTCCAAGGGTTTTCACAAAGTGCCTGGCAGTAGTAGCGGCCTTTTTAAGAAGGCAAAAGATTTTCCCCCAGTCTGTTGGGATTTGTCCAGAGTTTAAACAGGGTTTAAAAATTATGTTTAGTGAGACAAGAATACTTTTAAATGTAATCTTGAGAATCTTCACTGTTATGTTGTCAGGACCTGGTGCTGAATCTGGTTTTAATTTTTACGTACGAAAATGCCAGCAGGCCTATAAGGTCCATCGAGTCTGCTTGAATGTGCAGCTAGACCCTCAACTTGCAGCAGCCCCACCCTCCTCCCCCCTCTTTACCCAGTCCCAACCCTTCTTAAAGCTACCCACCGTTCTACAGGAAACCACCTCCTCGGGCAGAGTATTCCACCTGTCCACCACCCTTTCTGTGAAAAAATGTCTCCTGATTTCCTTCCTTCCTGAATCTTTCCCCTCTCCAACCTCAGCTGATGCCCTCTCGTATCCCTCCCTCTTCTAAGCTGGAGAATTTTGTATGCTTCCTTCAATTACTTCCTCTGAGATTGAGATCTGGGGGTTATATGAGGTGTTAAACTGGGGTAGGTGTAGTTTGATCTGAAGACCTAATCGTTCCTGAGGACTTCAGGCTCCTTGTACTATAATCTAATCTAAGACCACTTTCTAGCCCAACATGCTGGTGTTGGTAGTCAAAAATCACTCTGGAGGAAGTTTCGGAGAGTCACTTGAAAATCCTCGGGGTTCTCCCACGACACAAGCAATGGCAACACCAGTCTAGACAGTTGCATCAAAGCCTGGTCGTCCTAAGAGCTGGTACAATATCAACAACACCCTGCTTTGCAGAGATCTCATGTGAACTCTGGCCCACAGTACCAGTTCCAAAATTGCCATAGTCAGACCCATTCTTTGAAACAGCTTGTGGTTAGAGGCAACCAACCAGAATCTTGGACACTGACTCTCCTGGACAAGATTCTCCATCCTAGACTTTGAAAACCCTTCACTCATCTGTCTGAAACACCGCCCCAGGTGCTCCAACTTCTATGACTGTCAAGAAGCTCTTCTTGTTGACTAACCAGTCACTACTTAACTCCAGGAGTGCTTGCCAGTGATCCCTCTGCCATCTTCACTGCTGATGCCCTGAGGAGGCCGACCAGGTCAGGACATGCACGATGCCCCTCCTGCGTCAGTCAGGTCACCAGGACTATCAGGCCTTCCAAGTAAACTCGGTGCAAATGCCAAGCCGAACGGAAGAGTGCGTTACTGAGAGTGCCACCCCTGAATTGCAAAGTTTAGGTGTTTCTAATGGGATGGATGGATGGATCAAGATGTGGAACATGTCATCCATCAAATCGATGGATTCCAGGAAATCCTCCAGTTGGACTGCTTGGACCTTGTCCATGAAGGGACTACAGCTTGAACTCATTTGTCCAAAAAAATCATACACTTTCTGTTGATGGTATAGCCTGAAAGTCCCCCGACTTCATGGTGACTAAGAAATAGACTGAGAGGTACCCCGACCCCTCTGGTTTTGGGGAAACTGAAAGAACTGCCTGTATTTGGATCATATGATCCAAAGACTGGCTTACTTCCTACTCATTCTCCTAGTTTAGATGAAACAGCAACTTGAGGAATGATCTTTTGTGGGCACAGACAAGAAATGCATGGCAACCAGAACCACAATGTCCAGTACCTGCTTGTCTGATGATACCTTGCCCACTGCTGGTAATGTTTCTGCAGTCTTCTGGAAAGGGATGTGAGGCAGAGATGAGCCCATGTACTTTCACTGTGAGGATCCAACTCCCCTGCCTGACTTCACTGCATCTGCGAGTGAAGGTGCCTCTGTTTCTATTGCCCTGCAACCAAAGGAATCTCCTTTGTTTCTTTATTAACCAAAGTTTCAAAAAGGAGCCGAAATCCACCCTTTAACAGTCTAAGATGGCCAAACCATGCCACCTTGACACTGGGGTGGATTTCTGTTGCTGATTAGAGACTGGCAACTGTCCTTTCTTGTTCTGGACATCCTTCAAAATGCCATCCAATGGCCCGGTGGCACGGAGGGTTGAGGCGCTGGACGCCGTACCTCGTGCTATGCCAGCAACCCGGGTTCGGGAACGGGCCATCGGGGGTCGGCTGGGGGGGAAGAGGATTGAGCGTCTCAACGGTTGCTCTCCTCCTCTGGGGTGGTGCGGGTTACCGAGTGGCGTATGTATCCGTAGCGCTACTGCCGGTGGAAGCACGAGCAGTAGGGCGCACAGCTCTAAGGAGTCAGAGAGGGAAGGTGCTGCTAGGTGCTTGACGGCAACATGTGTCAGCACGCAGTTCGTCTGGACGTATGTTCTTCATGCCGGCACCTCAGGGGATGGGGACAAAAACAGGGAAAAAATGTAAAAACCAAAGACACCGAGCATGATGAAGCCGGTATCCCGTACATCGGGACCCAGCGGAAGGAGTCCGGGGGGGGGTATACAAGGCCCCCTCCAAAGCAAGGCCGAGGCCTAGGCATGTAAAAAACAAATAAAATGCCATCCAATTCAGGACCAAGAACATCTTCCCTGTAAAGGGCATATTCCACAGCTTGGTCTTAAATGCTTGATCTGTAGTCCAGTGGCACAGGCACAAAACTTGTATTGCCACCACAACAGAGTAGGCTGCCTTCTGTAAACCGTTTATGGCTGTATTCCTCCAGAAGAAGGAGGCCATTGGGATGAATGGAGCAATATCCTTCCCAGCAATGGAGGGGGCCATTAAAATTAGCTGAAAAGGATCCATCCCAGCACAGCATATACTGTAGCCTTGTCCACCACCGCTGGAACCTACCCCATCCTAACCAGTTCCTCCAGAACTGAAAAACATCCAACCCTGGCCCTGTGGTAGCTGCTTCCGCTCGCCCACACTGGTCTATTCTTGATCTGTCCTGTGCCACAGCAACAAATGCTAAGACAAGCATAACGTCCTAAGGCCAACACAGCCAAAACAGGGTTCACGTCGAAATTCTCTATGTCCTAGACCTCCTTTATGTACCACGTCCTAGGAATCTGATCTATAAGCCAAGATCAGGATTTTGAATAACCAAGGGTGTGGGGGGGGGGAAGAGATCTGAATCCTCCTGTGTTCCGTCCAACCCCCCCTCCTCAGAGGGACAATCTATATCATCTAACAGAATTTGCTGCATCTAGTCAGGGTTTACCACTGACCCCCCCTTCCCAATCCTTCTCTTGACCTATCATGCCATCAAGGTGGGACGTCACCTGCCAATCTAGGTGAGCAGGGGCACTCTACTCTGGAGCACCTGGATGTGCCCGTATGGGCTCCCCCTGACCTGAGGGGGCCCCCTTTGGATTGGGTGTCTTCACAAGTACTAGCTGCCTGTCATCAACACTGGTCCTCTCAGACAAGAGGAAAAGAATGGATTTCTTGTGCAACTCAGCTCTATCACTGCCATACAGTATCACTGGTGAACCCCTTCCCAGTCCGCGGAGTCAGCTGGCGGAGGAGGGGCAAGACCACCAGATGAGTCATGTCAATTACATTACATTACATAGCGGACACACAGGATCCCAGAAGAAAGGATCTCATAGTCTTAAGGCAGATCTTATATCTCTTTTGTGATGAGGTCTTCAACGAGCCCTGGTACCACTGTAATCATGCCAAAGGGAAACAAACAGAAAAGGATACAGTGCCCCATAAGATACATCACCCCTTAAGGGCATTCCCTAAGAAAAACTACTTCCTCACTGTCAGATACAAGAGGCCATACTGGGTTATCCCAAAATCTTGAGAAATTTCTAGTGAGTTACCCTCGGGACTAACCTGACAGAGAAGCTTTGAACATCCTGCAGTGGCAGCTGTGAGGGTGTGCTAAAGAATATGCTGGGAAACGTGCCAGGCACACTCCGTGCACAAGGGCTGAAAAAAAGTGATAATGTCACACACCTGCGTGTGATGCCAGATGTCCAACCAACACGTGAGTTCACCTCTGCACACGCTGCCTCTCTAACAGCACACCAAAACACCGACAAGCTCCCGAACCTGGCAGGGAGCGAGCACAACCGTAAGAAGCGGACTGTGAGAAACAGCCTGATGTCTGTGCTGAAAACAAGAGAGCTCAGCAGTGGCGCACATGGTCTCTGATAGCCTAAACAAGGGCTACAGCGCACAAAACCATAAACAAGTTCCAAACTGTTAGGAAGCCCAGTCATGTGACTGCTGAAAAACGTCATTAGGTCCACTCTGATAGGAGACAGCCTGGCTGAGCTAACAGTTCCCTACAAAAAACACAGAGCACACAATCACAAAAGTGGACAGCTGACAACGGCAAAATGTCTGCGCTGAAACAGAGACGGCCCTGCTCCAAACACAGAAACCGATCAAGAGAGCAGTTAAAAATAGAAACAACGAGAAATGTCATTTTCAGTCACACTGAGGCTTAAGATACTAGACCCCAGATTTCAAAGTACAGACAAGAAACAAAACTAGGCAATGCATTCCATTACACTAGCTCTTGTGTTAGGACTGAGAAAAACGGCACTATAAGACTCGGGGGTTGAGGCTACAGAAGTCAAGGTTACTTACCTGATGCACCAGGCTGAATACCAACATATTAACTGCATACTTATATCAAAACGTACACCCTAAATGGCAAGTGGGACCCAATCATGCACTATAGGCAGTTAAACTGGAATTTAGTTAGCACGTCAGTCGATTTGAAAGCCACAGCTTAACAAGAACAATTTTCTAAATTTAGCAGGCTCCCTCTCACCAGGTAGCCCCAACCTGCCTGGCAGCTGCACAAATCCTCAACCAACAATAACAAAGTAGTACCAGAAAACTTGAAATCTTTCAGAAGCTTTATCTATCCTACTAAATCCAGCAGTGGTACAGCAGAATCTGGAGAACAGCTGGAGCCGGAATGTTCCCTGTCTCTAGGGTGCTATGCTGAGGTCACAGCTTTTGGACTGTACAACTACCCCAGTATGGGGGCACATTACCCATATGTAATAACTTCCCACTGACAATGTGGAGTGCTACAAAAGGCGCTGCCGCTTGGGATGCTAGTAACCCGGGTTCGGTAACGTGCCTAAATCAAAGGGACAGCTGGGAAAGGAGAACTGAGCATCCCGGAAGATGCTCTTTTTCTCAGTGAGGGAGGGATCACCTGGGTAACCACAGGTGGTAGTGGTGCAAGCTGGAGCACAAATGGCGGAGGATGCTGATGGGCTTTGACACGCACCTGCATGCACATCCCTGGGCCCATAAGCAGCATCTTAGGGAGAAGTGCAGAAAAACAGAAATTTAAAAAAAAAAAGGACATAGCTGCATTAAAGAGCAACTCTGCATTTAAGCATGTTCTTTCATAAGTAAGATGTTTCAGCTGTTGCAGTTCACTAGAGAATACATTTTTCCATTGTCAGTATTCCTTCCCAAGATTTAGAGCACATCTTGGTAGACCATCTAAAAAAATCTGTATAGAAAACATTTGAAAACATTAGCCTCTCCCCTGTTAACCTCACACTGCCTTTGTTTATGACATCATAGTGCTCACCATGACGGCAGACCGTGATGTCACAAACAGCAATTATGCAGTTAGCAGGGGGAAGTCAGATACATTTTGAACCATTCAGTGAAATAAATACTACATTTTCTGCAGTATTAAGTAGATCATCAGCAGGGGAAAGCGAACAAAAATAACACTTAACTAGGAAATGATAAAGTTCAAACATAACTGGTGTAAATCAAGAGTTTTTAAGCTTTTTATCTTACTAGACAGTTGCTCTTTAAACTACTCCAGCACCATAGGCCCAGCACTGCCAACAAAGGCACCCGCTGTGATCATTAATATGTGCCCTAAGTGAGAGTAGTTCCGATTTCTTTCAGTTCTTGGTAGCAATTGTTAATGTGTGTACAAAATTAACAAATTTTCTGCTTGAGGCTTACGCTCTGTGTGTTTTCTTTCTGGGGAGGGTGGGTTGTGCTTACAGAGTGCGTGCACAGTTTTGTTACACCTACTTAGGTGTAAAAAGGAGTGTGTAGCGCGATTAAGGCATGACTGAAATCAGGCTAACATGGAGGTCAACCAGTAATTATAACAAAGTTATATAAAACAGACACCAAAACATTTGACCAAATTACTTAAAAAAAGACAAAAAAAACAATAATTATATAAAATCTCTATAACCAAATTAGCATGTATATTCATGCAAGAATAAACTATGACAGGGAGGGAAGCCCATACCATGACTGCCTACCTATAGGAGCTGACACACAGTAAATTAGCACCTATATTCATATAATAACTGGTAACCCCCATGACTACTAGATATCCAGTACTGATAAAAACGCCATAATAACCCGCTGAATTCCATAATAACTCGGTAGTGGGTTATTACGGCATTTTCCTCCTCATACTCTCACTTCACTGAAGCATGAAAGAAAGTACACTGTATTTCTACCAGTACAGCGGCTGCTCAGGGTCACACTCACTCAAATACAAATACAAATACAGTTTTTCTCTCTGTTGAAACCTTGCACCAGTTAGTATAAATAATAATGCCTGTGCAAAGTTTGTTTTGTGAGGATTTTTCACACACCCTTGGTGTGCAATAATCTCATAAACCCCTCGAGTTTATGGATTAAAACACACCCCAGGTGTGTGAAAAATCCTTATAACACACACCTGCACAGGCATTATTCTCTGCGTGTCAATAAACTATCAAGCGTCCTAATAAAGAAGTCCATTTTTCTTCACACCACGCCGGCAACCCGGGTTCGGGAACGAGCCTGGGCTATTGGGGGCTGGCAGGGGAAGACTAGGATTGAGCGTCCGCAGACTGCTCTCCTAGTCCCGGGGTGGGCTGGGAACATCCACCACGCTGTAGTGACCTCTGGGGACGCCCGGAGGTACTACTAGCATCGGTGCAAATGTGGGGGAACGCGGCAGACGTCAGCACGCTCTGCCTGGACGTCGCTGCATGTCCACGTTCCAAGGACCTAAAGAGGAGGGAAAAAAAAAGAAAAATCGGTTGAGCGCAACTGTGCAGCCTGATGGCCATGCTCTGCGCTGCCCGGAGGACTTGTGAGGAGTCCCGTCAGGGAGGGTCCTGGGGCTGTGCTGGCTGAGAGAGGCATGGGGGGCCCTTCAGCAGGATGGCAAGACAGCTGTCCCGGACCCTCCTGGGTGTGGTTACAGCCACCAAGCTCTCCGGGCGGGCAGAGCCGGTGGCTGGATGCCCCACGCCAGAAGCACAGCAGCAGGCGGAAAAATACAGTGGATATAAAAAAAAGAAGTCCATTTTCCTTATGGAAACATGGCAAACCTGCCACAGGAGAAGCTAAAAAAATTCTTTCAAATTTCCCCATAGAAATATACGAAAGGGTGGAGCTGGGGTCAAACAGCAAAGACACAATAGGTACTAACTTCCCAACCTCACATACTCTTTTCTTTTTCCCTCAGTACTTTTTTTTCTGTGTATGCCACCTTTTCATGTTTCTTCCACTCTTATGACCCAACAGCATCGGGGACCAGGGCTCTGCTGGTATCATGGGGAAAGCATGCCCCCTCCCCATGTGCTTTCGTGTAGCACTGAATTTGTAAATGTAGGACTGTGGCACAAGAAAGACCCTAAAAGCTGTGGTTGGGACATGTGGCAGTGCTGGAAAACATGATTTAGGGAATGTTATCAATACATTCTTCTTTGATCGGCAGATCTGCTGCTTTCCTTTACCTTGGGTTCTCTTTTAAGATGTACGTGGTGGCGCCAATGCTGATTTAGTGATCTCTTCATCACAGCCCGATGTTGAAAATGATAATAATCTGTGCCTTCAAACACCTATTACAATAAGAGAGTAACTGTTAATTTACCTAAACAGACACGCTTTATTTGATATCTCCTTCATTTGAAGTAAATGTCAGTGCTAACAATCAACGTTATTCTTCCCTGCTTTACATGCCAGTTTTCAAGGCAGACTACCATTTCCGTCATGCTGGTATTTCGACTGGAGTACCAGTCCACTATGCGGCTGCTATGCAGTTGATACAAACATACGAATGTGCCAGCAGAAACAGACTATCCGGTCTATCTAAGTCTGCTCGAGTGTACAGCTAACACCCCTAGTTTGCAACTGCCCCAGCCCCCTTCCCTTTGTCATCCCACTGCCACCCCCAACCATTCCCCACCCTCACTCTCCCTTGTTCCCTGTCCCATGCCCTTTTGAAGCTGTTCACAGATTTACATGATACAACCCATTCTGGTAGTGTGTTCCATTTTGCTACCACCCTCTCTCTGTGAAATAGCGTCTCCTCATTTCCCTCCTAAATTTTTCCCCCTCTATTCTTAGCCCATGCCCCCTGGTGTCCCTCCCCTTCCTTAACTCAAGAGCCCCATCTGCCCCATCCTTACTGGTTCCCTCAGATATTTGAATATCTCTATCATGTCCCCCCATCCCTTCTATCCTCCAGAGTGTACATATTCAGGTCTCCCAGCCTGCTCTCATAGTTGTTCCCTCCATTCCACATATCATCTTTGTTGCCCTCCTCTGCAACCCCCAGTAGCCTGACATCACACTTTAGGTATGGCCTCCAAACCTGCGCACAATACTCTAAGTGCGGCTTACCAGCAACCTGTAGAGGGGCAAGATCACCATCTTTCACCTGGATGAAAAATCCCTCGCTATGCACCCCCAGCATTTTGTTCGCTTTTGCAGCCGCTGTCCTGCACTGGGCAGTGTTGTTCATGGTCCCTGTTATCATTACACCTAGGTCCTTCTCCTCCTCAGTGATCCCCAGCTTAACCCCCTCCCCCGCCAGTATTCTCTCCTTGGGTTCTTCGCCCCAAAGTGCATAACCTTACACTTCTTTGCATTGAACCCCAGCTGCCACCTCTCTGACCACCCTCAGCTTGCTTAGGCCCCGTGCAGCTGCTTCCATCCTCCCTCCCCTCCCTCCCTCCATCCACCACTGTTCTGATTTTGGTGTCATCAGCAAACAGACTTACCTTGCTCACCATCCCGTGTGCAATGTCTGATATGAAGAGCCCAAATAATACTGGCCCCAGCACAGAGCCCTGTGGCACCCCACTCGTCATCGGCATTGGAGTTGAGAGCTCCCCTCTCACCACCACCCACTGCAGACTCCCACTCAGCCAGCTTGTAATCCAGTTCATCATTTTTGCCCCTACCCCTACACCAGTTAGCTTCCCCCCAAGCCACCTATGAGGTACAGAATCGAAGGCCTTGTTGAAGTCCAAGTAAAGAACATCCACCACATGACCCTTATCCACCTCACCTGTCACCCAGTCATAATACTGTATCAAGTTGGTCTGACAAGACTTTCCCTGAAACAAACCCACGCTGCCTCACATCCTGGAGGCCACAGTCCTCCAGGTATGACACCAGTCTTTCCTTTAGTATAATTTCCATGAGTTTGCACACTATGGAGATGAGACTTACTGACGATAATTACCTGGATCATCCCTTGGCCTGCTCTTGTGTAATGGTACTATATGTGCCATCCTCCAGTCCAGTGGCACACATCCCTGACTCCAGTGAGGTGCTGCACACCTCCGCCATCTCCCTCAGCGCCCTGGGGTGGATACCATCCGGCCCTGGTGCCGTGTCTACCTTCAGTGGCTTCAGTTCCTCTAGGACTCTACTTGCCTCAATTCTTCCATCTGTTGCCTCCTCTCCCCCTGTCCCCACCCTTCCAGCCCATGCTGGTAGCGGTCCCCCCTTTTCTTCTGTGAACACTGAGCAAACGTATTCATTCAGTGCTTCTGCCTGCTCCTCCCCCTTTTCCGTCCACCCCCCACTCCTTTTTATCCTCACTATTGTCTCCTTGCACTTCCTTTTCTCCCTGATGTATCTGAACAAGTCTTTCTCCCCCCGTTAATTCCCTGCACTAATCTCAGCTCCCTCTGGGCCTTGGCTTCTCTCACTTTTTATTTATTTATTTATTTGCTTTTAGTAACCGGGTGAGTGCACTAGGCATAGAAATGCCTATTTTCAGGCACGACCCAGGAGAGAGACAATGTAATACACAAAAAGCACATACATGTGATGCAGCATATGGGATAGGTATATAAAAAACAACATAACACTAAACAATTGATTCAGAAAGTAAATCGTCCTGGAAAGGTAGAGACAAATGCAGTATGAGGCAAACAGGGGTAACATTAAGGTCAAAAATACATAAACTTTTGTTGAAACAGCACAAACAAAGTACACAAGTTTACAAGTGATGCAGCTACAATACAGGATGTACTGGTAAATGCAATTCAAAAACACTGTGAGAAAACAGGCACTGCAAGTGATGGCATACACAAAATAAAACAATACAAAACAATTTAAGTGCCAGGTTGTGGTTGATGAAGAACGAGGAGAAGAGGGAAGAGTGGTGAGAAGCAAGGAGAAAAGGACTGGAAAAAGGAGGGAGAGAGAGGACATGAAAGGAGGGAGTGTAAGAGAGGTGGGAAGGAGGTGTCAGAGGAGTGGATTAACTTGGAAGAGGGTAGAGAAAGGATGGTCTAAGGTGGATTAAAGCAGGTGCAGGGGCTGGTAGCCCACATATGCTCATGGTGCAGTTTCTTGAAACTGGCATGGGAGGTCGCTTGACCAATTGTGTAGGGTAGGGAGTTCCAGTATTTTGGAGCCACGTAGGAGAAAGCATATGCACCCATGTTAGTTCTGCATCTAGGGATGTGAAGAGGTGCTTGGCCTGTGGATCGCAGTCCATAGGAGAGAGGCTGTGAGTGCAGCAGGGAGGCATGTTCTGGTCACCTCCTTGGACTATCTTGAATATTCTTCCCTGTCCACTTCCTTCCCCGTCCTCCTATACCTCGGGTGCGACACTCGTTTTGCCCTCACAACCTCGCTGTTCAACCAGCATGGTTTTCTTGCTCTGCTCCTCTTACTCTGTGCAGGCTTCTGTTGCCTCTTAATCCCCCATTTAATAATATCCTATTTCTGCTCCACGTCCATCTCCTGCCTTATGCCCTTCAGTTTCCTTTTCAGTACTTCCTGCATCCTCCCAAAGTCCGCCCCCTGAAGTTTACCACCTGAGTAACTGATTTCTCTGGCTCCTCGCACATCGTGATATTAAACCACACTGTTTGGTGATCGCTGTCTGTCCTCTACCTTTATTTCCCTCACTGCCTCCCCATTCAACAATACCAGATCTAACGTGTTCTTTAGCCTACTAGGTACTGTAACCAACTGTGTCAGGAAACCCTCCTGGATCGCGTCCAGGAGCACTTGCTCCCTAGCACTGGAGGTGACCGGAATGCTCCAGTCAACCCCTGGCAAGTTGAAATTCCCCACAATGATCACCTTCCCTTTTCTACATACCTTTCTGATTTGTCCCACTAATTCCCTGTCAAGCTCCTCAGACTGGGACGGTGGCCTGTATACCACCCCAAACCTCAATTTCCTACTCCTTGAGTCTAGGAGCTGCAGCCAGATTGCCTCTGTTCTCCTTTCTTCTCCCTTGTGCATCTGATCCCATCCCTCACATAGACTGCCACCCCACCCCTTATGGTCCTTCCTGTATAATTTGTATCCTGGCATTGCCAGATCCCAGTCCTGGTGCTCAGTTGCCCTCGTTTCTGTGACAGCTGCAATATCCACCCTCCACACTGCTAAGAGTGCCTGTAGCTCAGCAGATTTGTTTCCCAGGCTTCCTGCATTCAATGAGACAACCCTCCATCCTGCCCCCTTCCTTTCACTGGCCTCCATCTCCTTCCTTCTACTCCCTCCTTTTTTGGCCGCCGAGTTCTTCCCTGCTAGCCTGGGGGGGTAGGCTGTGACTCCGCTATCAGATCCCTGCCTACCTGCTGTCCACTTGCCACCCCCTCATCTAGTTTAAATCCACCCTTGTCGCAATATACCTCCCCAGTCTTTGCTTTAATACCTCCTTCCCCTCCTCACTCAGGTGCAGCCTATCCCTTGCAAACTACTATGATAGTACTGCCTTTTGAACTAGCAGAACCAGACTCTGCTTGGGAGCATAACATTTGGGGTTTCAGTATTCCACTTCCCACCCCAAGTTATTTTCTTAATTTCTGCACTTGAATGGGTAACAAGGTGACGCAAATCAGCTTTATCTCCTCCACCAGCCTGGGAAACAAGGACCCAACACTGCTCCTGAACCAGGGTCTCTTGCACTACAGCACAACCTGCAACCAGCAAGTTGATTTACACAGATGGAACAGAGTTGTTATAGTCTAAATGAGAAATAAAAGAATAACTGAGTCAATGCTAATGCTGTTTGGTGGTTGGCCAGCTGGGATGCACGACTGTCAGATGAGACACACACTCACACCCTCTCCATGGGAGACCCACTACAGTATGAAGAGTTGGTAAGGCCAAGAACAAAGGAATAATCTGTAGTTAGGTGGAAGGAATGTAATAACAGCACAGATGAGGTTTACAGCAAACAAATCACGGCAAGTTATGTGCATAACACTGCGTAACTAAATATAGGTTGCTTTGTGGACTCAGTATATTCAATGGTTGAAACTGAGTTGAGGAGTTACATTCTTTGCCTACTCCAACAGTATCGCAAACAATCTATATCATAAATTTTTTTTTTATTAATTTAGTTATTTAACCAGGAGTAGCACACTAAGCTGAAAACTTTTTTACAGGTGCAACCTGGGAGCACAGGGAAGTTAAGTGACTTGCTCAGGGTCACACAGTATGCAAGTGGAAGCTGTGGCATTCAAACCCAGGGCTGGTCTGCTGGATGTCACCAGATTTACAGCTCAGAGCCTTAAACCACTGCACTATACTGCCTCCCATCATAGTAGTTTGCAAAGGATAGGCTGCACCTGAGGGGAAGGAGGTATTAAAGCAAAGACCGGGGAGGTATATTGCGACAAGGGTGGATTTAAACTAGATGGGGGGTGGCAAGTGGACAGCAGGTAGGCAGGGATCCGATAGAGTGGAGGCCAGGGGTCACAACATCATACTAGCGAGCACATCTTGAGTAAAAGCAGAAGTACTTCAGCTACTTAGCTGTGTATGTACCTCAATAGCATTATCAAAGTGTAGGACATGGGGCAGAGAGCAGCAGCAAGTATATAGCAAGTTACACATGTAAATTACAGTACTTACAGGCATATTTACAAGATAAGGCAGGGCAACCACACAAGCAAAGCAAACAGGGAATAGCTAATAGTTACACAGTGCACAGGTGTTTCAAGCCTCAGACATTAATAAAAGACACAGGTAGATTAAATTACAAGTCTTGAAACCGAGACAAACGCAGTGACAACTTAGTAAAATATGTGCAGGACCTTTCATGACTGCACATTATAAAATGGGTTTTAAAAATCATGAAACCTGATTAGTTGAGAGCCATCTTTACTAGTGTTGTTATCTCAGCACAACAGCACAGGATAAAAAATCTAGCAGTCTCTGTACACTAAAATCATTACTAACCACACATCCCTAACTACTATCACAAACACGGCTGTCACCTATATTCACTAAAACCCTTTACTAGGCCCAAAAATAAATACTGCCTTAAATCAGAACGATAAATAATTAAATGTTATTTGCCCTAGCCCCCCCCCCCCCAAATTCTATTTATCTCTGTGCTGCAGGCGGGGGATATGCCCCAACTCAGTGCCCCCATGCCCATTAGCGGCATCCCCCAACAGTTGCAGCAGAACTAAGGCCCGCAGCTAACCCTCCTGTGGCAGGGTCCCCGAAGAGGAGACCAAGATCCACCATATTTTGGTCCCAGGGCTGACTGCGGCATCATTCGGTGTGGGGGTTGGAGGCTGTCCCACTGCGCTGCAGCACGTTTTCCCATGTATCAGTCCCCCAAGGCGTGGATGTGCAATGACATCAGTGTGCAGGCACGCATGCCCCGCAGACGTCCACCACTACCTTCCCCTCTGTCATGTGGTCCCGGCTTGATATACACTCAAGTCTACAACCGGTTGTCACCCAAGTGCTGAGCACAACCAACCCTTCCCCAAGAGGTGAAGAGCTGTCCCTGGGACACACTTCCAACCTCCCCCCAGCCGGCCCTCTGATGCCTCGAGCTCGTTAATGAACCCAGGTCATCAGCGTCATGAGCAGCAGCTCTACCGCTGCTCCAGCGGGCCAGCTTGAATCTTCTTACACACATAAATTTAAAAAATGAAGTACTACTACAGTACTTACAGTTTTAATTTCTGGGGTTTCTCTGCTGACCATGAAAAATCCCCCTCCTATCCTCACCTGTTTACCATTGAAAACTCTGCTGTTTAACCAAGCCTTGGTTCCATCTGAGGCCTTATGCTGTGTGCCTGTTGGGGGTGCAAATTCTGCCAGCAGAACTGGGCAAAGATTTAAATTCTTGTATTCCATCCACAGTAAACATTCCATTATCTTGAATATGGGAAAACAAGGTGGAAAAAAGGGAGGGAATGCATCTTTATACAGTATATGGTAGAACGCTGTTGTGCATGGAAATCCATGCCTGGAACAGCATAATAGTATGTGGACAGTGTCTGTTCTGTGTAGAATTTAGTGACAGCTGAAACGCTGCTGTGCCACTGATTTGACATCAGACTGCTGTTGTACCATCGATCTGACCTCAGATCGATGGTACAACAGCAAACTGCAGCCAGCAGCATGTGCCACAATAAAAAAAATAAAAATAAAAACTAGAGGTTTGGCTTTCACTTCATACCAGAGCAAGTGCAACGGACAAATGAACACAATGGCAGCCGTCACTAGCAAGGACACCTGTAGTGATCGCGCTAAATTCATACTGCATGTTTTTTATTTTTAAATGTGTAGCAGAACAGACTATGTTCATATACTATATATATATATATATATATATTAAAAAAAAAAAAGCAGTAGATGACCTGTCATACATAACAAGCTACGGATTCCATCTCGGGCTCCTGATGAAATCAGGGCTCACTCGAGCTGTGCTCTCACGGTCAATGATTTCATCAGGAGCACTCAATAGAATCCTGAGCTTGCAGTGTATGACGGGTCATCTACTATTCTATTTGTTGTGCTGCAGCAGTGACACTGCGATGTGCTGCACTATCAATGTCACTACTGCAGCACAACACAGAATGTGGTCATGTAGCCACCTTCCTCTCAAGTCGCATTGGTGTTAGTGACAGATTTTCAGAGTCCTTCTGTTTCAAATTTACAATTCCACTGAGCTACAGGGTTACGCTGCAGCTCCTCAGTTTGGAGTCAGTTTACTGTGGAGCGTGATGCTGCTGCGACTCGGACGTTATCCACCTGTCACGCTTCTATTTTTTTCTCCTGCCTGCAGCAACTGATGGAATACAGCCAAACATCACACAAAGTACATCTTTTTTTTTTTAAAAAGAACAGTTTTTATGTGCATTCAAGCTTATGGCTGCCCATGCAAGATAAAAGATTGTGTATGAGCAACCACACACATACAGGCCTGTGTTTAAATCTCAAGATTTCCATTCCATGGTAACAAGAGACCTCCGGAGCTGCGCTCAGGGTCTTTTGTTACCATGAAAACCTTTTGATTCAAACACAGGTTTGCTGTGTATGGTTACTCATACACAATCCTCTATATGTAGTTACTGTGTCTCTTATGACATACAGTAATATATCAGTTGCCTTACCGGTCCTTGTAAGAACAGATCCAGAATCAAATGGTTTGATATTTTTTAATTTTAGTTATTTATTTAGTAAAGATTCGAAAATACCTTTGAGCCAGAGGCTCTTTTACAGAGATTCCACGTCACATAATTAAAACAAAATGGAAAATGCAGGAACAAAATACAGGGCAGAAGAGACAAAAACAAGAGTGATTGAAAATTACAAACAAGGATTTGAAAGGCATACAAAGATTGCGATTACAGGGTCAATAATACCGTTCACATAGACATTAAATAAAATGTTGAAAATCTTGAAATTAGAGGCATAACATGGAATTCCCAGTTAACTGTCAGTAAGTGCAGGTTTAGAACAAGTAATTGTTAGGCAATGTTGACCTCAGAATAAGTGCACATCTCTGCAGTAGTAGGGATACCAGGCGGTGGAAGATACAGATGCAGTCAGAGTAGAGGGGTTAAAGGGTAAGGAAAACATAGGTTGAGTGGAAAAGAGTGTAGAAAATTAAGAATTATGGGTCTATCGGTGGATGGGAGCCAGGGGACACAGTAAAGATTAGTAAACTGGAGAGGGTAAAGGGAGACCTGGGACCAAATACAGAGCTTAATCAGGGGTAAGGTGATCGCAAGGGGCTAATGAAGGAGACATGTCATGCAGGGGGCAGGGTACTACGGAGGAAAGTAAAAGAGATTGGCCCAGGGGGTAGGATGCCAGGGTTAGCTAGATGAGGGGAGAGTGAAAAATACCTTGTATTGCACCAACGTACAAAATAAAAAATTACTTACCATAGTAATCTTCTTTCTTCCCAGTGATGCTCAGACATTCATAACTTTGTGCAGTCATCCTGATGGGTTGGACTGCCCGGAGAAATGGAACACATGCAAATGATGGAATTCTTTGCACGTGAGCATCTTTCAAATACTGCCTCTACCAACTGTAGTGTTCTAAACCCTTCAGATCTGTAAGAAGCCTGGAAGTCAGGCAACATGGAAAAATCCGACAACTAATTAATAAAACATTTTTTTAGGATTAGCCTAATAAAACAACTTACTACAAAACAACTCCAAGAGAGGAACTATATCTATGTATAATAATGGTGTTCACCATACAGTGAGAAAAACTATTAAGAGAGACAGAAAACTCCGTTAAAATCTGTCTAGCATAGAGAAAATGTATCCAGAAGGAATGGCTATGTGGCACTAGCATGCAGAATGCAGAGGCTGAAGTTCTGGAAGGGGAGGATGGGAGGGAGTTACGAATGTCTGAGCATCACTGGGAAGAAAGAAGATTACTATGGTAAATAATTTTTTCTTCTAACCCCAGTAATGCTCAGACCATTCATAACTTTGTGCAGACTACCAAGCAGCACCCCCTAGTGGTGGGCACAGAACTTATTTTGGAAACAGACTTTGCAGGACTGCTGTGCCAAACTTGGCGTCACTTCTGGACAAAATATCTAAATTATAATGCTTTATAAACGTGTGTACTGATTTCCAAGTAGCTGCTTTACAAATGTCCAACAATGGCACCTCCCTAGCAGCTGCATTAGTGGCAGCTGTTCCTCTTGTTCAATGAGCCCTCAGCCCAGTTGGGGACTCACTACCTGCTTTAGTGTAGCAGAACTGAATACACTGGACAATCCACCGAGAAATGGATCTTTTTGAGGCTGGTTTGCCCATTCCAACATCCCCATATGTAAGGAAAAGTTGTTTTTTGTCTTGCCTATGGCATTTAGTAGCTGTCATGTAGTAGCTGAGAGCTCTTTTCACATCCAGACTGTGAAGCCTTCTTTCACCAGAGCTTGTATGGTCTGTGAAGAAGACAGGCAGAGTGATTGAGTGGTTCAGATGGAAATCTGAAACCACTTTGGGAAGGAATTGTCTGTTTGTTCTGAGGACTACTTTATCCCTGTGGAAGGAAATGTAGTCCTGGTCAACACAGAGAGCCTGAAGCTCACTGATTCTTCTTGCTGAAATAATTGCTACCAGGAAAACTGTTTTCCAGGTAACATACTTTAAATGGGCTGTAGCCATGGGCTCAAAAGAGCCCGCATCAACCTTGCTATACATACATTAAGATCCCACTGGTGCCCTGTGAAGAGGGTGCAAATGCATTAGGCCTTTGAAAAATTTTTTGAAAATGGGATCTGATGCTACAGACACCTTTGTCCTAGCAGACAGGTATGCCGATACTGCTGCAAGGTGAACTCTTAAGGAACTGGGTGCAGACCTTGTGAATGTAAATGAGTTAGATAATCCAACACCACTGAGACCCCTGCATCATTTGGGGTGAAGTTTCTAGTAGAGCACCAGAAAGAGAATCTTTTCCACTTTGCAGAATAAGTTTTCTTAGTGGAAGGCGTCCTGTAACCTTTCAAAATGTTTAATACAGCTTCAGAAAGGTTCAAGCCTGCATACTCTAACTCCTCAAGAGCCATGCCTTGAGGTGAAGAGACTTAAGTTTGGGAACAGCAATGTTCCTTGACTGGAGAGTTAGAAGATTGTGCCTGAGAGGCAAGCTTATTGGCCTGCTCACTGCCATGGAGAGCAGAAGAGTACACATGGCTGCCTGGGCCAATCTGGAGCTATCGATATCAGAGAAGCTGAGAGGGATGTGAGGTTCCAGCAGTACCTGAAAACTAGAGGAAAAGGAATGCATAGAAACTTGCCCGACCAATCCAGTACCAGGGCATCCAGAGGGCTGTGCCTTGGGCTGGTGGCCTGCAACAATACTGAGGCAACTGGTGGTTCTGGTGGGATGCGAACAAGTCTATCTCTGGGCATCCCACCTGCTGAAATTACCTGTACCACCTGCTGGTTCAGTGTCCATTCGTGATGGGACTGATTGATCCGACTCAGTGTGTCTGCCAAGATATTGTCCTTTCCTGGCAGATGGATGGCTTGCAAGGGACACCTTTAGAGAATAGCCAGAGCCAAAATTCTCATGGCTTCTGTGCATACGGACCTGATCTGGTGCCACCCTGCTTGTTTATGTAATACATAGTGGTGGTATTGTCTGTTCTGACTTGTACCACTTTGTCCATTACCAGTGTAGAGAAAACTTTTAGTGCTAGCCGCACTGCTCTGAGTTCCAGCAAATTTATATGCTGGAGAGACTCTGCCCCTGACCAGGTACCCTGAGTTGTGTGCTCCCCTAGATGGGCACCCCAGCCCAACAGGGATGCATCTGTTGTAAGGACAAGCGAAGGATCCTCCTTCTGGAAGGGGACTCCCTGCCTTAGGTTGGATTCCTTTTTCCACCACAAGAGGGCTTGTGACAAAGGCCTTGTCACTGGAATGAGTTTTGAAAAGGGATCTTTTCTCTGACTCCAATGAGTCCTGAGGTGAAACTGGATGTGTCTCATGCGAAACCTGGAACCCTTCACTGTGCCTGTGGATGCAGCCATATGACCCAAGAGCTGCAGGAATTGCCTGGCTGTTGTTTGACCGTGTAATTTGAAGGAGTTTGCTATGGCCTGAAGACTTTGCACCCTGTCTAGTGGTAAAAAGACCCTGGCCCGTAGGGTGCTGATCTCTGCCCCTATGAACTGTAAAGTCTGTGTAGGGGTGAAGACATATTTTTTCTGGTTTACTATGAAACCCAGGGACTCCAAAAGATCCTGTGTGAGCCTTAGAAAGGTTGCGACCTGCTCTGGTGATTTTCCCACTACCAGCCATCGTCCAGGTATGGGAAAACAGTCACTCCCTGTCTTCGAAGAAATGCCACCACAGCTGGTAGGCATTTTGTAAACACCCTTGGTGCCGAGGGAAGGGGCGAAGGGTAGGATTGCAAACTGATAATGACCTGATGGGAGTCTGAATCTGAGATACTTCCTGTAAGATTCCTTTATGGGGATGTGGAAATAAGCATCCTGTAAGTCCAGAGATGTCAGCCAGTCCCCTTTTTGGATTGTTGGCAGAATCCGAGCCAAAGTGACCATTCTGAATTTTTGGCTTTTTCAGGTGCTTGTTTAAAGCTCTGAGATCCAAAATTGGCCGCCACTCCCCATTTTTCTTTGTTTTTAGGAAGTATCTGGAGTAAAAACCTCTTCCTCTCAGGGTTGCAGGGACTAGTTCCACTGCTTTGAGCTGAAGCAGCTTCTGAACCTCTGCCTCTAGCAACGAGATTTGTGCTAGGGGTGGGGAGGTGAAAATCCTGGGGTTTCTTCGAGGAAGAAATTTGAACTGCAGAGACAGACCCTTGCCCACTACCTCCAACACCCACTTGTCTGTGGTGATGGTTGACCAGAAGGAGAGGAAATGGGACAGTCTGCCTCCAACAGGTAGGGAGGAGGCGGCTTGCATCTCAGGGGTTCTGTTTAGGCTGGAGTTGAGGTTGTGGCTGAGCCCCTTGCCTAGAGCCCCTTCTACCCCTACCCCTTGAGTAGCCCTGTGGGTACTGCTGTATTGGGCATGGCTACTGGCTGGAAAAGGTCTTGATAAAAAGCGACCCTAGCCCCCCTTCCATAGGGCCTAGTGGATGAAGAAGCTCTGTCTCTAGCAGAGTTGCTTCTATAAGTAGCCTTATATTCATCCACTTTTTTCATATAGGCCACTGTGGGCTCCCCAAAAAGGGCATTTCCTTCTAGTGGGAAATCCAGGGCCTCTGACTGGGTATCCTGAGTGAGGTTTGTGGCCCTAAGCCAAGCAAACCTCTTCTGAGCCACTGTATTAGCCATCCATCTGGCTGCAGTGTCATTTAGATCAGCAGCCATCTGGAACTGGTACTTGGCCGCCTCTAGCCCAAACCTGGCAGTTTCTGCCAGGTCATCTGACAAGGATGAGGTGGCCTTCATGGACATTGCCAGTACCAACTGCCACAGGGATTTCTGATACTGGGCAGCATAAGCTGGAAAAGTGGCCTGTTTCATGGCCAATGAGGCTGACAAATAGCCCTTTTTGGCCATACTGTCCAATTTTCTGGAGTCCTTGTCCGGTGGGTGTGAGGACAGAGGGACTTTAGCCTTATCATAGGCAGCTTGCTATATCACCCCTTGATGATCAGGGTGAGAAAAAACGAAGTCAGCTCCCTCCCTGTCGAGCTGGTATTTTTTATCTATTCGCTTGTCAATTGGAGGAATAGAATTTGGGGTCTGCAGGAACTTCATAGCATCCTTCTTGAAGAATTTATATACTGGGAGGAGGATGGCCTTTGTGGGTGTTAAACCCATCATATTGAGGTACTCAATCTCCTCCTCATCCTCTACTTGTTCTGTTGTGGCAATATCCAGAGCATGTGCCATTTTACTTACAAAAGAAAAATGAGAGGAAAATCCTCAGACACTCTGGGAGGTGAGCCAAATTCCTGCTCAGGGGAAACCTCTGGGGGGATAGGTTCGTCCTCCTCATAAGGCTCAACATCCTCTTCGAAATAGTGTTGCTCCGGATCAGGGGGCAACACAGTAGCAGCAACCTGGGGGCCCTGGGAAGGGGCAGTAGGCTGAGGGATGATGCTCTGCAGAGCCTGAATAATTTTAAATGCCTGGGCTATGTCCTGAGCCGAAGGCATTACAGGCTGCTGCACAGAAGTCCCTGGTTTAGCAGGAGAGGGTTCTGCATGTTTGAGCTTCTTTAATTTCTTTAAGGGAACCGGAGAGTCAGACGGTTCTTTCCCTCCTTTGCCCCTTTTTCACCCGTATCAGGGGCAGGGGTAGAAGCACTTGTTAATTCAACCACAACAGACTGGGGTGTCAGCTGGTCAGAGCCTGAGGGACCCCTTGGAAACTTTTTATTAAGCCTTTCAAGGCGCTTTTCAACAGTTTTTTTCTGGGAATGTTTTACATATATTACATTCCTGGTCCAAATGTTCAAAACCTAGACAAGCTACACATAAAGTGTGCTTGTCTGCCTTGGCAAACACATCTCCACACTTCAAACAGTTTTTAAAACCAGGCTCTCTTTTTAGGTTTCTCAGTCATGGTGAAAGATAAAGTGAAAAACCCTCAACCGCTAATGCTAAAAGCTAATGCGGTTATTTAAACAGCTTTCCTTTTTTTTTTTTGCGGTCGGTTCCGGAACCGATGGAACCGAGAGAGGAGATGAAATATGAACCGGTTCAGCAGTTCTGTAACCGATAAAAAACGGTTACAAATAAATTTTTTAGGACCAAATTTTAGCGATAATGAACAGGTTCTTTAATTAGAGAACCGAAACAAAGTTAAAACTAACTCGGATCCCTCACGGTTATGCCGAACTGCGAGGAACTGAGAAAACAACAATTTAAACAATAATAACTAAATGTAAACTAAAAATTAATAGACGCAGTAAAAGGAACTAAAAATATTTATGGTTTTTGATTTTTTCTTCTTTCACGCGAAAGAGGGCAACAGAGACCAGACTTTCAGGCGGAAAGAAAAATCTGAAGGGTTTAGAACACTACAGTTGGTAGAGGCAGTATTTGAAAGATGCTCACGTGCAAAGAATTCCATCATTTGCATGTGTTCCATCTCTCCGGGCAGTCCAACCCATCAGGATGACTGCACAAAGTTATGAATGGTCTGAGCATTACTGGGGTTAGAAGAAAAAGTTACTTACCATAGTAACCTTATTTCTCCCAGGGGATACTCCAATATTCATAACTCTTCTGCAGTATACCTTTAAGGTCAGATCCGCCCGGAGACAGAATGCTATGCAAATGATGGAATCATTGGCATAAGCCACTTTTCAAATGCTGCCACCTATCAACTGCCTACATTCTAACCTTCAGATTTCGTGGATGCCTGCAAGACAGGGCCCAAAATTTAAATATAACTTCTAAGTTCCCCACCCAAACCTCCAACTGGAAGAACTATAAACATAACATAAACAATCCCACAAGCTCCCATGTCAGAATCGCCTGAAAAGGAGAAAACGTAAGAACAAGTTCTAATAAAAGTAGAATGTGGCATGCAAACACCAAGGTACAGCATGAAATACAGAGGCCACTTGTTCTTAAAACAGGGAGGCAGGGTGGGAGAGGTTATGAATATTGGAGTATCCCCTGGGAGAAATTTAGGTTACTATTGTAACTTTTTCTTCTCACCCCAGGAATACTCCAATATTCCTAACTTTTGCAGACTAAAAAGCAGTACCTTGGGAGGCGGGAAGAACCTATTTTGGAAACAGGCTGTGCAGGACAGCTGTACCAAACCTGGCATCAGTCCTAGCCTGCATATCCAAGCCGTAATGCTTGACAAATGTGTGTACTGTTCGCCAGGTTGCTGCTTTACAGATATCCACCAAGGGTACATCCCTTGCAGCTGCTAGTGCTGCAGCCGTACACCTTATGGAGTGGGCTCTAAGCCCTGCTGGAGATTCCTTGCCCACCTTTGAACAGCAAAATTGGATACACTGGACAATCCAATGAGAAATGAACCTTTTAGATGCTGGATTTCCCTTTCCCACATCCCCATAAGTGAGGAAAAGCTGTCTTCTGTCCTGCCTATGGGGCTTAGTGGCTGTCATGTAGTAGCTCAAAGCTCATTTGACATCCAGGCTATGCAGCCTACGTTCACCAGGAGAAGAATGATCAGTGAAAAACACTGGCAAAGTGATAGATTGGTTCAAATGGAAGTCTGAAACCACTGTGGGAAGGAATTTCCTATTTGTCTGAAGGACTACCTTGTCTCTGTGGTAGGCAATGTAGTCCTTTTCAATGCATAAGGCCTGGCGCTCACTAATTCTTCTAGCTGAAGTAATGGCCACCAGGAACACTGTTTTCCATGTGACATACTTCAAAGGTGCTGAAAACACAGGCTCAAAGTGAGGGACCATGAGTTGCGCAATGCAGATATTAAGGTCCCAAGCTGGCACCCGGTTCTCTCACCAGTGGATACATATGTGAAACGCCCTTGAAGAACCTTTTAAAAATGGGGTTTGATACCCAAAGAAACAGACTTGCCTGCAGATGCATAGGCCGAGACTGAAGCCAAATGAATCTTTAGTGTAGAAGGTTGCAAGCCTGAGGAATGCAAAGTAGATGAGGTAGTGCAGCACCAACAGCCGTCCTACCTGGGTTGGCACTATACTCCTACTAGAGCACCAAATAGAAAACCTCTTCCACTTTGCAGCATAGGTTTTCTTGGTAGAGGATTTCCTGTATCCTTTTAAAACATGCATAACTGGTTCAGAAAGATGTAAACCAGCATACTCTAGGTCCTCAAGAGCCAAGCTCTGAGCCTGAGTGACCTGAGATTCAGATACAGGAGCATCCCCTGGTTGGAGGTCAGAAGACTGTGCCTCCTGGGAAGGCGTACTGGTTTGGTCACTGACATGGACAGTAACAGGGAGTACCATGGCTGTCTGGCCCAGTCTGGGGCTATCAGAATCACTGTTGCTGGCTGAGACCTGAGTTTCAACAGCACCCTGTATACCAGAGGAAATGGAGGGAATGCATACAGGAATTTCCCTGACCAATCCAGAATAAGGTCATCTAGAGGAACTGTGCCCACTACTGGAGGCCTGCAACAGAACTGAGGTAAGTGATGACTCTGATGAGGGGCAAAGAGGTCTATTTCTGGGGTGCCCCACCTCCTGAATAAGGCCTGCACCAATTGCCTGTTCATGGACCACTTGTGATGGTCCTAGATGATTCAACTCAGGGCACTGCCAGAACATTGTCTTTGCCTGGCAGATGAATGGCCTGAAGTGAAGAGCCTAGTAAGTAAGCTAGGGTCCAAATTCTCATAGCCTCCGTGCAAAGGAGGCTTGACCTTGTTCCCCCTTGCTTATGTAGTACATGGTGATAGTGTTGTCTATTCTGACTTGTACTGCCTTTCCCTGTATCAGTGGTTTGAAAGCTCGCTTTGCCAGAAACACTGCCCTGAGCTCTAACAAGTTTATGTGCAAAAGACTCTCTGCACTTGACCAAGTGCCCTGGGTAGTGTGCTCTGCTAGATGAGCCCCCGCCCCAGGAAGGATGCATCTGTTGTGAGAATCATCAAAGGCAGTTCTTTCTGGAAAGGGACCCCTTCTCTGAGGTTGGTTTCCTCTTTCCACCACTGAAGAGCTTGGATAAATGTTTTTGTTACAGGAACGAGCTTTGACAGGGAATCCTTTTGTTGGCACCAATGAGCTCTTAAGTGAAATTGGATGTCCCTCATCTGAAACACAGAACCCAACACTGTGCCTGTTGCAGCTGCCATGTGGCCCAGGAGTTGGAGAAAATGCCTTCAGGCCTTGGGACACTGAGCCTGAAAGAGGCTGCCAACTGCAGGATGCGTTTTACCCTGTCTCTGGGTAGAAAATCTCTGCCCACTATGGTATTCAATTCTGCTCCTATGAACTGCAGAATTTAAGAGGGAGGAAGAACAGATTTTTCTAGATTTAAAAGGAAACCCAGAGTTTGCAGAAGCTGCTGAGTGAGCTGCAGGTGTTCTGCTAACTGTTGCGGTGAATTTCCCATCACCAGCCAGTCATCTAGATAGGAGAATACTGTGACACCTTGTCTGCGCAGGTGAGCCACTACCACAGCCAGACACTTTGTGAACACCCTTGGTGCTGAAGTGAGACCAAAAGGAAGAGCTAAGAAATGATAATGACCTGACAGGAGTCTGAACCTGAGAAACTTTCTGTGAGACTCCCTTGTGGGGATGTGGAAATAGGCATCTTTTAGATCCAATGATGCCAGCCAATCTCCTTTTCAGAGTGTTGCCAGAATCAGAGACAAGTTACCATTTTGAACTTTGGTTTGGCTAGGAACCTGTTGAGAACCCTGAGATCCAAGATAGGCCACAGCTCTCCATTTTCCTTTGGTGTGAGAAAATACCTTGAGTAAAGTCCTTTTCCCCTTTGATGCAGAGGCACTGGTTCCACTGCTTTTAGTGAAAGAAGGTATTTCACCTTTTCTTCCAGCCTTTTGCTTTCCAGGAGGGAAGCTGGTTTGAAAACTCTGATTTTTTTGAACAGGGGAGGACTTGAAACTTAGAGACAGGCCCTGACCCACTATCTCCAGAACCCACTTGTCTGTGGTGATGGTTTTCCAATTCTGGAAAAAAATGGGTCAACCTGATCAATGAAGTCAGGAGTTCTGCTTGGATTGGAGATGAGACTGGGCACCACGCCTGGCACCTTTTCTGCCCCTACCCCCGAAATACCCTTGCTGCGGGTATTGGGGTGCCTGAGGAAGTACCATGGCCTGGTAAAAAGGCTTGGAATGAAACTGTCTGCCCCTGCCTCCCATACTGAAGGGCCTAGAGGAGGTGGAGGGTCTTTCCTTTACAGAATTGCTAAGGAAGGTGGCCTTATACTCATCCACCTTCTTCATGTAGGCCTCTGTATGGCTGCCAAAAAAGGGAACTGCCCTCCACAGGAAAATCCAGAGTCTTATTCTGAGTATCCTGTGTGAGGTTTGTGGCTCTCAACCAAGCAAACCTTCTCTGTGCGATGGTATTTGCCATCCACCTTGCAGCAGTCTCATTACTGTCTGCTGCTATCTGGAACTGGTATTTGGCAGCTTCCAGGCCAAACCTAGCAGTTTCAGCTAGCTCTGCCGAAAGAGGAGGAGATGCTTTCTCAGCCATGTCCAGGACAGACTGCCGGAGAGTCTTCTGGTACTGGGCTGCATAGACCTGATAATTAGCTTGGCTAATGGCCAGAGAGGCTGACAGGTAACCTTTCTTTACTATACTTTAAATTTTCCGGGAGTCCTTCTCTGGAGGGTGGGAAGCCAGAGAGACCTTAGCCTTGTCACAAGCTGCAGCTTGCACCACCCCTTGGTGGTCAGGGTGTGAAAATAAGAATTCAGCCCATATTCTGTCAAGCTGATACTTTTTATCCAACCTTTTGTCCAAAGGAGGGACAGACCCAGGAGCTTGGAGGAGTTTTAAAATATCTCTTAAAAAACTTGTTGATGCGGAGTGAGTTTTTTAGTCGGTATCAGACCCATCATTTTCAGATTTTCAGCCTTCTTCCTCATCCTCTACAGCTTCAGTGGTAGGGATGTCCAAGGCATCAGCAATTTTCCTGATAACGTTAAAATGAGAAGAATAATCTTCTATGGTCCTGGGAGGGGAGCCAAACTCTTGTTCAGGGGAGACCTCAGGCTCTATAGGCTCACCTTCTTCTTCCTCCTCCTCCTCACCACGCTGCTCAGGAAAAGAGGGTGGGTTGGAAGGTGCAGGAGTCTGGACTGGCGATTGTGAAACTAGGCAGCAGACCCGGCAAGGTTTGCATTAATTTTATTGCTTGTGCAATCTCAGAAGGAGAAGGCACAGTGGCAGGCATCACAGAAGTCCCATTTTCCACAGGGGGTTCAGTGTGCTTTGTCTTCTTTAGTTTTTAATCCATGCGCGCCTGGATTACTGCAACTCCCTTTATCTAGGGCTTTCTGGGGTTGAAATCCGTTGCCTGCAGCTAGTGCAGAACGCTGCAGCCCAGCTTTTGACGGGTTCTAGAAGATCTTGTCATATTATTCCAGTGCTGCGCGAACTGCACTGACTGCTAATTCGGTGGCGGATCACCTTTAAAGTCGGCTTGCTGACTGTCAAAGCCATACATGATCTGGGCCCAGTCTATCTGAAAGAACTTCTGGTTCCCTATCGCCCTGATTGATCTCTCCACTCAGCCGACGAGGGGTTGCTAGAGGTTCCAAGGGTGAAGTTGAAATCTTCTGGTGCTCGGGCTTTCTGGTATGTTGCCCCCACCCTTTGGAACTCTCTACCCTGTCGGTTGCGGGAGTGCACTTCTGTGGAGGGTTTTAAGAGGGGTCTGAAGACCTTTCTGTGGGAAACTGCTTTTCCTGAATATTGATCGCTTTAATTGTTTGGTCTGGTTGTATTTTTTATGATGCTAACTGTTTTAACTGTTATTATGTACGGCGCCTTGACATTCGAAAGGCGCCCTATGAATAAAAATTATTATTATTATTATATTTAACTGGAACCGGAGAGCTAGCCAGTTCAGAGGGTCTCTTTTTACCTGTATCAGGGATAGAAATAGTAGAAGTTGTGGTGTCACCCACAGACCCTGAGGGTTTCGGCTGGTCAGAGCCAGAGGGACGCCTGAATCTCTTATTCAATCTGTCCAGATGTTTTTCCAATGTTTTGTCTGGAAAAGATTTACAAATGTCACAATTAGTTTTCAAATGGTCAAAGCCCAGGCAGAATACACAAACAGAGTGCTTATCTGCCTTGGCAAAGACTTCACCACACACAGAACAATTTTTAAAACCGGGTACCCAGATCTCTTTTTAGGTTTTTCTGACATAATGGAGAAAAAATGCAAAACACTACAGGTTTTTAAATTCAAAAAACAACAAATTTATTGGTTGTGGTTGATTCAAGAACCGATCTGAGAAACCAAGCGGAACTGGGAACCGATAGGAATAGAACCGGGATTAGCAGTTCGGAACCGAATTTATCGGTTCTAAAAAAATAAAAATTTAATCACACAAAACTTACAGAAACGATTAAATAAACAGGGGAAAAAACCCAAAACTAACTAAAAGTACCTCGGTTCCTCAACAGTTATCCCGAACCGTGAGAAACCAAGAAAACAACACAAAATTAACTAAATAAACTAACAGTTATTAAAATAACACTGATAAGAGGCAGCAAAAGAAAATAATTCGAAAATACTTAAATATTTGTTAATAATAAAGGCTTCTTAGACTAGATAAAGAAGAGGAAATCTCCAGGCGTCTGGTCTTGACAGGTGGAGAGAGAAATCTGAGGATTAGAATGTAGGCAGTTGAAAGGTGGCAGCATTTGAAATGTGGCTCATGCCAATGATTCCATCATTTACATAGCATTCTATCTCCAGGCGGATCTGACCTTACAGGTACACTGCAGAAGAGTTAGAAATATTGGAGTATTCCTGGGGTGAGAAAGCAAATAATGTCTAAGCTTTCAGACCAACCAAGTCCTTCCTCCTCAAAGACTTATGACAATTGTTCAAAACACTTGTTCAATTGTTTAAATTTATGATTTTTTGAAATAAGTACTTTTAGCCAATTTTTTTTTTTTATGTATGATCTGGGTGTTAATAGCTTGGGACTCTGAACAATTGTCATAAGTCTCTAAGGAAGGACTTGGTCCGAAAGTTTAGGCATTGTTTTTTTTTTTGTTACATCTACAGAATGTTGGTCCAATAAAAGGTATCAAACCATTTGATTCTGGATCCGTGTCTCTTATGGTTATAAGAGTATATTTTCAAATTCTTTGGGAGAGAGAACTAGGACGCAAAGCCGAATAGTTCTGACACACAAAGGACTTGAGAAGAAACTCTTATAACCATAAGAGACACAGAAACTGTACATATAAACATTATAAATCATATAGTGTATGATAGAACGCAGTTACTAGTCAAATTGCATCTTTCACCAGTGTTGTACCATCGAGGTGTT
This sequence comes from Neoceratodus forsteri, assembly GCA_016271365.2. Lineage (NCBI taxonomy): Eukaryota > Metazoa > Chordata > Ceratodontiformes > Ceratodontidae > Neoceratodus > Neoceratodus forsteri. The sequence continues at coordinate 129,487,442 of JADMNL010000031.1, read as the reverse complement.
GTTATGCTGTTGTTATACCATTGATGGTACGTCATATTGATGGTACAACAAAATGGAATCAACTCGTGCTGCCATCTCCTAGGCAGCAAGGACGTATACATCAACAATTTCGCTTGAAGTCTGTTTTTTTTAATCTGCATTTACTTCCTAACCCCATCTGTGCCAAAAAACCTTCAAACCTGCTCTCACCCACTTATTCACAGGTTGCTCTTTTTACAGCCTCATGTCCCTACCCCGTCCTGTTTACGGCAATCACCATGAGTCACGATTGCTTCTGTGCCAAGTTCCGTTATCGGTAGCCCTTAAATGTTGTTTTTCTGTTTTCATTAAACAGTTTGTTCTTCTGTTCGCTCCGTGTTTTATTAGCTGTATTTTTTTATGTTCATTGTTGGCTACATAAACGACTGACTGTGAACTGCAGAGTAAGGTAAGGCAAGGTCAGTTATTGGGTTGTTGGGGGGGCTCACGCAAAGATGGAAATCGCATTCCTCCGTTGATTTACTTTTGCCCATCCACTATACAAGACAATGGATGGGCATCAGTAAACAACAACACTGTCTTCACTTCTCAAGGTTGTAGGACAACCATAAACCTCTTGTGCTTCGCTCTCGAGGTTTACATAGTTGTCATGACAACCTCTCGAAGTGAACAACATTGCTGTTGTCCACTGTTGCCCATCCATTATCCTCTATGTTAAAACACCTCTGTTTAAAAAATGTAATTTGAATTAAAAATCAAACTTTTTTATTTTGCAGAATGCTAGAGAATCCCTTTTGTAAAGAAATCAACAGTGAACCTGAAACTTCAGAATCTTAGAACCATGCACATCAGACACTCTCTTAAAGCAGTATAGCACTGTGGTTTAGGGCACTGAGCTGCAAGCCTGGAGACCTGGATTTGAATCCCACAGCCCCAGTAGTATACTGTGTAACCCTGACAAGTCACTTAACTTCTTATTGTGCTCCTTGGTCACACTTGGAAACAAGCTTCGGCTTAGGGTACCTTTCCTGGTTAAACAATTTCCCCTTTCCCTTTCCCATGCTTGTAAAAGTACGTGAAATACATAGAAATAAACAACCCTGATTGACTAAGAAAGATACCATGATTTATAACATAGGTAGTGTCCCCCAGATGTCTCTTGCCTAATCAAGAGTGTCATCTTGAGACATCGTTTGGTTTGAGAACTGCAAAGTGAAGCTGAGCAATTCTGGAACACAACGATGTCTCGAGATGACACTCCTGATTGGCCAACAGACGGCTCGGAGACATCATTCACACTTCGCCATGCTTTTCTTTCTTCTTTTTTTTTTCAATTTCGTGCACTGCTCTGAACCGCCTACTTCTCCCAGCACGAACAAGCTACTTGAACCATCACCAGTCACTGAAAGGTTCCACCATGTTAAGAGTGGGTTCACCTTTTTTCCATTAACATCATTGAAATACACAGATTGCTAACAATGAAAATGTCAGAGTATTTCCCACTGAGGCATTTTTTATTTGCTAAGGTAGATAGTGGATCATCACCTAAACAAAAATCCTCACGCTTAACCTTCGTCACCCTTCCCTCACCCATCACTGCCAATTAGCTTGCCCACCTGCCCAATAGAAAAACAGACATAGCCAGTGCAAATCTATTAGCTTATAGTGTGTAGCAGAGCATTATAGTGTATGGGAGAGCCTTATTTTATGCTGTTTCCCATCAAAACACAGGGCTGTTGTACCATCGATTAGACATCAGGATGCTGTTGTACCATCTTGAGTATGTCACATCAGTGGTACAACAGCATCGGTCAACACTGCGCATGTGCAGATCTTTCAATGCGCTGTCATCCTGTAAACCATGAATGCTGGCACCAGAGTAGAACCGCGCGAAGCAAATCCTAATTAAGGGCAGCAGCCACATTTTATTTAAAAAAAAATGTTTTTCTGAGAGCAAGGGGCTATGTATTGCAAATAAAAATGTTTATGTAAGAGTTGGGGGGAGACGGGGAGACTAGGACAGAGTGGCGCTTGTTCTCCAGATGGGCGGAGGGTGACGAGTGACATCAGAAAATTGTGTCACTAAGTGAGCATTTGCCAATTTTACTGTTGCCCCCTATACTATACAAGATAATGGATGGGCAACAATAAACAACACTTGATCAATTCTCGAGGTTGTATGACAACCAAAAACGTATACATGGTTGTCATAACAACCTCTCGAAGTGAACATCGTTGTTGTTCATTGTTGCCCATCCATTATCCTCTATGTTCTATACAGAAATCCATCCTTTTCAAAATGTTATTGTACCACAGTTTAAGTCATGGAATGTGATTGTATCCTGTGGTAGAATAGCATTCTGGAACCTCTAGAGACTGCACAAGTCAGTTTGTGAAAAGGAAAAAAAAAAACAGTGCACACATTTCACATACTATATATATAAAAAATACAGGATGAGCAACTTTATCCATAACCAGAGCATTCTTCCACCTCAGGGTTCTGATTCCCACGGACCTCTCAAGCTTACTCTCGAGGTCAGAGGAATCCTAATACTGTGACAGAACACACTGATTGTGCATAGTCGCCCATCAGTATTCTCCATTGCCTTTTTTTTACTTGCCCAACTCCTCGGCTTGGAGGGGCCTTATGCACGCCTGAATTAAGCGCCATCAAACAGCGCTTGTGACACAATGTGGGCAAAAAGCCCAAATGGCCGAGGAAGGAGAGGCGACGGATGTGGTGGGCTGGGTGACGTAGTGACAGTATGTCGCTATATGTACACGCGATGTGGAAGGCCGAGCATGACCTGGGAGGCGGAGGGATGTAGGGGATGGCGCTGCAGTCGGCTGCGAGCTGTGCCGTGGCGTGGGGTTAGCCTCTGCTTGCGCTGCGTGGGGTTCTGGGTTTGGTCTGGGTGCTACTATGGCTTTGTTGCACCCACCCCAAAACACAATAAGGTTTGCTTTCGCCCCGACATGCACCCCCTGGAGTTGAGAATCCTTAAGTAGAGGGGTGGGGATGGATGTAGGGGGGGCTGTAAGCAAATGTAGTGGGTCCCCGACACCGTTGCTCTGTGCGCCGAGGTTGTCAGGGTGGCGAAATTGTTATCATCACCCTGACTTCGCGATAATGCGGGTCGCCGTTCGGCGCTCACCATTATCATACAAAACCAGCACAAACCTCTACTGCACCTACTAACATCTGTCGGCCCTCATTTATATTCCAACTTAATTGCAGGAGGGATTCCTCCCCTCCGGATGACTACCTGCCATTTCAAGATAGCCATTAGGTGCGTGGTTGAAATACAGCACCGGTCCTTATAGTGCACCCCACTCGTTGACTTCAAAGGGCCTGGTGTCTCTAGCAGACTGCCCTGTAGTACTGACTAAAGGAGTCAAGCAGCGCAGGTACTTGTATTCTGTAAGAGCAACAAAGTCCCTTTTCAGTAAACATAATTGCTTACAAAAATTTATTTATTTATTGAAAATGTTTCACCAGGAAAGGCACGCTGAGCAAAAAGATGCTCGTCTCACGGTGCGACCTAGGGGGAGGGTTACAGAGGAGGCAGGTATACATGCAGTAGACGATTTTAGCAGTAATGCAATACAGACAATATACATCGATTGGAGGTATTACAAATGAGCTTGTTACATAAGGAGAGGAATACAGAACAATGAACAGGATCGACAGGGTAAATATAACATAGGTAAAAGGCAAGGTAATAACTTGCACAACAGGGACAGGGTAAACACGTCATGGGTATACATATCAAGTGTACAGTCATGGTAGGAGCAAAGCAGAGCAAACAGTACAGGGCAGGGGTGAACATACAATGGATATTCTAAGGGGAAATACATTAGTTACGTAAGTGCCACTTGCACACTAGTGTGACAGGTCAGAACTTGAGTGCCCGTGCCAGCCATGAGCTGCAGTGGGATGCACAGGAGCATGCTGGAGTTGGGGGGCACTAGTATGCTTAGGAGCGTGGGGGGTAGGTATAGGTGAGGTGAGAGGGAGGGCGAATGGTGTTGATGCTGAGGGTGAGCGGGGAGGGAGAGAGAGAGATGGGGGAGAGGAGGTTTAGGAGTGAGAGATAGGAGTAGCGTGAGTGTAAGTGCATAGGGCAGTATATAAGCCAGCCAATTTGGCTATTGCCAGGCCGCTGGTCAGGCTCTGGGAGGAAACTGGGGGAGAGAGGTAACGAGGTGGGGGGAGTTCAGGGGCAGTTGCAATTTGTTGCGAGAAAGTTAGTGAGGGCAGAGGATAGGGAGTATTTGGATGATGAGTGGCGGATCTGGGCAGGTAGGCCATTCCAGAGTTTGGGGAAGAGGTAGGAGAAGGCCGATTGGCCGGCGGTGGTCTTTCGGTGGGGGATGGAAATAGCCTTGTGTCGGTGAATCTGAGGGTGTGAGTGGAGGTAGGTGGGGAAGATAGGGAGGATGCTAGGTAGGGTGGGAGGGAGCCGAGCCAGAAGTTAGAAGCAAATTTTACAGTGTGGATTAGGCGCCGGTTGCTCAGGGCTGGCAGGGCCAGTGAACGGTAGAGCTCGCAGTGATGTGAGCCGAGGGGGCATCGAGGGCAAAGCGGCAGAACACATTAAAGAGGGGGTACAGTCTGGCTAGAGTGGTCTTTGAGGCGGAGTTATAGACTACGTCACAGTAGTCGAAGGTGGGTAGAATCATTTTCAGGACTAGATCACGTCTGATGGGTAGCGAGAGGGAGGAGCGGTTCCTATAGAGAACCCCAAGTTTATTGCGCAGTTTGGAAGTGATGGCGTCTACGTGTGTGGTAAAGGAGAGGTGGTAATCGAGCCAAACCCCTAGATACCTAAAGGAGGGCACTTCTTCGAGGATAGTATTGTTTAGGGTATGGAAGATCAATGGATGGGTGAGTTTGGATAGACGCTGCCTTGTGCCGAAAGTCATAGAGACGGTTTTCTTGGGATTTAGGGAGAGTTGGTTGGTACTGAACCAGTGTTGGATTTTGTTGAAATCCGTTTGTAGTTTGGAAGTGGGTTCTTCATGGGTCTGGCCGGAGGTAAAAAGGACCGTGTCGTCTGCATACATGTGTATAGCGGAGGAGGAGCATGAATTTGGCAGATCATTTAGGAGGATGGAGAATAGAATGGGACCAAGAACTGAGCCTTGGGGAACGCCAGTGGTGATAGGGAGAGGGGGGAGATGTGGTCAGCTATTCTAGTGGATTGGGTTCTATTTAGTAGGTAGGCGCTGAACCAGTTTGTGGCAGAATCGGCTAAACCGGCCCTTGATAGGCAGGATAGTAGGAGAGGGTGGGAGACCGTGTTGAAAGCTTTAGCTAGGTCTATGAAGATAGCGGCCGTGATTAGCCCTTTATCCATCCCGGAGAGGATGGCGTCCGTGAGACGTAGTAGGGAGGAGGTGGTAGAGTGGTGTTTTCTGAAGCCGGACTGAAATGGGGTGAAGAAGTCGGTTTCTGAGAGAAAGTGGGAGAGCTGGGATAGAACTAGGTGTTCTTGGAGTATGGCGAGGTCGGGGAAGGAGATGGGATGGTAGTTCGTAGTGGAGGAAGGATCACCACCTTTTGGAAGAGGTAGGACAGTGGCATGCTTCCAAACGGAGGGGAATGACTCGGTGGTGAAAGATAGATTTAATAGGGTGGCAAGGGGTGTTGCAATGGCTGAGGCAGAAAGGAAGAGGAGTTTGTTATCAAGACCATCGGGGGATTTGCCTTTGGAGGGGTTCAGGGAGCATAGGGCATCTAAGGTTTCGATAGGGGAGTTGGGTCTGAAGGAAAAGGGGGTCCTACCTGTTGGCAGGGGGATAGATGACAGGGGTGGAGGAGGTTGTCGATGTGTGGGAGGTGGGCAAGGTTGCTGGGGGTAAGGAAACAAGGAGGGTTTGGGCGCAAGTAGTGAAATAGGAGTTAAACTCAGCGGCTACCTTCTGGGGGTCGGTGAGGAGTGTCACTTGGATGAAGAGAAGAGGTGGAGGGTTTGCTGTTTGAGGGGTGAAGAGGGAGTTAATGACTTTCCAGAATTTAGAAGGATTCCCAAGATTTGCATTTAGGGTGTTGTTGAAATATTCGGCCTTAGCAAAACGGATGGCCTTTGTACATTTGTTGCAGAGCATGCGGTAGGTGACAAGATTGTTTGGGAGGGGCGTGGCTTTGTAGTTATGCCAGGCCTTGTCCCGGGGCTTGTTGGCAGGCTATCAACTCAGGGGAGATCCAGGGTAGATGAGACCCACGGACTCTTGCCCGGTGCAGGGGGGCGTGTTTGTCCCAGGCGGCGAGGAAGGTTTTGAAAATGTGTAAAGGCCAAATCCATGCTAGAGCAGTCAGTGCTTGGGACCCAGTTTGAGTGAGCAAGATCTTCCAGGAGGGGAGAGAGGTTGAGGGATTTGTAAAAGCGTTGGAAAATAAATTTGGGAGGGGGATTTAACTCTGTGGATTTTGCGGACCAAGTAGATTAGGTGGTGGTCACTAATGGAATCGGAAAGGAGGCCCGAACTGATGACGCGATGTGGGTGGGATGCAAGTGCCCAGTCTAGTAGTGTGTGATTACCGGACTTATGGTTTAAGCGGATAGGTTCCATAATAGTTTGGGTAAGTTTGAGAGCGGTTATCTCAGTTTGGGATTTATTAAAAGTGGGAGCTAACCAGTTATGGTTAAAGTCTCCCATGACGTATAGTTCACCCGAGTTGGCCCGGTAGGTCAGTGACTATTGTGGTAGGAGTGCCTGGGCGGCAATATATGCCAGCCACGAAGATAGGTAGTGAGGAGGGAGGGGACAGCTTTACCATGACAAGCTCATAAGCTTTGGGTTCCGCTTTTGTGAGAGAGACGGTGAAATGAAGGGCTGATCTGATGTAGATAGCTACCCCTCCGCCTCTGGTGGGCCAGTCTTGCCTTATGGTTGTAAAACCAGGAATGGCAATGGAGTTATCAGGTAGGCTGGCGTTTGGCCAGGTCTCGGATAGGATAATTATATCCAGGGCATGGTGGGCGGCTAGAACCTGAAGCTGATCGAGCTTAGGGGCAAGACTACGAATATTTAGGTGGAGGAGGCGTAGGCCTCTGGGGAGGTAGCCAGGATGAGTGTTGGAGGTGGCTTGGGCTGAGTGGTTAGGTATGGGGCGATCTGGACCTGGGGTAGAGGTAGGGCCGGGGTTAGGGTGAATATCACCTGCAGTCAGAAGGAGAAGGGCAATGATTAGGTGGCAGCGCAGGACCCGGAGAGACAGGGATTTTACTGTGCGCTGGTTGGGGGTGGTGGTACGGTGTGGAGGGAGTGGGTTCTGGACTGGGTGAGAGAGGCCAGAAGGCAGCAGAAAGGAAAGACTGGGGAGGAGAGTGGTGAGGGGAAATGGGACCAGGAGATAGCTGCAGGGGATGAAGAGGATTTAAAGGGGGTATTTGTAGGATGGGTCAGGGTTACCGGTGGGGGGGTGCTGGGAAGCAGCTTAGTGGGAGAATTAAGATGGGAAGGGACAGAAAAATGGAGGAGAGCCAAAGTACAAGGTTTATTTGTGTGGGAATTTTACCAGATTAGAGGAGGAGGTGCCTGTCTTGCCTAATCGAAGAGTCACAAAGGAATAATCACACTTGGCATTCACACATCAGCACAATTTATTGCACGCAAAAGATAATTACACTTCATGTAACAGCAATGTCACTATCAGCCTTAATGATTACACTTTAGCATTCATTCATTAGCAATATTACTATCAGCATTAATATATACTTCAATTAAGCAAAACATGATACATCACCGATTCTATGCTACATCAAGCCTTTTCCCAGTAGCTGGGAGCCCCTTGTCAGCCTGGCTAGGAGTCTTGAACCGGGAGAAAGTTCCACAGCGATGCGTCCACCCTGCAGATGAGGCTTCCAACCAGGCATTGAGAAAGCTACATTTATATCTTATTCTATACTAAAAATAACCGTGCAGCCTTTATAGTGTTGTTTTACTACATTCTAGAAGCTGGCCGGGGCTCCCAGAATGCTGCAAATTCACACGATAAGGACTGCTCAGAATTCCCTACACCTGCTAGGTCACTGTGCTCCAAACACTGGCCGGGTGCCTAGAACACTATGAGCTAAGCAGAAGTTTAAACAAAACTACAAAAACAGGTTGCCTGATAATATGTGACCTTCAAGTCAGCAAAATACACTGTCTGAAGCAAAACATAATAATGAGGCTGTCTAAAGAGCAAAACACCAATTAAATGAAGCAGCATGTAAAATGGAGTCACACAATACAAAATGGAGTATAAAATGACATACATTACATGAAATAGCATACAAAATGGAGTGACAATAATCAACATATTATACTATCACTACAGTGCCCTAGTAAAGTGTCTTGGTAGTAGGAGGGTGAGGGTCATAGATATTTTGGTTGCCCTTCAGAAAGCGTAGATACCACGTTAGAGTAGTGGTACTGTCATGGCCTCTGGTGGTCAGGGTACAAGGTTCAAGGCCCAGGCGGGACAGTTAGGATAGGGCTTGGCTAAGAGCAGGGCTCCTGGTACTAGTTGGCTTGAAAGTGGCCAGGTATGGGCCAGAACACAGAGTTGGAATAGTGACTCCTAGTGGTCATAAGGGGTTAGTATCAGAGAGGATGAGATCACGCAATGTGGCATGGGTTTGAGTCAGGCTAATCAGGTGCCCACCAAGGGAGGGGTGTGGGCAGAGGTTGAAGGTGGGAGTGGGGAGAGAAGTGGTCAAGCTAGTAGATGGGCTGCAGGAGAGGGAAGTAGTGTGTAGTTAGAGGTGGCAAGGACGGGGGGGTCCCTCTAGTGGTTAGCAGGTATAACCTGCAAATGGGAAAGTGGAGACTTAAAAAATGAAGGGCAGGAAGTGATGTCATAGAGCAGTGACTATATAAACTGTGTAAATCTATCAAAGTGCAGAACTGCATGCAGTTATAATTGCTGCTGTGGTGTGCCTCAGGGGTTGATCTTGGCCCCTACAGTATGCGATGTGTACATTTTGCCGCTGGGAGACACCATCAGGTGGTATGGTCCAGGTTTTCACTGCTACGCAGATGATCCCCAGTTCTACCAGTCATGTGCACTTGACAGAATCAATGCAAAAGCCGTGTTAGAGGGGTGTCTGGCAGAAATCCAGGACTGGATGGCTTCTAGCTAGCCCAGACTGAACCTGAAGACAGCAGTGTTACAGTTTAAACCAGGCTGGGTGGGTGTGCCTTGTTGCCACTGTGAAACAGTACCAAACTATGATCTGCATATAAGGTACAAAATCTGGAAGTCATTATGGACAGTGGATTAACCCTCGAACATCAGGTGTCAACTGCTGTCCACAGTGGTTTTTATCGCTTGCATAATATCACCTGTATCTGTGCCTGTGGCCCCAATTTGAAACTTTGATGCACACTTTTGTGCCTCCCCCAGTCTGGACAACTGCTAACATTGTTCACCTAGGGCTATCATGCAGAATTCAGCAGCCTGGCTGACTGCTAGGATTTTACGGTTGAAGCATACTGCACCTGTCCTGCAGGAATACACTGGCTGTCAGTGAGGTGGCACATAAGTTTCAAGATAAATTTGTTAGTCTACTAACTTTTACACAAATCTGGGCCCTGGCTACCTGAAAGACCTTCTGCCTGTATAACCCCCCACCCCTTTTCGTTCCTCAGCGAGGTGGGGCCTCTTGTGGTTCCCCGTTCTGAAATCTTCAGGTGACAGGGCTTTCTGTGTTGCTGCTCCCACCATGTGGAACTCACTCCCTGCTTGTATTAGAGGGCCCCCATCACCAGAACATTTTAGGGGCTTACTGAAAACTTAGAAAATGGGCAAAGACAATTATCTCTCCTGATTGGCTGAGATACTTATTTAGGTGGGCGTCTATCAGACAATAGATGCCCAGCTAAAAATAAGAGCCAGCCAAATGGCCACTTCACAGAGCAGCATTCTCCAGTGGTGCCCAGCTTGCTCTGGAATAGGCTGGAAGGGTTACGCTCTTTTGAATGAAATATACGTTACAAAAGGGATTGTTCTTTTTTCACTTTGGCTGTGTCCTTGGTGACAGAGTATAAAAATGGTCAGTGCGTGCAGGACTGCTGTTTGATTTGGTTTTGCGGGAGGATCAGTTAAGGTTAACTACTATTTTACTTTTGGTCGGCAAGAGGTTCCTGTGCGTGTCGGGCAATGAGAGCAGTTCCCGGCATGAGGGGGATGTGTCCGAGTGGCGCCTGGAGTCTGGTACTATCAGAGCTGTGCGCATCAGACCAGGAGGGGAGGGAATGGAAAGAGCAAGATGACAGTTCTACCGGGTTTTACAATCGTATTGGATGGCACTGTCTGAAAAGGTACAGATGCTTTTGGGGGCACAATGGTAGATCCACCTAAACTGCTGGTCAGTATTATAAAAAGGGTAGGCTAAATACTCTCACATCGGGTAAACAAAAGATGGCTGCCAGTGAAAATGCCAGCATTCTATAGCACCAGAATATTGCCTTTTTACTGCCAGCTCTTTCTTTTTTACCCATGCATTGAACATATTTCATGCATGGACAGCTTGGCTTCTGATTGGCTGGTTTAGCCTACCCATTTTATAAAGTGCAATAGTTTTCCAGAGAAAACGCTCGCAATTTAGGAAAACCAGGTCCCAGAGGACTTCTCGGTCTGAAGAGCTGCCCAAGTTCCACCCCCATGCTCAGCAACATTACGACGTGATGCCAGGGAGAGTGCAGGGGCGCGCTCCATTATAGTGAATGGGCAGCATCTTTCCCACTGTTTTGTTTATTTACTTATTTATCAAGTTTAGGATTACAAATACCTTTGAGCCTTGGCTCTTTTACAAAGGTTCCACATCAGAGAAATACAAATTATGGGGAACATCAAGACAGAGATGACAACAATGTGGACATTGCAAACAGAGTACAGATTAATACAATTCAAGGGTAGCACTGTAACAAGGCAGCCAGCGGCATTTGTCAGAGAAAATAGACAACAGATAAGTCATAGGGAGAGGGAAGAGGGGAGTGGGGGGGGGAGAAGGAATGTAGGAATGGTGGGGAGAGGGTGAAAAGTGCAGCATTGGGTATACCAAGATGTGAAGGTAGAATCCAGTGAGGAGGGGACCACTAGAGCAGGAAGGGAAGTGGAGAAACAAGGTTTTTTGTTAATATGGTCAGTTTGTGGTGAAGCGTGGGCACTGGTCGACAACATTAGTCCACCAGTGCCCACGTTTCACCACAAAGGTCAGTCAAATGTGACCTACGTGGATTCCGACGGAAATGCTGGTGGTCCGATGTTCTCCACTATCGCTGAAATCTGTAAGCCAGCATGGACAGACCAAAATGGAAAAAACAAACTTGCTGGTCTTGCCTGAACAGCTGAACTGTGCAAGTTGCGCCAAGTAGCTTTCACTGTTTCGGGGCCAGTCAACCAGATTTCGCCAATACCCATATAATAATACAAACTGGTGTGATGGTGTCAAATATCGGGTGCACATAAGACCTATGCTTTTAGTGTAGAGCTCAGGTTACGCTATTTGGCGATAGTGGAGAATATCGCACCATGCCAGCCCTACGTTATTAGTATAGAGTTCAAGTTGCGCTACGCTCTCAAAACTACATTTCAGTTGTTTTTTTTATAAGTTGATTTGAGTTGGGGGGTTTCGCCCCTCACACCCCCTTTCTTTTAAAGGGGGGTGTGGAGCCCCCAACTCAAATACACAAAAAAAATGACCTAAATGTATTCTCAGAGAGTAGCGTAACGCTAGCTCTAAATACGCTCCAACACTACTACATCGCAGGATTCGTATTCTCAAAAAAAAATTAATTAAATACACAGAGTGGTCCGCGGTGTCCTCCACTATCGCCAAGTAGTGGTGGTCCGGTATTTTCCACGATCGCCTGCTATTTGGTACAGTCACCCGTTACTTTGCTTTTTATTAGTTTATCTGGGTTGGGGGTTCGCCCACTATCGTTTAAAAAAAAAAAAAAAACAGATGGTGGAGAACATTGGACCACCGTACTTTTTTTTTTTTTTTTGAGAATACGAATCCTGCACCGTAGTTGCGTTCCTTAGTAGCGTAAGACTGTAGTTACAGCTAGCGTTACGCTACTCTTGCAGAACTAGTTATTTTTTTTTGTATTAGTTTGAGTAGGCTTTGCCCCCAGTCTGGAGTAGGCTTTGCCCCCCACTTCTAAAAAAAAGGAAAGGGGGTATGGGGAAGCCCACCAACTCAAATAAACTAATACATTTCTCCCAACTGTAAGATTAAAAGTGCTACTGAACCCAATCGTGAGAACTAGCGCCCAGTTTGATTCAGGCGCCGATGTCTCCCGCACATCACCTGTTCGGCTTACGCATTTTCTTACGCAAGTAGCGGTGGTCCGATGTTCTCCACCATCGCCAAAAAAACTAACTACTGCTGTACGTTTTATGAAGATAATACAATAAAACGTTGTGTCAGCAAAATATTACCCAAATGTTTTTGTCACAGTAATAGTTAGCCCCTTAACCTGCGTACCTGTCCTAAATTGACAAACCCATGCTTTTTTGCAAGTCGCTTTGCCGCTTCTGGGCCCCCAGAGATGAGAACTGCCCAACTATTCGTATAGATTTGACTTGCAGTGTAAACTTCAGCAGCAAACAGAATCAACAAGCAGCAGGTAAAAACAATCATCACAGCGTCACATCCGCCGTGGGCCGGTAACCGCCACTTTCTGACCAAAAATGTGTTACCGGAAAGTCCTACAACTAAAAGGCGAGCTACAGCGGGGACCCATGCCAGCAGTGTGTCAAATCCACTCACTTTCTACACAAAACCTTCGCGCGGGGGGGGGGGGGTGCGTGTAATACGTTTATCAGAACCCTGTCCAAACCTCCCTTTAGCATTCCATCCCGTTTCGTGCCCACAGTTATTGATTGAATACGGAAAGTTCGGACGCACGTGCTCACACCAGCCGCGCGAACCGCCGTCCCAGCGCGCAGATGCAGACACACCCCACCCTGCCATAACAACGGGCCCTTGAAGGACACCTAGCTACGGGTGCCATTGGTAGAAGTCATACTGTTGTCGATGCTACATACAGTGCACCAAGAAATTGTAGTCAATTATTCCAGTGGATAGCACATTTTGGTGTAAATAGTTACGTTGATCACGACCAATCGCAGCATTCAGATCTGTTGTTTATTAATATACGTGACCGGGTTGTTACTCTTTTTTTTTTTTGGAGCCCCCCCCCCCCATTTCCTTCCTTAACGGGACCCTCCAACTCAAACAAAGAAAATCGTCAATAGAGCACTCCCTCGGGAGAGCCCAAATCACCTGGCTGTAGTATAGTAAGATCTGTTGTTTATTAATATTTGTAACATGGCAATAAACTGAATGGTGAAATCGGGAGGCATGATTGGCTGAAGTCGATCACGTGGGCAAAGTCGGAGCAGGGATTAATCCAGCATACCCACTGTGTTCAAAACTGAAGTACCAGGAGCAGCCAGACAGCTAGGTAAGCAGCACCGGGCAGAGGTGAGGATCCACTGTGAGAGAGACGCCAGGCTTGGGCAGGGAGCGGGCGACAAGCTAGGCAGAGTCGGAAACGGGAAGGGGAGAACAAGCAGCCACGCACAATATGAATAGATAGCAGACTCGGATAGAGAAATATCAGATGGAGCAGGAGACGGAGTGGGTGACATCGGAGCTATCTCACGACAGCAAGCAGAAGTGACTGAGCGAGGATGCAAATTTGTCAGCGACCCGCACACTGTGGTGAGACAGCACTCCACCGCTGACCTCCAACAAGTGGCATGAGACTAATACCCACGTAGACCGCAAAACAAATCGGACTAGCATGTGAGGCGCACTGTTGTGTTTATGTAGTACTAGTCAATGTTTTCACCGCATCAGCATATTACAGCTGTTCTGTTACACATTGTGGAAGTGCAGTAAAAACCTTAGGGAAACACACTGACTCCCTGTGTTATCGTGTTGTACCGATGGCAGTTACATTCCTCTCAACTGTGTACTCGGGCGGCCCATGTTACAAGCGCATTAAGCCACTCTGACGGTGGCATCTAATGCGATTAATGCATGGTTGGGCTGTTGTTCACCCTCGGCCTGCGGCCTCGGGCCACAACCCTCCCAACCATGCATTAATCCAGCATCAGATGCCACCTTCGTCATGGCTTAATGCTTACATGTTCCCCGCCGAGGGGTGTGTACATATTTGTGCACTTTAGGTCCTTGTTTGGTCCAGTGATTAAATGGTTAATTCCCCTCTGCCACCATCAGGCGCTGTATAGGTCACCATTGGTGCATGGGGATATAAATTTTGGGCTTGGTGCTGGGAGAGGGGGACAGCTCAGGAGTAAGAAGGCATCCGAGAGACAGAGCTGCAAGAGAGCGGAGCCGACTGCCTGCTCTCAAGGGTCCAGAGGTTTTTCCGTGGGTTTGAGCAACCGAAAAGTACATCGAGTAATGTGGCAGTGGCATACCTCTCAACCTTTGGTCCCTAAATGTGGAACATTGCCTCTCAAAATGTGGAACAAATGGGCAAAATGTGGAACGCTTAATCAAATCTTTCCCTAAGAAGCTCAGGACACTGTTAAAATGTTTATGTTCAGAAAGTCCATTATTAATTGAATAATATATTTTTTGCATCATTTACTATAGATATTTGCTTTAAAATCTTAACACTGAATGTGGACCAAGTCCTTGCAATGTGGAACAGAGAGCCTTTGTGAAGTAAAATGAGAAACAACAAAATGCTGGGTTGTATTGCGAGGGGTATAGCCTCGAGGAGGGAGGAGGTGATTCTGCCACTGTATAGGTCATTAGTTAGACCGCACCTGGAGTACTGCGTGCAGTACTGGCACCCATATCTGAAGAGGGACATTAAGTTACTGGAGGGGGTGCAGCGCAGGGCAACAAAGATGATCAAGGGGCTGGGGGACTTATCATACGAGAGGAGGTTGAAGAGTTGAACATGTACTCACTGGAGGAGAGGAGGGACAGGGGTGACATGATTGAAACCTTTAAATACATGAAAGGAATAAAAAAAGACAGGTACAGAGGGGCTGTTCAAAGTAAGGGAGGGGAGGGACACCAGGGGCCATGATATGAGACTGGAGGGAGGAAGGTTCAGGAGAGAGATAAGGAGACACTTTTTTACAGAGAGGGTAGTGGCTGGATGTAATGCGTTACCTGCAGAAGTGGTATCCAGTAGACCAGTGGACTGCTTCAAACGAGGATGGGACAGGACATGGGGAGGGTTAATGAAGGGGAAGGGTGGAAGGGAAGGGCAGCTGCAGAATAAGGGGTGCTAGCTGCACATTCGAGCAGACTTGATAGACCTGTAGGCCTTTATCTGCTGGCAAATTTCATATGTTTGTAACTGTTCCTCATAATGTGGGACAGTTGAGAGGTATGGGCGGCGGTTGTTAGCCAGTTCTGTGGGGTGGTTCATACATGTTGTGTCCTCCAAAATGCCCCCTTGGCAGAGATCTGGAGCTCATAAAGCAGAGAGTTGGGAGCCTTGCAAAAATGTTGCAACCTCCATGTTGCTCTGCTGGGAGTGTAGAGGGAAAGATATCAATGGGGAGAATGTTCTGGAACCCGAAAGAAGAACAATGGCCCCAGATTCTAAGATGCCAACCCGGTAATGGCAGCTCCGGTGGTATGTTTGCCCATGAGTCTGGAGGGTGAAGTAATTCGCCAGGGCTCAAGTTCCATGAAAACGTATTAAGAGAGAGATAGCCCCGAAGTTCAAGATGCCAACACAGTTTGTGGCAGCCATGGTGGGGACATCCGCCCTAATGTCAAATGGGAGTCACCTGCCACGGCCTAGATTTTGAAGTGAAGTTTTGGAGAAGGAGTTTTAGCCCCATTTTATTTTTTTTGTGTAATATTTTTATTTGCTTTTCAAAAGTACAACAAGCAGACAAATATGCAACACACTAATTCCTATAAAAAGATAATAAATAATCAACCATTTCACTTCATCTCAGTATGTAAACCACACAAGTTAATAGTGCAACCAGTATAATCATGCTCTCAAAATTATCCCTTTCCCTTTCTCATCGTTCACAGGTCACCTGTGTCATTTGTTATCATTTTCTTCCCTTTTATCCCCCTTCAGGTAAGTCCCATTCCTTTTTAACCATGCTTTCTTCCTTCCATACGTCATCCCTCTCCAGTCTCCTCTCTCTCAACTTACTGTGCCTTCCCATAATATCCATCTCTCCTCCACCGATAGAGAAGCTAAGAACGGGGCACAGCTCCTTGTAAATCCATCCTTCATCCCCCATATCATATAGGTTAGCCTCTCCAACCCCAGTGTCTGTAACACCATCTTCCACCAAACTTGCACAGTTGGTGTAACTTGTGAGACCCAAGTATTTTGAATCCCATGATGAGCTAGAACGTATAGTACTCTAATCCATCTAGGAAGCAACGTCCACTCTTCTTCCTCTCCATCTTCCACTCCGAATAGGCAGCCCAGGGGATCTAATGGTAACTTTCTCCCAGCAATCCTCCACACCCTGGACACCACCTCCCTCCCATATTTCTGCAATACCGGGCATTCCCAAAAACAATGCATGTACGCCCCCTTCCCGTTCCACACCTCCCACATAAAGGTGACACTTCAGAGTGCGCCTTATGCACAGTCACCTGAGGATGGTACACCCTGTGAATAAATTTAAAGTACGTCTCCTTATATTTATTGCAGACCATGATCTCAGAATGCATAGGGAGCAGTAATTTCCAATTCTTATCCATAATGCATCTACCGAGGTCTTTTTCCCACAACTGTTTTGTTCTCACCATCCTATCGGGGAGTATATACTTTCCTCTTTTCACTGCCCGGCCTATGAATCCTTTCCCCTGGTCCTGAGCCACATAAATCATTGCCTCCACCGGGTCTACCTCATACAACCCCTTATCCTCCTTTCCCAAGCTTCCCATATATGCTCTTATTTGCAGATACCTGAACCTATCTCTTCCACCACCCCCTACTACTTCTTGAAGTACCTGCAGTGAGCAAAGCCGCCCTCCTACCAATAGATGTCCCAAACTCTGTATTCTTTTTTGTTCCCATTCCCGGTAGCCTTTATCTTCTAACCCTGGTAAAAAGTAGGGATTACCCGCCACAGGCATTAGCAGTGTCTCCTTACTTTGTGCCCATCCTTTTCTCCTTAGCACCTTCTAGGCTAACAATACCTGCACTACTAGGGGGTTAACTTCTTTTCCCATTCTATACGCCCTCAGTCCTTTGCTGTGAAGATATGCTGTTATCGTGCCCTGAGCTGTCTCCTGTTCCAGTTCAACCCTGCTGGCCACCATAGGTCTATGCACCCAGTCCGCCACATATCTTTGCTGTATGGGCAAGAAATAGTTTCCCAAATCTGGGAAATTTAGGCCTCTCCTCTCTCTATCCACCTTCAACCTTCCCAAGCTAATCCTTGGGTGCTTTCCTTTCCAAATAAAGGAATCAAAGGCCCTCTCCATCCTGTGTATGTCCTCCCTAGGCAGCCCCAAGTGTAACATTTGCAACAAATACAAGATCCTAGGCAGCACATTCATTTTAATAACATTGATTCTGCCCAGCCACAATAAGAGTAGCTGCATCCACCTCCTAAGATCCGCCTGAATGATTCTTATCAATTTGGTGTAATTCAAATTATACAGGGACCCCAAGGATCTACCTGCCTGTACCCCTAAGTACGTCAGGCCCATCCCCACCATCTTTAGCCCCCATTGTCTTACCTCATCTCCAGATCCCTTATGCCACATTACTTCCGACTTTCCTAAGTTAATCTTATAGCCCAAGAAGGCACCAAACTCTTCCACCAGCGACAAGAGAGGGGGTACTGACCATTTTGGATCCTTTAAGAACAGCAGCATATCATCTGCATATAGTGCCAATTTATGCTGTGTTTTACCTTCCCCTCCACCCCCTGTATTCTTGCACAGTCTCTTAATTGCTACAGCCAAAGGTTCGATTGCAAGCACGAACAATAAGGGAGGAAGCGGGCAGCCATGCCTCGTACCCCTCTCCAAATTGAACCTCTCTGATCTACTGCCATTCACTAACACCTGCGCCTGGGGCCACTTATACATTGCCTTTACCCATCCCAGAAGTGGCTCACCCTGACCAAACTGCCCCATTATTTCAAACAGATAGTCCCATTCCACCCTGTCAAACGCTTTTTCCGCATCCATTGAGAGAATCCCTATATCTTCCTTTCCCCTGTTCGCTCTCCATAGCACATTAAGCAACCGCCTCATATTATGACATGACTGTCTCCCTTTAATAAACCCGGTTTGGTCTGGGTGAATTAGCCCTGGGATTATCTCTTCTAACCTGTTGGCCAACACTTTAGCCAGTATCTTCAAATCACAATTCAACAGTGACATCGGCTGATATGAAGCACGGAGTTGTGGGTCTTTTCCCCTCCTTTGGTATGAGGCATATAGCAGCATCATAACACGTGTCTGACAAACCGACCTCTCCCATCTCTTCCTTTTGTTGAAACACTTTACACAATACCCTCGCAGTTCGGACCCCCATCAACTTGTAATACTACACCAGGTATCCATCTGGCCCACTGGCTTTTCCCTTCAGTAATTTTTGGATAGCCTGCATCACCTCCTCCACCATTATTGGTTTTCCCAGTTTTTCCTTCTGCGTCTGCGTGGCTTTCGGTACTTTGATATTCCCCAAAAACTCTAACATTCTTTCTCTCATTCCTATACCTTCCGCTCGATATAATTGTTGAAAGAAGGAATGAAAGGCCCCCTGCATCCCCTTATCCTCACTCTGTAGGGCTCTCTGCTCATCCTTCACACCTAAAATTCTGCCCATCTTCTTACCACCCTTCATAAGATTAACCACCATTGGCCCTGGTTTATTTCCCCATTCAAATATACACCTCTTGTTAAATAAACAAGTTCTCCCTGCTTCTGTCCTCAAGTAGGCGTTCAAGGCCTCACCACATCCAAGGATCGGATGGCCTCCCCCGTTCCCCTCGAGCCACCCTCAGCTCTAACTCTTTTAATTTACTTTCCAGTTCACTCCTCTGTGCCCGCCATTTCCTCTTTCTCCGTGACATGTACTCTATAATTGCTCCCCTCATAAACAACTTGCCCGTTTCCCATAGTATATCTCTCGAGACCTCCTCTTTGTCATTTGTTGCCATAAAAAGATCCCAGCTCTCCTCCAAATGCTTCTTAAACTCCTCATTCTGAGCCATATATATGGGGAATTTCCATAGGGAGGGGACCCCTGTTTCTCCCTACCTCATATTTTCAACACACATGTATAGGGCTATGTCGAATCTCCCATACCCGAGCATACCACTCTCTTGTGGTGTAGATGTAATCTAACCATGTCCACGTCTTATGGGGATTCGAATAAAAAGTGTACTCTCTCACTCCTGGATTTGCCATACATCCACTAAATCTAATTCCGCCATTCCCTCTTGCCACTGTTGCATCCATCCTGATGTCCTCCCTTTCCCTTCAGAGTGGTCCAATTTCAAATCCATTGTCCAATTCAGATCCCCCATTATTAAACCCGGGAATTGCTCCCGAACCAATAAATATAGCAGAGAGGTATAAAATTGATGATCATGAACCGCAGGGGCATACACCGATCCCAAAGTAATTTGTTCCCCCTCCAAGGACCCCGATATAAAAATATATCTTCCCTCCTTGGCATCTTTAATCACCCACTGTACCTCTAAGTGCAGGGCTTTATGTATCAAAATGGCTACGCCTCTTTTTTACGCACTGAAGCAGATGCCGCATAACACTTCCCCACCCACCCTCGAGCCAATTTGGCATGCTGCACCTCCGTTAAATGCATTTTTTGTAACAGAGCTACCTGGGCCCCCACTCTTTTGAGGGCTGTCAACAGCATAGACCTCTTTACTGGATTTGTGATACCTTGGACATTCCAAGTGACCACATTAATACTTTGGTTAACAGACCTTGAAATTTAGTGTTCTTTCCCTTCCATCTTCACATTTACAAATGAGAGCATGACTACCTCGCATACTTAATTTCTTTGGTTGCACTTTGTTCGAAAAAAAAGAGAACATCATCAAAACAAACAGTCTTAACAACAACACCAACATATAACTTTTTACACTCTCCTCTATCCCACTTCCCCACTGTCCATTCCCTCCCCATGCCTACCATCCCCCAACCCATACATTACCTATACCCTCCCTTCTGTCCCAGGTCTGGTACAAGCATTTTTATTTATTTATTTATTTGCACATCAGTTTACAACCTTTGAGCCAGAGGCTCATTTCCAAAGGTACCTCGTCACATAGAGGACAAATACAAATACAGCATTCATGGTTCCAGGATATAGGTTACACAGTTTGTAGATACATGTGATAAAGAACATGACAAATACATATACAAGCATTTTAGTTCCAGGATATGGGTTACATTGATAGCAGGCACAAATGATGAAACAATTATACAGAGAGGCCAGTTTGGTTACAGAGGCACATAGTAGTACAACAGTTTGAGTAGTCAACAAGCATCCCATCTCAATATACTTCTCCCTCTGTCTCATATATCCATTACCTCCCTTCCACCACTCCCACCCCCCCTCCTCACCCACATATCCCTCTCAGGACATACCCTTTCCCCTGTATTTTCTCTCCATCCCTTAGACACTATTAGTCTCCCGACTCAAGTGTCTGCCTCATCCCCAGATACTGATAAAGATGCTCCCACACCCTCCCTCCACAGCCACTTTCATCTTGTCTCCCTCGTCCTGTAATCAAGCCCTTTTAGGTGTCCCCCTTGCAATTGCCTCCGTTACATCAACCCCCCCCCACTTTCCTCGCTGTTTCTTTCCCGCTGCTACCTCACTCGGAGCCCCCTTCCCTTTCAATGTGAAACCCTTCCCGTCTGCTTCCTCCTCCCCACATCAGCTTCTCCCCTTTCATGCATCAGTCGGGTTCTCTAAAATGGATGACCAGGGCTACAAGTTAAGGCAAGCAGGGAGGCTAGGCCACGCCTAATAACCAACACGCTAAGCCCTTCTCCCAGCTCGCCCTCCTACCTGCACCCACACACTTTTGGGCAGCGTCTGCCACCTCGCTCGCCTCGGACATTCCTCTTCTCACTCCTGATTGCTCCTTCTGCGCAATATTGGCTCCCGCCATGAAGCGGTATTCCACTCAGTCTCTCCACGTGCACCCCTCAGTCCGCTCTGCGAGTAGTAAGGAAGTCCGGTGAGCGGGTAAGTCCACAGGGCCCCAGTCCATCCAAACAAGCACCAGGGGTATAAAAATGCTCATTCCTCTCCAACACAGTCCTTAGAATTGAAACTTTTAAACACAACACAGCCAAGGCAAATAAAGAACACAGTCTTTCCTCCTTCTATATAGTCGATCAAACAGTACCCTGTTCCATTTTATCCAATATTTAACGTAGTTTCTGCCTTAGGTTCCTAACAAATTTCTAAGCCTTTTCAGCCTCCCAGAATGAGTACATGGCCCCTTCATGTTTTATTTTCAGGGTGGCCGGATACACCAGGAAATTCTCAACCTTAAGGTCTCGTAGCTGCGGCATAGTATTGTTGAACAGTTTCCTCCTCTTTAACAACCTGGCCGAATAATCCTGTGACATATAGAGACGGTGGCCCCCGTACTCCACATTTCCCTTTTCCCGAAAAGCCTTCAACACCATTTTCCTGTCTTGGAAGTGGTGAAACCAAAAGATTATTTGTCTTGGCAGCTGGTCCTTTGGCGGCTTGGGCAACACAGCCCTGTGAGCCCTTTCAAGTTTGAACTTTCCTTTCGTGGTTTGGAGGCCCAATAATCTAGGCAGCACCCATGCACAGAAGTTGATCACACTCTCCCCCTCCATACCCTCTGGCAGACCTCTTAGCCGCAAGTTAAGTTGTCGGTGATAATTTTCTTGGTAGTCGAACGCTTCTTTCAGATTGCCAAGTTCCTTTTGGAGGACCACTACCTGTCCAGGGGTCACCAGCAGTTCATCCTCGACATGCGAAATCCTCTCTTCCATCTCCGTTATCCTGCCCGCTTGCGCTACTTGTTGCTCCTGAATTTCTTGGAGCTTCAGATCCAGTTTCCCCTCCAACTTGATTAATCTGGGCTCCAGTGCTGCGATAACTTGCCCCGTAACTTCTCTTCCCAAAGTGGCAACCTCAGCCGCCGACAATGAGACTAGGCCGCCACTGTCTCCCCCTTTCTTCGCATTTTTAGCAGCATTTCTTTGACTCTTTGAGGATCCCCAGGTTAGATATTCGTTCATCCTGCCTTCCTATATTGCAAGGTATGAATTTCTGCGGACTAAGACACTTTTTCTATTTAATAGTTAACTTTTAGGCTGTAAGGAGAGAGCAGCGTGGAATCCCATGCCCGTTCAGCTAGCTGCTCATCAGTGCCCCCAGACCCATTTTAACGGGCTTGCTGCTGTGAGCCCATGTGGGTCAGCATAGAAATGAACCACTGTAAAGAGAGAGAGACAGACACAAAGAGGGGATCAGCCTGCTGCCTGTAGTTTTAAGGCCATTTCGGCCCTGAGTCAATGCTACCTGTACTGTAATGTAGCTATCCAGCCCAAGCAACAGCCACCCAAAAGTTAGTGGGGCCATAGTAGCCACAGAGGACACTAACCATTTTCATTACCCCAGAGGTCAAGATTGCAAATCAAATGTTTAAGTGTGTTACCTCCATGGAGTGCTTTGTTATTAATTAAATGACCACCTGACCATTAATTAAATGAGCTTCTGACCACTATCAAGACCCTAGAAGGGTTCAAAGTAGGCCTAAAAGTGTACATACCGGAATGCAGTCAATGGTACTGCTACCGTTGAACTTGTACTCTATCCCTGGATGAAAGTTTGAGTGATGACATAAAACGACTGACCTAATGTGCTCCTGCCTGTGCTCTTAAGAATCTTTTTCTCTCTTGACAATTGTGCTGGTTGCTGTAAGCCTATGTATTGTAACCAGTAGTTATTATAATCACGTTGTACTCTATGGGTGGGATATTCAGACTGTGCCAGGCAGTGGCGCAAGCCTGGGCACAGCGCAACTGGGATGTGCTAGGGCGCTGACAGGGTGATATTCAATGGTGCTGCACCATGGCTCAGCACCATTGAATATCGCTCTGTAACCACCCACATTGTGCATGGTGCACTGGCACTGCACCAGCGCCAAGTGGCCAGAAGAGCAGGGATCTTGCGTAGCACAATGCCGTTGTGCTAGGCGATCAACTTGCGATATTCAAAGGTACATGCAAATGGGGCCATAATGCATGCAAGACACAAATGGAGCCATTTGCATGTCATTATGGCCCCATTTGAATGCAGGTGTGCCCATCCCTGGCAACTTGCACCTGGCACCCTGCCAGGCTGCAGCCATCAGGGACCGACGTCCCCTGCACAAGCAGCAAAGTGCCCCACTGCCCGATCGCGGGCATATGTGTGAAAAGAAACGTCCAATATCCCTGGTGGTACAGTGGATCGCTGGCAACCCGATCGCGGACATATGTATAAAATTAGAAGGTCCTGACGACTGACTGTGTCAGTACAGCATACGCTCACTGGTCCTAGCGTGGAGCCAATGAAACATCGATACAGTGTTATATACAGTACAGATATGTGAATGGATTCATTCACATATCTGGACGTGTGTAAGTATGGTTCGTACGCCATTGGCCACGCATGTTGACTAGTGGCATACAGCTGTGCTACGAGTTATGGTCCAGGCGGGCTGCCAGGCAGCTTGTGGGTGGGGAGCTGCCGCCCGCCGCTGACCGGGGGAGCAGGGTAGGGGCTCAGTGGGAGGGTGGGAAGGGGTACCGCTGGACCACCAGGGATGGGGATTAATCTTCGTTAGACTTCTGTCCGTGATCGGGTCATAGCGGTCCACTGGACCACCAGGATAGGACCTTCTATTTATATACATATGCGATTAGGTTGCAGTGGTCCATTGACCACCAGGGATATAGGACCTTCCATTTTTATACATATGCCCGCGATCGGGCTGCGAGCAGTCCACTGGACCACCAGGGATATAGGACTTTCTATATGTATACATATGCCCATGATCGGGCATGGGGGGGGCGCTACCTGATGGAGGGTGCCGCCGGACCTGTGGGTGGCCGACTGTTGCTCCTTTATTTTTGGGATCAACTGTATGCGGTGCATGTAGGGGTTGCACCTGCATGGGCTCCGCACGTCCCGGGCTGAATATCGAGATGTGCAAGGGTATGCATGGGCACGCCTCTACTTGCACCGTGATACATTACTGATGTGCCCTGCACATCGATTTGTGCCACGTACATTCCCCTTTTTAATATCACGCTGGGGTGCATCAGTGGGCAGTTGCGCCATGTGCAGCCCTTCTGAATATCCGACCCTATGTCTTTACCCTGTACTTGTGTGTCCATTGTTGTGATTCTTTGCACCTTGTTATGCTATATTGATGTATGTGATTCATTCTGGGTTGCCCCTGAAAAAGGGACCTCTGGTCTCAGTGGGCTTACCCAGTTACCAAAATGCTAAATAAAAATGGACCCCCCATTATTTTACCTTTGTGTGGACATCAGTCATTTTATTGGACTGTTTGTGGCTACTAAGATTTATTGCAGCCCAGCACCAGAAGAAGCCTGCACCCCTGTACTGTTGACATCCAATCAGCACCAGCCATCTTGGCAAGTAATGTCTATGTGTTTCTGCTGTGAGTACCCCCTTCCCACATATTTACCACCTGGTGTACCCCTAGACACTGGGGAGGAGGGCTTACATTTATACCTTTCGGGTACTTAAAAGCTTCAGTCATGTCCCCTCTCTTCCACTGAGTACATGTTAAGTTCTCTCAGCCTGTCATCATATGTCCTGGCCTCCTGTCCCTGAACCATCTTTGTTGCCCTCCTTTGAACTGCCTTGAGCTGCTTGATAGCTCTTTTTGAGGTAGGGGCTCCAGTATTGCAAGCTGTACTCCAGTTTCAGTCACACCAAGGATCTGTACATCAGCAATATAGCCTCCGCCCGTCTGCTCGTGTACCCTCTAGCAATATATCTCAGCATTCTGTTTGCCTTGGCTGCTGTCTTTCTGCACTGTGTAACTTGCTTAAGGCAACAGGTCATGGCTATCCCCAAGTCCTTTTCCTCCACTGATTCAGTGACTTTGACCCCCCCCCCTTAAATTGTACTCACCTCTCAGGTTCCTTCTTAGGTACATGACATTGCATTTCTTCGCATTGAACTAGATTTGCCACAGGCCAGACCACCTTCCCAGCTTCACTAGTTTTCTTTAGGTCCTGCACCCCTTTATCTGTGTCTGCCCTCCCACAGAGCTTGGCATGGTCTACAAAAAGGCAGAATTTGCTTTTAATGCCTCCCCTCCAGTGTCACAGAAACCTAGAATTTGATGGCAGATGAGGACCATTTGACCTACCTAGTCTGCCCATTTGACCCTGCATATACTGTAATCGCAGAACCTGCTCAATCGCCGCCAACCCCCCATGCTTCCTAGCTAAGGTTCCCTTCTGCCTATCCCATGCATCATACATGCTTGAAGCCCACCACTGTTTTTGCCCCCATGTTCCAGGCATGCACCATTCTTTTAGTGAAATACTTCCTCACATCTCTCCCCCCTTCAGCATCATTGCATGCCCCTTGTTCTTGTGCATCTTCTTCTCTGACAAATACTCCTGTCCTGTACCTTGTTCAACTCCGTGAGGTATTTATAGGTTTCTATCATATCCCCCCATTAATGAATACATTAAACAACATCAGGCTTTGCACTGACCCCTGTAGGACCCCACTGGTACATCCCTAGTACCTGACCACTCACCACCACCCTTTGTGTCCTACTACTGAGCCAAATAGTCACCCATCTTGTTAATTTGCTTCCTGCCCCAAGTCCTCCAATTTCCTGATCAACCTCTTGCTGGGCACCCAGGCAAAAGCCTTGCTGAAACCAAGTACAGAGTATCAGCCGTATGGCCCTTGTCTGCTGCCTTCATTATCCAGTAGAAGAAGTTGATCAGGCTGGCTTGAGAGGATTTCCTGACATGAAGCCATGCTGTCTCATCCTGAATCCCATTTACTTCAAGGAACCTGACCAGCCTTTCCCTCAGAATGACCTCGATCAGCTTACAAACAGTGGAGGTCAGGCTGACCAGTCTGCAGTTCCCAGGGGCGTCCTTAAGCCCATTCTTGTGCAGTGGTACCATGTGTGCACTTCTCCACTCCTCCAGTACCACCCCCCGTATCCAGTAAGCAGATGAAGAGATCTGCCAGTTCCACCACCAGCTCCTTCAACATCCTTTGTGTGCACGCTGTCTGGTCTTGGGGACTTGTTTACCTTTAGAGACAGGAACCCTTTCCTAACCCAGTCTTCAGTTATCCTCACCTCATCCATGTCCCCTCCTACCCCTTTCTCTCCCCTCATCCTCCCTTATGGCATTAGTTCACCCTTTTTCTTAGTAAAGACAGAGCAGAAGTATTCGTATGATACCTCTGCTTTCTCTTTACTGACTTCTACCCAACCCTCTTTCCTCTTTTAATTTTTACTATGCCCACTTTTGTGTCCCTCATTTCAATAATATACCAGAAGAAGGCTTTCTCTCTCTCTCTCTCTCCTTGATCCCCTCTGCAGCTTGCAGATCCTTCCTAGTCTTGGCCTGGCTGACCACCCTCCTAGCTGCCCTAGCTTTCTGCAGGTAGACTCCCCAATCCCTTTGGGTGCAAGTAATGCACCTGGGAAACAAAATCCCAGGGGAAGAGTACACAATGGGGGGAGGTACTAACAACAACAAAAATGGAAAGGGACCTGGGGGTGCTCATATCAGATGACCTAAAGGTAGGCAGGCAGGCAATGTGAGAAGGCAATAAGGAGGGCTGGGAGGATACTGGGATGCATAGGGTGAGATATCACCAGTAGAAAACAGGAAGTTGTTATCACTCTGTACAGACAGTGGGTGAGACCCCATCTTAAGTACTGCATGCAGTTCTGGAGACCCCATCTTTGCAAGAACATAGACAGGATGGAGGCAGTCCAGAAGAGGGCAGCTAAAATGGTGCAGGGTCTGCACCAGAAACCATACAAAGTGAAACTAAAGAAACTTAATATGTATACCCTTGAGGAAAGGAGGCGGGGGGGACATGATAGAAACTTTCAAATACCTCAAGGGAATAAACATTAAGTCCAAGAGGGTAGCATCTTTCAGAAAAAGAGATGTGCGAGAACAAGGGTGCACAGTTTGAAGATAGAGAGGGGATGGCTCAGAGGCAATGTGAGAAAATATTTTTTTCACAGAGAGGGTGGTAGATGCATGGAACGGCCTTCCTGAGGAGGTCGAGGGGAATTCAAGAATGCATGGAACAGACGTAAGGCAATTATATTGGGTGGTGGGAAGAAACAGGCTGTTGGTTAACTAGGATCTGCATCTTATCCACTAGGTAGGGAAATGGGCAGACTGGGTGGGCCAAAGCGGTCCCTATCAGTGTCTAGGTTTTCTATGTTTGTAGAATTTCCTGCTTGGCCACTCTTTTCCCCTCACTGCCCAGCCCACTTCCTACTGAACCAGCTTGGCTGCCTGGCCTTGAGTTTTCCTTTGGCTTAAGGAAAGTGTTAGCAGCAGCTGCTGTACCTGCCCTGATCACTGCCCATGTTTGATTACCACCCTCATGCCATTCCTAAGACTAGCTAAGTGTCCACTCAGTTTCTCTCCCATCTTCCTGAAGCTGGCCTTCCTGAAGTCCAGCAATTTCATCTTAGTGCTCAGTTTCCTTCCCTTATCTACCTAGAACCACACTGTGTGGTGGTCGCTGCTCCCCAAGGGCTCCTCTGCCTTGCTGTCCCTGACATGGTCACTGTTTGTTTCTTCCAGATCCAGGATGACTCCCCTCTCATATAGTCACCCCTGGACCAGGAACCTGTGTAGGACTGCATCTGAGGTGGACGGGTCACTTCAGTCCACCTTAGGTAAACAGACGTCCCCCATTACCACCACCTTCCCCATCTGTGGACATCCTGATCATGGTACCCACCTCCCTATCCTTGCCCTTGATTTGGTGGTTAATAAACAACTGCTAGCCTCACTTTTCTTCCCACTGCTGTTTGGCTCTATATTCACAGTACCTCTACCTTCCCTTCCCCAATCTCCTCTCTGGTGGCAGTGATGACCTCGACTAAAGTGCCACCCCCCCTCCTTTTCTCTGTCCCACCTATAGAGAGTATACCCTGGTATGATGAGGTCCCAGTCATGGTTTGGGGTCGTCAGTCTCTGTGACCACCCCCAGGTCCACCTTCCCCTCTGCCATCATGGCCTGCAGGTCATTTTGGTCCCAAGACTTCTAGCGTTTAGACACTACCTTCCACCACTCCCCCCCATTCCTCCTTTTTTTTTCTCCTCCGGCTGGGGAGATGCTCTCCCCCTCCAGCCAGTCTGCCTCGACTCTGCCCCCCCATGAACTTACCCTTTACTCCTGCCCTTCTCCCACATGCCCCTTACCTCTGCCCCCTATAAAGGGTGATGGGCCTCATGCCCAGGTACACGGGGGGAGGAGTACCACAAAGATGGGTGGGTCCACAGTAATTGGCTGTCATACACTGGAAGGTCTGCGGTAATCGGCTGGTATACTCCAGAGTGTTTTTTCCTCCCATGTTGTACTTCCAGGAGCAGGACATGCAATGATGCACATGGTCCAGCCACACACCCCCCTCCCCGCATGGCCTCCACCCCACCTCTCTCCTACTCTTTTGAGTACCAACCACTGGTATTCACCCCAGCTTCCACTGGAGGTCATGCTTGTGCCTGGCACGCACCAACCCCTTCCCCTCGGAGGAGGAGAGCAGTCCTCCCACCCCCCTGGCCAGCCATCCAACGTTTCAAGTGCGGATTCTAATCCAGAGCGCCGCAGGTGGAAATCGTACCCCTGAGTTTGTGAGCCAGCTCCCCCATTCTTTTTCAACCAAGAGTAACCCTTTTTGTTTGCTCTTCCCTCATTATCCCCAGTTCTCCCCCTTTCTTTCACCTACCCCAGCCCTCTTCTGTTCAGATGAAATGGCTGCTGCCTTTATTTAAAAATGATTTTTATATCTCTTAGACCTCCCAGCATTTATGAGTAAGCCTAATACCTTGTTTGGAAGATCGTTTCATGGGATTTCACAATTTGAGTGACACCTGCAAGGTTTACTTTCCCTTTAATATATGAAAGTTTCCAGATTTGGCTTGCAAATGCTGTGCTTGCCATCCACATCAGTTTTCTGAAACACAGCCGCAGACAGCTTCTCAGATGGATTTACATCTCGTACTGCAGGTCAGACATCGTCATGATTGGAAGAGTTATAGATGGCCAATTCTTCAACTGCAAGTAGGTCTTTAGGCTAATCCCTAGGGGTGGGGCATGGCAATTAAAGACATGAACTTCAAATCCAGATCAAAATAAACTTGAAATGAGTGGTTTATTTTGAGTGCAGTGCTTTTTTTTTTTCTCTCTCATTATAAATTATATTGTTTTAATAACATAAACATGAGAAAAAAGACAATATGTAAAAATTCAAGAAAAAGAAAAAAAACTAAAAATATAACTAAAAAAACAGATAAAAGTACTAAACAGCAAATATTCAGATACAACAAATAGTAAATTACCCGACAGTAGAACTATGCTTAAAGGGTATAAAGGCTAATCAATTACCACAGCCTGGAACATTCTACTGACCTTTGAAGTCTATAAAATGTTTTCAGATATTTTCAAACAGATCTGATTTGTGCAAGGCAACATAGCTAATACGTTCATTATTAACCACTGATCCCACCCAGTCCAGCCATTCTCTTGAAGACAAGATTCTTTTAGATGTCCAGTTCAGAAGGATAAGTCTCCTGAATGTTAGGACACCCAATAACAACCATGTCTGTTGTAATTTAAGAACTGTATATTTGAGACATCATTAAGACTACAAATACTGGGAAGACAAGGAATAGAATGACTCAAAATACCTTAGACAAACTAAAACAATGTATTTCCATATTTTACAAATGTTTAGGTAGAACCACAACATATGACCAAGGCCTGCTTCTCTTTTACTACATTTCCAGCATAAACTTGAATTTGCATATCCCATCCTATTAAGTTTTAAAGGAGAATAATAAAAGTGATATAAGATTTTGAATTGCACATATCTGCCTTAGATTTCTATAATGCATGAAAGGTGTTATCCCATAAAGTCAACCACCTCTCCTGATCAGTTCATATTTCCCATTCTTTTTCCCATTCGAGTTTTGTTGGAAGTGTAAGAGATTCATTGTCATTAAAGTAATTTTTATATAGAAAGTTGGCACCTTTACTAAGTTGGGCAACCCTCAAAATGTGATCCCAGCCAGGGTATTTAGCTAGAGAGAGCGCAATCTGTAAGTATGTTGTGGCTTAAGATGCATCTCTGAGTTGAAGTTATTGTCAGAACTGGATTTTTTTTGTATACTGTATCTCCTAATTTCTTTGAAAGAAAATCATCAGGGTGTTTATAAGATCTTCCACTCTCCGAATTCCTGAAGTTTTCAAAACTGTATTTTCAAGGGTTTATGGTGGAAGGCAAAGCTGGGTTATTCCACAGGGGAAATAACTGAAGTGGAAGGGCTGAAAAATTGAGATTTTTTAATTTTGCAAACATTTATAGCAAATAGTATAGAGGAATGATCTTTAAGGGTGGTAGGGGCAGGATAAAATAAGAGAGCTAGTATTCTTAAAGAGTTTATGAAGCTCTTTTCTGTACAAGCCCACAGATGAAAATGTTGGCAGTTTGGCTTCTGGACCCAGTTTGAGGCTTGTTTTACCATAAAGGCTCACCAAGGAAGTCCAAAACCTCCCTTTTTATGAGAGGATCTTAGTTTTTGAATACTTAGTCTGGAAGGTTTACTGTTACAAATAAATTTAAACAGGAGGCTTTCAATTGGTGGTGTGGTAGCAGCCAGTCCTGTTGCCACCTGGGATACCAGGGTTCATGCAAGATCCTGGAATAATCCCAAACTGACACTTACAGGGATATAAAGACATCTCAGGGACATGATGGTGTGTGTCTGTGTGCAACACAGCATCTGTGTACTCCCTTACCCTGGGCTGACAGAATAAAGAGCCATATTGTTATCAGCAGAGCAGCCACCTGCCTACCCTCCCAGCAGAAGGAAGTATGCAGTGGTGGCAACACTACTGACACGTGGGGAGACAAGGGAAACCAGGGGATATAAATGAATTTATTTAAAAAAAAAAAAGATGACAGTACTTTTATTCCAGTCACAATTGTTTAAAAACAAAATCACCCCAGCCAGGTGGCGTAGGCAGTAGTGCAGTGAGCTTCCACATGGGAGACAGTAGTTCACTTTACAGTCTACTCTCCTCCCTAGGCTGGTGCAGTCTGGGAAGTTGTGGAGGTAGTGCTCTCCAGTTCCAGTGTGCTTGCATCTGTGTGGGGGGTACTCCTCCTGCCGCTTCAATGCCTGCTATGACTGATGCTGAACAAACATGGATGGGGCTTGTACTGCCCCTCTTACTCAGACGGCAGATATGGCATAGGCGAACTCAAGCATTGGGAAATAGGTGGTACTACAACATAGGGAGAAAAACGGTTGCATGTGCACTAGAACACAATTATGCCACAGCCAGACCTATCGCTCAGGGTTCCCCGAGGTGCCTGAGACAGAGTTGAATAAGACCATGTCCCATTTGTTATGCAGAAAGAGTTAAAAGCAAGGAGCTGTTCTATCTGCTCCTTTTCCGTCTCTTGTCTGACTGTACAATTAAATTTTCTCGTGAGAACTAGGAACTGATCACTCTGATCATCTCACAATGCAACCCCCCCCCCAAAATCTCACCTTCACTTGCTGTTTCTTTTTTTCCCCCCTTGCTTATCTGTGGTTATAAAAATATATGTGGGTCTCTATGTGAAATTGGGTTCCCTGGTTTGAAAATGTCCCAGGCCATCTGAAAAGAAAAAAATTACTCACCTTAGTAATTGTGTTTCTTGTAACGGAGTCTTGCTATATTCTGACATATGCAGTTAGCCTCAGCACTTGAACTGCCCCAGAGATGAGAGAGTTAACTCTATGCAGAAGCATAGAACATTGAGCTCGAGTTCGGATTTCAAACCTGTGTCTGTGGTGTTTCAGAGTGTAACCGTCAGATTCTTATGAGCAACTAACTACAACCCTGGTGTGGAAATTGTAAACAATAAACTAATAGGTAAAATTTTGGGTCCCAAAAAGACTCAAGTCGAGAACCCAAAATAGAAAAACACAGGTAGTGAACAATATATAAATAAACAAGAACAACAACCTCACCCAAAGGGGAGGGGTGTAAGGTACACCCCTGAGGTGCAACACTGTACATGCCAGCCCACATCCCAAAAACTAGGTTCTGAGGGGGAGGTCAGAATACAGCAATACTCCATTAGAAGAAACATAATTACTAAGGTGAGTAATTTTTTCTTCAAACAACATGAAGTCTTGCTGTATTCTGACATATGCAGACTACCAAACAGTACCTCCATGGAGGAGGGTACCAAACCTACTTTGGGAAAAGGCTCTGCAATACTGCTGTACCAAACCTAGCATCACTCCTAGCCTGGATATCCAGAGAATAATGCTTGGTAAATGTATGGACTGTTTTCCAGGTGGCTGCTTTGCATATCTCTAGTAAAGGTATATCACTGACAGCAGCCAGAGAAGCTGCTGTACCCCTAGTTGTGTGGGCCCTCAGGCCTGAGGGAGGTGTTTTACCTAGTTTGGTATAACAGAATTGTATACAGGCTACAATCCACCTGGCAATAGTTCTTTTAGTAGCTGGCCTACCTTTTTCCACTTCACCATAAGTGAGAAACAATTGAAGACAGTCATGCCTATCTGCCTTAGTACACTCTAAGTAGTAGCTAAGAGCTCTTTTAACATCCAAACTGTGTAATAATCTTTCTCCTGAAGAAGAATGGTCAGTGAAAAACACAGGAAGCGATAGACTGGTTCAGATGAAAGTCTGATACCACCTTGGGTAAGAACCTCCTATTGGTTCTTAGGACCACCTTATCCCTATGGAAGGAGATAAAGTCAGGTTTGATGGACAGGGCCTGTAATTCACTAATCCACCTGGTAGAAGTAATACCTACCAGGAACACAGTTTTCCAGGTCAAGTACTTCAGTTCAGCCAAAGCCAGATGTTCAAAGGGTGGCTGCATAAGCTGAGCAATGCAGATATTGAGATCCCAAGCTGGGGCAGGCTCTCTAAAAGGAGGGTTCATTTGAGTCAAACCTTTAAAGAACTTTCCAAAAACAGGATGGGATGCCAGAAGAGCCCTTCCCTGATGACAGAAATGCAGAAACAGCTGCTAGGTGAACTTTTAAAGTGGCTGGCCCAAGGCCTAAACCATTAAGGTGGACCAGATAATCTAAGACTGTGGCAATACATGCAGCATCTGGCAGGATATTCCTGTGTGAACACCAAATGCTTAATCTTTTCCATTTGGAGTTATAAGTTTTCCTAGTAGAGGGTGTCACACTTGGACCACTGATTCTGATCCCTGTATAATTCTTTGTTGTAAATATAAAAAATTAATGTATGATGACTGTGTCAGAGGAAAATGCTGTCTTACTGGAACCGACACCTCAAGACCCCCCAGGGATAAGTTCAAAGGACAGGACATAGCTAAACTTCAGATATCTGGGGTGCAATTACCTTGTCAATTTGCTTTCATCCCAGGAAATAAGATTAGCCATTCATAATTCCCTCAAGGAAAATCCTTTCACTTGCAATAGTTGTCAGGAAGAACTTGAGAGAGAGGGGGGTGTCAGAGAGAAGCCAGAATGGACATTGAAGACAGGTTGATGTCCGGGCCAGGGAGGACCCAGACGAATTTGGAAGGTCCAATATACATTCCCGGGGAACCCTTGAATTATATCAGAGAGACCTCTGAGGTGTAGATTCCAAGGTCCAGATGAAATTAGAGAAGCAAATACACTTTTGCTTTGAATACAGTGACTTAGATCAAAGAAACGTTTGATATGTATGTATAGCAGAGCACAAACGGGTTTGGTCTGGTTAACCTGAGGGAGGAAAGGCAGTGAGGTCACCTATTATGTTTTTTTTTTAATATTTTATTTGGACATCCTGTGAGATAAAATATAGATGTTGTTACACCAAGGCAGAGTTATGTGACCTCAGAGAAGGCCAGCTCAGAACTTTTTTTAATTGCTGAGAGAGAACCTTGACAGAGACACACAAGACAATATTTCTGACTGAGAGAAGTGAGACCATCAAAGCATTGAAAGAAAGTAAGCATATATTAGATTAGACCAGTCTGAATGTATGTTATAACGGAAACTGCCTGGAGTGCCTTGACATTTCTTTTTATTTTACATGGAGCTTTTAAAGAAGTAACACTGTGTATGAGCTTATTGTATACCAAACTGGGAAATGGAGAGAGTTCTCTAAAGTCTTGCATAGAGTTCTAAGGGTTCATTTGAAAGACCCAATTGGGTACCCGTAGGCAAAGATATCTGGCCTCCTAAAGACAGAATTATTTGAGCCTGATAATTGGGTACACTAACAAGAAGTTATCAGTTTGAATCCCTCCAGAGCTTGAGCCTAAGGTGACTTGAACCCACAAAACAGACAAGAGGGTTACCTTGTTCTGTTCACTGTACACGAATCATACACTCAGAGGTTGGCACTTTGGGAGTAGAGGACTGACCGGCTGAGCGAGTTTGTGACAGAGGGTTTCTGAGAATTCTTGATGTCAGACTTCCTAAGAGATGCAGGCTTGCGTACTCAAACTCTTCAAGAGCCAGGCCTTGAGCATGAGAGACTAGAGATTGGGGTACCAGATCCTCCCCTGAGAGGAGGTTAAGAGATTGTGTCTCTTGGGAAGAGAGAGGGGAAGTGAGACTGCTAAGGACAACAACAGAGGATACCAAGGTTGCCTGGCCCAGTCTGGAGCAATTAGAATCACTGTGCAGGGTTGTCACCTGATCTTAACTAGAACCCTGAGCAACAGGGGAAAAGCATAAAGAAACCTGCCTTCCCAATCCAATATCAGAACATCCAGGGGAACAGTCCCGAGGTCTGCAGCAGAACTGGGGAAGCTGATGATTGTCTGGGACTGCAAATAGCTCCATTTCTGGAGTGCCCCACCTGGTGAAGATTACATTCAGGATGAGAGGAACCAAGGTCCATTCGTGATGGCCCTGCAAGATTCTGGTCAGAGCATCTGCTAGCACATTTTCCTTTCTTGTAAGATGGACTGCTATTAGGGAAGTTTGAAGGGAAAAGGCCAGAGACCATACTTTCATGGCCTCCATGCACAAGGCCATAGACCAAGTGTCCCTTTGGTTGATACTGTACCACATGGTGGTGGTGTTGTCTGTCCTGACCTGAACCACCTTGTTCCTCACTGAGTCTGAGAAGAACTGAAGGGCCCAGAATACTGCCCTGAGTTCCAGAAGATTGATATGAAGGACAGACTCTTCTGGGGACCAGACCCAGTGTGCTGTAAGGGCTCCCAGGTGGGCTCCCCAGCCCAGGAGAGAAGCATCTGTGGTGAGAACCACTGAAGGAGTTTGCTTGAGAAATGGGACACCTTGCCTGAGATTGTCTTGGTCCAGCCACCACTGGAGAGCTTAGACCAGAGTCT
Organism: Neoceratodus forsteri; assembly: GCA_016271365.2. Lineage (NCBI taxonomy): Eukaryota > Metazoa > Chordata > Ceratodontiformes > Ceratodontidae > Neoceratodus > Neoceratodus forsteri. The sequence continues at coordinate 129,451,825 of JADMNL010000031.1, read as the reverse complement.
GAGTCACTGGAATCAGTTTGGTAAGAGTCTTTCCTCCGAGACCAAAAGGATCTTAGATAGAATTGAATGTCCCTCATTTGGAACCTGGCCCCTTGCACCACTGCAGTGGAAGCTACCATGTGGCCTAGAAGCTGAAGAAAATGTCCTGCTGCACGAGAAACCAGAGGAAGAAAAGAGGAAGCAAGATCTATAAGGGCCTGAACTCTTGCTAGTGGAAGGAATGCCTTTGCTTGAACAGTATCCAACTCTATCCCTATGACAGTGAGAAGCTGTACTGGTTCAAGAACTGACTTTGACAAGTTGAGAAGGAACCCCAGGGAACTGAGCAGATCCTGAGTGAGTTGTAAAGCTGACTTGACCTGGTCGGAAGACTGCCCTACAATGAGCCAGTCATCCAGGTATGGAAATAGGGAAATGCCCCGTCTTCTGAGGAAGGCCACTACTACTGCAAGACACTTTGTAAACATCCTTGGAGCTGATGTTAGACCAAAAGGCATAGCTCTGAACTGATAATGGCCTGAAGGCAACTCGAACCAGAGGTACTTTCTGTGGGAGCACCTGATGGGAATATGGAAATAGGCATCCTTGAGGTCCAGGGAAGCTAACCAGTCTCCTGGCCTTAGAGAGGGAAGAATTACTCCCAGAGTCACCATTTTGAACTTTGGTTTTAAAATGTGCTTGTTCAAATACCTTAAGTCTAGGATGGGTTGCCACTCCCCTCTCTTCTCTGGGGTAAGGAAGTATCTGGAGCACAGACCTTTGCCCCTGTGTAGAGTAGGAACTCTCTCCACAGCTCTGAGAGCCAACAGAAAGGAAACCTCTGCTTCTAAAGCAATGGTTTCAGAGATGTTTGCAGGTGGAAAAGACCAGACCCTCATTTCTGGAAATTTTTTGAAACCAAGGGCCAACCCCTGGCTTACTACCTCCAGGCCCCACCTGTCTGATATAACAGACTTCCAGGCCTGGAAGTAGTAAGGCAGGCTGCCTCCTACTGGAACTGGGGAGTTGACCCAGGCTGCCACATCAGGGTGTCTGCTTGGCAGGAGCCTTAGACTGGGAAGAGGATACAGCTCTGCTCATTCCCCTCCTGCCTCTCCCTCAGAAGAACCCCCTCTGTTGGAAGGGAGAAGAGGCCTGGGCTTGGTAGAAAGGCCTGTGAAAAGACCTGCCCCTACACACTGCTGCCTCTGAGGAAAGGCTTGCCTTTCCTTGGCTTGAGCACTTAAATAGTCCTGTATTCTTCCATTTTCTTCATGTAAGCTGTTGTCTGCTCCCCAGAGAATTGCCTACTAAAGGGAAATCCATGGCCTTAGCCTGGGTGTCCTGCGAAAGGCTAGTACATCTGAGCCAAGCAAATCTTCTGAGAGCCACAGATGTAGCCATGACTCGTGATCCCACATCATTTGAGTCCACAGCAGCATGGAATTGTACCTTGGACACCTCACTCCCATCAGCAGCCACCTCCTCCAGCTCTTTGACCAGCTGGGAGGAAGTCTGCTTGGCCAGTTCCAGAACAGTATCCCACCTGGACTTCTGGTACCGGGCTGCATAGGCCATATAGTTTGCCTGCCCGAGTCCCAAGGAGGATGCCAAATTGTTTTTGGCTAAGGCATCCACCTTACTGGAGTTTTTATCTGGGGGTGTGTGAAGCCAAAGGTATGTTAGCCCTGTCACAGGCTGCAGCCTGAACTACACTAACATGGCTGCTATGATTGTACAAAAACTCCGTACCCGAGCCCGATAACATGTACCTCCTGTCCATTCTTTTGTCCACTGGAGGTAAAGAGTTTGGCGTCTGGATAATCTGTTTTGTCTGCTTCCCCAAGGATCTGTGGAGGGGAACAGACAGCCTCAGACTCTGGGATGTCCATCATCTCGACAAAAATCAGGCTACTCTTCCTCTTCTGCAGCTTCTACCATAGGGAGCTGGAGAGTTTCATTCACCTTTTTGTGGAACAAGTAGTGGGAAGGGAGATATTGGAGGGTCTGTCTGGGGAGATGTCCAGTTCAATGGGCATTTCCAGACCTTCTAAATCATTATCATCTTCATCATTTTGTTCTGGATAGTCTTTGTCCCCATCCCACTCCAATTCATAATAGGCATCCGGATCGTAATCCGATGGAGTAGGATCCAACTGAACCAGCCGCCTGGCCAAAGGCCTCGGTTCGGATGGAACCAATCAAAGCGACTGGACAATACTTATCACTTTGACTAGCTCATCAGTGGTTGGAGTACGCGGTTCTGGATCCGAACCGACTGATTTCCTTTTCGCTGGAACTGACCCCTCCGAGTTGGATCTCCTTTTGCCCGAGGAGGTATTGCCCAGGTCAGTGGGCACTTCCTCAGGTTCGGCTGCAACCAAACTGGGCTGGCCATCCGGGTCAGCAGACTTCTCGGCCTCTCTTTCCTTTAGCCTACTCATTCTTTTATCCATAGTGGCTTTGAGAATTTTTTTTTTTTTTTTTTTTTAAACAGATCTGGCAGTCTGTTTTGAGGTGGTCAAACCCCAGACAATAAACAACAGATGAGGTGAGGATCAGCTTTAGCAAAAGCCTCCTCACAGTCACCACAGTGTTGAAACCCAGTGGGCTCGGTTTTCTTTTTGGGTTTCTCAGACATGGTCAGACTTAACAAAAATTACTCTTAACAGCTGCTATGCCAGGTAATACTCTCCGATTGGTAACCAACAGTGTAACGAGTTGTGTAAAGAAACCAGTAAAAGTCAGTTTTTTTTGTTTTTTTTTTAACCAATCGCAACCGACACACCACTACAAATTCTAGAGGAAGAAATTCAAACAGACACAGTCAGTTCACAACCGGACCGACCAGCAGGGAACTGAAGAAATTACAATTTCCACAGAATGAAACAAAAAAACAGTTCACTACCTATCTACACATTTACTGTACCATAGAGACTTGAAAACCGAAAAATAATTAAATCGGTGATAACCGACACTTTTTATGAAACTTTACCGAACCAAGCGAAAGCGCAATCTCCGGAGCGACTTCACAGTTAGGCGGAGTAAAGAATCTGATGGTTACACTCTGAAGCACTACAGACAAGAGGTTTGAAATTCGAGCTCAAGCTCAACCTATGCTTCTGCAGAGTTAACTCTTTCATCTCCAGGGCAGTTCAAGTGCCTCTGAGGCTAACTGCATATGTCAGAATACAGCAAGACTTCTTCTTGTTTGAATAGGCAATTCTGTCTAGTATACTTACCTGGTTACCAAAAGCGAATAAATAAATATTTGTATTGTTGAAATGATTGCAAAAAGCTATTAGGAACTTGGGGGGGTTAACCTTGAGCTGTAGTTTGACCTCCATGCGCTAATTTACAAAGCAGTAAACAGAAAATCAGTTCTGGGATACAATGTTCTATTTTACTGCACCTGCAAGGAAAGGAACTGACAAAGTTCTGATACATTTTGTGGGAAACAGGAAGTATCTTAATGAGCTCAGGATGCAGAAATTGCCAGGCACAGACTTCTTATAAAAAAAAAAAAGAGAGAGAGAGCAATCTTTTGTTATAGTTTGAGATTTGAAATTGAAAAGAAATTTTCAGATGAAGAACTTTGTTTTCTTTGTTTGTACTACCTTTGTAAAGAGCTATCCTGAACAATTCTATTTATTTTACTGTTCTAGATAATAATACGCTATTTGCAAATTTTACAACTGCTCCTGGTTTTCTTATGCTTCCTGACCTTCCAACCCCCTACCTACAGGTGCCCTGCCTCCGTGTTGCCTCCGAATCAGTCTCCCCCCCCCCACACTTGCACATTCTTCTTCATCCAACTGGCTCCTGAGTGTTCCAATTTTCGTCTTCCTTCGGTTCACCGGAGGGCCTCGTCAGGCTGGCTGTGAGGTCCATTTACCACAAAATATAGGAGACATTAAAAAATTATGAACAGTACAGAAAGGCTATCAAAAGAAATCAAAGGTATGGAAGGTCTAGCATATGACATGAGACTGAATAGATTAGCATGGTTTTGTTCAGAGATGTGGAGACTCAAGAGGTGACTTGATAGCTGTGTACAAACCAGTAATAAATGAATGTAAAGGAATGTTTTCATCTTTAGTTCAAAGAACAAGGGAAAAGAACTAGAGGGCACAAGTTCCAATTAACAGGGCATATTTATAACACAGAACAGAGAGGAAAATGGTGCACACAGAGGGTGGTACAAGTTTGGAACAAGTTACCTGAAATGTTTGTCATGAGTGGCAATTTAAAAATGTTCAAACGTGGATTAATTACCTCTTGGAGGGAGGGATCTGTGGATACAACCTTTGAAATATACGATGGACAAGCTAGATGGGCATATGCTCCCTCTTGCTCAAAAATCCAATGTTCCTCCCCTCCCAAGGAAGCAGGTACTCAAGAAGACCAAGGGTGTGTTCACACCCAAATGTGCTGCTGCTGCTGCTGCAACGGATCTCAGAATGCATTCTCCCCTCCTACAATGCCCTCGACTGTACTGCCACTTGTGGTCACCCAGGTGGAAGTACAGCAGTGGGGATGGGTTCTCCCTCCCTCCCTGGAGGAGAGCATTGCCTGGAACACAGTCCTCCTCCCCCCCAATGGCCCAACCAAACCCAGGTTGCTGGCGTCGTGAGTGGTACCACTGCACCAATAGGCCGGTGACTGCGCTGACGGGCCCCTGAACTTAATGACTGAGGAAGCCAGCGTGTGTGTTTGTTTACATGTGTATAAGGGACCACAGATATAGCACAGAGCACAGAAAAGCTGCAGTAAGGAGAGCAGGAGGCCTTAGCTACTGGCATCAGAATCAGGAACTGGAACTGAAGCTAAGGCCGATAGTAAGCAGCAGTGTCTTCTAGGATTAAATAATCCATCACAAAAAAAAAAAAAATTCCCAGGCAGTTACATTAAGAAAAAAGTGTGTTAGACTGTGCTCATGTGGAGGTATACAGGAACTTTAAGATTTATTTAAGGGCTGGTTTGGGGTACACCGTACACATCTACCAGCTGTGGTGAATCCAGTAGCATTGTGCAGGGTGAAGAGTGAAAGTGCAGGTTCATACAGAGAATAATTAACAAGTAATAACTATAGTCAAAGATGTTGTTTCCCCCACAGGCTTTATTGTCTGTGCTAAGACATTTAAATACCTTTAAAAGAAAAAAAAAATTCTGTACAAAGAATACATCTAAAGTTCCAGAAATGCAGTCATCATATGTTGATATACTGGTGCACTTTCTCATGTAGCAAATGGCCTTCACTGTATTACTGAATATTCAATCAGATATTTACAGCACATATGGAAAACAGTATTACTGACTGAGGCCACACCCTGAAATGAAAATAGGTCTTTCAAAGAGCTGGGTGTACTTTTCCACTCTGAACTTTCACAGCACATAGAAACAATTTAAATGCATTTACTCTTTTACAAGATGGGAGTTTTATCTTATTGCTTTCTTCTGCTGCCAACTGAAGGGACTGGGAATTCATAATAGGTTGACAGCTCACACACATTTCGGAACAGTAAGGACAGATGTTCTGAAGTGAAGACACAAGCATCAGTGGGCAATGAAGAAACAGAGCAACAGGACTGAGTCATAGACTAGATCTCCAAGCACGGAGTGACTACTTCCGATTCTGCTTCTATGATTACACTGTCTACACAGGGGTTCAGCTGGAAATCTATGACGGGCCGAGCTGCTGCGTGGTAGAAAAACATCTGCAGGAGGAGGAACAAATCAACACAAAAAAAATACTCAGAAACAGGACTGCGGCACCTAACTATAAGGGAGAGTGGTGAGAGTTCCTTTTTATTCTTACCCAAAGTTACCAATGGCACGAACGATGCAAATCACACACCCTCACCGTCAAAAGGAAGTTCAGTGCTTGGCACAAAGCATCCATTTCTGGGCAGTACAGAAAGATAACGACACAGGTTACGTACATATCTCTCAAATTTTTGCCAAAGAAATGTGGAACTCATCAAATTATGGGGGATACAAGTTCTGGATGCTGTAGCAACAAGCATTTTTATTTGTGTAAAGTTTTTTTTTTTTTAAATTTAGCATCAGAGTGGTGTGAATTTATCCAGGATAGCCCCTTATCCCATTTTCAGTAGAGTCAACAGCTGGATGGACTGAACCAGGGAGGTTAAACAACTTGCTTGGTGCCACACAGCATGTAAGTGGCTGTGGTGGGATTTGAACCTAGGTCTCCTGGTTCCCAGGCCTCGGCCCTAGACACCAGACCAAACTGCCTCACAATCTAGTTTATGAAGTGAGATGGTGCCATCTCAGTGTGTGCTGAACATTTTCCCTGTGGGATGGAGCAATTCTGTGCGGTTCAATAAGGAACAACTGAGGCATGCATGTTTGGAGATGGGTCACGATGCACTTTTGATCCCACTCAGATCAGGACCCATAACACCAGAGATTTACCCAAATTAAATCCTCTACAGGTCAGGGCAGGTCAAAATAGTACACTCCAAGCAGCCTCGCCTCACCCTGCTAGAGTTAATTTATGAAAGGTCCACCACCTTGAGGTTGGGGCAACTTTTTTATTCCAGTTACTATGGAACACAGGTGATGTAAGGTTGGAATACTGGAAACATATTGTCCGCTGGACTGAAACTAGGAGAGGAGAGGAGAAGGGAGGCGGGGGACTATAACTGAAAAAATGGCTAACTCAAAGGTGTGGCTTGCCTGACTGACCACTCTGGGAGAGGTGTGGTCCTCTCTGCTGAGGACCTCCTGGGTAGGGTGGCTAAGCCAGGGCTGGAGTGTGCCCCATAATCCTGCTTGCGCTGCCCCCCCTCCCATTTTCTTCCCTGAGAATACTGACATGCTATGGAGTCTATTCTCATGTATCCGCATAATATGGCTGTGCAACACAGGCAGACATCCTCTCCTCCCTATGTTTACCTGTGTTGCACTGCCACCTGTGGACATCCAGTTAGCAGTATTACAACAAAGGCAATGACTCTCCCTTCCTGGAGGACTGTCCTCTGAGACACTCAATCTTACTTTGCGGGCAGCCTGCGATGACCTGGGCTCACTCCCAGGCACAGATCGCTGGCATTGCAAGCAGTAGTTCTATCACTGTGCCAATAGACTGGCCAAAAATGCTGATTGTGGGTCCCATGTAAGAATAGCTGCATTCCACAACACCCCGGGAGTGGAAATGACCTGATACTTTATGCCCATTCTGTGCTTCTACCCTGCTGGCCCAGTTTACAGAACACTTTAGCTCTCAAATAAGGCTACAGTGTGACAATGCAGCAAGAAAGGTTTACAGGAGGCTGGGATGCATAGGCAGGGAACTCGCCAGCAGGAAAAGGGAGGTAATAATTCCAGTATATAGGACATTAGGGAGGCCACATCTCTAGTACTGTGTCCAGTTCTGGAGGCCCATCTATGTAAGGACATTAATAGGGTGGAGGTGGCTCAGGAAGGCAACCAAAATGGTGCAGAGACTACATCACAAGGCCTACAAGGTTAGGCTGAATTGAATATGTACTCCCTAGAGGGGATATGACTGAAACATTTAAGTACCTCAAAGGGAGGAATAGGGTACAGGAGAATACAATTTCTCAGAGAAAAGGGGGAATTGGAGGGAGAGAGGGAGGTTCAGGGGGAACATGAGGAAGTACTTCTTCACAGAGAAGATGGACAAATGGAACAGCCTGCCAGCAGAGGTGGTGGGGGCAGAAATGATTACAGGTAAATGCTTGGGATCGGCATAAAGGGATAGTGGTAGTCAGGGGAAGGGATAACCTAACACCAGTACAGCATGAAAGAGCACTGTGATAGAGATGGGGCAGGCTGTGTGAGACGAAGGCCCTTACCTGCCGACAACTTCTATGTTCCTGTGTTATAGAAGACCAAGGAGTGGAAGGTACAGAGCACAGTATGACACTGGTATTCCAAACAGAAACCCACACTTGAGCTTGAGAAGAGTACCACAGTGACAGTAGCATGCAGCTTGTTTTACAAGGTATCTGGGCAGCTGCCTTAGCATATCCTTGCTTGTTAAACTGTCAATATTTGCATACCAAGTGGCAGTAAGCATTTTGTTCTGGGTTTTAAGAAAATCAACATCAGCTACCTTCATAAACTGGTTCAGTGGAGGAATTACACTCGTCATGCCCCCTTCCTTCCCTCCCAGCCATCCCTGTTCCAGAATGTATACTTAAGGAACTTCCTCAGTAAGTGCATGCTGTGGGAGTTAAATGCACAAACCAGTCGCTTTATAGGACGTTCATGCTTCTCGGCTGCATGTAACATGCAGCACTGTTTTGTAAGAATGGGGAGAAAACAGAAGATGGAGCCAAGTGGGCATAATGAAGCTCCACCCACTTTACCTTGGCCCACACTGCCACTCTGTTGCTGGGGCACTTCTGGACAGTGCATTGGGGGTAGCCCTCCCTCCTTTGGCCCCACTGTTGGGGGTGGATCCATGAGGGACTTAAGCACCAGGTCCGAGGCAGTAGCTAGTCATGGGGAACAGGGATGGGGCAGAGTGGCCACCTTTCCATAACTCCGGGCAGAAAAAGCTATACGAAGTAGGACACTCAGTGGAGCAAATGTGTAGTAGTGGTGGCCCCATATGGCCATTTAGATAAATGTCAGGTGTGTTCTCACTGCAGAATTCATTACATCATTAGCCATTAGATCTTGGTTTCAGGTGCAAATCCCATACTGCGACATCCAGTCCACTGTCCAAAATGTAGCCAGGTCACGTTTCATGAAAGTGAAAAGAAAAAAAAAAAGTGGATTCAAGTTTTAGTGCTACAACTTCCAAGTTCTGTTGTATGTTTCTCAAGTGACCTCAGTCTTCATTTCCATCACTGAGGGTGTGACTCACTGCAACTCTTGCTGCTGAAATGAAGAAAAAGTAGAGATGTATGAATGGCATTAAAGATGAGAAACATTCCTAAATCTGCATAAATGGAGAGTCCCAAGACATTTAGTACATCTAGGAGAACCAGCCATAGTGGCAACAAAGAAAAAAGCCTTCACTGTTACACCCTTGTGATGAAGGAATTCTTGAACAGCGCTAACATGACCCAAGTGGGCAACTCGCAATAAAGAGCAGCCTGCCTGAGGGACTAAGTAAACTACTTTTAAATTCAGATTACAATATGCTACGCATGCCTTATTGCCTGCTGCTCTGAAGCTGAACCCTGATGACAACCCCCAAACAAAAAGCATTTTTGGTGATACTACATGGGAAAACAGGGCTGCAGTATAAATAAAAAGTTAAGAACTCGTGGTTCCCACACCTCACTGGTGTGACAAAACTGAAGCACTGAGTGGGATCAAGCTCCATGACTGTCAGCGGCTGGCCAAGGAGGAGGCAGGAGGGCTGTGCTGGCTGCCCCCAGCACACGGGGTGAGGGGGGTTGGGGAACCGCTGAACCACCAGAGATAATGTTGTGAATGGAAATGGGTGATCAGGGTTAGGGAACACTATACCACTAGGGATACAGTTATGAACAGGAACGAGAGATGGGGGGGGGGGGGAACAATCATGCCACCAAGGATACAGTTATGAATGATAGAGATTGGGGGATGCCACCAGGGATACAGTTATGAATGGGAATAAGAGATCAGAGGGACCACTATGCCACCAGCAATGGAGGTATGAATGGGAGTGAGAGATCTGGGGGGCCACTATGCCACCAGCAATATGATACAGGTAGAACATGAGTGAGAGACCTGGGGGCACTATGCCACCAGACATACAGTGTTGAACAGGAATAAAAGATAGAGGGAAGCCACTATGCCATCAGGGATATAATTATGAAAGGTAATAAGACTGTGCCGGGGGGGCCACCATGCCACCAGGGATACACCTATGAATGGGAATGAGTTGGGGGGGTGCCACAATGTCACCAGGAATAAAGTTATGAATGGGGAATGGGCAACTGAGGTGGGGGGAACCACTGGACCACCAGCGCTTTCACAATTCTGCAGGAATAGGTGCTAAGGGGCTGCTGCCCTGCATGCAATTGAGCCCATAATGGGCATGCAGATGACCCTTTAGCACCTTGCATGCCCAGGCTGAATATGGCCCACAAGAGACCTGGTACTACCCCATTTGGTGCAGTGCTATCCCGTGGGCTATATGCAACCCAGGTCCATGTCGGAGCAGCACAAATTCCCTTACTGCTGTGCTGACATGGACTGATACTCAGCTGAATAGTGCCACTCGTCGTCTCAATATCGCCAGGGCTGCAGACGGAACACAAAGGTAGGCACAGCCCAAATGACTGTACTGCACTTTCCCAGATTTCTCAATAAATTGGGGCCATAATCTCTCCAGATCATCTTGGTTTCCACAGTGCTCCAGAATAAGTCTGCATAATCAAAATGTGGTAGAATTAATGCACTGTGGACTATTTAGATGTGCCGTTTTCAGTGATGAAAGAAAGACAACTAAGCAGATACTTCATAAGAAAGTTCAGAATTATCTAAGTAAATGCCCAAATATTTAACTGTGTACACAGATTTGAGGAGTGAGTTTTGTTTAAAATCCACTTATCCCTAAATAATTAAACAGCCATTGGGAAACATGTGCGACGTCATGACAGGCTCTTTTAATACTTTGCAGTTATTTACCCATACATACTAGGACAGTGTCATCTGCATGAAAACAGACTTTGGCGTTGGCCCAGACGTTTGGTAATTATTAATATAATACATAAAAAGTATGTGTCTGCAGATAGATCCTTGTGGCACAGACCCATGAGTCAGAGGACGGATCCTTATGGCACTGACCCATTTTAACTGCCCTTGCCTCATGCAGAGATCTGCTGGTGCAGACTATTAGTCATTTAATGGTCATTTCTGACAGACAAGTGTTCAGTCATTTCTGCTGTAGCTCTCATTTGGGAATTTAAGCAAAGCTTGTTATTGCCATTGAAGTCAGCGTAGAACTGGCAGCAGATGGCTGTTTAAACCCAATTTTATTAAACTCTGGAGGAGTAATAAACAAAGACACATAGATTTTGTTGGCAGAAAAGGACATTTAGGCCACTCCAGTCTGCCTCTCCATCCCAGCCTCCTCCATCACCAGTGACTCTAGTTTGGTCATAGGTGTCACTACCTCACCCCATTCCTCTACCTAATATGCCCCTGTGCCTATCCAACACAGGCTTGCAGCTCCCCAGGCTGTTCCAGTAATCCCCCACCCTTTCATGAAGAAGTATTCTTGTACATCTCTCCTAAATTTCCCCCCTTTAGATCCTTGCAAGCCCCCTTGTTCTAGTACCTTCCTTTCTCTGAAATAGACCCTCCATTTGCACCGTGTTCACTCCTGTGAGGTACTTGCAGGTTTCAGTCATGTCCCCTCTCTTCCAGAGAGTACCTGTTGAGTTCATGCAACCCCCTCACCATTTTGGTTGCCCTCTTCTGTACTGCCTCTACTTTCCCAATGTCCTTGTAGAGATGCAGCCCCCAGAACTGGACACAGCGCTCCAGGTAGGGCATCACCAGTGAGCGATACAACAGCAGCACCACCTCCCTCCTCCTCCTGTTAGAATTCCTCTTCCAATGCACCCCAGCACCTGCCTGCCCCACTGCTTTGTCAAACTGCCCAACTACCTTGTGGTCAACAGCTGTGATGACATCTAGGTCTCTTTCTTGCTTGGTGACTGTAAGCTCCACTCCCCCATCTTATACACAGCCCCTGGGTTCCACAGTCCTAAGTGCATAACCTTGCACTTTCTGGCGCTGAAACACAGCTGCCACCCCAAGGCCATTCCTCTTAATTTTCCTCAGATCCCTTTGCACTCTCTCCACCCTTTCCTGCCAACCCTGTTGCAGATTTCTGTATCATCCACAAAGAGACACACCTTCCCCTCAAGCACCTCCACAACATTGCTTATGAAGACACTGAAGAGGACCGGTCCTAGCACTTAACACTGTGGCACCCCATTAGTCACTCTCCTATTGCCTGAGCGGCTACCATTTACCACCACCCTTTGCCTACTATACCTTGTTTAATACCCAGCTTGTCACTTTCTCCCCCACCCCAAACTGCTTAGTTTCTTAACCTCCTGTGCAGCACAGTGTCAAAAGCCTTACTGAAGTCCACACAGGCCACATCCACTGCTCTCTCGATCAACCTCTCTGGTAACCCAGTCAAAGAAATCTATTAGAATAGTTTGACCTGACCTGACCCCCGGTGAAACCATGCTGCTGGTGGTCCTGCAGCCAGGTGTCAGCGATGGCTCAGTTGGTAGCACATCTGCCTCTGGACCAGAAGGTTGTGGGTTCTTGTCCCACACCAGGATTGGACTTGCACCTAAAAATCACTGGCATCCGAGTGCAGTATTGGGGGGTGCTGTACTGCTGGGGTGTGCCGTCCTTCGGATGAGACGTTAAACCGAGGTCCCTTCTGCCCATCCTGGTGGGTGTCTAGGTGGAAATAAAAGAACCCAGGGCACTCTTCGCAAAAGAGCAGGGAGCATTCCTGGTGTCCTGGCCAACATTCCCCTTTCCCATAAACTGGTTCATGCAATTATCCAGGCTGTTTGTGGGTGATGATGTGCGATATGGCCACCACCACACATTCAGTCACTTCACTACCAGTCTAGCACTGCTTGTAAAGCGCTTTGGGATATTGTGTATGAAAAGAGCTGTATAAATGCTGATTATTCTTCTACCCTTTTTACCTCCAAGTGCTCCACAAGCCTCTACTTCAGTAGTGTCTCCATTAACTTCCCCACCACTGATAGGAGACTGACCTGTAGTTGCTACCATCTTCCCTACTGCAGCTTTTGTGCAGAAGGACCACATCAGCCATCCACCAGTCCTTTGGAACTTCCACCATCTCCACTGAGGTGCTAAGAAGTGCTGCCAGAGGGCAGCCAGCACCATGATCAGTACCTTTAAGACCCTGGATGAATCCCATCCAGCCCCATCACCTTCTTCTCCTTTGGGGCTTCAATCTTCCAAACCTTCTCTACCGACAATGGGTTTGTGTCCACTCCCCCTCTCTCTGTAGTGCTTACTGCTGCATAAAGACTGAGCAGAAGAAATCATTTAGTATTTCCGCTTTCTCTTTATATTCCTCTGTGCAGTCCCTCCGGCCCTCCTGCTTCTCACTATCCCTTCCCTGTCTTCCTCTTTCCCCCCACATACCTGAAGAAGATCTTGTTCCCATTCTTGACCGCCATAGCTATCCTCTCCTCTGTCTGCACTCTACCTGCCCTCACTCTCCTTCCTTCCTTCCCTTTCTTTTGCCAGATACATTCAGAAGGATGAAGACAGGGAGACATATTTATAGAAATACAATGCTATCCCAAACAGGTACTGTGCTCATACAAAGTTAAAGTCAAGTTTACACTGCCTCATATTCTACGCAGACTCAATTAGTGATACTGTAGCCCTGCTCCCTCTTAATGTCATAAAAACCCTGTTCAGCTCCAGAGTGGCACACAGCAGGAACATTCTGAGCAATGCATAATAAGTTACATAATGAAAGAACTAAGAGAATTTTTTATTTTTTATTTAATTGAGTCTGTTTAGTCCTACAGGAAGGCAGTTCCAGGGTGTGCGTGGTCTGTTGCCAGGGTCATGTCAGTTGGCCAAGTACCCTACTGACTGACTGCCATCAGTGAACTACATCTCCCAGAAGGCTTCACTGCCTCAAAGCCGCTGCCCTATACAATGGGTTGCTAACTGTTGCCCATAATACTTCACACTGAATTTGGGGTTTCAGAGTGTATGTATATGGCAAGGGCAGCACTAGTGTGCACCAAAAGGGCAGAAGTCCAACCCCATCCCCAGAAATGACCCCCTTTCCCCTTCCCAGGGGGTCCATAGTGACCCACCTATTCTAATACTATCAGAATCATGAAGAGTGAGCTGGGAAGAATACCTTTTCTGACTTGTATACTCAGAACTTCAGATTATTTTTTTTGACCTGAAGATTCCTGTTTTGAGTCATAATTTTGCACCAGCAAGGTCCGATTTGAATCCAGTTTTAAAATCACTCCGCATGGTCACTGTCGTATGGTTAAGAGAAAAATACAGAAACCAAGATATTTGTTCTTTCCCAGTAGCCTTTACAGATCTTACGCACTGCTCTCCCAGCATTCTTTATGGTCCTCCACACTACTCTTCTTGCAATCGGCCTCTCTGGTATGCTACCTCGGAGTGTACTAAATATCTCTCAGCTACTGTTCTGTCGCTCACTGAAATTCCCTAGCCCCTCCCATCCATTTTGTCTCTTCGATATTCATGACAATTATTTATAATTGAAAGTTTATTCATTCATAGCATATGACATGCTACATACTGAACTGTAGCCACCCCTGCCAAAAAAAAATAAAAAAAGAATGTTGTACATATTTGGGTACGGTGCACTCGGCGCACCCCACGTCGAGGTTTACAGCACTCGGCATGCCCCATGTCAAGGTTTATGGCACTTGGAGCGCCTCCGTTGAGGTTTACAGCACTCAGCACGCCCCACGTCGAGGTTTATGGAACTTGGTGCGCCCCACGTCAAGGTTACTATACTTGGATGGTGGAGCTGCTACGGTGCTTTGCTTGGGACCATTTGATTTATTTTAACCCCATGGGATCAAAGACCCCAAAAATTATTTTTTTCTTTTTACTTCTTTTATTTAAAAATTGGTAACTGGGAAGGTACATTGAGCCAAGGCTTGTTTCTAAGTGTGATCCCGGGAGGACAACAGCAAGCAAACACAACAGATTAGATGTTTACAAACAAATAAGGTGCAAACACCAGTAGTGCAACTTGGCAGAAGTGCAAGATTTGCTTTCGTCAGTAAGCATGATATATTTTCTTGTAAAGCAAAACTAAGTTTATAATGTACCCCTCCCCCCAGAGATGTATTAGAAATGTTATTCTATTTGCCAAGGCAAAACCAGACATCTTTCAGGTTAGTGTGCACAGGATCATGCAAAGCTGTTGCCATGTTGGTTAGAATTCAGCAGCTTCGGAGAGTAAAATAAAAGTAGCAATGAGCACTGCTGTGATTGCTAACCAAGGAAAACTCACCCAGACTGTGGAAACCTCCGTTTTCTACTTTCCTGCTTTCACATTGTAACTACCGAAGTCAGACCTGTCATGGAAATTTCTTCATTACTATCTGGGAACACTGTATTTATGTCCAGACTGAACTGTTGCTACTAGTCAAAAAAAAAAAAAAGGTTTTCCCTCCTAAGGCCAGGTAATGTTTCCCCCATTGTTACCCTAAACGCACCCCCAAACTCTGTGCTCACAGAGCAGGTCACAACACACAAGTAGAGAGGGGTGTAGATTAGGGGGAAAGGGGTTGCTTAAGCGCATCAGGACTCTAGCGCGCCCCCCCACTCTGGAGAGCAAATGTTTCACCACTGTGACCATGACTCAAACGGTTGTGGGGGTGGCAGCTGGGCACTTTTCAAGCCCAATTTACCTGTATCAGTTTTACATGCTGGACTGCAACATACCCCTAACACCCCCCCCAACTCCCCCTATGACATGGCTGCCCTTCATCCAAGGACCCAGGCCATCCTTGAATCCAGGCCTGCTGCAGCACACTGCTGCCACACCACTAGGCCAGATTATGTTAAAGTGTAGGTAGCTATTCAAATAAAAGACTTAAACTGTCATATTTACAGCAACTATGTTTAACTTTTGTGTGTTCCATTTGTGTTTTAGGTTTCCGTTATTGGTATGCCTAATATTTCAGAGAATGAAGTCCTCGTTTCATGGTGTCTTTCAAAAAAATTCTGAATGACCTCAACTAACCACAAAATTGCCACATTGTGACATCACAGTCTGTTCTCATTGTGAGCAGTATGATGTCACAAACAAAGGCGCTATGAGGTCAGCTGGGGACCAAGATTCCTTACACAGACTTTTTGGATAAGCTACCAAGATGCGCCAGAAAACCTGGAAAAGAAAACTGAAAACAGATTTTTCTCCAGTGAATTTATAATAGCTGAAACATCATGATTATGAAAGCACAAAATGGATTTTCCACTGGACACTGCTGTGGATGCAAGAATTCAACTATGATCCCCAGAATCCTACACAGGGATCGGGGGCACTGGAGATGAGGTGCTCAGTTCACCCCCTGCAAGCTTCACTGCAGCTACTGCTCCAACACAACTCCAGGTGTTGTTGGCATGGAGCTGAGCTGCACACCACCTACGCCCAAATCTCTAGCAATATGAAGAGCAAATGGGACTCTGTTTTAATTTTTGTAATTATCACTTGTATTATTTTGCCCCCTTTGATACCCCACGTCTCCAAATCAATGATGAAGCTGGCATGGCTACAAACTTCCTCCATCCGTGAGGGTAAGCAGCCGGGCACATTGCTGCCTTCGTATCGGACACCAATAATGCTCTAATGCTCAGAAGCTGACATATTAGGGGCATGTGAATGCCAAGAAGCCTGCTCCCATCCTCCCTGGGTGCTGAAAACCTCCCCTCCAAAGCAAGTTCAACCACCGCCAGTTTTAGCCCAAGTTTCCAGGAGTGAAACACATTGCCACTGCACACCTAGACTTAAAAAGGACAGGAAATAATTTCTAACTGGCAGCTGTTTTATATAAAGTTCTTATTTTCAGAAATCATATTCATGTTCCTAAAGTGGCCATATTAAACTGTACCCGAATAAAAAGTAACATGAAAAACTGTATTTTGCACGGTTTTGTTTTTGTGGGCAGCATTCTGTTACAGTTCTCTTCACGGAACCAGTGATTTAGAGTTTTAAATAGGTCACACTTTGCGCACAGAACTTTGAGCAAGGCTCTGATGGGTCAACAGCTCATAATTAGCATTCTATACACACTAAAAATTCCAAATTATTGGTTCCATGAAAAGAACTGTTCAGCATGTTGTCCATAAAAAGGAAAAAACAACTGAAAACAGTTTTTCATATCAGTGTTTGAGATCCAACAATATATGAACCATTTAGAGGCATGAATTTCATTACTGTAAATGGGAACATTAACTGCTTCCAGTTAGCACCAATTTCCTGTCCCCTTTAATATTCTGATGTTTGATAGGATGCTGGAGAGTACATTTACAAACCATGCAACAGGAATGGCTTCTAACAATGCATTTTTGATTTTTTTTGCAATACTCTTTATAACCCCTCAAGTAAGATAACCATTCCCTTTAACTTCCATTGATTATATTCTTTTCAGGATAACAAAGTTTTGTTTTGTTTTTTTCTCTCATGAAAAAGGATGCTGTGCAAACATGTATTGATTTATAGTGATTCACCAGCCACGCTACTACGCAGGCTGTCCTGCGACTCGCTTGGTAAGCAGAAGTTAGTCCAGGCTTACCCTTAAATGCCTGTACTGGCTTTGTGTCCACCATTGCTGCTGACAGAGTGTTCCATAGATTTGCCTCCCTCTGAAAGAAGAGCTGCCTCCTAACCGTACTCCTTTTCACCACCTCTGAGCTTCAGGACATGTCCTCACATCTTGCCGGAGGAGCACACTAGATCAAAAATCCCCTGATATTGGCGATGCCCTTTAGGATGAAGAAGACTGAGATCCTGTCTCTCCCCCCCCTCCCGGCCTCCTTTTCCCCAGGGTGAACAAACATGTTACGTGCAACCAGCATCTCCTCATAGTTTTTTTTTTACTTCATATCCATGATCACTATGACAACCCTGCACTGTACCATCTCGACTGCCTTAACGTCCATATTTGTAATAGGGAGCCCAGAGCAGCACACAGAACTCCAGCTTAAGCCGAAAACAAAAAAGGTTATATTATCATGTCATTACCATTTTATCCTGCAGGCCCTGCAGTGGCATGGCGCAGAGCCTCCGGGATTGGGTGCCCTATGAATACATTCTACTTCCATAAAATGAAGAACAAACATGCTGGCCAATTTCATGGTTAAGAAAGAACATCTGAAACGCTAACTGTAACTTATTTTCTATGTATTCCTTTACATCATGTTTAGGCATCAAGCCATGTTTCGGTTGGCTATGTTGTAAGGTCAAACTTGCAGGATAAGTTGTGCTGGGGTTTTGATGACTCATAAGAAAAAATTACTCACCTTAGTAATGTTGTTTCTTCTAATGGAGTCTTGTTGTATTCCGACATATGCAGTGAGGTCCAACCTTCGAACTGCCCCGGAGATGAAAGAGTTAACTTTCCATGCCAGGCATGGAACGCTGAGCTCAAGCTCGGTTGAGACTCTGTCTGTTGCTGTTTGAACTCAAACCGTCAGATCTTTACAAGTTAAACTCACTGAGTGTCCTGTGTGGAAGCTGTAAACCTACACTAGCCAACTGGCCACTAAATATAATAAACAGATTTTTTTGATTCAAAAACAAAGACTCAAGTCAGGAAACCCAAAAAATGAAATAAACACAACACCACTCACCCAAAGAAAGGGTAGTAACAACAAGGTGGGCACCTCTTGAGTGCCAACACTGCTACTGCCCACCCACATCCCAAAACAAAGGTTCTGAGAGGGAAGGCAGGGGAGGTCAGAATACAGCAAGACTCCATTAGAAGAAACAACATTACTAAGGTGAGTAATTTTTTCTTCAAACAACATAATCTTGCTGTGACTCTGACATATACAGAACTACCAAGCAGTACCTCCATGGAGGAGGGACAGAACCTACCTAGGAAATAGGCTCTGAAGCACTGCTGTGCCAAACCGAGCATCACTCCTAGCCTGGATATCCAAAGAGTAATGCTTGGTAAAAGTGTGAACTGTTTTCCAGGTAGCTGCTGACATATCTCTAAGATAGGAATATCCCTGGCAGCCCAGAGAAGCAACTGTACCTCTGGTAGAGTGAGCCCTCAGGCCTGAGGGTGTAACCCTGCCTAGTTTTTCATAGCAAAATTGAATGCAAGAGACAATCCACCTGGCAATGGATCTTTTAGTGGCAGGTTTTCCTTACCAACCTCACCATAAGTGAGGAACAGTTGGAGGGGTCAAACCTGTGACCCTGTATGCTCTATGTAGTAGCTAAGGCCCTTTTCACATCAAACTGTGCAGCCTCCTCTCACCAGAGGAGGAATGGTCAGTGAAGAACACAGGAAGAGACAGACTGGTTAAGGTGGAAGTCTGAAACCACCTTAGGTAAAAACTTCCTGTTAGTCCTGAGGACCACCTTATCTCTATGGAAAGAGATAAAATCAGGCTCCACTGACAGGACTTGTAACTAACTTATGCGTCTGGCAGAAGTGATGGCCACCAAGAAAACAGTTTTCCAAGTCAAGTACTTAAGCTCTGCTGAGGACAAGGGCTCAAAATGGAGTTGCATAAGCTAAGCAATGCAAACGTTAAGGTCCCAAGCAGGGGCAGGGTCCCTGAATGGAGGATTGGTATGAAGCAATCCCTTGAAAAACTTGGAGAATACAGGATGAGCTGAGAGAGAAGAGGGCTTACCTGCTGAATGAAAGCAGAAACAGCTGCCAGATGCACCTTTAGTGTAGCTGGTCTGAGTCCCAAGCTATTCAAATGGACCATGTAGTCAAGGACTGTGGGCAGATCAGCAGACTCTGGGGAAATATGCTTCCCAGAGTACCATATGGAAAATCTTTTCCACTTTGAATTATAAGTAGTTCTGGTGGAAGGTTTCCTAGAAGCCTTTAGAATATCCATTACACCATGGGAGAGGTGTAAATCAGCAAACTCTTCAAGAGCCAGGCCTTGAGATTGAGAGATTTGAGATTCGGATACCAAATCCTCCCCTGAGCACAGGTTAACAGGTTGTAATTCCTGGGAAGAAACAGGGGAAGGTGGACTGCTAAGGACAACAGGAGAGGGTACCAGGGCTGTCTGGCCCAGTCTGGAGCAATCAGAATCACCTTGCAGGGTTGAGACCTGATTTTGACTAGCACCTTGAACAGGAGAGGGAATGGGGGAAAAGCATACAGGAACTTCCCTTCCCAATTGAGAACTAGGGCATCCAGGGGGATTGAGCCCAACACTGGGGGCCTACAGCAAAAGAGGAGAAGTTGGTGATTGTCTGGGGCTGCAAAAAGATCTATCTGTGGGGTGCCCCATCTGGAGATCACCTTCAAAACCAGGGGATCTAGTGACCATTCGTGATGGCCCTGGGATATCCTGCTGAGAGCATCTGCCAGGACATTGTCCTTGCCTGGGAGGTGTACTGCTGTAAGAGAGGTGTTCAGGGAATAGGCCAGAGACGATAACTTCATTGCTTCTGTGTACAAGGCCGTAGACCGAGTGCCCCCTTGCTTGCTGATATACCGCATTGTGGTGGTATTGTCTGTCCTGATCTGAACTACTTTGTTCTGAACAGACCTGGAAAAAGCCTGAAGTGCTAGAAACACTGCCCTGAGTTCTAATAGACTGATGTGAAGCAGAGATTCCTGAGGAGACCACAACCTTGGGTGGTCAGGTCTCCCAAATGGGCTCCCCCACCCCAAGAGGGAGGCATCTGTAGTAAGGATTAGAGAGTGAGACTGAGTGACAAAAGGAACTCTCTGTCTTAGATTGTCCTGATCCTGCCACCACTGCAATGCCTGGATCAGGGTTCGAGTCACTGGGATCAGTTTGGTCAGAGGATCCTTTTTCTGAGACCAAAAGGCTCTCAAGTGGAACTGAATGTCCCTCATCTGAAATCTTGCTCCCTGCACCACTGCTGTAGAAGCAGCCATGTGCCCCAGGAGCTGTAGAAAATGCCTTGCTGGTCGAGACACCTGTATGGTGAATGAAGAGGCCAGTGTAATAAGGGTCCTTGCCCTGTCCAGGGGAAGGAAGGCTCTTGCCTTTACTGTATCTAGCTCTGCGCCTATGAAGGTGAGGAGCTGTACAGGCTCTAGAACTGACTTTGAAAGATTCAGAAGGAAACCTAGAGAAGTGAGCAGTTGCTGAGTTATCTGTAGGTGTAACTTGACTTGGTCTGGGGACTGGCCTACTATGAGCCAGTCATCCAGGTATGGGAAGATGGAAATCCTTTTCCTTCTTAGGAAGGCAACTGCTACTGCCAGGCATTTTGTGAACACCCTTGGAGCAGAGGTTAGGCCGCGAAGGGCATTGCTCTGAATTGGTAATGGCCTGAGGGCAGCTCGAACCCGAGGTATTTTCGATGGGAGCTTCTGATGAGAATATGGAAATAGGCATCCTTGAGGTCCAGGGAGACTAGCCAGTCCCCTGGCCTTAGAGAGGGAAGGATTATTCCCAGAGTCATCATCTTGAACTTTGGTTTTAAAAGATGTTTGTTTAGATATCTTAGGTCTAGGATGGGTCGCCACTCCCCTGTTTTTGGGGGTCAGGAAGTACCTGGAGTACAGTCCTTTGCCCCAGTGTAGGGTAGGTACTCTCTCTATAGCTCTTAAAGCTAGGAGAGAAGAAACCTCTGCCTCTAGGGCAAGGTTTTCCGAGAGATTTGCAGGTGGAAAAGATCTGGCTCTCATCTTTGGAAATTTTTTGAAGCCAAGAACCAGTCCCTGGCTTACTACTTCCAGGACCCACTTGTCTGATGTAATAGACATCTAGTCCTGGACAAAGTAAGCCAGCCTGCCCCCTACTGGAATAGGAGTCTCGACCCGGGCAGACCCATCAGGGTGTCTGCTTGGCAGAGGCTAGGGGCTTTAGGCTGAGGAGTGGATGCAGCCCTGCTCATCCCCCGCTCTGCCTCTCCCTCTGAAGAACCCCCTCTGAGAAAAGGAAGAAGAGGCCTGTGCTTGGTAAAAAGGCCTTTGAAAAGGCCTGCCCCTGCCCCAGACTGCTGCCTTTGAGGAGTTGCCTGCCTTTCCTTGGTCTGAGCACTCCTGTAAGTGGTCCTGTACTCATCCATCTTCTTCATGTAATTCTCTGACAGAGAATTACCCACTACAGGAAAATCCATGGCGTTAGCCTGGGTGTCCTGCGAAAGGCTAGTACATCTGAGCCAAGCCATGACTCTTGATGACACATCATTAGAGTCCACAGCAGCATGAAACTGAACCTTAGATGCCTCAATCCCATCTGCAGCCACCGCTTCCAGCTCCTTGGCTAGCTGTGGGGAGGCCTGTTTAGCCAGTGCCAGTACAGTGTCCCACCTGGACTTCTGGTACCTGGCTGTATAGCCATGTAATTTGCCTGCCTGAGTCCCAAAGAAGATGCCATGCACTGCTTCTTTGCCATGGCATCAATCTTCCTGGAGTCCTTGTCAGGGGTATGTGAAGCCAAGGGAATATTTGTCTTGTCACAGGCAGCAGTCTGCACTACCCCAACATGGCTGCATTGCTGATATAAGAACTCCGTGTCTGAGCCTGAAAGTGTATACCTCTTGTCCATTCTTCTATCCACAGAAGGTATCGTGCTAGGAGACTAAGATTTTTAGTGTCTGTTTCCCAAAAGATTTATGGAGAGAAATAGACAGTCTCCTGGACTCTGGGATATCCATCATCTCTACATAATCAGGCTCCTCTTGATCTTCCACAGCCTCCTCCATAGGAAGCTGGATGGTTTCAGCCACCTTTCTGTAAAACAAAGTGAGAAGGGGACTCAGAAAGCCTAGGAGGGAAAACACCTGAAGGTCTGTCTGGGGAGATGTCCGGTTCCACAGGCACATCCAGACCTTCACTTACATCATCATCCTCAAATTCCCCTTCCTCTTCAAATTCCGGTTCATAAAAATCTTCAAGGGTATACTCTTGAACTGGGAAAACCAACCGAACCAAACCCTGCCAGAAGAAGCCGGATCGGTCGGAACAGGACGGAGCGATTCCACAATCTGAATCGCCCTGGCTATCTCTTCGGTGGTCGGAACATGAACCTCTGGATCCGAACCGGTCAATTTATCTTTGCGCTTTTTGTCAGAACCGATCCCTCAGAATCAGCTCTCCTTTTGCCTGAAGAAGTATCGCCCTGGTCAGAGGGCACTCCTTCTGGTTCGGTCGAAACCGAACGGGCTGGCCATCTGGGTCAGCGGACTTCTCGGCCTCCATTTCCCTCAGTCTACCTAATCTCTTCTCAAGGGTAGATTTGGGAAAGTTTTACATATTTGGCAGTCTGAATCGAGGTGGTCAAACCCCAGACAATAACACAGGTGGTGTGGGGATCGGCCTTAGCAAAGACCTCCCACACTCACTGCAGTGTTGAAACCCAGTGGGCCCGTTTTTCTTGAGTTTCTCAGACATGGTCAACCTAACCAAACTTACTCTTTTTCGGCAACGCCTGGCAGACTCCCTTATCGGTTCCTACACTGTGTCACGGGTATTGGAAAAAAAGCGTTAAAAAACACTTTTTTTTTAGAACCGATAAGAACAGTAACCACAGTAGTAAACAAACGAAATTATTAATCAAATGGCCGTTCAGCCGAACCAACCGCACTTTTACAAATTCCACAGAGAAAAACAGAACAATTCCTATCTAGTACTCACGGCACCACAGACAGAGACTGAACTGACTATGCGGACACTTTTTTCGGTTTAAAAACCGACGAAAACTGAAAACTTTAACCAACTTTCGAACCAAGCTAAAGGAGAAATCTCCAGAGCGACTGTTCAGTGAGGCGGAGTAAAGAATCTGACAGTTTAAGTTCAAAACACTCCAGACAGAGACTTCAACCGAGCTCGAGCTCAGCATTCTATGCCCTGCATAGAAAGTTAACTCTTTGTTCTCCGGGGCAGTTCAAAGGTTGGGAATCACTGCGATTGTCAGAATACAGCAAGACATCATGTTGTTTGAAGACTTATTTTTCTTAACCACTAATCCTGCTGGCTAGTGGCTAAAAAGGTGACTTCGACCCAGAAGGGTCTGCTGGGTAGGAATTTATTGGAGACATCATTGTTCGGGGGCACAATTAAAAATGAATTAAGGCAGGGCACTAAAATTACACTTTCATACCTCTTCCTCGGCTCAAAAAAGCAATATTCAGATGTGAATTTCAGACTATGAGCTTACCAGCCCTGTGTGTGGATTCCTGCTGCTGCATCTCAGTGGGCTGTGTTGTCCCACCCAGCCTGCTGCTGATGAGCTCTGATTGGCAGTGGCACTGCAGTCTGATTGGCTGGAGCACATTCTCAGATTGACAAAATGCGTTATCACCTTTTTTATTTTTGCCTTACTGTACATTGCTGATGTTACTTACTGTATGTACGCTATCCGTAAAGATTTGTTCGCTGTTTGCATGTTTTCAAATGTCAGAGTATGTCAGAGTGCTCTGGGATCGTGGAAGGGTGCCAAACAAATCCAAAACTACTTCAACTACTACTACCACCACGTTGCCCAAATCGAGAAAGGACACCCTCTCTTTACCCACAGGTAATTCTGGTATCACTCACCCGTTGGGTTGTGAAAGTCTTGAAACCTATTTCTGTCATCAGTCTACTGACAGTTGGCGCTATTGTAGGACGATTGCAAAGAGGAGAAACACAAGGAAAATATTCAATTGAACGTTGAACAAATAGCACTTATAGGCTTACAGGAATTCAAAACTGTATCTTTAATAAAGGGAATGAGGCTATCCCAACATTTCCTAGAGTTAGAAGTGTGCTCTATGGGTAGTGCAAGTTTTCAAATAACAAAACAAAACAAAAAACTGCCCTTTTAAGTGAACATTTAGCTTTCAAATATCGGTGAATGAGTAGTTGCTGTCTGTAACAAGGAAGGGAGAAAGAAAGAAAGAAAGGAAGGAAGGAAGACAATTTGTATGCATTGCAATGCCTGCATCAGTTTGACAGATGTCCCTGGGCTACCTGCACCAATTTTTGCAATAATAAGCACCCGTGCATGCGAGACAGCCAGTCTATCTGGGGCTCTGCAGGCATGCTTGGGTATTATCAGTGGTACTTCTCTATCATATCCATATCTATTAGAAGCCAAGGTCAGACACTAGCAGCTAAGGGTCATGATAAGCAGTCCATTTCTAAAGGAGAGTGGGAAAGGAAATGCATACTTCCTAAATCAGACTAGGACTAAGAACACAGTCAGGAATGGGATCTGAAATAGTGTGGAATAAACTACATAATCTTCAGCATAAATTGGGGAGAACAGTGTTTAGCATCACCCATACAGTACGCCACGTTATTCCTAGCTTTAATAAATTAAACCACTGATCCCGCCAAAGAATCCACAAACAAGTGCAAGGATCCTCTACTACAAACAAATTAGCCAGCTGCTACAAAGCCTGAGTGGCCAAGAGTTGAGCACAGCAGATTTAAAAACTACCTAGAGCTTACTGCCTAGCTAGTGGTCTGAGGGGAGGAAAACCTGGATATCCCACAGTGGTGGGGACTGATGGAGACCAATCTCAATTGCATCTGGCACCAAGGGAGGGCCTGGGCCACCCAGCAGGAGGTGTGTATTTACCCATCCCATGCTGGGCTACCAGAGAGGGAGGGAGTGCCTGGGCCACTAAGCAAGGGGTATGCATTCACCCATCCCATACTGGGCTACGAAGGAGGGAGGAAGGGCTTGGGCCATCCAGCAGGAGGCGTAATTCACCCATCCCATACTGGGCTACGAAGGAGGGAGGGCCTTGGCCATCCAGCAGGAGATGTGCATTTAACCATCCCATGCTGGGCTACCAGGGATGGAGAGAGAGGGTGGACCTGGGCTACCCAGTAGGAAGTGTGCATTCACCAATCCCATGCTGGGCTACCACGGACAGATGGACAGCCTGGGCCACCCAGCAGGAGGTGTGAATTCACCAATTCCATACTGGGCTACCAGGGACAATCCAGGCCACTTAGCAGGTGGTGTGCATTTGCCCATCCTGTGTTGGGCTACCAATGAGGGAGGGCCTAGGCCACCCAGCAGAAGGTATGTGTTCACCCATCCTGTGCTGGGCTAGGAAGGAGGATGGAGGGCCTGGGCCACCCAGCAGGAGGTGTGCTTTCACCCCTCCCATGCTAGGCTACCAGGGAGGGAGAGAGGGAGGGCCTAGGCCACCCAACAGGAGGTGTGCATTCACCCATCCTGTGCCAGGCTACCAGGGAAGGAATGGGGAAAATGAAGAAGAGCCAAACAGCTAACCTGCATGTTCCGATTAAAAACAGATTTGACTAATTTATGTAAAAACTTTTATGCTGAAGGCAAAATGGCCAGCACAATAAGTTATATTCAACCGCTGTAACTACAGATTCTTTATCTAAATCTAGAGTTTTGATCCTGTTCAACCCAGGTTTCCCCAACTCGGAGTACTACTGTTTTTTGGGGCCCAAGTGCTGCTTGAGCAGGAAATGCAAAATAGATGCTACCCCAGAAATAAAATAAGTTATGAAAGAAATGGATGACATTTTAGGTCATGCTAAACACACTATGTCCCCATAACCAGTAGAAGTGTCTCTCCAAGTACATACAGATGGACAAGGCAGCTCCTTCGATGCCCCTTGTGGTGGTAGATGAGTCTTGCTGCTTGCCAAAGTCTGGAGGACTGGAGTGAGACATGCAGAAGGAGGGAGAAAAAAAAAAAAGAAGCTGAAAAAGCACGTAGTTTTGGTCAGTCATTCAATCACTTCACCAGGGTGGGGGATAACGGATAAATCGTGGGAGGAGCAGGTTCTTAAGTGCTGGGCTTTGCAGGTTAAACCATTATCATTAACAGATTCCTTTTACCGAGCTATGAAAAATGCAAGATTTACACGATTCAGCTTACATTTGTTATGCTTATTGCATTTCTCTTCATGTATCATTACCAAGGGCATTTATATGAAAACAGGATTTTTGTGCTTCAGACTTAACTAGGTTTGTCTGGACAAAAGTAGACATCGTTGTCCATTAAGCTTGTGCCCCACACTGGTGGGCCATATTAAACGGACACCTGTTTCAAATAGAAAAAAAATCATCTGATGCTTTCTTAAAACTGGAGACAGTATCCCTGTCAACTATCTCCTGTGGTACTCTACTCCAAGCCTTGACAGTTCTTATAGTAAAGAAATGGTCTCTATTCATTGTGTTAGCCCATGGCACCACAAGTTTCTTATTGTGGGATCGAAAGTGGTCTTTTCTAGAACAGAACTGCAAGTCGCACAGACATTAAGTCTGGTGACCGCAGTATTTTGTATATAAATAACAAATCCCCCCCCACCCCCAAATCCTGTAATGAGAATGGGCACGTTTCCTGTAACCTTTCCTGGTACGTTTTGTGTTTTAACCTTGGGATCATCTTTGTCACAGTTCTTTGAACCCTTCCAATCTGTACAATATCCTTCTTCAAGTAAGGATACTAGGAAGGGGACCCAGTCTAAATGGGGTCGAACATAACTTCTATTACAGGGGAATTATGCACTGCTCATTCCTGCAAACAAACGTTTGTTTAATTCTCTTGATCATTCCATGAGTTGCTGTTCTAGTTATACATTTACATCTTCCATAATTTCTGTTATCGTTTACATGTTGTGTCATAAGTAACGAGTTTACAAGGTGTTTATTCTACAATAACTTTCTCTGCAGGGTTTTATTTAACTCCAAAAATTGATTAGCGTTTTGCTCATAAAAGTGCTAAAACATTGAGAAAATGCACAGCAATTGCCTCATTGTGTTTAACAAACATAACACTGCTAGAAAACCTATATAAATACTTTCTGTACAGTTAACATTGTCCCAAGGAAAAAACTGCTAATCAATTATTTAAAACCCTGCTCTGTAATTTACCTATTGCTATATATAACATATTGCATAACTCTGCAACATCCACAACTGCTGTTGCTATTCATTCGACCACCCATCCCACCACCATGGAATCCCAGTGTTTGCTGCACCCCCACTTCCATCCCCTGCATCCTCCGCCTCCACGGGATCCTCTTGCTTGAGTGTAGCCATGGATGAATCCATGCGGTTAGAAATTAGGCTGTCCCAGTGTGGAAAACTTTATAAAAATAGACAGATCCCCCGTTAAAGTGAAAAGGTTTGATACATCACAAACAAAGGAGGCATAGATAAGCAGATGAAAGTCCAAGTGACAAAGGTCCAGTTACCTTGTAAATGTCCTTAGAAATAAAGAATGATGTGGAGAGAATTACAGAGAATATATAAAAAGGTAAACTGTAACATGACTAAATGATGCTTTCCTAGAGACGTATTGGCTCCTCAAAGAAGCAGTGTCAAACCCTTGAGCCAACAAAGTCATGTACACTAAATTAGGTTTTCATCACTCAATTTGTTTTTTTGTTTTTAAGAGAGTGAGAGTGTGTGTGTGTGAGAGAGAATTTAGTGCTCGTGAAAGTTGCTGGGTTGACAGCCCTGGAAACTGGAACCCCTCCGTTTATCCACATGACAGGTACAGCACGAATGATCACAGTGCAAGCTTCCTCACACTGCCCCAATGTGCTTCAACCCCATCATAGAGGGCCCACCACATAGGCCAGAGGGCTGTTGTCTGGACTCCATGCCCGTTCAATCATTCACATATCGTTTACCCCCCCCCCCGTCACACCCGTAAAATAGCTTCTGTGCCTTTCCTAGTCATCACATTTTTTTACTTGTATAAACAAATGTGAGACTGCCAACAAGGGAGGCAATTCTTGATCTGATAACCGGGCAGGCTCACTGGGATCTGATCCTTTTTACAGGTGTGACCAGGGCCAAACACAGAGCAGATCTTATGGAGCAAAACAAAAAAAAAAAAAAAACAAGGCATGTCTACTTGGCATTAAATACATGTAATATGTATTAGTGCTAATTCCATTTGTGGTTTTGTGATATGGACACTGGCACACTGGGAACTGGACTGAGACCACCATAACTCATTTCACATAAGCCACTGAACAGCCCTCAGATGGTAGTGGCTCCCAACCACTACTGACCTCAGTTGGAAATGAACCAGTGGCCTAGAGGTAAAAGGCTATTAAACCCACTATCAATCCACTGAACCACCCAGTTTTGTTAGCTTTGCATACCTCCTACTTGCACGCTGACATTGAGACACCTCCAGGAAGCTGTCCAGACCCGATACCAATTGGCAAGTGAGTGGTGCAGGACCACAGCATACAGGACAGGTAATCGTCATGCTGTGGAGTGTTTTACAGTCCCCATTAATACCACTACCTCCCTCTGGTGCTGCAGAAACACTTGATGTCCACAGCTAAGCAATCACTAACTTCAGTCAGTCATTTAGAAAATGGCTCCAACAAGTGCATTAGTGAACAAGTAGCCCTCCCAGATAATATTAGTTACCTTTGCAGGATTGATTGCTGGGGTGTCTTGATCCGAGCAGAGCTCTCCAGTTTTGTGGATAATGCACTGGTTGCCTGTGAGGTGGTGCATCTCCTTCAAGATAGGTTTACTAACATACAAAGCCCTACACGATCTGGGCCTAGGCTACCTACAAAGAGCTCTTTCATCCATCTGCTCCTGACCGCCCTTCTCCAGTCTTTGGCAGTGTGCCTCCTGTAGGCTCCCAGATCTCATCAAAAACCATATAGGGACCAGGCATTTGCAGTGGCAGCATGTCTTTTGGAATCAGCTGTCTCACGAGCTTAGGAGGCCCCCTCTGTAGAAATGTTTAAACAGGGGTTGAAACATCGTCTGTTTGACTCGGAGGGAACTATGGGCAGACTGGATGGACCATTTGTCTTTTTCTGTCATCATTGCCTATGTATTTTTGCTTTTGCAGCAGCTATAAGAAGGCAGTCTGTGAGACAAATTCAAACTGTTTTGACTCTGGACTTCCTCTGGCCAGAGCACAGACTTTTTCCATTATTTCTCAGCTTGCTCAGGACATTTAAAAAAATGAACATTACTAACCAATTTTAAGATTTTTTTTTTTTTTTGTAAAGAGCAATTTTTCGGGTTTTGGCACCTTTTTCTCCAAATCCAGGGACCCCGGCAAACAGGTATGTACCGGCTCGGCCTCTTCCACCCTACCCCTGGCTATCACCATCACCCCCTCCACCCGCAGCACCAATGGACCTCCACCTGGTGGGAGTGGAACTACGGGGCGGCAACCACCTGGCAGGGAGAGCTGCCTGGAGGCTGCTCAATCCCACTCCCCCCCAACCCCAAGTCATTCCCAAACCTGAATCGCCAGCGTAGTGAAAGGCAAGGCGTCCAGCATCTCAGTGCCACCAGGCCAGCCTAATTTTAAGAGTTTTATTTTTATTTGTAATTGTTTTATACTCCTGCCCCAAAGCCCTGCATGATACTGGGAGCCCCAACCTAGTCACCCGGCGTCCACCAGCCTGCACAGTAGTGGTCCCAGGGCTTAGCCCCCAGTGGGGTCGGAGTGGGGCCTCCACTCTGAAACCGGATCAAGTGTTCCTGTGCCATGGCTGTCTGGGTGCAAGGCCTGCGAGCTCCCCCTTCATCCTCTGTGGTGCAATTTCCTGGTTATCCTTGTTGCCGGAGCAGCATGTGCAATGATGCCTGCAACAGCGTGCCGCCAAGTGGCTGCGCCACTCCCAACCCCCGATCTTGCAGCGTTGGTACGCCAGCCCCTGCTACGGGCCAGACCAGCACCAACTGCTGAAAACCCCCCCCTTCACGGAGAAGGAAAGCTGTCCTCTGGACGCTCAATCCTTCTCTCTGCCAACCCGTGCTCGTTCCCGAATGCAGGTCGCTGGCGTGGCGTCCAGTGCCTCAACCCTCAGCGCCACAGGGCCGGCCTAATTTTAAGAGTTAGACAGCTTATTTATCTTACATTGGAGTGCATCGGGGTGTGAATGTTCTTGGTATAGCAATTGTTAATCTGTATGAATGTTGCGTGAATGATCTGGTTGGCTACCTCTGTGATTCTAAGGGTAATTTGTTTGGGATTTAAGGTGGGTTATTTGCTTTGCAGGGGTGAGTCGTTCTTAATTTTAACTGTTGAGGCGATTCCCCTTCCATGTGCTTAACCAGGCCTTACTTCGTCTACTCCATGGAGCAGCTACAAAGTGGCACCTTCAGGGTTCCTTGTACCCTACCTGCAGCTGTGCTTAATCGCTGCAGAAGTTTGCGGATCCTCCGGGGGTGCTACTCACAATGTAGATCTTCTCTGCTGGTGGACTCTGGGGGTAGAATCAGGAGTGTGGCATCCAGGAAGCACCTGGGGAGTAGACATTATCTGGAAAGGTGTCCTCCCTGCCTGATCCCTGTTCCCTGGGCTCCTGAGCTTTCCACTCAGCAGGTGGCTAAGGGACCAGCTGACTCAGCTCCTCCCTATAGGGCAGTTCTTTGCAATACCAGGTCTCTTAGAACAAAATGGATGTAACGGAGGCATTCATTGCGGATTCCTCTGCAGACCTGGCTGGGGGATGACTTGGGTCCTGTGCTTGAGAGGTCCATTCCTCCAGGTTCCTCCGTGATGCACTGCCCTAGGGCGGAGCGGGTGGGGGGGGTGGGGAGGCAGGGTACCCATCTGTTTTAGATCTGCCCTGGGGGACAGACATCATACCCCTTGGGGCAGACCAGATCATTTGAATGTGTGGCTGTAAAGGGTGGACTAGGTACAAGCTGAAGGATCATGTCCATATACCATTCTCCTGGTTGTGGGCATGAATTCCTACAGGAACTATAGACTTTCATGGCTGATCTGGTGTTGGGGTCACCCAAATGTTTGGTTTTGGGTTACTTCACTGCCTGGGTCAATGACAAAACATCTCTTTATTGAATGCAGTTCCTCCACGTGATGTCATCCCTGGGCTTTGTACAGGTACTTGCCATCGGCACCCACCAGCATGGCCATGCCTTGGATCTGGTCTTCTCAATGGGTCTGGATATTAGTGACATCAAGGCTGATATGGTTGTTTGGCCAGATCATCATGTCATTCAGTTTCAGGCTCCCCATTAGGATATTGTTACATTCTTGCCCTGCTTGACCTCTCTTCGGCATCCGACACAGTGGATCATGGGCCCTACGTGGGACTCTGGGGAACAGTGCTGCAGTGGTTTGAGTCCTACATGTCCAACAGGATGCAGCAGGTGGCACTTAGCTCCTGTACACCGAGCAGTGCTATGCTCTGCTGCAGCGTACCTCAGGGAGCGATTGTGGCTCCCATGCTATTCGCCGTGTACATGCTGCTGTTGGGGGAGATCATTAGATGCTATTGCTTGGCGTTAGACTGCTATGCCAATAACACCCACCTGTATGTGTCCTGTGCCTAAGATGATAGTGCAGCTTTCCTGGAACTGAGCGAGTGCCTCAGTGAAATCCACGACTAGATGGTAGCTAGCTGGCTTAGGCTCAAGTCAGATAAGACAGAGGTGTTAGTGGTGGAGCCAAGCCGGTGAGGCTCAGCAGCAGCAAGTGGTAGCATAGCCCTTCCTCTACTGGACGGTGTGGCCCTTTGTGCTGTGGACAGGATGAAGAATCTGGGGGTCACTGTGGACTCCAAACTGACTCTGCAGTTACAGGTGTTGGCTGTTGTCTACAGTGGCTTTTACCACCTCCATAACATCGTCTAGATCAAGCCCTATCTTGAAATCAGCTGATCTGGCAACACTGGTGAACACCTTAGTCACGTCTAGGTTGGATTACTGTAATGCCCTCTAAGTTAGGTTATCTGCAAGGCTGATGCATGACCTGCAGCTAGCTCAGAATGTGGCAGCACGG
Source organism: Neoceratodus forsteri (assembly GCA_016271365.2). Taxonomy (NCBI): domain Eukaryota; kingdom Metazoa; phylum Chordata; order Ceratodontiformes; family Ceratodontidae; genus Neoceratodus; species Neoceratodus forsteri. Next base: position 129,419,412 of record JADMNL010000031.1, on the reverse strand, counting down.
CTGGTTGCTGGGACCTCCCGGTCCAAGCATATCACACCGGTTCTCTGCGCTCTTCACTGGCTGCCAGTCTGGTGGCATATTAGCTTCAAGGTGTGCTTGTTGACGTACAAGGTCCTGCATGATCTGAGTCCGGGCTACCTGCAAGACTTCCTGGTGCCATACACTCCTAACTGCACCCTCCGGTCAGTGGAGGCAGATCTCATGTCTGTACCTACCTCTCAGTTAAACTCCCTGGGTGATAGGGCGTTGGGTGTAGCAGCCTCAATTCTTTAGAATGCCCTTCCCTGGGAAATGAGTGGTGCTCCTTCACTGGCTGCTTTTAAAAAATCCTTGAAACCCCACTTTTTTAATTTAAGTTTTGGCCTGGATTCTTGATTTTAGATGATTTACAGTTCTCTTATTGTTTTATTTATTGTAAGGTGCCCAGAGACTCAGGGATTGGGTGCCATATAAATAAAATTATCACTGCCATTGCCATGTGCTTCTTTACTTCTATTTTTTTTTTTTTTTTACCCTCTTATTTTTTATCCCCCTCCCTACCTCGGTGTCCACTCCTTCGGACTGCTCATACCCTTTTTTGTGCCACTCACCCAGAATCTGGCCCTAGAGTGCTTCTCTCCTCCCTCCTATCTGCACATTGGGGTCTGTCCTGGAATCTGTGGTCTTGGGTGGAGCCGTCTTCATCTAGGACCACCGAGGGGCTTATCTGTTTTCTGTGCTCCCCTCAACCCCGCCCCTGGGACGCCGGGCGCAGGACGTCGTCCAGAGAGGCGGCGCGTTGACGACGCTCCTCTCAAGCGCCCGCAGCGTCCCCTCCCCAACTCCGTGAACGGAGCCGCCAGTCCCCCTCAAGAGCCAGTGTTCCCACTGGCTCTCTTAGGGTGTCGGGTGCATATTGCACCCCTGGTATCCCAACCCTGAGGGAGGAGAGCATCCGTTAGGATGCTCAATCCTCCCTCTCCCAGCCGATCCCCGCCGACCCGAGTCTGTTCCCAAACCCGGGTCGCCGGCGTGGCGTCCAGCGCCTCAACCCTCAGTGCCACCGGGCCGTCCCTTTACTTCTATTTTTAAAGAGCACCCTACCTCCAGCCCTGCACCCTCCACCCCTACTCATATTTTTCAGGAGGGCTTCTTGTTCCTTAATGCATCCAGGATCCATTTCCTAAACAACTGACTGATGTTTTTGACAGTGTAGTTGTCTGCAGTATCCTTATGGAGGAGACGGAGATCCTTGGCCCACCACAGAGATAGACAGACACTTTATTTTTATAGTGCCCCTTTCCAGGGACTCTGAGTGCTTCACATTTAAAACAATATACCACAATTTTAACATATTCATAAAATACAAACTTAAAACAAAACAGCAATATCCAAGATGGAAGACTAGGTTTTCTGGCAAAGGCACTTAGAAACATGATAAGGACTGCTTGGCCCACCTAGTCTGCCCATTTTCCTACCTAACAGATAAGCTGCAGATCCTAGTTAACCAACAGCTTACTGCCTCCTACCCCCCACTAGAACTGCCTTATGTCTGTCCCATGCATTTTTGAATTCCCCCACTGTCCTTGACTCCACGATCTCCTCAGGGAGGCTGTTCCATGCATCCACAACCCTCTCCGTGAAAAAATACTTCCTCACATTACCTCTGAGCTGTCCCCCCTATATCTTCAAATTGTGCCTCTTTGTTCTTGCACATCTCTTTTTCTAAAAGATGCTACCCTCTTGGACTTTGTTGATTCCCTTGAAGTACTTGAACGTTTGTATCATGTCCCCTCTCTCCCTTCTTTCCTCAAGGGTATACATGTTAAGCTCCTTTAGTATTTCTTCGTATGTCTTTTGGTGCAGACCCTCCACCATTTTGGTTGCCCTCCTCTGGACAGCCTCCACTCTGTCCATGTCTTTGCAGAGATGAGGTCTCCACAACTGCACACAGTACTCAAGGTGGGGACTCACCAACTGTCTGTACAAAGGGATAACAACTTCCTGTTTTCTACTATTGATGCCTCTCGCTATGCATCTCAGTATCCCCCTAGCCTTCCTTACTGCCTTCTCACATTGCTTGCACACCTTTAGGTCATCTGATATAATTACCCCCAGGCCCCTTTCCATTTTTACTGTTGTCAGTATCTCACCCCCCATTGTGTACTCTTCCCCTGGGTTTTTGTTTCCCCAGGTGCATTACCTTGCACTTCTTTGCACTGAATCTGAGCTGCCATACATCTGACCATTCCTCCAACCTTGCCAAGTCCCTTCTCATCCTTTCCACTCCATCTTGTGTATCAACCCTGTTGCAGATCTTTGTGTCGTCTGCAAAGAGACATACTTTTCCTTCCAGTTCCTCTGCAATGTCACTTATAAAGACATTAAAAAGGACCGGCCCCAGTAGTGAACCTGCGGTACCCCACTAGTAAACCTCCTTTCTTCACTGTGGACTCCATTTACTACTACCCTTTGCATCCTGTTGGCTAGCCAATTTTTTATCCAGGCTACCACCTTGGGACCCACTCCAAGGCTGGCCAACTTGTGTATTAATCTTTTGTGTGGGACTGTATCAAATGCCTTGCTAAAAATCTAGACAGGCCATGTCCACAGCCTCTCCCTGGTCTACTACTTTGGTCACCCAGTCAAAGAAATCTATTAGATTCGTCTGACATGACCTAGCTTCACCTAAGCTTTTTTCTTCTAGGTTGCTTGAAAGGACAGAGCAAAGAACCTTACCAGAGCAAGGAAAAGGATTAAGGCTTCTTTTGACTAGGCATATTTACTGTGTGTTTTCTTTTGTACTCACTGGGATTGTTGATAACATTTTATTGCTTTATTTTTCTCCAATTCAAATTGTTGTTGCTGGGTATACCTTCTGCTGCATTATTACAGAGTGTGCCTACAGGTGTGTGCTTATAGATTACTGCTGTAATCTTCTGATTCAAATTGTCTTTTGCAAGGTATCTCTTCTGTTACTGCTTTCTTTTTCTCTGTAGCAAAGTGTTTCTTACAGAGTACATCTTCTGTGAAATTATTACAGGTGGTGCTTTACATGTTTTACAGTTTTATCTATCATTAGGATAAGCTTTCAGGGCTACTGCATTTGTTGCTGGCTGATTGTTTCTGCTCTTACCTCCTTGTTTCTTTCGTTAATGGTTCTTCTTTTTCAGCAGGGGGAAGGGCCCAACCACCCACCCCCATCCCTAACCACCCCACACTACACTCCTTTTATAGGGTAACACAGTCGTAACATTTCCAGTAGCAAAGCAGGAAGGGGCGGATCAGAGGGGTATCCACACAGTGATCTCATTTATAGGGGCACAAGTAATTTAACTTGTTATAACAAGTTATAGAAAAACAAACAAAATACAAAATCAAACTTTTGCTTTCATTTTCCTCCTCCTAATTACTCTGACCAGATTATAAACCCAGCAACTTATCTGGAATGGATATTATTAACTGCAGGTACTGCAGGACACTTTTCAGAAGGGCAGTTTTACAGGATTTAGGACACTGTCCTACATGCTGGGCCACTGGAGAGCTAAGGGCTCAGCTCCAGGCAGTAGGGGGCAGAGATTGCGTGCCTCAAATCACATATTCAGGAGGAATTATATTATAAGAACCGCCCGCCATTTCCCCAACATCCAACAGAAGCACCTCGACTACAGAGGGTAATTGGTCCGGGAGGTTGGCAGGTGGTTAGGAGGGGCAAATCGGGTGCCCCATCACTTGGTGCTCTCCAACATATCACCTCCACAAACTATATAAAAACTACAAACAGGTATCTGCCTCTGTCTCCGAAATCAAACAAAGTGGCAGAGGACACTGCAGAGCAGGACACTGCAGCACAGGAGCTAGCACAACAAAACTCGCCCAAAACAGGAACCAAAACAAAAAAGCAAAAAGGAAATCTAAAAAAGTACAGTTATGTAGGAACTTACCGTAACAGTAGATCTTCGAGAGGTTTCTTCAGGAGGTCACCAAATATAGGACTGGTGCCACCTGGCGTCGGGCCGGACAGCAGACTTTTCTAGCAATACCTGATGGGGGACTACCCACCCGACATCACGTGACTGACATCAGTGTGACTGTATATAATGGGCCGTCCCCAAGCCTGCACTCCAGTTCTCCCGCCAGAGACAGGAAGAGCCCTGACAGCAGGAACGAACAGGATTTGGAGTCCCTGTAAAAACAGAAATGAGAGGAAGGGAGGGAGGAAAAAAAAATTGACCTACTGAAGGAAACTCTCTTGAAGATGTACTGTTATGGTTAGTTCCTACGTAACTGTACTATCTTACTTCAAGAGGGTTCCTTCAGTAGGTCATCACATATAGGACAGAGTCCCAAGCAGTCCCTCCAAGGAGAGACAGAGAAACTAGGGAGAAGGAAAACTAATTCCAACGGAAAAAACGGAAATCCAAAATGGACCCAGTCTTAGGACAGAAGGCCCTGCAGGACGGCAAGCCCAAAACCAGCCCTCCACCTAGAAGCAATGTCCAGACTGTAATGCTTGGTAAAGGTATGGACAGAACTCCAAGAAGCAGCAGCACAAATGTCGGCCGCCGGAACGTTCCATAGGAAGGCCGCGGAGGCAGCTATGCCCCTAGCAGAATGACCTCTGATAGAACTCGGCAGAGGCTTTTCGTACTTCTGGTAACAGAATCTAATGCAGTTGCCTAACCACTTGGACAGGCCCTGCTTAGAAACCAGTTTGCCCTTTGATCTTGGGGCAAAGGAAACAAACAACTGGTCGCAAGAGCGGAACGCTTTGGTCCGGTGGGCGCAACACCGGAGAATCCGATGGACATCCACTGTATGAAGGAGTGCCTCACCTCTGTTAGAGGGCGATGGATAATACCCAAGAAACTCTACTGATTGATTCAGCGTGGCTTCTGACACCACCTTGGGAAGAAACTTCAGAGGAGTTCTGAGGACCGCCCGGTCGCTATGGAAAATCAGATAGGGTTCCTTGCAGACTAGAGCGTGAAGCTCTGAAATCCTTCGGGCTGACGTGATAGCCACAAGAAAAAGCACTTTCCAAGATAGGAAGCGCAAATCACGGCTCATAGCCGGCTCGAAAGGAGGAAAGGTGAGCTTTTCCAGTATGAAGTTCAAATCCCAAGGCGGAACTGGGCTGCAGATGGGGGGTTTCAGATGGAGAATCCCTTTCAGAAAGGCTTTTGAGACCTCCGACTGAGCCACGGGTTTACCATCCACTAGCTCATGGTACGCTGAGATAGCTGAGATATGGACCTTCAAAGAAGAGTAGGACAGACCGGAGTCTGATAAGTGAAGGAGGTATTCCATGACTTGTGGGGCCGAGCAAGAGAAGGGGTTCCAACCCTTAGCGGTCGCCCAAATGGAAAACCGCTTCCACTTCATGGCACAAGTGGAACAGGTAGAGGGCTTTCTAGCTTCAATGAGGACTTTAGCAACCCTGGAGGAAACCCCGAAAAACGGGAGACAGCTATGTCTGCAGGAGCCACACACAGAGATGCAGGGTCCTGAGCCCCAGGTGCAACAGTCGACCTTGATCCTGGGTCAGGAGGTCGTGAGTCACTGGAAGTGGAATGGTGGTTCCCTGGAAAGCAGCTACAGCAGCGGGAAGAGATCTGTCTCGGCCAGAGAGGAGCGATGAGGATCATCCTTGCCTTCTTCGCCTGAAGCTTCAGAAGAACGCTCTGCAATATGGGAAATGGAGGGAATGCGTACAAAAATGTCCCCTACTATACCCCCAACGTGAAAGATGGATTCCGCCACTTCCTAATGCAGTTCCCACTCATGAGCTAGGGTCTGAAATCTGCAGAGACTGTCCGCCAGGACATTTAAAAATGCCCAGAATGTGCATGGCCATGAGGACCAAATGGTGCTGGATTGCCCAGTTCCACACTCGTGTCGCCTCCCTGCACAGGGGGCACGACTGGGTTCCTCCTTGTTTGTTGATATACCAAACTACCGACATGTCCGTTTGGATTAGCAGTGATCCCTTTGGAAATAGGGCCTGAAAGGCCTGTAAGGCATACAGGACCGCCCTCAACTCCAGAACACTGATGTGCAAAGGAATCTCTATGCCAGACGATAGTTCCTGGGCTTGGTGCTCCCCAAGATGAGCTCCCCACCATATATGTGAGGCATCCACGGTGAGGGTAGCTAGTGGTGCAGGGCTCTGAAAGGGAAGTCCCACAGAAAGATTGTGAGAATCCATCCACCACTGCAATTCTTTCTGAACCGCAGAGGAGACCAGAACCGAATGGTCCAGGTCATCCAGGAGCTGATCCCACTGCACCCACAATGACCACCGAGTGACCCTCATGTGAAGTCTTGCTAGGGGAATGGTTGTGATGGAGGCTGCCATCAGGCTCAGAAGGTGTAGGACCTCCCAAGCTGGGGTGGTTGTGAGAGGCCACTTTGGAGGACTGACAGATAAGGATCTCCACCCTGTCTGGAGGCAGGAAGGCTCTGCACTGAACCATATCCAGGACTGCCCCAATGAACTGAAGTCTCTGGGCAGGGATAAGGGATGATTTGGGAACACTGACTATGATTCCTAGTCTGCTGAAAAGGTCCATGGTAAAGGTAAGAGCCTCCAACAAAGAATCCCTGGACGGGGCTGAAATCAACCAATCATCCAGGTAAGGGAAAACCGCAATACCCCTGTGGCATAAGAACGCCATGACCACCACCAGGCACTTGGTAAAAACCTGTGGTGCCAAAGACAGACCAAAAGGGTGCGCTCTGAACTGGAAGTGTTCCCCTTGGAAGCAACAGCACAGGAATCTGCGGTGGCTGGGGAAGACGGGACTGTGCAAGTAGGCATCCTGCATATCCAGGGTGCAGAACTAGTGGTTCTCCATGAGGAGAGGGAGCAGGCTCTGGAGTGTCAGCATTCGAAATTTTTTGTACTCGACAAACTGATTTAGTCAACTTAGGCCGAGTATGGGTCTGAAGTCCCCATTCTTTTCTGGAACCAGGAAAAAGTGGGAGTAAAATCCCTTTCCCTTCTGCCCGAAAGGGACCCACTCGATTGCTTCTTTGAGAAAGAGCACGTTTACCTCCTCGCGAACTAGGAGGGCCTGGTCCTGAGAATAGGAGGACTTCTGTGGCTCAGTTTCCGGAGGAATTTCCAGAAATTCTATGGTGTGTCCAATGGACACTAGTTGCAGGACCCATTCGTTGGAGGTGATCACCCTCCACTTCTGCATGTGGTGGGCGAACTCCCCCCCCCACCTGCTCCCCGTCGTGAGACTGAGGAGGCAGTGGGGCCAGGGAGCCAAGAAGTGGCAGGACGTTCAGGGGGAGGGCCTCCTGAACGTCTCCGATTTTTGGAGGCAGGAGGGGTGGCTGTACCCGTGGCCTTATACTTCCTTTGGCGGTGCGCCTGAGCCTTCGTTCAATGCCTCCAGGTCTTTCTCCGAAAGGGCTGCTGCTGCTGTTGGGAGCTCGATGGGTACATTGACCTCACAGACCTACGAGCAAGGTCGTTGTCCTGTAGGTCCGTGATAATGTCTTTGGTGTCCCCAGCAAAAAAGTATCGAGCCCCTGAAAGGGGCGTCCCGAATTGCTAACTGGACTTCATTGGCGAGTCCAGAAAGGCGAAGCCAGGAATGCCATCTAAGGGCAACGGCAGTTGCCGAGGTACAAGCCACCAAGTTGACAGAGTCATAAGTGGCGTGTAAGTAATGCCTACATGAAACTTTGGAGAAGCGGAGATCCTTGGCAAGTTCCTCCTTCAAAGGCGAGGGGTCCATGGACTGAACTCGCGCTTCCAGCCCGGTCAAGGTAGCCTTTTGATGGGACACCATGTGGGCCACGTAATTGAGGGACCAAAGGGCGCACGTGGCTGATGAGTATATCTTTTTTCCGAACTGGTCCATCTGCCTCAACTCTTTGCCAGGAGGAGACGTGCTCATGTGCTTTGGTGTTAAGCAATCATGAGCCACAGAAATGACCACAGAGCCAGCCTTGGGATGAACCTTCAAGAACGGGGCATCCTTCGGCGCCTGGTAAAACCTGTCCACCCATTTGGGGACAGCCAGGAGGGTATGAGGCATCTGCCAGATGGTAGTGGTGAGGTCTTGGTGAGGTGCCATCCAGGGAGGAATGGGGACCGGAGACAGAGATTCTAGGTTGAGATGCTCTGCAAGTCTCTGCCTCATGGTGTCCTGTTCCTCTGACTCCCAGTCAAAGTAATCCTTCATGGACCTCAACAGATCCAAAAAGGCAGGGTCCTCTGGTGAAGACTTCGGGGACTCCTTGCCTCTTATGTCTTCAGGGTCCTCTGGAACCTCCTCTGAAGAATCGTCTGCCCCCTCTGAACTATCGTCATCTGCCTCCTTGACAGAACGACGTCTGGTATCCGGAAGGGAAATATCCTGCCGAGTCTTCCAGAAACATGGACAGCAATTGAAGAACCGCTCAGGGAAGGAGACCTGGGAGACCGAGGCTGTGGGAGCCAAGTCTCCAGGTCCGAGACCAACTCCAACCTTGCCCCCTGCCACCAAGATTGGATTAAAGCCTTAAAATCTGGGATGACCGGGGAGGGGGGTGGAGTAGTAGGCAGAGGCTGAGAGAGAGGAGGAGGAGGAGGAGGAGGAGCAGGAACCAGTGGAAGGCAATAACCCTGGAATCCCTGAAAGTTCAAGTAGGGATTGGATCCAGGGTAGAACTGCCCAAAATTACTCCAGTTCAGAGTGGGGCCCCCCGGGTAGTAGCCCCCAGGATACCCTTGCGGGTAATGCGGGACAGTTCAGGTTCTGGTATAAATCCCTGTCATCATATCTGGCATGGGGGGTACCCATGTTGGACCCGCCGTTGTATAAAATCGGTAGAGGGTCCGGCGTCGGGACAGCCCACGTCAGGGGAACTGACGTCGAAACTGGCACCACCCGATCTGGCGCCAGAAGGGGGTCTGGCGTCGGATCTGGATGAAAGGGCCCTGGCGGCGGGACCTGATCTGGCGTCGGGGCCACAGGCAGAGGCCGGACAACCGGTCCAGTCTGCGGGATTGTTGTTGGGACAACCGGCGTCGCAAGCCTGCCGGAAGGCGGAGGAGGGGCCTCTACAGTAAGACCAGATGGCCGAAGAGGAGCCTCCTTCTCCTTGACCCTAAGAGGGGAAAGCGGAGCAGACCCCGTGGCACTGATGGAGCTGGGGGGCTCTCTGTTGTCATCGTCGGAGGTACCCGCCAAGCGAGGAAGGAGGAGGAGGAAGAGGGGCTTTCTCCCTCTGGTTCCACTGGACTTTGGGTGAGGCTCCATCAGGCACCGACAGGGGAACTGCATCCGTGCGGTCATCTGGGATGGCCGACTTAGCGGGCAGGGGAGGAGTCCCCAGCTGGCTTATCGACCAGTGCTGGGCGAGTACCCAAAGCCTGGGTAGTCATCTTACCAGCCACCGCATGGTCCCTGGAGGAGCTGGGGGCCGACTTATCGGCACAGGCGGTGCGGTAGTCGGAGGAGCCGACAGCCGACTGACCCACCGTAAATTTACCAGACTTACTGTCCTTGCTGGGCGGCGGCTGGGCCTTGCTCGTCAAGGGCCTGCTGTCGTCCACGGAGTGCTCCCATTCCCTAGATTTCTCCTTGTGATTTTTAGAAGGAGAAGACTTTTCAGATGAAGAACGTCTAAGGCGATCCATCTTCTTCTCGAGGGAAGCCAGGCAGGCTTTTAGCAGATGAGCCTCCAAAGCCTGCTGTCTCCTCTTTTTTGTGGCCTGGTTAAAGGTCTGGCACTCAGAGCAGGAGGAGACCGGATGGTCCGGGCCTAAACACAGGACGCACTTGAGGTGACCGTCTTTGTGCGGGATCTGCATGCAAGAGGATGGGCACTTCTTCTTGGGAGACGACATCAATAATTAACATGAAATAGCTGGAAAAAATTAGTGAACAATATTCTGATGCAAGACACTTTCTCAATGATCGCTATATGGAAGTCTGCAATGCAACTGACACAAGGCGGCGGTGGGAAAGAACTAGAGGGCGGGCGTGGGGACCGCCCACTATCTACAGTCATGCTGACGCCAGTCATGTGACATCGGGTGGGCAGTCCCCCGTCAGGTATTGCTACAAAAGTCTGCCGTGTGGCACAACGTCAGGTGGCGCCAGTCCTATATGTGATGACCTTCTCGAAGTAAGATCTTCTGATCACAGGAGACTCCATGATTCGGGGAGTTGATACCTATCGCCAGCCAGGGGTAATGGCCAGATGTCTCCCAGGTACATCAGCATGGATAGACACTGACTGCATTGCTAAAACTGTACAGGAAGCAGGAGAAAACATCGATGTCCTGGTACACATAGGGACTAACAATCTCGACAGCCGGTCAGCTGTGGGAAGAAAGGAACACCTGACCAGGCTGGGTGACAAACTATCATCTGGCATCTCCTTTTCCGAGATCCTGCCAGTCTGGGAGAGTGGGGCAGATGGACAGAAGGTCAGAGAAGGGGAGATAGGGTAGCTAAACATGTGGCTCCAGGGCTGGTGCCAAGAAAATTTGTAAGGAACTGGTAACAGTTTTGGGAGTGAAAGTTCTTTAAATTTGATGGACTGTATCTGACTAAGGAGGGAGTCACTGCATTGGGGCAGAAGTTTGACGTCTTTGCAGAATATTGAAACTAGCAAATGGGGAGAGGTGCAGCACCAGATACATCGAATGGAAGAACACCTCCCCTCAGCTAGTGGTCAAACAGGAGTTCAGCACGTTTGTAGTTCATTTGCATCACCAGGTAAGGAAAAGGTCTGGCTCCCCATATGATGTACAGGGGAGCAGCCAGACCTCGCCAACAACTAACACACTGAAATCTGGCCAATGGAAAATCATATACACAAATGCTCACAGTCTGGGAAACAAGATCCCAGACCTGTAGGCAATAATGACAGAGGCTAAACTGGACATAGTAGCCATTAGCGAGACATGGTTTACCAGTAACCACACTTGGGAGACTTCAGTACCTGGCTATGTACTGTTCAGAAGAGACTGAGGTGCAAAACCAAAAGACGGGCAGTGGAGTAGCCCTTTATGTCAATGAAAATATCAAAGCTACAGAAATTCAGAATACACATAAGGAGCCAGAACAACTATGGGTCACCCTGGAAACAGGAAATGGGACAGCCATACGAACTGGGGTTGTCTACAGGCCTCCAGACCAGGGAGAGGACATAGACACATTACTGTTAGAAGATGTACAAAACATGACAGTTAAAGGGGAAGTTCTGATAATGGGAGACTTCAACATGCCAGATACAGATTGGTCAATACCAGCAGGAACATCTGCCAGAACTAGACACATGGTGGATTCCCTGCAGGGGGAGGGCCTCAAACAACTGGTACAACAAGGCCCTTATCTGCCCACACTGTCTATGTATCTATGTATCTACGTAACAACCCACAAGAGACAGGGCTATCCTAGATCTAGTACTGATTAATGGGGAAAGATCACAGATCTCCACGTAGAAGGTCACCTGGGGCCAGTGACCATCACATGGTATGGTTCAATTTGGCCACTACATCTAAATCATCCCATTCCAAGGCAAAAATATGGGACTTCAGAGGAGCGGACTTTGATAAGATGGCCAACAAAGTTAAGCTAGCCCTGGCAAGAAGAAATACAGGTGAGGGGGTACAGGCAAACTGGACAAGCATTAAGGATGCAATACTTGAAGCAACATCCCATTATGTTAGAGAGAAAGGCAAGAGCAAAAAAAGAAGGAAACGACTTTGGTTCTCAAACAGTAGCTGAAAAAGTTAGAGCCAAAAGGCTGGCCTTCAGGAAATATAAGGGAACGCATTGGGATGAAGATAGGGAGGCATACCAAACTTCCCTAAGGGAAACAGGAAGTCAGTAAGGCAGGCAAAGGCCCAAACCGAGGAAACACTAGCACAAACAGTAAAAGGTGACAAGACTTTCTAGAGATACATTAATGAAAGGATAAAGTCCAGAGGGAGTACTGCCAAGATCAAAGGGGATAAGGGGGCATGTGAGGAGGAGGACCATGTAAAAACATCTATCCTAAATAGATACTTCTGCTCAGTATTTACTGAAGAGAAGGTAGGGCAGAGCCCACAGCTCAGCACCATGGACACGGGGGGGGGGGGGGAAGGGGTGCACTAGTCCCTTCACAAAATAAAGGGTCCTACAAGAGCTTGATAAGCTCAGGGTGGACAAGGCAATGGGATCTGATGGCATACATCCCAGGTTGCTAAGGGTGGAACCTGCAGAGCCATTATCAGAGCTGTTTAGTGAGTCTCCGAGCAAAGGAGAGGTCCCAGAAGATTGGAGAAAGGCTCATGTGATCCCGCTCTACAAGAGTGGTAGCAGGGAGGAGGCAGGGAACTACAGACCAGTCAGTCTTACCTCAGTAGTGAGCAAGATTATGGAGGCACTCCTTAAGGAAAGGATAGTGGAACATCTGGAATCCATAGGAGCACAGGATCCAAGACAGCATGGGTTTACAACAGGAAGGTCCTGTCAAACGAATCTCAGATTTCTTTGACTGGGTAACCAGAGTGGTGGACCAAGGAGGAGCAGTTGATGTTGCCTACCTTGACTTCAGCAAAGCTTTTGATACTGTTCCACATGGAAGATTAATAAACTGGGTAGGCTCGGGTGGGTCAGATGTTGGTCAACTGGGTGGCAAACTGGTTGACAGGCAGAAAACAGAGAGTAGTGGTAAATGGTATACAGTCAAAAGAGATGCAAGTCACAAGTGGGGTACCTCAGGGATCAGTCTGGGGCCAGTCCTCTTCAATATCTTCATCAGCGACATTGTAGAGGGACTGGAGGGTAAGGTTTGTCTGTTTGCAGACGACACCAAGATCTGCAACACAGTAGATGATCCAGATGGGGTGTGCAGAATGAGAAGAGATCTGGATAAACTGGCAAAATATTCAGAAGAGTGGAAACAGGGGTTTAATACAAAGAAGTACAAGATCATGCACGTAGGGAAGAGAAACCCTGAAGCCAACTATAGATTGGGAGGGGAGTTGCTGGCAGTCACAAGGGAAGAAAGAGACTTGGGCATCATCACAGATGACCCAAAATCATCCAAGCAGACCACTAAAGCAGTAGGTAAGGCTAGGGAGATGCTGGGGTGTATTAGTAGGGGTATCACAAGTCATAAGAGAGGTAATAATCACTCTTTACAAGACACTGGTTAGGCCCCATCTGGAGTACTGGAGGCCACACCTTCACAAGGACATTAACCAAACTGAGGCAGTCCAGAGAAGGGCAACCAAAATGGTGCAGAGACTGTATCAGAAAACATATGAGGACAGATTATCGGAGCTCAATATGTATACCCTAGAGCAAAGGAGGGAAGAGAGGTGATAAGATCGAAACATTTAAACACCTTAAGGGCATTAACAAGGTGAAAGACTCAAAAATGTTTCAATACAAGAAAAATAGCAGGACAAGAGGACACAGCATGAGATTAGAGGGAGGCTGATTAAGGGGTAATGCAAGAAAGTTCTTTTTCACAGAAAGGGTGGTGGATGCATGGAATGGCCTACCTCAGGAAGTTGTGGATATGAATACAGTGCAGGGCTTCAGATAGGCATAAGGGAGCAATGCAGACGAGTATGAATGGATAGGTCATGGACAAAGCAAAGGTTGATGGCACATTTATAAGGTAGAAAAAGAAATGGGCAGACTGGATGGGCCTTGCGGTCCTTATCTGCCACCAACTTCTATGTTTCTATGTCAGCATAATAATTTAAAACTATCTGTCAAATCAATTAAAATCCAGTTCATATTCTACATATTAAAAGCCTAGTTAAATAAATAGGTCTTTAATCCTCTTTTGAAGGTGTCCACCGAGGGGGCCTCCCGGAGCTGTTTGGGTAGCGAGTTCCATAGGGTAGGTGCAGCCACCAAAAATGCTTCATCACCAGAGTGGTACAACCTAACCCTAGGAAAACTAAGGAGACAACCCTTGGCGGAACGAAGAGCCCGGGGCGGACAGTGAGGCACAAGGAGATCTTGCAGGTAGACTGGTCTCCGTTCATGTAGGGCTTTATAGGTCAGTAACCCGACCTTGAAGGCAATCTTCCACCTAACTGGCAGCCAGTGCAGTTCGCAGAGGACAGGTGTAATATGATCATACCAATATGCACCAGTCAATCTTGCTACCACGTGCTGCACCAACTGCAGTTGGCGGAGGTTACCTCCAGATAGCCCTAGGTACAGGGCATTGCAGTGATCCAGTCTAGACATTACAAAAGCATGTACTAGTGAGGCTAGGTCCTCGGGAGAGAGACAGGTTCTGAATCCAGGCAATGTTCCTCAGATGGCAAAATCCGCTCTTAACAGCAGACACCTGAGCATTAAATGTCAAGCCACTGTCAAGGATCACACCCAGATTCTTCTCCTGTTCAGATGGGGTCAGTGTCACCCCCCGCAGTACAAGACTAGTTGGTCTCCACAAACCCCCAACAACCCGGATCCACCACCAGCAACTCTGTTTTGTCCACAACCAGTATGGGACATCCAAGTCTGGATCTCAGACAGGCAGTTTTTAAATACAGACTCCACCATCTGGTTACTTGATGCACAAGACAGGTATAGCTGGGTATCATCTGCATAGCAGTGAAAACCCAGCCCATACCACCCAATAATGTCTCTCAATGGCAGCATGTACACTGTGAACAATAAGGGCGACAAGACCGACCCCTGTAGAACTCCACAGGTTAGAGGCTTCGGGCTCCTGCAGGAATGGAACAAGGCACCTACCTTCTCTAGGTCAGAAAGTGCTTCCATTTCCAGTACCCCAACCCTGGGGCCATTGTACAAGTGGAGATCTGGGCTCAGTCCAGACTGGGTTTCCCATGGAGTACAGCAACGTGCTACCACCAGGCCGTCAGAGTGGCCACAGCAAAAAGTATTTTTATAACCTCCCTCCAGCGTTGTCCACCCTTGCCTAGACACTTCTCTGCCCCATTCCCCCATTCTCCCCTTCTACTGCCCTTACCCTTCCTGTTCACCATGGCTTACCCCTGCAGAAAGACCACTGAGGGTCAGTGTTCCCCCCACAGAACAGATCTTCCAGTTGAAAGCAGTGGAAGCGAGTTATGGAGTGGGGGACAACTGGGGGGGTGCAAATGCAGATGGGCCCAATGACATGGAGGGGCAGGTGGCTTTAATCAGGTATGGGGAGAGTGGCAATTTCTGTGATGTCTTAACCTAACCACACTAACAGGAATGTTGGCTTTTATATCACCACAACCCACCAAGCATCGGATATCGAGCGCCCCTCCCCCGACAGTGTAAGACATCCCATCACTGCCTCCTTTCTAGCGCTAAAAGGCAACCAAGTGAAGACCTGCACTAGGTCTTCCTACAGAGATGACCATCCAAGCAGACACTCAGTCCTCCCCCACAGGTCTCTGCTCCAGAGGTCTCTGGCTAGGGTGTGAACCTGGGTCACCATACTGCCCAGCGGTTCTGTACAGAAAGCCAGCCCTCTCCCCCCCCTTTTTTTTTTTTGACCAATACTTTATTGAAATGCTGTTTTAATGGTGATTTACTTTTCCTTTTTTAAACTGCCACAGAAATTAAAGCAACTGGGCGGAGCACACCTACGCTACTAGCATAAGCAGTGGAGGGATACTAAAGCAGCAGTGCATAATAGTGGTGAAAGTTTTGACCCATGCCTTTTAATTCTATTTCAGATTGTCCCTCATCTCCAGACTTGTATGATGCCTTTATTTCTCCACTCTGAGTCCACTTTAGCACTTTTTCCACATTTTAAAACAATAAAAGGAGTGCTCCTTTCAATACATCTCGGACCACATTTCCACCAATATTCTCAGCTGTTTTTGTACACTTGTACCACAAGCTCAGGGAGCAATGTCTGCTGCATGCTAGTTAATTATAGTCACAAGAAATGTGACCTTAAAGAATGGATGTTAAACACAGCCTACTAATAAAAACCGGGTCTGAGCCATATTAAAAATTTTAACAGTTGAAATAAAAGGAAGACAAAAAAAGTGGTAAATAAAAGCCTCAAAATGTGGGAAAAAATCATACAAGTCAGGATTGGTAGCAATCTGAAATTAAAAAAGTATAGGCCAAAATGTCCACCGCTGTCATGCACCGCTGCTTTAAAAACAGTAATGCTTCAATAAAACAGACCCCAAACTACATGCTTAACAGATAGTAAAGTAGAGTATGTTTAACCATTTTTTTTTTTTTTATGGTTGAGGAAGGGGTAACCTGCTCCTTTAGGTGCCTGTAAGAACACTATGCAGGGGGAGAGAAGAATGAACAGACAGAAATCAGCAACCAAATCGCAGTGCAGCTCCTGTAACTCTGCACGGAACAGCCTAAACACTGTAAAACAGTCACTGCAAAAGCAGCACCCCCACTGTCCCAACAGCAGCCCATGGCTCCCAGACAAAGGACCAGTAACGTGAAGACATTTTACCCAGGTCTCTACAATTTATTTTTAATATAAATAAACCTCCTTCCATAGTATTAATTTGCAAAACACTGAGAGGTTTAATCATAATGAGGACTTTAACTGGGGTCTGGTACCTGTTAGCTGAGGATGGTCTGACCATCTGGTTTAATTGTCCCATCAGTCTGAAGTGTGACAGAAGGAGCGTTATGTCAGCTACTATTACTTGTGTAGTTACTGGTTCCATGACAACAGTATTTAACAGGGTTCAAGAAGCAGTGAATGGCTTGCGCGTGCTTTAAAATTTACCTTCCTTGGTCACATTTTCAGCAGCGTTAATGGCTTTCCCACTCAGTTCGCTGACCACACTGTCCACAGCGGCATGGTGTTTCAGGAAGAAAGGCCGGATAACCCGGGTGTAGATTATCTGGGATCCATTCCAGGAAATGGGAGCCATGCACCAGAGCAGGAACACACACTGTGGGGGGAGCAAATGTGGACACACAGTATAAATAAACATGCGATGAATCACTTTGTAACGGATAAAAAGGCTACAATAGTGAAAGTGACAGGAGCATGAAAGAACGGATCTAAGGAAATGTAGCCCTTGTGATTGAGGTGCACACAGTTGTGAACCTGGAGACCCAGGTTTGAATTATACATCTGCCACTTATTCACCTGTGATCTTTAGCAAGTCACTGTGACCTGCCTGTGCTTAACCTCTGGTTCCCACTGCTCTCAACCTCCTTTAATTAACCCCTCCCTGTGCATGCCTAATGACCGCTGCAAACTATTCAGTTCTTTGGGATACACTGTATATGACAGCTGCTACTATGAAGCCAAATGCCTTTCTTAAATCACACCTAGTGGTGGAAGGGGAGTCCATACATCTCACCATGCTGCACCCATTGGGATGGCAGCACTGGCAGCTGCACCAGGAGGGATACACGAGAGTGGGTGCATCTTTTTCGGTGTTGTTCAGCTTTTGCCATTTTGCAGTGCAGTTATAGGATCCTAGTTGTAAAACTGGAAACACCTAGTGCATCTTAAGCTTTTCTTGCACACAGCATTATGTGCTACTCTACCTGTACATAGATGGAGAATGACACAAAGACAGCATCCATCCAGTCTGACCTACTGTTCCTACCTAGAATTAATCTCTCTTTTCAAGCATCCAGAGCCTCTGAACTCCTGTTTCTAATTAGGACCCTGTAATGACCTCATTGAGTTCTGAACCCAGAGACAGTACTTCTGGGTAGTCTACTCCAGCTATCCACCAACTTCTCTTTATGTCCTTCTTAGTCTCCCCAGCCAAAAGTTGTGTCCTCTTGTGGTACTATTCAGTTTAAATAATCTGTGGTGTCAACCCTGTTATGTCCCTGCATGCATTTGGTGGTTTCCACCGTGCTCCTAACTTTCCCTTCAGTCCTCTAGCAAGTTCACGTTTAGGTTGGCTAGTCTCTCCTGATGGGTCTTACCCTGCTGCCCTTCACTGAACAGATTCTAGCATATCCTTATCCTCTTACAGATGCAGGTAGCAAAACTTTACTTTGCTGTAGAAGTAGTATGAGACAGCAACCAGTATGTATGAGCAACTGACAGCTCTGGGATGCTTTTAAAGTACTTTAAAGAGAACCAGTTTTGGTGCATTTCCCAAGCCCACCACGGTTAGCTTACCTGCTCAGGAGTTACAGTGCTAATTTATAATTTTTTTCTGCACACTTAGAGTAGAAGAAGGGATCATAAATCCTTGTAGTGAGGAGTTGGTTGCCCGATCCCTTCCCTTGCTGGTCCACTGTACTTGCAGCTCTGCCCCCGTGCTCATAGGTTTTGTGACATATGAGCTTGTGGAGCATGAGGGCATGCTGCATTGTTTAAAGGGGGGTGGATTGTAAACGGTTTTATACATTAGAGTGCCACTAGGTTCAAATCAGTGCCGCTCAACTAACAAGAGCCCCCCCCCACTGAAAGCAATACAGCGTGCCCCTGTGCTCTACAAACTCGCATGCCACAAAATATATGAGTGCAGGTCACGGTAAGTTAATAGGAGGGGGGGAGCCTGTTGATAAATTCATGTCAACTGCTGTTGCTCTTTAATCTCCAACTGTTGATCCCCATCAGTGCTGTCAGGGATTCTGTGATCCCGCAAAGTGGCTTAGTTAATCCGGGGGGGGGGGGCCTTACAGGATTAACCAGATATAACAGAATATAATGCAAGCTTGTGCACATACTAATATATAAATGGGGAGAGGGGTTGCCAATAGAGAGGTTCCCCTTCAAATTCCACGTAGAACTCTATGAACCTTGGAGAGACCTCATATAAATAAAAATTACTTACAACTACATCGTGATCTGGGTCCTAGGTGAGTCAAGACAGGCGGCTGCTGCCACTCCATGGACCTGGCACCTGCACCCCTAAAAACCTAGCCCCTAATGATCCAATGGCTAGTGAGCCAAATTATTTCATACCAGTTTTCTTGTCCACATACTCATCATATCACACAAACAAAAACAGTTCATAAAATATACTGAATATAGCAATAACAGATAACATATTCTAATCTTACATATACTGGACAACCAAAAAAAAGGTTTATGGCCACTCTTATTTCTAGCTATCAACTGTCTACAGGCTCCTACACATCCTGTGTGGGCCCATTTTACCAAGTGATTGTACTGCTTACCATCCAGGTTCATCTTCAGGAATTATGATGCATCATACAGCGATAACTGTGAGCATGAGATTCATTTTATTGGGGGGGGGGGGGAGAGACTGAGGTAATAAGAGTTTGGTTACCTTTCCCACATAATAAAATGGGAACCAGTAGAGAAATATATCAGAAAAAAATTCTGCTACACTGAAGACTCCATACACCACCCAGTATGTCAGCCACTTGGTGTCATCTTCTTTGTCCGTGCTTTCAATAGCTTTGATCCTGAGAAGGAAAAAAACAAAACAAAAGACAGGTCTTCTGGGTCATATGGCTAGTTGAGTCTTAAAAACACCCTAAGTGTTATAAGAAATTTACTCACCACCCAAATACAAACTTCAACTTCCAAACACTGTGGCAGGAATACAACCTGCTGCAGAATTCCTACAAATACAGAACCAGAATTTCTTGTACAAAAAAAAAAAAAACCTGTGTTTTAGCACACGATTTTTACCTTTTAATTAGTTCAGACTTTGCCCACAGCAGCACTACAAAACACGGACCTCAGCGAGCATAGAAAGAAAGATTTTTTTTATTTAATGTTCTCTCCCCGCCTTTAGAGTAGATACTCTGAAGGGAGTAGAAAGAATGAGTAGGCACTTCAGAAAACTTGAGGCGTGGTCAAGGGTATGGCAGTTGGGTTTCAGTACAAAAAAGTGCAAAATCATGCACCTAGGGCACAGAAACCCTGAAGCGGCATATAAAATGGAGGCAGAGGTACTGACAATCACTAAGCAGGAAATGGACCTTGGGGTAATATCTGATGACGTCAAGTTCTGGTCATGAGGCTCTGTGACAAGGCAGTAGACAAGGCCAGCAGAATGCTGGGGTGTACAGGGATGGGCATCACCAGCAGAAGAGGAGAAGTGGTGTTAACACTGTATCAATTGTTGGTGAGACCCCACCTGGAGTACCAAGTCAAATTCTGGAAACCACATCTCAGAAAAGACATAGATAGGGCAGAGGTTGTCCAGAGGAAGGCAACTAAAATGCTGCAGGGGTTGCATCATAAGCCCTATGAGAAGAGACTGAGGACTCTCAATATGTGCACCCTGGAAGAGAGGAGGGAGAGGGGTTACATAAGAGATCTATAAATGCCCAGACAGAAAAAGAGCCGCAGCAAGGTTTAGGTGCTCAGTGACAAGTCAACAGTCCAGAAAATCAGTCACGGCACTCCCCACACATTACAAGAACAGAGGCAGTCTCAGGTATTTTGAGCCAACCTTTTCAAAGTTTATTTTCTCATCATTCGAGTGCATAGCCCTTCCAGATCTATAAATGGCTCATGGGGGTGAATAAGGTACAGAAGGGGGGTATTTTTCAGAACAGAAGGTGCACAGGAACAAGTGGGGCATGCAATGAAGCTGGAATGGGGAAATTTGGGATGGATACGAGGAAGTACATCTTCACTGAAAGCATGGTGGACGTCCGGAACAGTCTTCCAGCGGAGTTGGTGGTGGCAAAACAGCGGTAGGCTTCAAGCATGCATGGGATAGGCACAAAAGAACCTTGGTAGGACAACGGCGAGTAGACAGAGATCTGGTAGGGTCTGTGATGACAGTACAGGCAGGAGAAAGAATGGGCCAACTGGGTAGGACAAACGGTCTTGTTCTGACAACAAATTCTATTTCCTCCTGCCCTCACTCCACACCTCAATTACTGGGGTCAACATGACTGCACCCTTCCTCTGGCCGAGAAGGCCAGCAGGAGGAAGGGTAAATGGCTACCTTCTCAGCAGGGATGTCATCCCAAGATAGTTTCTGGTGGTGGGGGTGCATAATTCAAAATCGATTTTTGGGGGGGCCCTAAATGGCACTTTTACAGCCTTCCTCCATCCAAAAAGCACTACCTGGAGGAGAACGGGGGGGGGGCACGGCATCTCCCCCAAAAGTCTATGGCATGTCGGCCATAGTATTACACAATAAATGCCAATGCAGCTCCTTTAGTCAGCCAGCGGGGGGGTGAACAGATGTCCCACATCCTCCTTCCCTGGGAGCAGAATGCCAAACTTCCATGAAATGACTAGCACCCAGAAAGGGATTCCATGGACAGTCTGTGAACCCCAGAATCCCAAGGAGAAGTGCAATTCACTGGTGCCTCATTACTGTGCCAGCTAAAAAAAATAAAAACACACACCACAAGAGTGCAGTACATAAAGGGGAAAAGAGATGCTACAACATACCCAGTTCATATTTACTTACAGTGTTCGCTTTCTGTACATCTTTTGTTTTCTGTCCCAAGTTTAGTTATAAGTAGCATACTAACATACTCGGACATTACAAATCATGAGTAGGCATAGCATTCCGACTGATGATGCTTGCATACGTGTCCAACAGTATAAAGTCATTGATGTGCAGAAAGAGGGATGTTCAAGGCTGACTTCAAGTCTCTCCAAAATACCATGTTACTGTGTCAACATCAACACCACATAACCTAATAGTTCCCAATAACGTATGCTGATCTGCTACTGAAGTCTATGCTCAGGTCAATGAGCTTAAATTGCACAGAAAATAGGCTAGAGAATCAGTAAACAACTTTGCACAAAACAACCAGCACTGTTCTGGATGAAATATGGGGCAAGTTTTAGACTTTAACCAAGGGCAAACATGGGGTTGTGCTTTTTGTTTTAAATATCGTTGTAGTGACAATCATATCAGATGTTAGTACATAGCACACCTGTAAAACAGGGAGGTGTCTTCATCCGCACTTTGGAAGGTCTTCAGTATTTTTTATCAGAGTAGTTAGAGTAATGGACTTCATGGTTTGCATATAAAGGGCAGACCAGGCTACTTCATTCCCCACACCAAAAACAAAAACAAATGAAATACTATGGTCAGAGCTTCCGATAAGGTGAGCAACTGGCTGTTTTACGCCCCTTGTATTCTTCTGAAAATGTTTTTAATCAGTACCAGTACTGATCTCAACACTTGAAAATTGTTAATATCAAATGGAATAGTGCTTTATAACACTTCTGGTGCTTCAAAAGGAGCAGTTTAGTTTGGGTTGAAGCACTTGTATGCACCCAAATGTTATTTACCATATTTTGAAAGCGGTGAGTAAATTATGCTAGTCAACAACATTATCTGGCATACCGACCACTATCAACTTCTCATAAAGAAGTCCCTGCTGTTTCTTGACTTGCTCAAGTAACCAAGAAACAAATAATTCAGAGAAGGCTTTCAAGTGTGAAAGAAAGAGCATTTGGCATTGCATGGTGTATATTACAGAGCAAGGACAATAGAGGGAATTTGTAGCAAAAAACTATGTACATACTGTGTGCTTTCGGACATGATTTCTTTCTTTTTTTGTTAATATATAGTGGTTTCTCTCCCCAGCCACTTCATGTCATTCCAAGAATATTTCATGATCTGGTCTGCATCCCCGATCTCAGTAATTTCACTGGTTACTACCACAACTTTCCCTCCATGCCGTGCCACCCAAGGCAGTCCAACATGTGGACTAGGATCTAGTGCTGGCAGGCAACAGGCCCCAGGGGGAGGACCAGAGGCCCAGACCATCACTTAGGTGGACATGGTTTTTTTCTGCCCCTTTTTGGTCCCTCCTGACCTCCCTCCCCAACGTAAGCACAGCCATTCAATGTCTTTGCATGCACACAACAGGTCCAGTGGTAGGAGCACGTCTCCAGGCCCAGCAGGTCACTGCCAACCTTCCTCAGCTGAGGTACATTGCCGCGCAGCAACTGCCCCAGCTTCGCCAGCCTCCCAATGTGGTGACTCAGGTTCTCTGCTCAACACAGGTCGCCTACACGGCAGCACAACGCACTGGCGTTGGGCCATCAGAGTGGCTCGGTTTTCCTTTAACTTTCATTTTTCTTTAGCATTTTGTCTTTTCAGACTGTGCTCCCAAATAGCAGCAGCTTCATAAAGTGACCTATACACTGTTCTTGGGCAGTTATCCTGCTATCTAGCGGAGGTGAATTTAAAATTAATAAAATGTATACCAGTGAAGCCTTTATAGTGTCCGTTATTCTGGTAGGAGTTTTTAAACTTGAACTACACTTTCACTGGGGGAAGGCACCATTCAGTTTAATTTTTCTAAACATATTGCCAATGGCATTCTGAATCTCTCAATAGAGATTAGAACTGTAAACTTCTGAATTTTGGTCTTTTATTTGTGGAAACTGATTTAAACTGGATTTTTTCTTCCATAAATACGATAATATTGTAATATATTGTTTGTTTTGAGCCTTGACACAAGTCACCATTGTAAAATGAGCTATGCTGAATGGTTAGAACCTTTAAATACATGATATGAATGAAAATACAACAAAGGTACAGCACAATGACAAACTGAAATCTGCAGAATGTACCAAGCAGGATGAAGCACAATGTGTGTGTGTGGGGGAGAATGAACATAAACTAATCTGTACGCTTATGTACCATATTAGGTTGGGGGCAGGGAAAATAAACAAAGTGAACAAATGTAAAACGGATAATCCATTTGGTGTACACATGTTCTGGGGTAAAAATAAATAAGCAAGCTAGCCCACCGGCGCAATGGTTGGGCCCCCGCTTGCGACACAGATGCCCTGAATTTGGGAACAGACCCAGGGAATCGGAATGCTGGCCGGGGGTGGGAAGGAGGATCAACCATCCTAGAGACTGTTCTCCTCGGGTTGGGGGGGGCGCGCAACTGGCGCATGATTGACCCCTGTGGAGGCCAAGGGAAAATACAGCTGCTGGAGCTGAGCTGTCTGGGAGGCACGCCAGACATCAGCGTTGACACGCACTATGTCACTGCATGCCATGCCTCCCAAGGAGCTAACACTCTGAAAAATGCCAGCTTCATCTATGACGCCCCACTTCTCCAGCTCCATTCCGCCCTCCGTGACACCTGGCCGGCGACGGAGCCTTACAGTCTCCATCGGGTTTGGCCTGGTCCACGTCCCCACCCTAGGGGGAAAGCTGGGGAGGACCCCCGGTGGATCCTTCTGCTAGACTGTGCCTGCTTGGCAGCCCAACCCAGAGGGGGCAAGCCTGGGTGGATCGTATTCCAGGACAAGTCCCGGAGGGGGAGACTGGGGCTGGGGACCGGGAAAGTGGCGACTGAGCCTTTGGAGGACTGGCACTAAAAAGCACATTAAATAAAAAAAAAAAAATAAATAAAAAATACATAAATAAAATAAAATGAAATGAAATGTACTCACGAACAATATGCAGGGTATACAAAGCCAACCAAACTGCAAAGCAATGATGCTCCATACCCGAAGAGTAGATACAGACCAAAGAACGAGAAGATACCTAGGGACAAAATGTCACTGGTGTCAAATTACTATTCACATCAGAAATTTAATTTTGTACCTTTGTGTTGAACACTTCACCACCTTGTGCTTTATGACATATCAACGCAACCCTCCTCCCCTCCACAAACCCTCAAGGTTTCATGCTGCCACTTGCAGTTCACGTGCAAGTTACCCAGACTCCCTTGCTGAAGCAATGGCCAGGTCACATTTTTAGGGATGAGATGCTCTGCTCCAAGGAAGGGAGGGTATTAGTCATGTAACATTCATAGCCTCCCCCAACCGGTCTGGAATATGGGTGCAGACATGGCATTCCTGGATTGTCAGGGCAGAGGGAAAGGGCAAATAAGTTAAAATGGGAAGAGAAATACAATACAATAGGACTTTAAAGCAAAACTTCCTAATTTATAAGATGACCAATGAACTTTAAAATGAAAAATTCCCTCCTTCCTGACCACAGCACCCCCATACACCGTTGAGGCGACCTCCCAGCCCCACCACCACCACCTTTGTTGCTTACCCTGATCCTCCTCTTAACCTGAACATCCTTCTCTAGGGTGGGGCAGTGAGGAGCTGGCCAGACTCCCCATCCTGAACAACTCTGTTCTGGAAGGCGGTGGGCAGTTGGCACCAGAAAGCACCTACAGCATTATCCCACTTGGATGCTGATGGGGTTTCCTCTGTTCCTCCCTATTTCTGAGATACCAGGGAAGGGCTCAGGATGGCAGCAGAAGCACAACTGCCTCTTTTACAGCCAATCGGCATCTCCGCTCCCAGTCTTCTGCCTGCATTCCCACTAGTGGTTCACCTAGGTGGTGGCTGTGCAGTGGGAGCTGGACATCCCCCAGGAGGGCATCCTTTGGGACACTCGATCAGCCTTCCCTGGCTGGTCCTCCAGCAACTCAAGCCAATTCCCAAACCAGAGTCAGCGGCATTGTGAGCAGCAGTGCTACCGATGCGTTGGCCAATTAAATTTTTCTAGCAACTAAGGGAGATTCACAGATAGGTACAAGTTCAAAAGGCGAGATGCCCATTTCTGAACTCGCCACCTGCTGTGTCAGCGGTGGAAGTAAAATTTCTTATCACCCATATATTTGTCAAGTCTTTTTTTTTTTTTTTTTTTTAAACTGTTCTATGTTTTCACTATTTATGTCAGCTGGTAGTGTATTCCAAATTGGAGGAATTCTCTGTGTAAAAAATGTCGAACTTTTGTTAGTTTTACATATGGTTGATTTTAACTTCAAATTATGAGATCTAGTAAAATTATTTACAAAGTATTTTTCTAATCCAATAGAGTTTAACAAATAGTCATTTTGGTATGCTTTATAAGTGTACATGAGATCACCTCTTAAAATTCTATACTTCAAAGAGTATAGTTATAATGTTTTTAGTCTGGTACCATAATCTACTTCAGACATTTTTTCAATCCTTTGAGTTACTCTACGCTGTACTCTGTCATTTGCTGATAGCCAGTAGAAGTTGGGGCACAAAATAAAGCACAGTAATCTAAGTGAGGGTGAATCAAACTTGTGTATAAGGGCAAAATAACTGATGGTTTCCTACTTTTGATATGTCTCAAAATATTCTGTATAATCACGTGACATCTTTTAACAGTTTTGTTGGTATGGGAATCGAATTTTAAACTATCTGTAATTATTATATCCAAATCCTTTTCTTCTGTAGTGGTAATTAAGTTTACCTTTTGTATTGAATATGTGTACTTTTTGTTATTATTCCCATTGTGCATAACTTTACATTTTGCAGGATTGAATTTCATATTGTTTTTTACTGCCCAATTTGTTAAGTTATTTAAATTATCTTGTAATATGTTTGCTGATAAAGTGTTGTTCACAGTACAACCTATTTTATAGTCATCTACGTATTTGTTTATCCAGACGTCTTTAGATGTTTGCAAACTAGTTATCATTATATTGAAAAGCAGAGGTCCAAGGACAGAGACTTGTGGTACTCCACTAATTATTAAACTCCAGCTGGATTCGTGACCATGAACAACCACCCTTTGATATCTGTTATGTAACCATGATGAGATCCAATTAATAAAATATCCCGATGTCCTGGCCAGCATTCCCTCACTCAGTAACACAAGTTATGATGCAATACAGCGGTGTGTCCACAAAGCCCTCTACCAGTATCCAAACGGCTGAGTCCACTAAGCCCTTCACCAGTATCCATAGAGTTCCTTTTTTAAAATGTTACCTCTTTCATCATTTTCTTTTTTTTTCCCCTCTCAAATCTCTTTTCCTCCCATCACTGCTGGCTGGGGTTTCTTTGGTTGACCTACTTTTTCCCCTCTTGCCCGAGATCCTCCCATCTGCACCTGTAGTCTCCACATACCCAAGACATACCCTGTGGAGCAATCCCCCCGGAATCCACCCCTGGGTGGGGCCGCCTTCTGCTCCTCGGCGCTCTCTTCTGGCGCTCCACAGGCGGAGGTGATGTCGAGACGAGGTCCCCAGTGGGAAGGAGCCAGCGGCGATGTCTACCTCCCCCAGCCAACGGGTGTTTTCCATGTTCGTGAGATTCCCCATCCCCCCAGGAGTCCAGACGTGCAACGACATCCAGTGCTGCCAGGTGCACTCCCACACCCAGCCTGAGGATGTCTGCCGAGGCTCCTCCCCTTGCATCAGCGTGATCTCCAGACCAAACATTAAGGTAACAGGCTGGCTATGAAGCCCAAAACAATAAAGAGATTAACTTTGCAATTTACTTGAATATTTTAGAGGGTCACTGGGGTCAAGTCAAAGCAACACAGCAACTAACAAGGCCATTTGTTACACATAATGTGATATCAATGATGACATCAGATAGTGACCTATGGAGGAGGGGCTTCAGGATACACTGAAGGGAAAAAGAACCTGGCAAACTAGATTTTCTGAAATGACAGTCACCTGAAATGAATTTTGCAGCAACGCAAGTTTTACAACATGGTACAAGGTCTGTAGCCAGTTCTGAATTCCAAGGCCGTTGCCTTAAAAGCCTGTTTTACTGATGGAATACTCACTTCAGCCCCACCCTCCACTTAAGTAGTAATCCACTGCCAGCCTCGTAGAGTTTAGAACAGTAAATCTACACCAGGCCCCACCTGGAGCACTGTGTGGAATGCACGGCCACCAAACTGACTGGGGGTTTACAGGACAAAAGGTACTAATGAGGAAAGGCTTGAGGTCTTAACATGTTCATTCTAGAGACAAGGAGGTGTTGGTGGGCTGATTTAAGTGTTCTGCATGCTGAAGGGTTTCAACAAGGTGGAACAGATGGACAGGTTTTTATCTAGTATGCTCCAGCAAAGAGACAGCCTGAAGCCCAAAGCTGGTAGGTTTAGGGGGTACCATTAGGAGGCACCTCTTCTCCCAAATGGCAGTGAACCTATGGAACAGCCTTCCACTAGAGACAGTGGAGATGAAGACAGTACATACAGACCTACAAGGTAAGCCTGGGCAAACTTACACTCACCAATGGAATCACAGGATACCCCGAGTGGTAGGGTGGGCAGGGATTCACAGGGTACCTCAGGTAATAGGGCACATAAGGATTCACAGAGTGCCCCAGGTAGTAGGGCGGGTAGGGATTCCCAGGGTACCCCAGGGATTAGGGTGGGTAGGGATTCACAGGGTACCCAGGTAGGTCAGGTAGTGAGTCACAGTGTACCCTGGGTAGTAGGGTGAGTAGCAACTCACAGGGTACCCTGGGTGGTAGGCAGGTAGCGATTCACAGGGCAACCCAGGTAGCAGGGCGGGTAGCAATTCAGAGGGTACCCTGGGTACTAGGGCGGACAGAGAATCACAGGATACTCAGGGTAGTAGGGTGGTTAGGGAATCACAGGGTATCCTGGGTAGCAGGGTGGGTAATGATTCACAGGTAGTAGGGCGGGTGGGGAATTCCTATAAATTAGTACCGTTTGCATAGCATATTTGCTGGTCACTGCTTAAGAGGTGGGAGGCTGGTAGTATAGCCTAGAGGTTAGACGAATTAGCTTGGTACATGCAGCAAATCTGGGTTGAATTCCCACAACCTTCACTTGCATACCGTGCGACTCTGAACAAGTCACAACCACCCTAGTGCTCCCGAGTCGCCCCTGAAAACAGGCACTGGTGCCTAGTGGGCCTTACCTGGTTACAAAAAAGAATAAAATAAAAATAATAAAAACCGTGTAGACCTAAAGTCCATTCCTATCTTAAATTCTGATGTTGTTATAATAATAATGTATGGAAAGTGTCTATTAACCCCTGTTTTCAGTCAGTTTATATAGAGAATAATATATGAGCAACAATACACAACAAGGCTGTGTTTTCATCAAGGGGTTGAGATGACAGCATATGAACCTCGAGAGGTCCATGCTGCCATCTCAACCTCGAGATGTACACACATGCCAAGTTGTGTATGGCTGCCCATATTTATTTTTTTATTTATTTTTTTTTTTTGTAAAAACTCAAGAGTGACAGACCCCCACTGAAGTGAAAACAAAAAAATCTTGCCATTTCTTTGTTCTACTCACATATCAAAATCAAATTTCCAGACTTTTGAAAGGTAAAAGGTATGACTTTGGGCACTGGGTGATTAGTAAGCAGCTAGGTATAGAATAAATGAGAAATGTAAAATTGTATGACCTTTGAACTGTGCATAACTGTTCGGAATGCGCATAACAAGACCTCAGCATGTGCATAACGGTTTAGAATGTGCTTAACAAGGATTTTGAGCAGGCTGAGTTTTATACATAACAAAGGGTAACCATATACTATATAGAGAATACTGGATGGGCAACTATGCACAACCAGTGTGTTCTGCCACAGAGGGGTTCTGATTCCCTCTGACCTCGAGAGCGAAGCTCGAGAGGTCCATGGGAATCAGAACCCTGAGGTGACAGAACACACAGGTTGTACATAAAGTTGCTCATCCTGTATTTTTTATAGTGTAAAGTAGTACTGTGTGAAATGTGTGCTTTGTGTTTTTTTTCTCTCCTTTTCATAATGAAACTGACTTGAAAAGTCTCTAGAGGTTCTAGAACACTGTCACCACAGAATTAAATAGAGGAAAGCAACAATGTTCCACGATTCCAAGTGGTTCTGCTGCAGTAGTGACATCACTACTGCAGCAGAACAACATAATGACATCACTACTGCAGCAGAACAAGCATATTCCAGGCATGGAATTTCATGCATAACAACAGCATTCCACTATACACTATAACCTGATAATCCCACTGTTATGACATCAGTATGCTGTAAACCTTGCTTAACTATGTCATAATGATGTGATTACAGGATAGAATGTCACCACCTGTCAAAATGATTGGAAAGGAAAGGTGATCTGCTGCTTGGACATTCATTCAAATAAAACACATTCCATTCAGACAGTTACAGACCCGCTGCAGTACAGATCGCAATGGCTAATTTCAGCACTTCAGTTGCTCAACATATAAAGCAGGAGGCATTCACAGATGAGCTTAAGAACAAACGCACATTGAAAAAGAAAAAGAAAAAAAAAAAAGCTGTTTTTTTCTATTTGTTTTTTTCCACCACAGTGGCTAGTTTTTCCATACACTGTAAAACACAATGCCCGAGTAACAGTGGTCAACCATGGACATACTTGCCTCTCGTGGTTGCCATGACAACTGTAAACCTCTCGGGCTGCACTCTCGGGGTTTACTTGGTTGTCCTGGCAACTGCCTGAGGTGATTACATTGTGGTTAACCACTGTTACTCAGACATTATCCTCTATGTATTTTAACTTTCTAACAGAAAGGCACACTGAGCTGAAGGACTCATTTCCATGTGCAAATATATAGGTTACACAAGGTCCATCAGAAGAATGGTGTATATGTTACACAAGGCACAACAAAATGCAGTGCAACAAAACAATGCAAGCATATGCAGCAGCAGGAAGGTGTGCGTGTGTGTGTGTATAAAAATCTGCAGAGCTAAGGAAGGTAAACCCCAGATGATGAGTTTTCTTGGACTTCCTCCACCATACTAGAACTTTGGCATTAGTCTGTACTTTGAAGTAATCTGTAACAAAACACGTGGCAAATGCAGGCTAAGGAGGTAGCGAGCGAGTGACTTCAGAGTATAAATGTATGTCTTTAATAACTAGCTGTGCTTCATGGTACTGGATATGGAGGGGAATGGAAAAAAAAAACACTACCTCTGCCTGAAACCACATGACCTTTCTAAAACAGCATATTCCAAAGTCAGCATCTGGTTTGAGGCTCTGTGAAGGCAACATGTGGAAATAAAGTTCTCTTCCAGACCAGTGGGGTGGGGGTCTACCACGTGCCCAATACTGAAATACCTAGCAAGAACAACTTGCTTTTAGCAAGATTAACATAAAACAACTGCTAAATGTGTGTGTGTTTTTTTTTTTTTTGGGGGTGGGGGAGAGAAGAGATGGACTACTGGCCTGAAGTGGAACATACAGGCTGTTACTTGTCTCAGGGGGTTTCAAGACACACTAGTGAAAAGCACTCTTGTCACATCCTGGGCTCCTGTTACTTACACCAGGTACACAGAATTTGATGGCAGAGAAAAAGCCCAGTGGCTTATCTATATATTTGTGCCCCACGCTTGGGATGGCAGGGGTTGAGAGTAGCAGGTATGGGTTGCTCCAGGATAGGGCCAGCCTGGGTACATATGCTGGTAAAAATCTGCTATGCCCAAGCTGTGTCCTGGCAGTAGTATACAGCTGGCATTATAGATGGAGCATTCCCAATCAAAGCACTCCTTTCTGCTGCGTGCGAGACACTCTTATTCTGTGAAGGGTGCGTCACACACAGATGTCCTGGAAACGGGCACATTTCCGGACAGGACTTTAAAGAAAATTTATATATTATTCAAATCAGTAATATATGAATACTACCGCAGAGATTACTCTTACGGTCTTAAGAGTGGTCTCACATTCTTAGGATATCAAAACTGCTCACCTAAGGTTTGTGGTTCTCATACCCCAAGAATGCACATGAGACCACTCTTAAAGCGTGGCTTCCAAAGCAGCATTAATATGCAATATAGTCTATATTTAAATTGCCCTGCATGCTCAGACACAAGCTCCCTGTACCCTGCCTGTGCCCTCATCTTACTTAATTCCTGGAGCTGCTACTATTAGGAGGGATGGCTCTGCATCGGTCTGGCTGCTCCTCTCCCAGGATGGGATGACTTGTTGCTAGCAGCGCAGGTGACCATGCATCAGCTGGCACCCCTGCAGAAGCTGTGCGAATGTGGACCAATAACAAAGGGTGAGGGATGGGGTGAGCCCCACTGGTTGCACACATGACAGGACGCAACCAATGCTGGATTGGCCCGAGGAATGTTCAGCCCCTTGGCCACTCTCTTGCTGGATCTGTGTTTGTTCCCAAAGTGTACCAGGTGCCAGGCCGGAAAAAGAGCTCTTCCAACTGAAGACTGGGTTGGGGAGAGATCCATGGTGTGCAAGGGATTGGTAAACTGGTCTGAATGGTATCCCGAGGTAACTACTGGTCCTTTGGTAGTAGCAAGGTAGGAGGCCACACCTGTGGGGGTGCATTATGTGTTGCAGGGTGGGACAGGACAAAACAACATTTATTTTCAGAAATGGAGCCAGTTTTTTTTTTTTTTATTATATAAAACAGCAAGCCAGAACAGGCATATAAACTGCCCATACTAAAGCTAGAAGAGACCCTAATAAGTGATCTGCAGACAGTCAAACTGCTACACAGTGTTAGAAAAAAAAATTTGACAGGTTTCTTTAAGTCCTGCTATAGGATAAAATAAACTGAAATAATATATTTGGTGTTTCATATCCCCCTCCCCACCCAGCTGAGACAACCGAAAATACAGTATAATGCAGAGCTGTGCTGACAAAAATAAACCATGCTGTCATATTATAAAACTGACAATTTTTTTGTTCACAATTACTGCCCTGTGTTCTCAGTTACCAAGATACCTTATTTGCATAGGGAAATTAAACAAACACCAAATAGGGATATTTACTTTGGGAAAGAAGAATCTTCAAAGACAGTTTGTGCAAATCTATGCAAAAATAATGCACTTGGGGCACAGAAACCGGGAAGTGGAATACAAAATGCGTGGGGTGGTAGAGATGAACACTAAACAGGAAATAGACCTGGGGGTTATCATATTGGGTTACATAAAAGGTGGCCAGGCAGTGAGACAAGGCAGCTGTGAGGGCTAGTAGGATGCTGGAGTGCATAAGGAAGGGTAAAGACCCCACCTAAAGTACTGTGTCCAGTTCTGGAGATCACATCTGCAGAAGGATATAGATAAAGTTGAGGTGGTCCAGAGGAGGGCAACTAAAATGGTCCAGGGTTTGCATCAGAAGCCCTGTGTGGTGAGAAAGAGACCTTTAAAAACCCAAAAGGGATAAAAAATAAGGTACAGGAGGGAAACATTTTCCAGGAAAAAAAGGTGCAGGGCATGATATGAGACTGGAGGGGGGTAAATTCAGGAAAGATGTGAAGAAGAACTTCTTTCTTCACGGAGAGTGGTAGATTCCTGTAACAGCCTTCCAGCGGAGGTGGTGCGGGTGAAAACAGCAGTGGGGTTCATGAATGCATGAGACAGGTACAAGGGAATCTTAGATGAAAGAGTGAGGGATAACGGACCACAGACCTTGTAGGATGTGCTGTGTTACTGTATGCTGGGGGGGGGGGGGCAGACTAGGTGGGCCAAGTGGTTCTCATCTGCCTGCAAATTCTAAGTTTCTAAAACTTATAGACTTCATAGCAGGTCCTCCAGGTGGCTGCTCAGTCTGTCACTGAACTCACTGTGGCGCAGGCCCAGCCCTGCTATCAGATCCCACGTTGTCCTCCACTCCAGCTCTGGGACTATCAATCCCTGGAAGGGGCCCTCTCCCCTCTGCAGCCACTAGTTGGGGGGGGGAAGAGAGAGAGACAGAGAGAGAGAGAGAGAGAGACAGAGAAGCACCTTGGTGTTCTGGAGCCGGGTCTGGGTTGCCGACTTCCACTGATGTCATGGTGCGATGCGGCACTCAATCGGTGATTTTTGCAAAACCTCCCAAACCACTACATTTTTAGAAATGTCACCCCTATTTGTATCACTGTAGGATCAACTACAATATAATATGAGGTGCTCCAATACAGCTCCCTCGCCCTTAGAATCATTAGATGGGGACAGATAAAGCTGAGGAGGCTCAGACATTGAGAGCTCTCAACCGCTGAAACCAGCCCTCTAAAATAGGATATATGGTGCAGCCCAACTTCACAGGAATCACAGTGCCAAATGGACATTATGCTCTCCCGAGCTGAAGGGTTTTAAGCAGGAGATGAAATCCATCACCACAGCCTTATACACAGACATTACTATGAAAAACGGATCAACAGCCTGAACAACCAGATTTAAAAACAAGACTTCTGCTTGGACACTACAGACCAGGCCATTCTCCAGTTCCATAACATGCAGACTGTATATGCATGGGTAGATATGCAGAATGCTGAGCGCAGCATAACAACCGCTGCATCTACAATCTACCATAGGGTGCCAAGGGCACATGCATCTTGGCCTTCCTCTTTAAAGTAATCCGTAATCTTTTATGTCTTTATAAGTATCATTGTAGAGAAGCTGGAAGGGAAGGTCTTCCGCTTTGTGGATAGACACCAAACTCTGCAATAGGGTGGGTACTCCGGGGGAAGGGGGTGGAAAGGATGAGCAGTGACCCGAGAAAACTCAAGGAGTGGGCAAGGGTATGGCAAATGGGTTTTTTTTTTTTTTTTAATTTTTATTTTTATTGAGGTTTCAACTTATATACATATAAGTCATCGATGCTCACATGTCTCAGAACATATATAGATTTCCATATTTAACAAGCAGATTGTAAAAAGCATTATACAATTCATACAGAATTGTATGCACTTCTTTACTGTACATTTGCAGGTTGGGGTATCTAACCTATGCCTCAGACCTATCAAGTAGAGGGCTATCCAGGGATTTATTTAACTCCAAAAATTAAATTAGCATTTTGCTCATAAAAGTACTAAAACATTGTGAAAATGCATAGCCCTTGCTTCACTGTGTTTAACAAACATAATTCTTCTAGAAACCCTATATAAATACTTTCTGTACAGTTAGCATTGTCCCAAGAAAAAAACTGCTAATCAATTATTTAAAACCCTGCTATCTCTTAAGACTTGGGGTTCTATGGGTAATTAATTCATAGCTCATGTTGTGAGTGGTGCAATAGTTTGGTAATTTAGTCCTTATTGAGCCAGTCTCTTAGCTTTCATTGTGAGGGTTATTAGAAGACAATAGTTCCCAGCTGTATTTCCACTTGAGTCTATCTGTAGAAAAGGTATGTATTTGATAAGGCTACGGGATTCTATATTAGCTCTCTTTCCAGGTTACAATCTAGGGATAACAAGCACTGCACTTTTACTTATATCCTTAACCCAGAGTTGCTTTCATTTCCCTCGCCCCTCACCACCCCCTCCATCTCAGCTGGGGGCTTATATGTAGTCATCTGCCTCGCAGAGGTGTGGGAATGCCGGGTTAGGGTCTCCGGTGTCGGTGACACTTCTATCTCTGTCTGAGGGGTGGGAGAGACAGTTAGGTTGTGGTCCCTTAGGGTGCAAAGGTGGGTTCCTTTAACATGCAATACATCTGCCATCTAATCCATCTGGTGGTGAACTTCTCTTCTTGCTCATTTAGACTGTGTGTTATTTTTTCCATATTGTATATCTGCCTTGTGATATCCCACCAATCTTGTATTGAAGGGGTTTTTACTGTTAACCATAGTCTAGTAATTGCTTTCTTCGCAGCTGTAAGAAGGAGAAGAAGCAAGTATCTGGTGTTGGGGCCCCTATGTGGCCTAGGGAGGGCAAGGAATAAGAACATCTCCAGCGTCAGCTGGAATTGAGGGTCTAAGATTTCTTGTAGGTGGGTCTCAAGTTGCGAGAGAAACGGTCCGAGGGCCGGGCATGACCACATAATGTGGGTATGGTTCGCCTGCGATTCTCTGCATAGTCTCCAACATGCCGCTGTGCTAGTTTGGGAGTAGTGGCTAGTGACCACTGGGGTTCTAAAGTAACAGATCAGGTTTTTCCAAGCGTATTCACGCCACTGATGTGAACTAGTCACTCGGGCTGAGTAGCTACACGCCCGCCTCCAATCCTCCAGAGAGACCTGATGCCCCGTTTCCTGGCTCCACTGTGTGCAGATATCCTTAGTGAGGGCTTCCCTCTGTGAGTTAGCAAATGGGTTTCAATGCGTAAAACTGCAAAATAATGCACTTGGGGCAAAGAAACCCATGGGTGGAGTAGTGGTACGGATGACCACCAAGCAGGAAAGAGACTTGGAGGTGATACATCGAATGATCTAAAGGTGACAAGGTAGTTGAGAGGGCAAGTGGTATGCTGAGGTGCACAGAGAGGGGGCATCACCAGCAGACAGAGGGAAGTGGCGTCTCCTCTGTACAGATCGCTGGTTAAGACCCCAGCTAGAGTACTGTGTCCAGTTATGGAGACCACATCTCAGAAAGAACATAGGCAACATGGAATCAGTGCAGTGGAGGGCAACTAAAATGGTGCAGGGTCCGAATCAGAAGCCTATGGAGGAGAGATTAAAGGATACCTAAACAACATTTTGACAACAAACTATTCAAAAATATGACCTCAAACAGGACTAGAGGAAAGACTGCTGAATTTGTTAATGCTAAAACTACATTTGTGTAAGTTACCTAAATGTGGTTCCAAAGCACTTGAAAAAATGTAAAATCAGCCTTCCAATTTAACAAAACAAAAAAAAAAAAAACTGCCTTACCTGCCTCGAAAAATGGCTGCCAAATGTGTTAAGTGATGACATCATCAGAGCCAAAGTCAGAGAACTACAGTATAAGGCACTGTCTGTAGGGCTAACTAGTTATTTTTTCCCTTTGTATAGAACTGTTTCACCAAAATTGTCAAAACCATGTACATTATTTAGATCAATACGCATGTTAGGCTATGGCTCTGTTCATTTTGTTTACTTTAGCATGCTGAAACTGTGTTTTAATCCAACTGACTTTATCTTTGGCCAACAGCAGTGCAGTCCAAATCTTGAATAATCTGGCAGTCTAGTGGTTATGGCGGATCCAGGATGCTACAATGGGGGTTTGGGGCTGGGTTGTGTATACTTGATGTGCACTTTTACCATTTTATGAAACCTTTATATTTTCTGCTATTATGCTTTTCTAGTATGTTTTTGACTGAAACTACAAATGTAATCCATATTTTTAAATGTAAACATTTGTACAATCAATAAATCAGACTTCTTCAACAACGTGAAATGCAGCAGCAGCAGCAAGCGAGTACTTTACAATGGGGGGGAGGTACAGCAACACCCTTCACCACCCAATAGATCCTCCACTTGTTTGTAGCAAAGTTCTTCTGTAGTCCCATGCCAGAGTTCATACTTTCTTGGAAATCAAAAATATGCTTGTCTTGTCTTCTCTCCTTTATCCATGGGAACTAATAAAACGAATCAGTATTTATATAATGCTTTCATACACATCATATCCCAAAGTGCTTTACAAGCAATGCTAGAGTGGTAGTGAAGTGACAAAGTGTAGTGGCAGCCAATTCACACAGTAATACCCCCACACACAGCCTTGGACAATTGCATGAACTGGTTTTATGGGAAGGGGAATGTTGGCCAGCACAATAGGGTCAGGTAGCGATCATGGGTGCTGGTAGCCCCACATTTTATTTCTCACAGTGATCTGCTCATATTTCTCTTCTGTCTTCCCCCTTCCCTGCATACAGCACTACCTTGCAGGAGTGGCCTTCTCAGTCCCCCTCTGGTATTCATCCTCACTACTTCTCCCCATAGCAAAAGCTGGTGAGCTCTTCACCCTTGTGCATCATGAATGTAGGTAGTACAGTCCCCAGGTTGACATATCAAAAATAAACAAATCTTTCCAGTAAGTCAGGCTGATAGCAACAGGGAACAAGGGGAATTCTAGGCGTTCCTATCCTTAAAAGATCTAGGCTACCTTTGATTAGGCACTATTAAATGATGGGTGTGCACATCATTATGCATGTCATTTAATAGTGCCTAAGAAAAAATTACTCACCTTAGTAATGTTGTTTCTTCTAATGGTGTCTTGCTGTATTCTGACAATAGCAGTGAGCCCCAACCTTCGAACTGCCCCGGAGATGAAAGAGTTAACTTTCCATGCCAGGCATGGAATGTTGAGCTCGAGCTCGGTTGAGACTCTGTCTGTTGCTGTTTAAACTCAAACCATCAGATCTTTACGAGCAAACTCACTAAGGTCCTGTGTGGAAGCTGTAAATCTACACTAGCCAACTGGCTACTAATAATGAAAACACATTTTTTGGTCCCAAAACAAAGACTCAAGTCAGGAGACCCAAAAAATGAAAAACACAACACCAATTCACCCAAGAAAGGGGGTGAAAACAACAAGGTGGGCATCTACTGGTGCCAACACTGCCACTGCCCACCCACATCCCAAAACAGAGGTTCTGAGAGGGGCAGGCGGGGAGGTCAGAATACAGCAAGACTCCATTAATAGAAACAACATTACTAAGGTGAGTCATTTTTTCTTCAAACAACATGAAGTCTTGCTGTATTCTGACAGTAGCAGACTACCAAGCAGTACCTCCATGGAGGAGGACAGAACCTACTTAGGAAATAGGCTCTGAAGCACAGCTGTGCCAAACCGAGCATCACTCCTAGCCTGGATGTCCAGGGAGTAATGCTTGGTAAAGGTGTGAACTGTTTTCCAGGTAGCTGCTTGACAGATCACTAGAATAGTGATATCCCTGGCAGCAGCCAGGGAAGCAGCTGTACCTCTGGTAGAGTGAGCCCTCAGGCCTGAGGGTGGAACCTTACCCAGTTTTTCATAACAAAATTGGATACAAGAGACAATCCACCTGGCAATGGATCTTTTAGTGGCAGGTTTCCCTTTACCAACCTCACCATAAGTGAGGAACAGTTGAAGGGAGTCAAACCTATGACCCTTGGTATGCTCTATGTAGTAGCTAAGGGCTCTTTCACATCTAAACTGTGGAGCCTCCTCGCCAGAGGAGGAATGGTCAGTGAAGTACACAGGAAGAGACATAGATTGATTAAGGTGGAAATCTGAAACCACCTTAGGCAAAAATTTCCTGTTAGTCCTGAGGACCACCTTATTTCTATGAAAGGAGATAAAATCAGGCTCCACTGACAAAGCTTGTAACTCGCTTATGCGCCTGGCAGAGGTGATGGCTACCAGAAACACAGTTTTCCAAGTCAAGTACTTAAGCTCTGCTGAAGACAACGCTTGCAAGGGGCGTGAGCTGAGTAATGCAAACATTAAGGTCCCAAGCAGGGGCAGGGTCCCTGAAGGGAGGGTTGGTGAAGCAATCCCTTGAAAAACTTGGAGAATACAGGGTGAGCTGAAAGAGAAGAGGGCTTACCTGCTGAGACAAAAGCAGAAACAGCTGCCAGATGCACCTTCAGTGTAGCTGGTCTAAGCCCCAAGCTATTTAAATGGACCATATAATCAATCAATCAATCAATCAATCAATCAATCAAAATCTTTATTTATTCAGGCGAACATCATTGAGCATAGCTCATTTACAAGATGGACCTGAGTGGTCATAACAATATAAGGTTACAAGTTTTACACAAAACATGGTACTGAATGAACACAAATACAAAGATTTATGAATGAGACAGATATACAAATATTTAATATATACAAGGCAAATGACATTGACCTAGATCATATTAAAAGGAAAGAAACAAACAGTATTGTAGGGATAAAGCTAGGTAATGGGACTTGGGGGCATTTTTGTACTAAGTAGGTTGGAGAACAAGCTAGAAGAACAATAAAAAAAATAGGGGGTAGTATAAAAATGGGTAGGGGAAGGAAGGGGTGTGAGAGGACTAGGCCTTATGGAAGCAATTGCATGATTCTGGGAATAGACTAGTGTACAGTTTTTTGAAGGATGTTAAAGGAATGAGGGTATCCAATTTCAAGGTCTTTTGAAGAGAATTCCAGATAAGTGCTAGGGAATAGCTAGCTGATTGCAGCCCTTCCATACCGGGTGCAGGTGATAGGAATCTTCAGCATGATGAGTTTATTGATCCTTAGGGTATAAGGCCTGGATGTGATCCGTTGAAACAATCTGAGATGTAGAAAGGGAGTTTGTTTGTCAGAGCTTTGTAGATCCAGACAGCAGCATTTTGTTTCTTCTATGTTGTAGGGATGTCCAACTGACTGCATTGTAGAGAGAGCAATGATGGGTGCTGGAGGGAAGATCTGTAATGAATCTAATAGCTCTATGATACAAGGTGTCTAATTTATTTAAATGGGAGAAGGAACAGTGACCATAAAGGAAGTCAGCGTAGTCAATGAGGGATAGGAATGATGCCAGGATTAGCCTTTGTTTGGAATGTCTGGTCAGGTAGTGTTTGATCCTATAAAATAGGCCAAGTCTTTGTCTAAGCTTTTTCAGGAGCTCTTCAATGTGGCTAGTATAGTCAAGTTTATTGTCAATCCAGACTCCAAGATATTTGAATTTGTTCACATATTCCAGATTTTCACCAAGGATGGTAGATAATTGTGAGGGTGAATGAGACAGTGGAAGAGAAGCTCTTGGTGGCAAAGAACATAGCTTGCTTTCTTGGCATTTAGTAGTAATTTCTTTTCTAGTAAGTTGTGCTGTAGGAGGAGAACTCAGACTGTAAAAGCTCACAGGCTTTTGATGGTGAGGATTACCGACATATAGTACAGTATCATCTGCAAAGAGGTGAATATTAGATTGTGAGAGACTGGAGTCAATATTGTTGATGTAAATGGCAAAGAGGATGGGGCCCAGGATGGAACCTTGCTACACCTCTTAGGAGTGGTTTAGAGGTAGATAGGTCACCTTCATTTTTACCAGTTGTATTCTTCCGGAGAGATAGCATCTGAACCATTTAAGAGAGAGGAGTCAAGGCCTATGGAGTTCAGAGAGAGATTAGTAGTTCATGGTCCACAGTGTCAAAGGCTTTGCTTAGATCCAGGAACACAGCACAGGTGTTATTCTTTTGTCTAAGGCAGTCTGCCAGTCATTTGTAACTTTTGCTAAGGCAGAGATGGTGCTGTGATGGATCTAAACCCAGATTGAGCTGGTTAAGGAGATTATTGGTATCAAGGTAGGCACTTAGCTGAAAGTTCACTAACTTTTCAAGCATTTTAGACAGTACTGGTAAGATGGAAATGGGCCTATAGTTGTTGAGGTCCATGGGATCACCTGCCTTAAGTAGTGGAAACACTTGAGCTGTCTTCCATATTGAGGGATAGAACCAGTGGCTAGGGACAGATTGAAAAGGTGAGTGAGGGGGCAGCTAATGCGCAATGCTACTTTAGAAAGTAGGGATCCAGGAGTCTGCACCTGCACTTTTAGTTGTATCTAGTTGGAATAGCAGGTCTTCTACTTCTTTTAAGAGTATTGATTTGAAGGAGAATGTGGAAGCAGCCTTTTGTCCCTCAGTAGATTGTAAGTTTAGTGATGACCTCATTAGGTTTGCAGGTGAGGAATCGAAAGCTAGGCCAGCTGTAGTGAAATGATCGTTGAAAGCATTTAAGATTTCTTGCTCGTCAGTGATTTCAACACTATTTAGGTGCACTTTGGGTGGTAAGACAGGGGTAGAAGCTTGACCTAGGATCCCCTTTATGGTACCCCAGAACCTGGAAGGGTTGTGATAGGAGGCATCCAATTCAGCTGTGTAGAAGGCAGCCTTGGCATTTCTCACTTGTTTTGTGCAGGAGTTTCTGGCTTTTCTGAATTGAAGCCAGTCATTTGGGTCCTTGGTCTTTCTTGCCCTTTCCAGAGTTTATCTCTGGCAAGAAAAGTGATTTAAGGTCAGCAGAGAACGCTTACAAGATTTGAGTTTGGTTCTGACACTGGTGAGGTGCATGTATATTGAGGGCACTTATGATAATATCACTTAAGACCTGAAGAGCTGTTTCTATTGAAGCTGTGAGATAGAATTCTTGCCAACGTGTGGTATGGCACAAATCATGGAGATATCCTGTAATATTAAAGTTCTTTTTTGACCTTCTTGGGAGAAATTTTGCAGGGTTGGGTGGCTTGATTGTTGATCTTATGCCAGCTATGGGACAGTGATCACTTATGTCACTGAATAGCACTCCAGCATGAGAATACAGATGAGGCTTATTTACCAACATGATGTCCAGGAGTGTGCTGTTGAGATTATTCTTTGGATTAACCTTTGTTGGTTCTTTGATTAATTGAGGAATCCATAAGTGTCACAGAAGGTTACCAGGGGTGCAGATGCATTGGCTAGACAATTTAAATTCAGGTCACCTAAAATGATGGAGTCTTCAGGGCCTAGATTAAGTATAGATCCTAGGTGGGATAGGAGCTTGAGGCCTGCAGAGGGGGGCCTGTAGCAGCCAATCAGTTGAAAAGATGACATGTTGGGAAGGGTTATTTTAATTGATAAGCATTCGAATTCCTTTGGCTGTGATGTAATATTGAGGCAGGATGCAGAGATGTTTGCTTTGACATAGATGGCTACCCCACCGCCCCTGGATGGACGGGTCAGATCTGAAGAGCTGGTAGTTGGGAAGATTTATTTCACTGTCTTTGTTGCAGATTTGAGCATGTTTCAGAGATAACCAGAAAGTCAGGTAAGGTGTGTAACCAGGCCTGTATTAATGAGAACTTTTTAGGAGGCTGCAGGCGTGATATGAAGAAAACTCAGGCCATTTATGGAGGCTAAGTCAGCTGGGAGATAGAGCTTCTGTGGGTCCAGGGTTGATTTCAACAGTGCCAACACAGATCAGCAGAAAGAAGATTAGTTTGATGAGGGCACCAAGTGACAGGAATAGGGAGTAGTCAGAGGACTTTCTCTTCTTGCTTGGGATCCAATGTATAGTGGGCAATGATCCTGCTGTGTGGTTAGAAATTTTGTCATAAAGT
Source organism: Neoceratodus forsteri (assembly GCA_016271365.2). NCBI lineage: Eukaryota > Metazoa > Chordata > Ceratodontiformes > Ceratodontidae > Neoceratodus > Neoceratodus forsteri. The sequence goes on along the minus strand of JADMNL010000031.1, from coordinate 129,377,129 downwards.
ACCAGCTTAATGGACAGGTATAGGGGGTCATTATAGTGCCAATAATGGAGCAGGGGGCTTATGGAGTACCGAACTGGTTGTGAGCCTTTTTGTGGGATACCCCAAGGATTACAGTGCAGAAGCGGCAAGGACTGTGGGCAAATCAGCAGACTCTGGGGAAGTATGCTTTCCAGAGCACCATATGGAAAATCTTTTCCACTTGGAATTATAAGTAGCCCTGGTGGAAGGTTTCCTAGAAGCCTTCAGAATGTCCATTACGCCTTGGGAGAGGTGTAAATCAGCAAACTCTAACTCTTCAAGAGCCAGGCCTTGAGATTGAGAAATTTGAGATTCGGGTACCAAACCCTCCTGAGTACAGGTTAACAGTTTGTGACTCCTGGGAAGATGCAGGGGAAGATGGACTGCTAAGGTCAGTAGGAGAGGATACCAAGGCTGTCTGGCCAGTCTGGAGCAATCAGGATCATCTTGCAGGGTTGAGATCTGATTTTGACTAGCACTTTGAACAGGAGAGGAAGGGGAAGCATAGAGGAACTTCCTTCCCAACTGAGAACTAAGGCATCCAGGGGACTGAGCCCAACACTGGGGCCTGCAGCAAAAAGGGAAGTTGGTGATTGTCTGGGGCTGCAAAAAGATCTATCTGTGGGGTGCCCCATCTGGAAAATATCACCTCCAAGACCAGGGGATCCAGTGACCATTCGTGATGGCCCTGGGATATCCTGCTGAGAGCATCTGCCAGGACATTGTCCTTGCCTGGGAGGTGAACTGCTGTGAGGGAGGTGTTCAGGAATAAGCCAGAGACCACAACTTCATTGTTTGTGCACAAGGCCGAGACCGAGTGCCTCCTTGCTTGTTGATGTACCACATTGTGGTGTTATTGTCTGTTCTGACCTGGATAACTTTGTTCTGAACAGATTTGGAAAAGGCTTGAAGTGCTAAAAACACTGCTCTGAGTTCCAACAGACTGATGTGAAGCTAAGATTCCTGAGGGGACCACAACCCCTGGATGGTCAGTTCGCCCAAGTGAGCCCCCCACCCCAAGAGGGAGGCATCTGTAGCAAGGATTAAAGAGTGAGACTGAGTGACAAAGGGGACTCCTTGTCTCAGATTGTTCTGATCCTGCCACCACTGTAGGGCCTGGATCAGGGTTTGAGTCACTGGGATCAATTTGGTCAGAGGGTCCTTCCTTTGAGACCAAAAGGCTCTCAAATGGAACCGAATGTCCCTCATCTGAAATCTTGCTCCCTGCACCACTGCTGCGGAAGCAGCCATGTGCCCCAGGAGCTGTAGAAAATGCCTTGCTGGTCGAGACACCTGCAGGGTGAATGAGGAGGCCAGAGAGATAAGGGTCCTTGCCCTGTCCAGGGGAAGGAAAGTTTTGACTTTTTCTGTGTCCAGCTCTGTGCCTATGAAGGTGAGGAGCTGGACAGGCTCTAGAACTGACTTTGAAAGGTTTAGGAGGAAACCTAATGAGGTGAGCAGTTGCTGAGTTATTTGTAAGTGTGACTTGACTTGGTCTGGGGACTGGCCTACTATAAGCCAGTCGTCCAGGTAAGGGAAGATGGCAATCCTTTGCCTTCTTAGAGAAGCAACTACTACTGCCAGGCATTTTGTGAACACCCTTGGAGCAGAGGTCAGACAAAAAGGCATTGCTCTGAACTGGTAATGGCCTGAGGGCAGCTCGAACCTGAGGTACTTTCGATGAGAGCTTCTGATGAGAATATGGAAGTAGGCATCCTTGAGGTCCAGGGACATTAGCCAGTCCCCTGGCCTTAGAGAGGGTAGAATTATTCCCGGAGTCACCATTTTGAATTTTGGTTTTAAAAGGTGCTTGTTTAAGTATCCGAGATCCAGGATGGGGCCATTCTCCCGTCTTTTTGGGGTAAGGAAGTACCTGGAGTACAATCCTTTGCCCTGGTGTAGGGGTGGAACCCTTTCCACAGCTCTGAGAGCTAGGCGGGAAGAGACCTCTGCCTCTAGGGCAAGTGCCTCCTACGGGTTTGCAGGCGGAAAGGATCTGGTTCTCAGCTTTGGAAATCTTTTGAAGCCGAGAACCAGTCCCTGGCTTACTACTTCCAGGACCCACTTGTCTGATGTTAGAGACATCCAGTCCTGGACAAAGTAAGCCAGCCTGCCCCCTACAGGTGGTGGAGAATTGGTCCTGGCAAACCCATCAGGGTGCCTGCTTTGCAGAGGGGTTTGGCTGAGGGGTGGAAGCAGGTCTGCTGGTACCCCTTCTGCCTCTCCCTCTAAAGAACCCCCTCTGAGCATATGCAGAAGAGGAGGCCTGGGCTTGGTAGAAAGGCCTGTGAAAAGGCCTGCCCCTGGGAAGCTGCCTCTGAGGAGTGGCCTGCCTTTCCTTGGCCTGGGCACTCCTGTAGGTGGTACTATAGTCGTCCATTTTCTTCATGTAATTCTCTGTTTGCTCCCCAAACAAAGAATTACCAACAACAGGAAAATCCATGGCCTTAGTCTGGGTATCCTGTGACAGGCTAGTACATCTGAGCCAAGCCATTCTGCGAAGTGCCACAGATGTAGCCATGACTGTTGACACATCATTTGAGTCCACTGCAGCATGGAATTGCACCTTGGATGCCTCAATACCATCAGCAGCCAACTGCTCCAGCTCCTTGGCAAGCTGGCCAGGGACCTGTTTTGCTAAAGCCATGACAGTGTCCCATCTGGATTTCTGATATCTAGCAACATAAGGCATATAATTAGCCTGTCTGAGTCCCAAGAATGCTGCCATGTACTGTTTCTTTGCCATGGCATCAATCCTCCTGGAGTCCTTGTCTGGGGGGGTGTGAAGGCAAGGGAATATTTGCCTTGTCACAGGCTGCAGCCTGCACTACCCCAACATAGCTGCATTGTTGTGTAAGGAACTCCGTATCAGAGTCTGACAATGCATACCTCTTGTCCATTCTCTTATCCACAGGAGGTATAGTGTTAGGAGTCTAAAATTTTAAAGGTCCGTTTCCCAAAAGATTTATGCAAGGGAATAGACAGCCTCCTAGACTCTGGGATATCCATCATTTCCACAAAGTCAGGCTCCTCTTGGTCATCCACAGCTTCTTCCATAGGAAGCTGGAAGGTTTCAGCCACTTTTTTTTTTTTTTTTTTATAAAACATGAAATGAGAAGGGGACTCAGAAAGCCTAGGAAGAGACACTCCTGAAGGTCTGTCTGGGGAGATGTCCGGGTCAATGGGCACATCCAGACTTTCAAATCCACATTCACTTTCCTCATACTCCTCTTCCCCCTCCTCCGGTTCATAATACTCCTCAAAATCATAATCTTGAACCGGTGGAACCGACTGAACCGAGCGCCTCCCTGATGGTGCCGGTTCGGTCAGAACTGGGGAAAGCGACTGGACAATTTTGATCGCTTTGGCTATTTCTTCAGCGGTTGGCGAGGAAAGTTTTGGCTCCACACCAGCTGATTTTCTAGTCCTTTTTGCTGGAACCGACTCCTCAGAGTCGGATCTCTTTTTGCCCGAAGAAGTCTCACCCTGGTCACAGGGCACTCCTTCTGGTTCGGTTTGAACCGAACCGGGCTGGCCATCCGGTTCAGCGGACTTTTTGGCCTCCCTTTCCCTAAGCCTACCAACTCTCTTTTCTAGGGTAGCTGCAGGAAAATTTTTTACAAATCTTGCAGTCTGCATTGAGGTGGTCAAACCCCAGACAATAAACACAGGTGGTGTGGGGGTCAGCCTTGGCAAAGACTTCCCCACACACACACTGCAGTGTTGAAACCCAGTGGGCCCGGTTTTTCTTTTGGGTTTCTCAGACATTGTGCCAGTCCTAATCAAACTTACCCTTTTAATGGCAATCCGCCAGGCAAGACCCTCTTATCGGTTCCTGACCGTATCACGGGTCATGGAAAAAAAGGTAATAAAATCCGTTTTTTTTTTAGAACCGATAAGAACCGGTAACCACACTCTAAAAGTACAATTTAGGATTTTTAAACAACTTGATCGGTTCAAACCGAACAGATATACTGTTTACAAGTTCCACACAGAATAAGATTAATAAATAACCTATCTAGTACTCATGAATACCACAGACAGAACCGACAGGTTGCAGTTTAAATTTGGTCGAAAACCGAGAAAAACGGTACTTTAACCGACAAATTGAACCAAGCAGAAGGAGAAATCTCTGGAGCGACTGTTCAGTGAGGCGGAGTAAAGAATCTGACGGTTTGAGTTTAAACAGCAACAGACAGAGTCTCAACCGAGCTAGAGCTCGGTGTTCCATGCCTGGCATGGAAAGTTAACTCTTTCATCTCTGGGGCAGTTCGAAGGTTGGGACTCACTGCTACTGTCAGAATACAGCAAGACTTCATGTTGTTTGAATCATAGGTGGATTACATTTTATATCTGTAGGAATGACTTAGGTTTTCCTTTGTGCTCTGCTGCTATCAGCCTGGCTTACCAGAAGATCAGATTTACTATTAATATGTAAAAATGATACGGGTGACTGTACTAACCACATTCATGATGCAGAAGGGTAGTGAGCTCACCAGTTTTTGGTGTGGGGAGCAGAAAAGAAGAATGAATGCCAGCGAGGGACTGAAGAGGCCATTCCAGCAGGGTACAGCTATATTCAGGTTAGGGAAAGACAGGAAGGGGGATGTTTAGCAGATCATTGTGAGATCTGAAATGTAGGGCTGCCAGCACCTTGATCACTTCCTTACTGTGAATGAGATCAGCCAGCGATAAACACTCAGTGGTAGGGCTGCACTTAAAAGTGTTACTTGAATTCAATTTTGGGAGATTACCCTCAGATTTGGGGTTGACATTTGTTAGGACAGTATTGTGGAAGCTGTATATAGATCATTCAAGATTTAGAAGGGTGGTAGCCAACCAGCTCGCATTGTAGAGTAGGGCACTAAAAAGTACTGGAGAAAATTTGCAAGGAACTGTCTTGTGGGGTTCTGCAGATCACAGGTAAAGGAGTAGACTGACACTGGAAGTCTGGTGGATTCATTCAAGGCATTAGTATGCCTTTCCTGCTAATAATATTGTTATCCATAGTACGTACAGCCTTATGAGGGCATGAACAACAGTTTTTCTGGTGAGTCCTGTGGCTCATTGCTTGGCCCTCCATGAAGACCCAATTGTTGGTTAATGAGGTGGGACAAAAACACAATGGGGAACTGTATATATTGCCTTCACTATGCAGAAGGGTGGTGATCCACTCAATGTTTACTGTGGAAGCAGAAATCAAACATTGAAAAAGTGGACTTAAGTGTGATTTGGGACGCAATTTTTTTTTTTTTTTTATTTTTATTTTTTTTTTTTACAGTGCCATCTGATTATCCATATCGGTGTAGGTATGCACAGCTTTCTGAGGTATACAATTACAGTCTGAGGTGTGATAATTCTGTTCAAGAGACCGCAAGCTCATATGCAGCCCCAAGTAGTACTAAGGACACTGTATGGATGGTGGGGTGTTCAATAGAATCCAGACTGGGAGCAGGGGGTTCACTTGGAAAAATAATACAACAGAAGCTTTTTTGTGGATTAACAAGAATGCATGAGCTTTGGAATTGGACCAGACCGGTACTTCGCTGTGTGACCCTGAGCAAGTCACTTAAATTCCTTGTGCTGCCAGGCCACATCTGTAAACAAGGTTTCAGCATAGTGTCTCTCTCCTGGTTAACAAAAAAAAAAAAATTCACTGCATCACATAACCACTAGATCATCTGGTATTTGAAGTGTTGTATTGTTCTGCAGTTTGCCAGAGAGAGAAAAGTAAGCTAGACTGCAAAACATTTACAGCAAGTTACAGTAAATAAAATGAACAAAATCATAGCCCAACATGTACTGATCAAAATAATCCACAAGTTAACACATGGTGTTGATTATTCTGGTAAAACAAAGAGGGAAAGAAGAACTAGTTAGCCTATAGGAATCTATATTGGTCTCTGGCTCTGGCTCCGATGATGTCATTATGACTCATCACTGAACACAGTTGACAGACATCTTAGGGAGAAGGCAAGGCTGTTTTTTGTAAGTGAAAGGCTGATGTTTACATTTTTCCAAAGCTATGAAACTGCATTTATGTTATTTACATAAATGCAGTTTTAGCATAAATGTAAACAGTAGCCTTTATTTTATATCATTTCTTTAGTCCAGAGGTTTTTGTAATTTCTTGGGCCTTTTATTTAGCTTGAGAATACAGCTGGGTGACATGTCTAGCTAGGTTTTACACATCACACAGTGTGCACTGATGTTTTTTAGACAACTTTACTGGTATTCTTGTCTTTAATACATACATTGTAATTTTATGAGCCCTATAACTATCTTAGTTTATCTTTAAGCTGGGTGGGGGTTGCCTTTCAGTAATCACATCCTTATACTGACTGTGACACTCATGGCTTGATTTGGGAGTTATCTGCTTCAGCAGTGTTATCTTATGTCAATTAAATTTATGTGCAGTAGGATTCTTTATGTTTGTTGCACCAAGCACATCTTAACCCAAGGTTCATTCGGACTGAGGGCAGTATTGTACTGTTTAACTTCTCTGACATCATCTTCTGTTTTTTTTTTTTTTTTTTTTTTTTTAAATGAGTATTTTAAACCAATGGGGATTTTTTCGTTTTTCTGCATTATCTAGCTGTTATAAGTATTGTATTTTCTAAACAACTGCCATGAGCTTCTGAAGAAGGACTGGTTGGTCCGAAAGCTAGAGCACTTTGTTCTTGTTGTTACATCTATGTTGGTCCATTAAAAGGTATCAAATCATTTGCTTCTGGATCTATTCTTGCAAGGATCAATACGGCAACTACTAAATCAAGATTTTACCTCACTATGAATTCAGATTTTGGAGATCGCAGTTTTAAAAAACTGCTTGTTTAGGTATCCTTTAAAGGACCTAAATATGTACATCCTTGAAGACAGAGGAGAGAGGGGGATACGATAGAGACCTTTAAAATACCTCACAGAGATAAACAAGGTACAAGAGAGAAGTATTTTTCATAAAAAAGGAAAAAAAAATGTGCTCGAGGATAAGGGTGCGTGGTAAGAAGCTGGAGGGGGTAGATTCAGGAGAGGAAGTACTTCTTCACTGAAACAGTGGTAGATTCCTGGAACAGTCTTCCAGCAGAGATGGTGGGGGCGAAAACAGTGGTGAAGTTCAAGAATGCATGGGATAGCCATAAGGGAATCTTAGAGAAGGGAAGGGGGGGGGCAGGGTGGTGAATGGGCCTGAGATAAAAGTAGGATCTGCAGTGACACTATAGGTAGGGAAAATGGGTAGACTAGGTTGGCCAAACGGTCCTTATCTGCCATCCTATGTTTCTCTGTTTCCTTCCTGAGCAGCTCCAATCAGTCCTGGCACTCCAGCCACAGACCACACTAGAATCAGAGTGGGCTCACTGCACCATGAAGGCAAAATCTGCTAGCCCAGAGGTGTGGCCCCACTTGCTCATCCTGCAATTCCTTAGACACCTGGCTTGGAAAGAAACAAAACAAAACAAAAACAGTCCTGTATCAGGGGAAACAAATCTGCATTGATATGGACTACTCTGCATCTGTGATGGAATGCAAAAAGTACACCCCAATAATAAGAGTCCTGAAAGCACATGCAATCCACTTTCAAACACCCCACCCTGCTAAAACGACAATCTTTTCCCAAGAAAGCATCTGAACACATGGCTCTACAGGAGTGGCAGCAACAGACCTAAGCAAAAAAGGGTATTTCAGTTACCCAGCAAAAGCCTTCCCAGACCAAATCACTGGCAGCAAAATTAGCCCAGTGTGCTCGAAGTAAAATGGGCAAATGCACACATAAAATCACAAAGAAAACAGTGGGCAGTGCATGCTATCCAAACATCAACCACCTGAAAGCAGCTTCCCCGCCTCCCAGCCTGGACATGGTGCAACAATCACCCTAAAATGACTCGTGTATGTCAGGGTTTCCCGCCCATTCCGAGCCACCTGATTCCCGTGCTTCCCCCTCCGCTGCTTGGTTGCAAACCAGACTATACAAACATATTCCCATAGTGGCAATATGCTGAAAGCCAAGTCTCCCCGCTGGTTTCCTCAGGAACCTCTTGATTATTGCAGCTCTGCCTGAACAAGCTGACCTTTACCGCTCTGCACCATCAGTCCTCTCCCCTATTCTTTGCCAGAATGATGCGCTACGGCACTGGATTAAATGCGAGGCCCTACGGAGATGGTTGGAGGCCTCCTGATAACACTGAGCCCAGTATCCCGAAGGTATATCCCTCCGGTGATGGCCCCATGTTTTTTGTCTGCCTCAGCCCTATGCCCACATGTGAAGCAGCCTGGCCACAGCTGCACATGCACTGGCCATGCCAGAGTTGTAAAGAAAGTGAGCACAGACATGTGCAGCTACCCCTAACAGCAAGGTACTGAGGGAGAAATGGGGTGCCTCTCTGAGTCGATGCAGAATCGGGTTAGAAACTACAACTTAAGCATTATATATCTAAAGTGTGACTGATTGGAGATTCACTTCCACAGATGGCTGGTTTCTGGGGTAGTAGGGCCCTGGACATGCCCTAGCACATACTTGACACACCACATGATCACCATTTGATAGGCTTGGTATGCCAAGATGCCTGTAATAGCAGTGCAGATGCATTGCTACCAAGCGGGAGTTTATTCACAAAATGAGATCCTCCAGAGAAAACCTAGGGAGTACCTGCCAAAGACTTTTGACACAGAAGCATGGACTAAATACAGTTTTAAAAGTGGCTCAGGTGCTCACGGAAATAACTACTGGACAGGGGCTAATTATTCAGAAGAAAGGTTTATGTCCCAGTCAGGGCATATCCTTGATGGACTTATACCCATACAATTTTGGAAGCTTGAATTGGTTCTAAAATATCCCATCGGGAGCAGATCCAAGGACCCCACAGATGGATAAGAGAATCTCCTTTATCAGGAGCCCCCCCCATCACTGCTCCTGGAATAAACGTGATGAGGCTGTCCTCACCTCACAGCAGTGAATTTATGCCAACTTCTCTGACTGGGGAAGGGGTCAAGATGTCCACTCACCACCTAACTTATGGCTGCAGGCCCCTCCTAATGAGGACCATCCTCCAGGCAGACATGTTCTGCCAAAGGGCCCTTCCACTGCCCCGGCCTTGGAAGCCCATCACCCCAGAAGCCCCTCTTGGACCTCTCCTGTTATTGCTACTGCTCTGGGGAGTTCTAACCTCGGAGGTGCGAGATCAGTCAACCTTAACAAGTTTCTTCTCCTTACAGCCTTTTTCTACCCGACGTGAACTCCTGGTTCGATGTCACATGTTCCTTACACTTTTGAATTTCCTACTTCGGGAGTCATTAGTTTGGTCATTTGTATTCCACATTTGCCCTTACTGCTGGTTCTCTTCCAGGGTAGAGTAGTTACTCCCTGTATTTTCCACCCCATTAAAGTTAAGTGCCCTATGGCTAAAATGGTCTGCATGTTGGTATCTCTGATAACTGTACAGTGTGGTAGGGGTTGGGGGGGTGCTGGAGACTGGCCAGAGGCAAGGCACAAATAGATCCCCATGGTCCTTAGGCAATAATGGGTACTCCTAAAATCCATCTCTATTCATGGAATGTGAATGGGCTCACTAACTTGGTTAAGCAAGCGAAGATTATGGTCCATATTCGAAAAGACATGTTTTTCCTCCAGGAGTCACACCCCCCCCCACCCCGGAACATGCCAAGCCAACAAAACTGGACTTCTCCACAGAATATTCCTCTGCTTACAAAAGGAGGACACAGGAGGGGAATGACCATTACGATACCACACCATACCCCCTTCCAGGAGCACCTAACCTGGTCAGATTCAGAGGGAGACTAACAGTTTTCCAGGGGACTCTGCATGGCCAAAAGGTAACACTAGCAAACCTTAAATTTCCCCAAAGGGCCAACATGCCTATAATTAAAAATTATTCTAGATACAATAATCTCCCTAATGAGGGGCTTTGTCCCTTTAGCGGGGAACTTCAATATCATCTCAATCGAACTGGGACTCCTCAAACCCAAACCCTTCAAAACATACTAAAAAGCCAGCAGATTAGGCCCAACGGTCTATCGAGTCTGCTTATGGATCAGTGCCCCCTCAGAGCATTACACTGCTAAACATCAACTGCCTTCCCACAAATACTTTAAATTTAAAGACTTGCTAAGACAGTAGGATGGACAGGCTGGCCTGCCGGCGCAGCAGCAGGGTATCCGTTCACGACGCTGACAACCTGGGTTTGGGAATGGACCCAGGAGTCAGAGGGCCAGCCAGGGCAGAGAAAGATTAAGTGCCGTATGGTGACTCTCCTCCTCGCGGGGGGGTGCCACAATCATTCAGTCCATTAGCAGGAGGCTGGGAAAATGCAAAGAACAGAGGTTTTGCAGTAAAGGGAGGCGGGACAGATGTCAGGGCATGCCCGCTGACATTATTGCATGTCCTGCCTCCAGGGAACATAACCATCCACAAAAAATCCAGCCCAAGAATGGTGCTCTCACATCCACCGCTACTCCTGTGACCAAGGTCCACCGGGAAGGGGGGGCACTCCTGTCCTCCTGGGGTAGTCAGGGCTTGTGTCCAAACATCCTAGGGAGGGTGCTGAGGGGTGTACAGTGGGTGTGAGGGCTGAGGAAGCCTCTGCCTGATCGGGGAAAGGTGAAGGGCAATGTGCCAAGGGGGGGGGGAAGGGAAGTAGGATGGACAGATGCCTGGCATGCCCTACACCTCCGGTCCTGGCATTAGACACACTGCTCCCAGGTACACTGTACATACACATGGATGGATCAGAGTTACACCCAGGTGGAGCACCAATCACAGGTGACAGTGCACCTTTGGAGACATGTGGACACCAATCACACCATGCCCTGGTGAGCTCCCCTTTGGGACTTCAGTTTGGAAAAGTGATCCACATGTTGGCGCTTGAACACCTACCTTTTGAAGGCTCCAGACTTTCACTCATATATTGAGGAAAAGATGGAGAAAATCCTCCAGGATAACCCACAACTGTCATATCACATGCTCTTAGATAGGATACACTAAAAGCAGACCTGAGGGGATTCTTCATACAATACACAGTCCCCCAAAAAAAAAAAAAAAAGATACAACAGACCCTTAAGGATACCCTCCATTTTCTACAAATGGCTGACCAGCAAGGGGACCTGTGGGCCACTCCACAGATCATGACAGTAAAGGGTGACCTAGATAAAGTATGTCTAGTACAAACAGAGATAGCACTTACTTTCCTTTGTCAACACTTCCATGAAGTAGTGACCATGTGCATCAACTCTGGAAACACAGATGGCCAGTCTTGGTGCTCAACACCAATCATAAATATTTCTTGTCGATCCTGGCCTAGACAGACTATTCCCTTCTCTCATTAACTGGAACCAGACAGGCTTTATGCTCTCATGTACAACAGATAACAGCCACCATACTCTCCATGTCCTCCACCAAATGCATCTGCTCGGACACACTGAACCCACTTCTGCTCTTCAAATCCTTAATACATTTGAAAGCATTCAAATTTCAAAGATTAGTGACTTACACAAGCTCTGAACAGGGCCTCCTGCAGCTTAAGGGAGAGTAAAGGCCAACTCTGGGTGCTACTTTGTTAAGCAGCCATGCCCTCTGCCTTTCTATTGCTCAGTGCTTAGCACTACCATACGATACGATTCCGCTACACATAGCAAGAAACAGATGATCATTACTATCATCTCATTACTTCTGAATTAGCACTTTAGGTTGGCCTCCCCTTCCTACTGTAAAAACTATATGGCATTCAAATGTGTATTATCAAATTGCCAGATTAAAAATCAAATTACCAGACTTCTAGTATCGTCAGTGACCTAATGGCTGCCTAGCTCTAGGGCTCTTGTCTACTATGATCTAAAATCAAACAACATCCACTGCTTAGACATGAATTCACAGGCCAAGACCACCAGATCAAAAGCTATGTCAGTGAGGAACTCGAATATGCCGGCACAAAAACTCAAAGATCTCGTGAGACAAGAAAAAGCCCAAACACAGATGGAGACGGGAGACACAGAAGGCCGCATGGCAGATGACCAAGACAGAGATGAAAGCTTAACTGATTTGGTCTCATCTAGTCTCCAAACAGCCAAGACCATCAACAAGATAGAAAAATCACTAACAGAACTCCAAGCTGACATAAATAAAATGGAGCACCAAACTGATCAAATTGAAGTTTGCTTAACTCAAGTTTCTGAACAGATCAACAGGATCAACTGCTCCTCTACTTTCAGGCTAGAGCTAGAGAGAGGACCTCAACGACTTGGAAGGCAATAGTTGGAGACAAAAAGTACAGTTACGCAAGAACCTACCGTAACAGTAAATCTTCGAGAGGAGCTCTTGCAGCAGGCTGTTGCAATAATGACTAACGCTGCAGTCATTAGGACCCACCAGAAAACATCTCAGACAGCAGGGATCGCGCCCCGACGTCGGCTCCAACCCATCAGCCCTGGTATAAAAAGGGGGCAGACCCAGTTCCACCTCAGTCCCCCAGACCATGAGCGGGCCCCGACAAGAGAAGGAAGCTAAGCCCGAAGATGACAATCTGCACACCTCATTTGGGGGATGGAGGCGGGAAAGCAACACCTGCTGCAAGGGCTCCTCTCTAAGATCTACTGTTACGGTAAGTTCTTACGTAACCGTACTATCTTATTTCGAGTGGCTATTACAGTTTGGTGTTGCGTGGTGACACAAAGAGGTCCAGCTCTGGATGACCCCATGTGTCGAAGAGCTGGTCTGCTACCGATTGCAGTAGCTCCCGCTTGTGTGCCTTGGACCGAGACCTGCTTAGGCTGTTGGCCAAGTCATTTTGGACACCTGGAACGTGCACTGCGAACAGGGAGATATGCCACTCTAGTGCCCAGTACCAGACTCTCATTGCCTCCCTGCATAGGGGGTAAGAGTGAGTGCCCCCTTGCTTGTTGATATAGAAGATGACCACCATGTTGTCAGTCTGAACAAGAAGAGAGCTTGGCACGAGGTCCTCTTGGAAGGCATGTAGCGCATTGAGGACTGCTTGCATCTCCAAGCCACTGATGTGGAGTTTGCGTTCCATGGGGGTCCAGGTACCCTGCGTTTGGCGTGCCCCTCAACCCAAATCCGAGGCATCCGTTGTCAGAGAGTCTGATTCGGGGGCTCCAGATGGAAGAGGACCCCTTTTTCCAAATTTAGCGGGTCCAATCACCAAAAAAGTGTCCTCTTTACTGGCTCCGTGACTCTGACCATGTGGCCTAGGTCATCTGGGCATTGATCCCACTGCACCCCGAGCATTCATTGTGGGATTCTCAAGTGGAGGAGGGCCAGAGGAGTGACAAGAATGGCTGCCGCCATGTGCCCCAGAAGTCTGAGTAAGGTCCTGGCCTGGACCAGAGGGGTTTCTAGGACCAATTCGGCAATCTCCCACAAGCGATCACTCCTCTCTGGGGGTAGAAAAGCCATGCCCTGGACCGAATCCAGGACCGCTCCTATAAAGACGAGTCTTTGGCTGGGTTCTGGGGAAGACTCTGGAAGGTTCAGGGTGATCCCCAGATCTTGGAACAGAGTATAGGTGTCTCAGAGAGCTTGAAGAAGGCATGACCTTGACGAGGCTGCAAGCAACCAATTGTTCAAGTAAGGGAAGACATAATGTCCCTGGTGCCTTAGAGCCGCAGCCACTACTGCCAAGCATTTTGTGAAGACTTGAGGAGCGGAGGAGAGGCTGAATGGGAGAACCAGAAACTGATAATGCTCGCCCTGGAAGTGGAACCTCAGGTACTACCTGTGAGGGGGAAAGACCCCGATGTGCATGTATGCATCTTGCATGGCTAGGGAACAGAGCCAGTCCCCCTGGTGCAGCAGAGGAAGCAGTCCTGGAACAGTCACTATTCAGAACCTTCTGTACTCTATATAAAAGTTTAAAGAGCTGAGGTCCAGAATGGGACGAAGGTCCTGTGTCTTTTTTTGGGACCAGGAAGAAGTGGGAATAATATCCTTTTCCCCCGTTGCTGAAGGGGGACCATTTCTATTGCTCTTTTTCGCAAGAGGGCCTGTATTTCTCCTTCTATAAGTGGAATGTGAGAAGAAGGATATCTGAAGGACCTTGGTGGGGTGTCTGGAGGAATCTCTGTGAACTCTAGAGTATGTCCTCTCCTTATGATATCTAGGACCCACTGGTCCGCAGTAATAGAGCTCCATCCTTTTAAATACAGGGAGAAGCGACCCCCTACTGCCTCCGCTGAAGCCTCCGCCAGAGGAAGGAGGGGTCGGGAGGGAGTCATTGGGCGGAGCCGGGAGTGGGCAGAGAGGCCTGGGAGGACTTGGGGCTATGGGAAGAAGTGCCTCCAGGATGCTGGTTGCCGGCTCTCCTTTGAAAGCCACCTCTCTGGCCCGGTTGGTTGCCACGGGCTTGGGCACCCGACGGCTTATGAAATTGCCACTTTCTTGGTCTCCTCTGTACATCTGACGGACAGACCAGATGGATTTCCCTGACTCCTGGAGATGAGAGATGAGCAACTGTCTCCTGCCCAAACAAAACTGTACCCTGGAACAGTAAGTCCCGTATCCTGGACTGCAGGTTTTGGTGAAAGCCTGAGACCCTCAACCAAGCGTAGCACCGGAGACAGACCCCTGACGCTGACGCTCTAGCCGCCATATCTGCAGTGTCGTACAAGGCACGCAAAACATGTGTGCCTACGTCCGAGCCAGACTTCAGGACATCCAGAATCTCTGTCTTCTTTCCGGAGTCTGGCAAGGCATACACTAGCTCTTGTCCCCACTCCCAGGGTACATTCTGGTACTGAACCCTATGCGTCCGGAAATTTAGGGAACTAATGGAGCAGATGAAGGCAGAATATACCTTCTTGCCCATCTGATCCAAATAGCGAGACTCAGGGTCAGGAGGCTGTGCGCGAAGGTGCTTGGGCCGCTTAGATTTATCATAGGCAGCAGAAAGAGTCCACCTGAGGGTGTTCAGCCAGAAAAGGTTCATCCCTCGGGGCCCTGTACAGCCTATCTGATCTTTTCAGAACTGCCAGGACCAAAGCTGGACGCTTCCAAGTGATCCGGGTGAGATCCTGGAAGGTGTCCACCAAAGGAGGCACCACAAGAGGTTTGGGCTCCTTCTGCCTCAGGTACTTGGCCAGTTGACGGCGTTCCAGATCCAGGTCCTCTGTATCCCATTCATTGGAGGCCTGGATGTGCCTCGTGACGTCCATGAAAGTTGGATCATCAGGAGGCAAGCGGGGCTGGTCCTTTTCTTCTGGGGAACCCCCTCCCCGATTCCAGAGATGGAGGAAGAGGTGGACCAGCTACTAGATGTCAAGTAGCCAGACCTATCCCTGTGACTAGCCCCAGTCGAACGTCGGTGGCTCACCGACAGACGATGGTCCAAGGACCGACGTCGGTCAGGGGACAGACGCCGGGAGGGCCCACCGTCAGAATGGGAATGGCTCCTGGTGCGAGACCCTGACCCGCTGCCTGCTACCAGACCATGGTAGCGCCTGTGTAGGTCTCGGACCAAACCAGAAATGGACCTTGAAGGATGGTCATGTGGCGGCCCCTTGGGGTCTTCTTGAGAAGGGACACCTCCGCTGTAGTTTCTTCTGATGGGTCCGCTACTGGTGTCGGGGTGGTCCTCTTCTGACCTGACCCCACCAAAAGGGGAGAGATCCTGTAGCTCGCCCTTCATGAACAACGAGGCCGCTGTCCCCAGGAAAGGGACTCCAGGCATCAGGCCTGGAAGGGAATCACCTGAGAACCCTGGGGATAGAGACGCTGTTCCTCACCGCAGCATCAGGATCCTTTGCCCCTTCTACTGGTGTCGGTACCGGGACCGGCGTCGGCTTAATGCAGGGGGTGCTGGAGTGTCCTTGGACTCCAGGGGCGTGCCCTTATCGGGCGACACCACGGCCTTGGAGGGCAGGGCCGACACTTATGCCTCTGTGGACTTGGTGGCGACTCTTAGCGATGTCACCTTAGGCTTGGCTAGTTTCTCCCCTGATGACCCAGCTTTAGCCTGTTTAGTTTGAGTGCTCACCTGAGCCCAGAGAGGAGTGGGCCTTCTTGGGAGAGGGCCGCAAGCGGAAGTGGGACCTGGACCGGTGCCAGGACCGACTACAGTCCTTGTTGTGGGACCGCTTCGATTTCTCCTTGCCGGAACGTTTGGCCTTCTCCCCGGAGGTGTGTAGGTCCATCTTCTGTTCTAGTGGGTATGCCTTAAGAGCCTTTAAGCGGCAGATCCTGCTCCTACTCGCAAGGCCCTGGCAGATAGAACAGACCGCGGTGTCATGCTTAGGCCCCAGGCAGAAGACACACTTGGTGTGGCCGTCTTTGGCTGGAATTTGACGGCCGCAGCTACACGTGTTGCGACGGGGTCCCAATGAGGAGACAGAGGATGGGGACAACATACGTTAGTACTGATAAAAATCTGTTGAAAAATTGAAAAAAACAAAGATTTTGCTGGAGGCTGGCAAGCCAAGAACTCTTCACGTGCATGGGTCGCGGTGGGAAAAGAAGAACTAGGTCCGCACCCTTTTATACCAAGGCTGACGTCAGGGGCGGCCCCTGCTGGGTACTGCTGGCTGAGAAGTTTTCCGGTGGGTCCCAATGCCTGCGGCATTAGTCCTTATTCTAATAGCCTGCTGCAAGAGCTCCCACTCAAAGTAAGATCATACGGGTCTATGGAGTACCGGAGGGTGCTGAAGACGGTGCCAAAGATGTTGTTTCCTTCTTACAGGACATGCTAAAAAACAAACAACCTGCCGGAAGATCTCAATCTCTCCATGGACTGGGCACACCGTTCTCTAGGACTGAAACCCCGGGAGACAGAGGCCAGATCACGCTCAATAATTGCTAAGCTGACATCTTATACAGCCAAGGAGGAGTTACTCCGTACAGCATGGCAGCAAGGGGACTTGCACTTTCAAAACCACAAAATCATTATCGACAATGACTACATCAATATGGTGCAAGAGAGCTGCAAAACTCTGTGGCCCATAATTAAACAACTGTGAGCCAAAAATATCAGGGCCCAAATTCTCTTCCCTGCCCACTTAAAGGTAGAGTCTGAAAAAGGGACAGAGATCTTCTCTGACTTACTTGATGCAGCTCAGTTCTTGGAAGACCTAGGCATCCCGACTCCATCCCCGGTAAAAGAACATATGGAAAAGATCTGTTGGCTTCAGCTTGGTCCGTAGCTCAGAAGGGTAAAACCAGAAGAGGATCGGCGCAAAAGGCTCCCCACACTAACCTCTGCTCTGATCTGGCCTCGATGCTCCGAAATTACGGTGACCCAGCAATGATTAATAAAAAAGCACCCTATTTAATAGAGACTGGAGAGGAAGCCACTACCCCTGGAACAAGCAGGCAAATGAGAAGAGTACCCTGAAACTTGCACACACGGAACTGACTCGATTAATCTACCTTCCCCCACCCACCTGATGCGCTGTTACCCCCCGAAAGAAGAATCTGACCACGGCCTCTCTTTCATACCCCTCGACAAATGTAAGAAAATAAAACTATTTTCTCCAGAAACTTCAAGCCTGTAGCTCTTTGACTACACAGAATAAGTTAAATTCCATTATTAAATAAAGGGGTTATGTACTAACTATCACACTAACTGATGACCCACCAATAACTTTTCAGAAATAACTTGGGCCTTTAAAAATGGAAAATCGGGCACAGAACTGATTCCAGCCTGCCATGTAGCGCGAAGAGAAGTGCGCAAAGGGGAAGTCAGAAGCAGAAAAGGACATGCACGCAGCCTGCACGCATCCTGCTGGAGCCTTGAGACAGGTGACTTGCTCCCTATATTGCTCTGGATTGCAGAAGGCCGATTTCTGTCCGGAAACGCAACGGATCAGAACTCTCAGACATTAAAACACAGGAGAACATAAATGAGTTTTGTGTTTTAAAACGTTTACACTGAACCAGGTTCCTCCATGGAGTTTATATACAGTTACTTTTTTTGACAGTTCTGTGTGTTGAAACTGACCAAAGGAGCTACATTAAACAAAGGCTGGCAGAAGCTGTAAGATAGGGGGGTGAGATGACTCCAGTAACCCATCGAGCTACCAGGGAAGGGTCGCAGGAGGAGAGAAGACCACCAGGGGAACCTGGACTCTCCTCCCCCTGTATGTAAAGGAACAGAAAGCACACATGGAGCCTTATGTTCCCTGGGAGACAGCTTACTCGTGATGTGTGGGACTCATTCCCCCCCACCACGAATACATCAGACTGTAACATGACAGCAATCGGCAAAGAAGAAGAAGAATGGGAACCGAACAGAGGACATACAACAGGTGACCAGAGTTGGAGTGGGGATTAATCACTGGCAATGCCTGCTCCAAACAGCAATAATCCACACTCCAAACAGTAGTACCACATCTAACCACACTAAAAGCGCCAGATGGGCGTCGGAGAAAACAAAGGTATGACCACAGTGAAAGCAGTAGGCAGATCGTGAACTAAAACCCAAAATGCTATGCCCGTTTTGTACTACACACCCATCCACCCAGTGAAAAATGTGACTTTCTAGGAAGGGAGGTAAAATCATCACGATTTCTCAACATTGTGCAAATGATTAAATTATATCTTCACGGTCCTGTGAGTGAATGTTTGCATGCTCCTATGTAGTTATAGTCCCCGTGCCGCATCTGAAAAGCAAGGAACCGCTGCCGACTCTGGATGCATAGGTAAGTGGTGCTTGCATGCAGGAGTGCCCCAGAAGTTTTGTAAAATATATTAAACAAAAAAAAAAGAAAAAAAAAAAAATAGATGAGAGGTACAGCGTAGAGCTTATAGCTGAGGAGTAATGAATATGCGGGAATGTACATATATCAATCCCAGCATTCAAAGCAGCATGAATGAGTAGAGCAGCAAAAAGTTAAACGATATAATAGTGAGTGTTGCACAGAAATATGTACCACATTACACTGTGGAAAAACTACAGGAATCCAGTATACTACTCAGAAACGGTTACACAGTAATACCATTATTTTGCTCCACCACAATATAAATAAATCTCATAGTTGTAACGTCAGATGCTCAAAACAGTGAATTTGGTAAATGTGTAGTTGTGTGCATATGTAATCGTTTTTGATAAATTCAAACTATTTGAAACAATACCTCAAACACAGCACTTGTCATGCTGCAAGCACATTAAGCCACTTCGTAGGAGGCTTCTAAAAGGGAATTAATGCATGGTTGGGTGGTTGTAGGCACTCTGCCTTCGATCTGCAGTTACTTCGCCCCTCTAAAACACATGTTCATGCACTGACCCCCAGTAGAAGCCTCCTTCATGGCCACTGCTACTTACACAGCTCCTGGCCTTAAATTAGAAACACAAACTCAAAAGGGTTTAACTACCCTTATCTGCACAGCCTAGCAGTTAAAACCATGAATGATGTGGATTGGGTCTGGGTGGGGGGTGGGGACACCTGGGAATGCAGCCAGCACAGATTGAAAGCTGCTGATGTTTGGTATCCCAGTTATAGCAGGGAAACGAACCCATCCTGCAATATACTGGATTCCGGCCTTATACAGGCTTGATAATTCACATTGCCATGGCAATGTCCCACGAGCTGCATGAGTCACCGTGGCTTGCCCTTGGAAGTCAAGACAACCCAATCATTCCAATGCAAAGATGGTTTCGACTACATAATCGCTGAAACAGCAAGTTTCTTGGTTTACAAATGTTTAAGTCTGGAAAAGCATGGCAGAGAAGTTCTGTCTGCCAATTACTTACAGTTTGCACAGTAAGTTTGATCTTAACTGGTTTAAAACTTTTATTGCTACAATTTCCGCTGCCCTTTCCTTTGAGGAGGAAGAAATCATCGCAGACCCTGGGACAAGATACACGACTGTCATGGGGAAAGTTCATCAGAATCACACTGGTGAATGTATATGCTCCGCCAGGCTCTCCTCTAACATATTACACCTCTATAGTCCAACTAGTAGACGAAAATGCAAATGGCCTGCTACTTGGGGGTGGGGAGACTGGAATTTAATTGTGGACAAAGTTAGACATAACGTCCCAGATACCAAACCCAGAAGTTCGGAAAGCCCACTCTTTCAAAAATATTCTACTAGAATTTGGATTGACTGATGTCTGGAGGGCTAAATACCCCACAGCAAGGGATTCCCCCCCAGGTTTAAAATGTATTCTAGATTGGACGCCTTCTTTACCTACACTAAAGATTTATCCTCCCTTCCTTCCAGGTATGAGGGTTGGAACCTCAGTCCTCTCCGATCATCAGCCAATCTTCCTTGAAGTTCTACTGAAAACTACCTAGGAGGAAACAAAAAAAAAACAAACAAACAAGACAAAAAACAGTTGATGAAAATGCCTGACTGGGAGTTACATCCCAGATCCTATGGGATACTGTTAAAATGATGGTTGGAGGGAGACTAATCTCTTCGGCCATCCATAAGACAAGACTCGGCCAACAGAAAAACAGAACTACTTAACCAATTAGAAACAGTAGAAACCCCACAAAAAACAAAGTGGATAAAAGACAGACAAAGATTAAAAAATTAAAGAACAGCGTACAAGACTTACAAATGGGAGAACCAGAAAAAGCCCTCTGGTACTTGGAACAAAAGTACTATGAAGGCAAACCCAATGCCACCAAATTCCTAGCTTTCCGTCTAAAACAGCAAGCAGCCAGGGCAACGATTACGAAGATTAAAAACCCGTCGACGGGAGAGGTATCATTCAAAAGTGAAAAAAAATAAATAATCGCAGAAGCTTTTGTGGCGAATTACACCAAGCTTTACTGCCCACCCCTATAGTCGCCCAAAGACAAGAAACTGGCCTATTTAAGACCCCTAGACCTCACCACCATAACACAAGAACAGGGAAAAACCCTACTGGCCCCCATAACACAAATGGAAATCTGACCAGTCATCAAGAATCTAAAAACAGAAAAATGCCCCAGGCCAGACATATCTAGAGGAGAATTCTATAAAACACTCACAAAGGAGGCAGTACCCCTCCTGCAGGAAGTCTGAGATATGGGAAGCAGGAAACCCAGCTCCCCCCCCCAGTCATGGCAATATGCCACGATTTCACTCATGTATAAGCCCGGTAAACCCCAAGTGTGTGTCTTGTCTCACTCCTCAATACAGACTATAAATTCTTCACCTCCATCATGGGCAATTTGGGTCACCCTACAAACACAGGGGTGGTAAGAGAGTAAAGATCAAGGTGGTATACAGACCCCTAGTGCTGGTGGAGGCTCTGGAAGAGAGTTTGGTGGCAAATGCTGTGGAGCACTGTAGACTGGGAAAGGGAAGGATAGTGGTGATGGGGGACCTAAACATGCCAGAAACAGATTGGGGGACTATGACGTCCCCAGTGGCCAAGGGGCAGAGGTTGCTGGATGTCTTTCAGGACACGTCCAAAGGAGGGCAACCAAAATGATCTGTGGCCTGGGGGAAGAACCTATGGGGAGAGGCTCAAACAGCAGAAGTGTAGCAAATTCCCAGAGGACCTGGGAGCAAGGGTATGTTAAAGGGCCCTCTGGTTTTGAATAGATATCAAAATTATGATTTGGGCCCCTCAAACCTCATGGGCCTGGGTGCAACTGCACCCAATACACCCTGTAGCTCAACATGTACACCCTGGAGGAGAGGTGGGACATGATAGGTCTTCAAGTACATAAAGGGGATTAATAAGGGAGGCTCAGTCAGGGTGCTCCAAAGGAAAGGGGGGGGAGGCAACTAGGAAACTGCAGGGGAGGGGAAGAGACTTCGAGGGTGTTACTTCATTGAGAGAGGTGGTGGAACCGTGGAATCACTGCCCAAGGAACTGGTGGAGGGGTTTAAGAGGGGATGGGACAGGTACAGGAGGAAAGTGAAGCTGACGAAGTCCACTACAAGGGAAACATCTTGGACTGGGGACAGAGAAACCCAAGGGGGTTGGAGGGACAGCAAAGTTGGCACCCAGTATGGGTGCCAACTATCAAGCAGACACGATAGACCATTAGGCCTCCTCTGCTGGCATTTTTAGTACGTTAGTGTCATAGCCTCCGGACTTAATGCCCTCTCCAGTCACTCATAAAATTAGACCAAACTGGGTTCATAATGAACAGACAAGCCCCAGATAATGTGTGGTATACAATCATTATAATTAATGCCATACATCAGTTCCACACACCAGCCTGCCTAATGGCACTGGATTCAGAGAAGGCATTTGATAAAGTTTCCTGGAGCTTTCTTTTCACAGTTCTACAATGCCTAGGATTTCCACAATTTCTAGATAGCATTAAAATTATTTATACACCGGTGACCCGGGTTTGGATACGGACTCGGGTTGCCGGGGGTCGGCAGGGGGAAGGAGGATTGAGCGTCCCCACGGATGCTCTCCTCCTTCGGGGAGGGACACCAGGGGTGTTTAATACACCCGACACTCAGGAGAGCCGGTGGAAGCACCGACTCTCGGGGCAACAGCGGCTTCCATTGGGGAAGCCGGGAGGGAGGATGCCACCAGGCACTTGGCAGGCGTGCGTGCATGCGTTCCGCCTGAGCCAGAGGCGTCCTCTCAGGTGGGATGGAGGAGGGACAAAAACGGGAAACCTCCTCAAGTGCCTGATGATGGCCGGCCCAGCCACGCAGCCTGTAATCACAGGCAGACCCCGCTGTGCAAAGGTGGTGCTCCGAGGAGGAGGAGAAAGGAGGTAAGGGACACCGGAGCACTCTAGGGGCAGACTTGGGGAGGGTTGGGTGACATTGAGCAGGGCCTGAAGGAGTGGAACTAAGAGGGCGTCCAGGAGGATAAAAAAAAAAAAAAAAAAAAAAATTATTTATACAGCACCTCGAGCTTATGTCAGGGTAAATGGAGGCATCTCTAATAGATTTAGTTTACATACTAACATACTAAAAGCCAGCAGAATGGGCCAAATGGTCTGTCTTGTCTGCTCGAAAACCAGCAACCTAGTGGCTGCTCGCCTTCCTACCTCCCCAGCCCCCAAGAGGGTCTTCTTTGGTTTCAGTTTCCCCTGTACCTGTCCCAACCCTTCTTGAAGCCCTCCACTGTGACCTCCTCCACCAGCCTCCACGGCAGCACATTCCACGGCTCCACCACCGTCTCAGTGAAATAATGCTTCCTACGCTCCCCCTGTAATTTCCCCCCCTCCAGCTTCCACTCATTGCCTCTGGCTGTTCCCCCCTTCTTTAGGCTTAACAGCTCCTTGGTTCCACTCCTGGTTATTCCTTTTACATACTTGAAAACCTCTATCATGTCTCCCCTGTCTCTCCTCTCCTCCAGTGTGTAAAGCCCACGCTCTTCTCTCCTCATAAGGCCTCCCCTCCATGCCCTGAATCATCCTGGTTGCTCTCCTCTGGACTCTCTCCAGCAGCACTATGTCCTTCTTCAGAAGAGGTCTCCAGAACTGTACACAGTACTCTAGCTGCGGCCTGACCAAGGCATTATATAGAGGGAGGATCACCTCCCTCCTTCTGGACGTAATTCCCCTGGCTATGCAGCCCAGTATCCTGTTTGCGTTGGCTGCAGTTCTTCTACAATTTTCCCAGTTATTCATTTTGACGTCTACCACCACCCCTAAATCCCTTTCTCCCAATGTGACCTGCAGTGTGACCCCCCCCTCCCCCCGGCTCTATACATGGCCCAGGTTTTTGACCCCCAAATGAAGTACCTTACATTTCCCGGCATTAAATTTCAGTCCTCACCTCCTTGTCCACCACTCCAGGGTATCCAGATCCCCCTGGACTGTTTCCCTCACTTCTTCCCAATCCAACGGTGCTCCCAGTTTTGAATCATCCGCAAAGAGACTCAACCTATTCCTAAGCCCCCCTCCCTTATATCCAAGACACAAGAATTGAACAAGAGTGGCCCCAATACTGAACCTTGAGGGACCCCACTGATTACCTTCCTGAGGGAGGAGAGTATCCCACCCACCATTACCCTCTGTAAATGACAGGTATCTGGCAGGGCTGCCCACTATTACTCTTACTCTTCACTTTGTATATTGAACCGTTAGCACATGCTATTACGGAGCCTCAGGGGGTCAAGGGAATAGAGGTAGGAGGAGAGGTCCACAAAATTTTCACTATATGCAGACAATGTCGTTCTGTAGCAGACCAAATTAGAGAAATCTATTCTACTGGTCTGGACATTACTAGAAGAATTTGGTAGACATGCAGGTTACACCCTAAACAAAACTAAAACTGAAGCCCTGTGCTTCTATTATAATCCCTCTCTGACCACTCAACTACTCCCACTTAATTAGAATGCCACCAAACATAAATACCTAGGCACCCATATTACAAAGAATCTGACCCAATTATTTTAAGCTAATTTCACCCCATCAACCCTACAAATACAAAAAAATATTGAAAAATTGACCAAATTGAACCTCCCCATGTATTCTCGGATACAGTCAGTCACTATGAATATCTTACCTAGGTTTTTATCTCTCTTCCAATGCCCTCTCAAAACTCCAATTCCAGACCTGGCAAAGAAATATATCCAGATATATAATGGGATAATAGGAAACCCAAAAGTCGGCACCCAGTATGTGGACTGACTAACAAGCAGACATGAAAGACCATTAGGCCTACTCTGTTGGCAATTTTAGTATGTCAGTATATTAGAATTAGATATCAGACTCTACAAAACACATAAACTAGCTGGAGATAGAGGTCTTCCTAATTTAGAAGATTATTATTTGGCCGTACATTTGTGGACTGCCCTTCTACACTCAGTACCATCCTACCAAGCTAACTGGAAGACTATAGAACAAGAGGAAGAAAATGATGGTTCGCCATTGGGTACCTGAATGATGAAACCATCAACTAAAGAAAGTATGGCTAATTTAAAACTGCTAACCACCAGAGACACCCTAAGAGCAGTTTCTAGGGCCTGGAATAAATATAAATTAAAAACTTCCCTATGGCCCCTCCGGTGGTTTGCATGGGATGACACTTTCTACCCAAAGTTAGATCATACCTTTCGTTGCTGGGACAGAAGGGGATTTATTTATTTATTTATGAGATTTACCAGGAAGGCATACTGAGCAACATGCTCAATTCTAGATGTGACCTAGGGGCCTAGGCCCAGTACATGGCAAATATAGAACAATTACAAGTACAGTGATTTCACATACATAGCATAGGAATTTGTGCAATTATAATACAGTTTTTGAGTAAGAGGTACAATAGGGTATAGGATTCCGCTGACTATGCCAATTAGTTTAAGAAGATATAGAACCACACTTTGAAACACTGTGAGAGACATTCGCACTTCGTAACTCTGACCACTTCTGTTACATTAAGTTACGAGCCCACATTAACCAATGCTTAACCAAAGACAAAGCCCAGAAAAAAGCAGCCCCAATACTGGAAGTGGGTAAAATAATTTTAGATGGCCATGTCCAAAAAAGTCTAATATCACTAATATATAAAGCAATGAGAGACCTCAATAGAAACAGCTTATCACAACTCAAAATGAAATAGAATCAAGGAGGAGACCTAGACCTGACAGAAAAGGACTGGAGCAAGATAGTCCACATAACAACTAAAACCACATCATTGCCCCTTTGGCGAGAATTCACCTGGAAGGTCAGGGTATGTTTCTTTTATACACCAGCCTTACAAAATAAGAGACCCCCCAACTCGGGCAGGTTCTTGCTGGAGGGGCTGTGGTAAAAGAGAGGCCCACCATATATACATATTCTGGAGCTGCCCGAAACTTCAACCTTTTTGGTATAAGTTGGGAACTGTATTAAATGATCTTTTTACA
The DNA here is from genome assembly GCA_016271365.2 of Neoceratodus forsteri. Taxonomy (NCBI): domain Eukaryota; kingdom Metazoa; phylum Chordata; order Ceratodontiformes; family Ceratodontidae; genus Neoceratodus; species Neoceratodus forsteri. Next base: position 129,351,390 of record JADMNL010000031.1, on the reverse strand, counting down.
ACGGACACCCGTCCGTGGCCCAGACTCAATATACTTGTAGGGTCTAGTCATAGCCCAAGCACACAAAGCCATTACCCGCTGCTGGCTTCAGTTAGATCCCCCCCACATTCCAGCTCTAAATAAGTATAGTCCAGGAAATCTCAAATATGAGGAACTAACATACAAAGTAAATCAAAAAATACAGGTATACACCAGATGCGCAAGATGGCAGATCTGGCTAGACGCATGTCTGGAGATCGAGGGGGGAAAAGGGATAATACCCTAAGCAGGAGACAGAGACCCAACTTAACACAAACCAGTACAGAGTGAATATTGCCTAAGGCAACAAGTTTCAAGTCAAATAGAAGAACATATTCTGATGACTGAGATTAACAAGACAAGGCAAATTTTGTATTAATTTGCTTATAGTAAGAACTGCTTGGAATAACTGAAGTAGGAGAATATATATGTGATTTACATAAAATGACTGCTGTAAAAATTCCTGTAACCTTATAGAACATTGATAAACTGAATGCTGTTATACGTGCACCCTAACATATCAATAAAGATGAATTAAACAAACAAATAAAAAAAAAAAAAGGCAAATTGCCATATTAAAATCAGGTAAACACACTGACATAACGCTGGGGTAATAGTTTCATATTTTCAAAGATGTTTGCCCATGTCAAGATGCTTCCAACTTGGAAGAAAAGAAAAAACTGTCAGTCTCAGAGGGGTCTTCCCTGCCCTGTGTTAATTGTTTTGAACTCTTGACTCCAGGCTGAGGGCCAGAACTCTTGGCAAGCATATGGTTTATCCACCTTTTGTTTTCCCAGGAAAACGGTATAAGTATGCTTGGTACTTTCCCCCTTCATGGTTTTGTGTACCCAAGATCCTTAAAGTGAATTTCCTATGGAATTGCTATAAGGTATTGGGCCTCATAGCCCAATACCTCATAGCTCCATGAGTTCACCGGCACACAATTTTAAAGGCAGTCGTTTTACCGGGGAAGGAATCGTAACTGGCGCTGAACCCTCAGCCAGCCAATCCCTACCAGCTTCCTGGTGCTCCCACTCCAACTCTGCCCACTTGTATGGGCTCGCCCCCGCGCTCTCCCTGGCCACACGTCACAATTTCAGAGTGCGCGGGGGGGGGGGCGCGAGCCCATACAAGTCTATGGGGGCTATTTTTAAAGCTGGGTTTTAGCCATTTTGAAAACAGTCTTAGGAGAAAATTAAAGCAGTCGCTTAACTAGTAGGGTCCCTGCAGAGGCGGAGCAGGGGCACCAGGAAGTTGGAAAGAATCGGCTGGCTGAGGGTTCGGCGCCAGGGGACATCGCAGAATCGCACATAAAATTAAATGGCAACAGAAGTTAAACCAATAGAAAGGGGAAAAATAAAGCTAATGTGAGTGTGACTCTTTCTCTTTACTTCAAGTGATACATGGTGGTGTCTGTCTCTGTGTCATCTTTGCAATCCCCTCGCCATCACCGGTTCATCCTCTCGCAGGGAAATGCAAATTATGTATTCGGGAAAATAACCAGATAGTGTTTAAAAATGTAGGAAGTGACAGCGAGATCTTATAACTGCGGCACACATTAGTATTAGTGAAAGAAAATAATTCATCATTATCTCAGTATGCAAATGTGCACAGTTACCCAGAGCACAACAGCAAAGTAACAAATGTAGCAGTAATAAACGGAGCTGAAATGGAGCATAAATACGCACGGAAACCATAATAAACTACACTGTGTACTATGTATAAGTGTACTGGTTTTCTGGATTTTATGAGCGTTTAAACTTTATTATTGTATTATTAGGGGCAACATTCCAGGAGGAGGTTCCCTGCAGGTAATGCACCCATATACCAGGTGTAGGGGCAGAGATTGGCAAGTCTCTTTAAAACGATAACTGGTTCTCTTTTTTTCTTCCCAAGTAAAATCTGGTTATGAAGAAAATGTCAGCTACTAAATTATAACAAAAAATTTGGAGCCGGCCCGGTGGTCCGGAGGGCAGAGGCATTGGTTGCTGCACCTTGAGCCACACCGACGACCTAGGTTCGGGAGCGAGCACGGGGTCGCCGAGGGCTGGAAGGGGAGGAGAGGGATTGAACATCCGATGGACTGCGATCCCTCTCCCGGGAAGGGGGTGTTCAAGACGGTCCGTGTCAGACTGCCACCTGGCGGAGGCTGGGGATGTATGTCATACACTGGGGAGGAGTTGGGGGCAGACGCCAGGATGGGTGCATGTGCAGACGCTGCAGCATGCCCCCGGCCGCTGGTTTCACTACACGCCCACCAACTCGAGGGGGGAGAGAACAGTGGGAGTGGGGGGAAAGAGTGGCACCTCTCATGCAGCTTGATGGCCATCCGCGAGTGTTCATCGGGCACTGGCACCTGAGCTGGATCCATGAAGGGTTGGGAGTTGGGGGGCTCCCTGCTGCCTCGCTGCGGGGGGTAAGCTGCAGGTGTTTCAGGGTGCCGGCAGTCTCGGTCGAGACGGACGGTGGCCGGATCCCTGGCAGGATGCGAGGAAAACGACGGTGGTGCAGAGAGGTGGCTAAGGAGGATAAATAATCATAATAAAATATATATATAAGTATAAATATAAATAAAAACATATTTTGAAGGTGGAAAGTGTTACAGTATTTTTCCTGAAAACAGTTTTGCAGTTTCCCATTGAAATACACGGTCAGCCTTGCCAATAAAACTTTTCTGGTATCATAATACAAGAATTCCTTTGTTTGTTTTTTTTCTGCCTTTTTTTTTTTTTTTTTTTTATAAATGAGAAGTTGGCAAAATACAAATAAAAAGATGAAAATGCAAGTGAAGAAACAAAAGCAAATTGGATGACTGCAGGGGCATCTAAACGCCTCTAAATCTTCATTCTTAAGGTATACATCCTGGCATTGTTTTTAAGCCCCATTTCCAGAAGGGAAAACAGTGTAATTTACAAGCCTCCCTCACGGACAGCGAACCCGCAACACTATTATTTGAAATGCCACGATCAGGATCTGGAAAGAGCTTGGGCCATCAGGAGACATTGGGGGGTTTAGAAAGAGCATCCCACAAGACGCTTTCTCCTCTGTTATGCTATCACCACCTTGGTGACCGCAGGTAGCAATTGCAAGCAGGAGCCAGGTTGAGCAGGCAGACACGAGCACGCTCTGCATCACTGTCTGATCTTAACCACAACCAGGTGTATGGGGAAATGAAAAGCGGAAATGCCACCCGAACAAAACAGGATGAAAACAGGGCAGTCCTCTGCAGGCCCCACAGTCTACTGGGTATCCACCTCCAACTGAGCAAGACATCTGAAAGGGCTTGGGAAACTCAAGAGGGCCCCACCACGGGTGTGAGCTGTGGGCTAGGACAATGGAAATCAGCCGCAGATGGGGACAGGTCAGACAGAGAGGGAGAAAAATTAAAGTTATATTAAAAAAAAAAAAGTGTCTATGAAACAATGCGAGTGCTTTCTGATCCCTTAACTACACTATGTTTCAGTGCTTTCACCTTTGTGTTAGACTTCCCTGCCACTTTTTCAGTGTTTTAGCACAGCGTATTCTGCACGATTTCTGCAGTATTCCAGACTAGTAAAAAGATATGCATTTTCTGCATTTTTGTCTGCACCATGCAAAAAAATAAGATGACAAAGCAATATGTTAGGAAATACTGATGTGCAGAAACGTTAAAGGGAAGACAGAATATTTACTCTCAACTTTTGCAACAACCTAGGTCTGCAGTGTGCAAAAATCGTGCCCCTGGTTGCGGGGGGTTGAAACCAGTTAGCCAGTGGATTTTTTATCCTCCTCTGAAAATCATGGGATGGCAGGGGCTGTACTGAAACCAGTATTTGCAGTTGTGGGGGTTGGGTTTGTGTTTGGGCAACCTAGCAATCATGGACAGATGCACACACAAACCTAGGTTATTACATATATGGAAGTTCAGGTCTAGCTCTGTTTTTTATTTTCCTGCCCCAAGAGCTTCACCAATATATGTTTCTGTGCTATACGGTGGGAAGCTTGTATTTGAAACTCTATTCAATATCGAACAGTTTTAAAAATTGCCATTTCAAAATAAAACTTTCTGGCTCCAATGGTGAGTGAGAAAGGTACTGCTGGACACTGAAGCTATGCACCCGGGACTGTCTAATAAAAAAAGATCCAGGCATTGAGGAGCTGTAATTGCTTGCCAGAGCTGCATCGGCAGCAGGAGGGGCACCAGAGCAGGCTATCCCGGCAGCTGCAGTCAGCGGCCGGCCAGGGCAGGAGGGAGAGCCCACAGAGGTCAGCACACTGGACAGCGGAGGAGCCACAGCTGCATCGGCAGCGGGAGAGGCACCAGAGCAGGCTTTCCCGGTGGCTGCAGTCAACAGCAGGCCAGGGCTGGAGGGAGAGGAGCTGTGGACCAATCAGCAGACAGGGCGCCAATTTTGAGCTCACAGCTGTGCTATAAAGGATAGGCCCAGCTGCCTTCAGCTATCCAGGCATAGAGGAGCTATAACTGTTTGTCCCACACCACCCACCCGGCCCTGACCTCGCCCTCTATTAAAATGGATGGTGGGGGAGAAGCCAAGGGATAGGAGTGGCCTGATTTGAAAGTGTACTTTTTAACTACTGTTGCTCCGATCAGGCCCGACTTGGTGTACAGGTTAGCTACGGTAGCTCTGACTAGGGTGTGGGCACTATACATACTGTAGCACTGATCATTAGGGAACCTGGTGGGATTTATCCAGTAGAATACTAGGAGGGGGATGGGACCATATGGCATTAGAGCAGGCATTTTTTTGAGGGTTGTTGGGTGCACAGTGTGCGGGGTGGCCATGGTGCTGGACTGGGCTTGGAAGTCGGGCTTGCCCAGTGTGCTGCAGCTGGCACAGCTCAGAGAGGTGGTTGAAGGAATGAGGAGGCAGCTAGGGGATTGGGGGGTGTGGTGGGGAATGGGAAAGGGTCACCCATGTGGCTGCTCCAAGTACCAAAAGCACTGGCACAGGAAGGAGCGAGAGGTACTGGGGACACATGGGGACCCTAGAAGAGGGGACCACATGGAGGAAACTCCCAAAGAAATGGGCAGGCATCTGGGGTTGTACAGAGAAATTCGGGATGGCGGGGGTCGGGAGAGGGGGTGTTGGGGTCTGGCATTAGGCTCAGCAACTATTTCAACCCCCTACATCTGGTAGTAGAGGAGGGGAGCATGGGGGGAGAGGAAGCAGCTACGAGAGGGGAAGGGGACAAAAGGAAGGGATCAGAAATCAGGAAGAACGGGGGGAGCATGGAGTAGGGGAGGATGCAGATACAAGGGCAGTTAGAGAGGAGAAGGAAGGAGGGGACAAGAGGTAGGGCCCAGAAACCAGGAAGAAGGGGAGGGCGACAAGATGTACAAGAAAAGGAGGGCGGAGGGGATCAGAGCAAGCTGAGGGAAGGGGGAAGGAAAGGAGGAGGAGGAGGAGAAGCAGGGGACAAGTGGGAGGGTGCAATAAATGGGCCTGAGGGTTTGGGTTGGGGGAGGGCCATGGCAGACAAGGAGGAGTTGAGCACAGATGGGGGAACAAGCCAGACCAGGCCAGCAGATAGGGTGGAAGGACCAGTCATGAGCAGGGATGGGGGAGTAGTGACGCAAAATAAAGATCCTTGGAAGGGGGGGATGCCTGGAAATGGAGGAGATGGGATGGCCAGTGTCGATAGTGAGAAGGCAGCATGTCACCCAGGTAGGGGCGAGGAGCCGGAGAAAAAGATGAGGAAGGGCATGGAGGGAGAGGAAACTTAGGGGGTGAGAATGGAGGCATTGGGGGGTTAGTGTGCTCCTGTTGGGGGATTCCATGATCAAAGGTATAAACTGGGATAGGGAGGGTAAAGCCTGTCTGGTTAGATCCACATGTTTCCCTGGTCTGATGGTGCATAAGGCCAAACACAAGGTATACTCGCTGGCAAGGAAATGTGGAGGTACCCCGGACATACTGGTTCACCTGGGTACAAACAACATAGAAGGAAATAGTGAGCTAGAAATACAGGCAAGGTTTCAGGAGCTGGCCAGGGTTTGCCACTCCATAGGGTGTTAGATTTCCTTCTTGGAAATCCTGCCAGTGCCGAGGGCTAGTGCGGAGAACAAACAGAAAATCAGGGTGGTAAATCAGTGGCTCAGGAAATGGTGTGAGGATAGGGGGCATGGGTTGATGGGGGGACAACCTGGGAGGACATGGGGTTGTACGTGAGGGACAGGCTCCACCTCAATTTAGAAGGGAGGAAAATCCTTAAGCTGAAAATAGAGGGGTTCATCAGTGAAAGGTGGGGTTTAAAACTTATAAAGGGGGGAGGGATGGAAGAAGAGGCTGTTGTGGGGGGGTCCGATAAAAAAGGTACTCTGTCTTCACCCCCCCCCCCAAGAGGAAACTGGAGGAACATGGAAACAGGCAAACAGTAGGGGGCGGGGGGGGGAAGCATGCGGGCACAGGGAGCACAAAGAGGGGGAAATGGGAAGATAGGGAAGGGGTGAAGGGTGGTCCTGCTAAATGCCAGGAGCTTGGGAAATAAGATGCTTGAGCTCCACGCGATGCTAGCAGAGGGGGAGGTGGATGTGGCAGCTGTCACTGAGACCTGGGCCAACCCAGGGCAAGACTGGGACCCGAACCTGGAGGGCTACACTATGTTCAGGAGGGACGGCGGAAGGGGAGGGGGGTAGCATTGATAGTCAAAAATGGCATTGGTATAGGAGGGGTGGAGGAGGCAGAGGGCACCGTGGAGGCGATTTGGGTCACCCTGATAACAATGGGGGGGGAGGAGAGTAAAAATAGGAGTGGTGTACAGACCCCCTGCACGGGCGGAGGAACTGGAGGAGAGTCTGCTGGCAAAGGTTGGGAAGCACTGTAGATTAGACAGGGGAAGGGTGGTGGTGATAGGCGATTTAAGCATGCCAGGGACGGACTGGGGGAATATGACATCCTCAGTGGTCAGGGAAAAGAGGTTGCAGGATGTCTTCCAGGACACGTTCCTAACCCAGCAGATGGGGGAGCCGACTAGGGAGGCACAGATATTGGACATAGTACTGACTGACAGTGACCGGATTGGGGGCCTAGAGGCAAGGGATCCATTGGCTGGAGTGACCATGCCACGGTCTGGTTCCGTTATTTGGGGAGAGGCCACACAAAGACAGAGGTAACGGACTTCAGTGGGGTGGATTTCAGGGAAATGGGAAGGATCCTTAAGGAGCATTTGGACAGGATAAGTCCAGACAGGATTGCTGACAGTAGGTGGGAAACCATGGGGGGGGGTGCAGGGGGCTACTAGGACCTGTGCGGGAATAAGATGCAAATGCGGTAAGGCCCGAAAACCCTGTTGGTGGACAAGGGAGGTCCAGGAGGTGGAGAGGGAAAAGAGGGCTGCCTATGGGCATTTCAAGTGCTCAAGGAGCAAAAGGGATCGAGGAGATTATGAGCTGATGGCCAGAAGGGAAACTAGGGTGGTGAGGTCGGCTAAAGCAAGAAAGGAGCAGAACCTGGCCAGGGAAATCAGGAGAGGGAACAAGGGGTTCTTTAGATACACTTGGGGGAAAAAGGAGAGTGAAGGGGCAGATTAGCATGATTAGAACAAGGAGGGGCAGGCACAAGATCCAGGGGAGTAGGTCAATGTTAAATGAGTACTTTGCCGCAGTTTTCACCAAGGCAAATGGGGGGCCTGCACCATGCATGGGAAGGGAGCGCCTCCACTGCTCGTGGGTCTGGGAGAGTTTGAGCCATCACTGGCAGAAGGGGAGGGGGGGAGGCAAAACAGGGGTCTGAGGAAGCGAAGGTAGAAATCATGGTAGAGAGAGAGAGAGAGAGAGAGAGAGAGAGAGAGAGAGAGAGAGAGAAGCCCTCAGGTCCCTTAGGACGGAGAAAGTGCCAGGGCTGGATAAGTTACACCCCAGGGTACTGAGGGGACTGGCGGATGCCCTGGCAAAACCCGTGGCAGAGCTTTTTATCATCTCTCTGAGATGGGGTGGGTGCCCCAGGACTGGAAGGTGGCACATATCGTGCCCATCCACAAGGGAGGATCAAGAGAGGAGGCAGGGAACTACAGGCCCGTCAGCCTGACATTGGTGGCGGGCAAGGTGATGGAAGGTATTGTCAAGGAGGGCCTAGGGGGAGTTCTGGAAAAGTCGGGGTGCCTGGACGATAGACAGCATGGCTTCGTCCCAGGGAAATCATGTCAGACACACCTTGTGGAGTTCTACAATTGGGCGAAGAGTGCCCAGGAACTGGGTAGGCTGGTGGACGTCCTCTTTCTTGACTTCAGCAAGGTGTTTGACTCTGTTCCTCACGGGGGCCTGTTGGATAAGCTGGGAAATGGGGGGTGGGAAACAGATGATCAGATGGATAGGAACTGGCTCTGAGCGACCCAGAGGGTTGTCGTGGGGGAGGGGGGAGAGACCGACTCCTTTCCAAGGAGGATCATTAACGGGGTCACTCAGGGATCGGTCCTTGGCCCCCTTCTGTTCAACACCTATGTCTCTGACATAAGGAAGGTTATCAGGAGTGAGATGAGTCTCTTTGCAGACGACTCAAAGCTGGGAGCGGTGATGGATGGGGAGGAGGGGATGATGGCCCTACAGAGGGACCTAGATGCGCTGGAAGGGTGGTTAAGGAGGTGGGGATTGAGGTTCAATGCAGGGAAATGCACCTGGGTGCCAGAAACCCGGGCCAAGTGTATACCGGGGGGCCGGGGAATGCTACAAGTCTCGATGGCTGAAAGGGACCTGTGGGTGGTGGTGGATGTCAAGATGAACAACTCTGAGACTTGTAGGAGGGCAGCAGGCAAGGCAAACAGGATGCTGGGATGGATCGCTATGGGAATCAACTCCAGAAGGAGGGAAGTGATACTCCCTCTGTATAACTGCTTGGTGAGGCCGCACCTCGAGTACTGTGTGCAGTTTTGGAGGCCACACTTAAAAAAACCAAAAAGGGACACTGAACTCCTGGAAAGGGTCCACAGGAGGGCAACCAAAATGATCTGGGGCCTGGGGGAAAAGGACCTATGGGGAGAGGCTCGGAGAGCTAAATATGTACATACTGGAAGACAGAAGGGACAGGGGAGACATGATAGAGGGGGATAAATAGGGGAGGCTCAGTAGGGGTGCTCTGAAGGAAGGGGCAACTAGCGGGCATGGGTGGAAGCTGGGGGGGGGACTCTGGGAGAAAGGAGAAGGAGGTACTACTTTACTGAGAGGGTAGTAGAACCATGGAATGCACTGCCTGGGTGGGGGCTGGTGGAGGTGGAGACTGTGGAGGGGTTCAAGAGGGGTGGAACAGGTACAGGGGAAGGGTTGTGGCAGCAAAGCCCATTGTAGGGGGAACACCCTAGGCTGAAAAAGTAGAAGACCGAGAGGACGGGGGGGGGGGGAGAGAGAGACAGCAAGGTCAGCTTCCAGGGTTGGGGCTGACCAAACGAGCTGACATGAAAGATCATTAGGTCTATTCTGCAGGCATTTTAGTATGTTAAAAGCATTCTCCTGTTAGGAACAGCAGTATGTTTCATCAAAGTGAATTTGTTTCACTAGTTCAGAAGTATATGCTGGCCATAATTTATTGTAAAGTCTTTATAGTGCTGCCTTTGAGAGAAAAAGAATGTATTTTGCTTGATTAAAAAAATACTAACATACATACACACACACTATATATAGATACACACACACACACACACACAATCTATATTATATATATATATATATATATATATATATATATATATATATAGAGAGAGAGAGAGAGACACACACACATTATATATATATATATATATATATATATATATATATATATATATATATATATATATATATATATATACACATATATACATATATATACATATATATACATATATATATACACACATACACACACACACACACACACACACATATATATATATATATATATATATACACACACACACACACACACACACACACACACACACACACACACTAGAGGCAAAATCCGTTAATGCATTAGTTAGGGTTGTTCCACACCGACAAAGCGAGGAAATTGGTGTTGTTGAAGTCTCTTGGCCCCTCTGCCCACACCCCCAACCAGCATCGCTTGGCGCATTAGGTTGTCGGCCATAACCTCACCCCATCGCTTGTGTAAAGAAGCAGAGGTGTAGGAGAATGGGGTGAGAGTTAAGACCGACAGCCCTAATGCGCACCCCGATGCCGGTTGGGGGTGTGGGCAGGGGAGGCCAAGGGGGGCTTTCAACCCCAACACCGAATTTCCTTGCTTTTGTCGGTGTGGAACAACCCTAACTAATACATTAAACAGATTTTTTTGCCTCCAATTTCCCTTCTTTTTGAGAATGATAACGAGAAATAGTGAATGTAATGCGGCGGCGGGAGCGCTGTCACATAGTAACATTGTGCCCGCAAAACACAAATAGTAATGCGCATGGTGACGCAAAGAAAAACAGTACTGTAGACAGAAATGTTAAAAACGCAAAAGCAAGTGCAAATGAAAACGCAAAGGGTAATGCACGTGGTGGCGTAGACGTGAATGGTAAGTGAAACGGGAACGGAACCACAAGCAAAAACCGTAACTGTAACAGTAATGTAAGCACACAGGCTGGTTTTCCCCAAAAGCTGCATAAAGAAAGACAGTGAGTACAAAGAATGTATGCATAATAATGGTTCTCGAAGCAAAAAATGAAGAGTTGTAATACTAAATTGCTTATATCTCAGGAACCGTATGACGTAGAAAAAAAAAAATGTAAGAGTCATATGACTTATGACTTTCCTGGCTAGTTTTGTACTTAGCCTCCAATAGGGGGCTAAGCATTTTTCCGACGAAAAGTCCGTACCTCGCACCGTTTCCGAGATACGGGCCCTGAAAGACGCAGCGAACGCCGTAATGTTATCCTATGGGAAAAAAAAAAGACAAGTTCGGAGTGCCATAACTTTGGCTCCCTGTAATATTTTTTCACCAAACCACAAAAAGGCACATCTGTGGGATGTTGGCTGTGTTCCCTTCAAATTTCAGCCCAAAAGACCAAACCGTTATTTTGCAGCAGGATGCCAAAGGATTCCTGTAATGCGTTGGACGCCGTAATGTTATCCTATGGGAAAAAGCGTCAACTTTGGAGTGCCGTAAGTTTGCCGCCATGTAGTATTTTTTCAACGAAACACTGAAAGGCACATCTGTGAGATGTCGGCTGCGTTCCCACCAAATTTCAGGCCAAAACACTAAACCGTTCTTTTGCAGCAGGGTGCCAAAGAATTGCTGTCATTTTCCCACAGCCGAGAAAAGTACTGTCAAAGTTTGCGAAAGCTTTCACAAATTCATTCGACAGTGTCGCAAGTGCAACAGTACTTTGCAAAAGTACTTTTTGCAGAAATTTGAAAAACATATTTTTGGGGTGTTTAACCCCAAAGTAAAGACATGGCTAGCATCCTCAGAGTCCGACTAGGTGAATACAAAAATAATTAGGTTGCTAGAGGGTCCCAATTTTAAATGCCAAGCACTTTTCTGATAGCTAACTGAAAACAAAATGGCGGATTCGCGACAGTAAAAGGGCCATTTGTGACACTGTTGAACTTTTTGTTAACTTTTCCCATTGACTTATAACAGGAACTTGTTTTTTTTAATAACTTTTGAACCGTTTAATATTTTTTCACGAAATCTTCAAAGGCACATCGGGGACCCCGGCCGCAGGTTCCCTGAAGATTTCGGACTGGTCGTGCAAATCGCGCGACAGAAAAGCGTCAATGCGCACGCTGATCACGCTTAACTCCGCAGCCGCATATGCGAACGGTATGAAACTTGGCAGATCCCAAGGCGTATGGGTCTTGATTGTGTATTCAAATTTCAGGCAAATCCGAACGGTTGCAAAGTTATTAAGGTGCAAAATTTTGGGTTTAACATGTACATGGCTCCTCAACCCTAACTATAGTGGCAACACATATACATATACACACACACACACACACACACACACACACACACACATTATATACATATATATAATATACATATACACACACACACACACACACACACACACACACACACACACACACACAGCAAAACAACAATGGTTATATTAACTGCACGCTGAAAATAGAGTTAAAAATCTATGTTTCGACCTTAGGACTTCTTCAGGAAATATCTAAAAGAGAAAAAAAAAAAAAAAAAAACAAGTTAGTGTAGAGGAGAGGTAAAATGACAGAAATATATATGTGGAGAAAGAAGAAAGGGGAGGCTCAGGGAGAAGAAGTGATAAATGGTAAGATTAAGAGAGAATCTGTGAAACAAAAAGGTGATGATGGGAAAGATAAAGCATAATGGGAGTGGAAGAGCTGGGGAAGTTCCCAAGTGGGGACTAATTAACAGGTCCTAGTAAGAAGGCTGAAAGGTGACAAATGTGTGGGAAGGAGACAGAAATGGAGACTTATGGTGAAAATGAAAAATAAATTAAATGAGTACAAAAACAAATAGACTTTAGGAAAAAAAAAGGGATGGCTGAAAGATGTTAGTGGAAAATAAGTCTATCATTTAAACCAGAGGGCTGCTGGGAGCCTGGGATGATCAGCTACTCGTGGTTTTTTTCTATGGTCAGATCCCAGACGCCTGCTGAAGGACACAAACAGAAAGGTCATTGACATTGTGGTCCCTGGAGATAAAGTGGGATACAATGGGTTTAGCAGTTTCACCATTCCTGACTGCTCTGTAATGTTCCCTGAAACAGTCAGCAAGACGCCTACCAGTTTCTCTGTTGTAAATAGCTGTACACTTCCTGCAAAGAATACAATACACCACATTAGTGAAGGTGCATGAGAACTCCTTGGTGATGTGAAAAACACCTGTAGGCTGCCGAATCTCAGTCACACTGGAAATAAATTTGCAGGTGTAGCAGCGAGTCCTGTTACAAGGTTTGGTACCTGGGAGGGAGGAACTGTTAGGAGTAGGTAGGCTGCTTTTAACTGGGAGATTCCACAGGTTAGGTGGCCGGCGGTAGGAGGCAATAGGTGGTTCTGTAAAGGAAGCACCAATGTTAGGGTCAGTTTGCAAAATGGGAAAGTTACTAGTGACGATCCTATGAAGAGAAGGTGTGCTCTGATGGAAAAGAAGAACTAGTGGAATTCGCCGTTGTTCTAGTGTGACAGTATCCTTCCTCCGGGGGTCAAGGTTACAGGGCATGTTACTGACCCGGGAGAGTGCTCTGTCCACTGTGCTTTTAGGGTATCCCCTGTCGATAAAAACACTATGCATTATTTGGGTCTGCTCAGCAAAATCATCCTCTTGACTGCATAACCTGCGAAGTCTAAGAAACTGTGAATAAGGCAGGCCATTCTTGACATGTTTAGGATGGAAGGAGCTGTGGAGGAGGAAACTGTGAGAGTCAGTGGGTTTGTAATAGACTAATGTCTTCAGACCAGTGTTCTGGACTGACAGCTGGATATCCAGAAAAGGCAGTGTAGAGAAGGATACTTCAACAGTGTATTGAAGGGAAGGATGGGCCGTGGTAAACTTGTCGAGGAAGACTTGGAGGGTCTCCCTGGAGCAGGAGGTGGCCCCCACACAGTCATCAATGTAGCGTTTGTAGAGTTCAGGCACAGTCCCTGTGAATGAGAGAAAAAAACGGTCCTCCACCCAACCCACAAACAGATTAGCAAAGCTGGGACCCATCTTGGTACCCATGGCAACTCCATTGACCTGCTGAAAAAAAAAAAACTGTTATTAAAAGAAAAAGCATTGAGTGTAAGAACCAGTTCTGCCAGACGAGTTAAGTGTGTGTGGGTGGCTGCAGGACTTCCCGCTTATTCAAGAAATGCTGCAAAGCTGTCAGACCATCATCATGGGGGATCACTGTGTAAAGAGATTTTATGTCCATGGTGAAGATGAGCTGATGAGTCACTGAATCTGAACCTGTCAAATAACTGGAGAGCATGGTTAGTGTCTTTAACATAGGAGGGCAGGGACTCAACAAGGGGTCTCATGAGGCCGTCCAAAAATGCGAAGATGTGGGGCAGGAGCAGGCAGGCACTATGGGACGACCCGGGTTACCCGTTTTGTGGATTCTGGGAAGGAGATAAAACCTGGATGTCTGGGGATGCTGAACTATGAGTCTCTTAGCAGAAGCAGGGAGCTCTTTGTTTTCAATACACACACACAAAAAGTTTTTTGATGATAAATTCAGTGGACACTTCCCATTTCTTACTATATACTCACACAGGGGGACCATAAATCCCACTGACTGATGCCAGAGACCAGGTCTATTTTCTCTTTTTTTGTCCACTCCTACCACTCCCACAGTTTGATCACCTAACATCTCACAGTTTGATCACCAACAACTTTTATCCAGCCAGCTCAGTTAGCTAACACATGGACCTAGTGCAATATGGGACAAGAAAGTTTTGGAGAGGAGCTCCTTTTACAAGGCTGTAATCAGCGAAATCTAGCTGCTGAACTCCTTCTCCCACCCTGTCTCAAGAGTGCAACTGTCAAAATCTGCTGATCCCAAGAGAAAATAATGCCCCAAGGACTAATCTGTCACATGGCCTCAGCAGGTGGCAATGACAGCTGAAATTTCTAAGCCCTGCATGCACTGTAGGTTTCTTTTGTAATCCACAATTACAGTCATGTAAATCATGGCTCATCACCCCAACCCCACACCTTTTGACAGCATTCCAGTTTTTACCATTTGTATACAATGACTAAAACTATATGCAAATGTCATGAACCCGTTTACAAAACACATGTTGACTTTGATATGCCATTTTGTCAGATACAGGTTTACTATTCATCCTGTAACCAGTTCATTTCTGAAGTATTAAAGGGAACTTCTTCATATACTAAGTGAGCATGCCATCTTGTGTATTTACCCCCATTATTTCAAGTGATTATCTTGTTCAATTACTTTATTTGTATCCTTTTTCACCCAGTGCCCCTGCATCCCCCCATTTCCCTATTCTAAGGGATGAACCCACTCCTGCAAAGAAAAGGGGAAAATAACTGATTACCTATGAAGCCTCATTGCTCCACCACCACCCCAACCCCTAATCCTGAAGGGAGAAAGCAATTCAGCTTGCAGCAAGCAGGGAGGTGTATCCCATGGCAGGCCCTGTGTGTGATGTCAGTGTACAGGAGCATAGCCAAGACAACCATCATGGCCCCGTACCAAGCACCCAACACAGCATTTGGGAAGCACCTATGAAGGAAATGTCTGCCCTACTCAGCTCCCTACAAAAGGAAGGTCCTGTCAAACTAATCTCATAGATTTCTTTGACTGGGTAACCAGAGTGGTGGACCAAGGGGGAGCAGTTGATGTCGCCTACCTTGACTTCAGCAAAGCTTTTGACACTGTTCCACATAGAAGATTGATAAATAAGCTAGGTAGGCTTGGGGTGGGTCAGAAGTTGGTCAACTGGGTGGCAAACTGGTTGACTGGCAGAAAACAGAGAGTGGTGGTAAATGGTATACAGTCAGAAGAGATGCAAGTCACAAGTGGGGTACTCAGGGATCAGTCCTGGGGCCAGTCCTATTCAACATCTTCATTAGTGACCTAGCAGATGGACTAGAGGTAAGGCTTGTCTGTTTGCAGATGACACCAAGATCTGCAACAGAGTAGATGATCCAGATGGGGTGGGCAGAATGAGAAGAGATCTGGATAAACTAGCAGAATGGTCAGAAGAGTGGCAACTGGATTTAATGCAAGAAGTGCAAAATCATGCACATAGGGAAGAGAAACCGAGCCACTTATAGGCTGGGAGGGAGTTGCTAGCAGTCACAAAGGAAGAAAGAGACTTGGGCATCATCATCACTGATGACCTGAAATCATCCAAGCAGACCTCTAAAGCAGTAGGTAAGGCTAGGGGTGTTAGGTGTATTAGTAGGGGTATCACAAGTCGTAAGAGGGAGGTAATAATCCTCTGTACAAGACATTGGTTAGGCCTCATCTGGAGTACTGCATGCAGTATTGGAGGCCACACCTTCACAAGGACATTAACCAAATTGAGGCAGTCCAGAGAAGGGCAACCAAAATGGTGCAGGGACTGCATCAGAAGACATATGAGGACAGATTAACGGAGCTCAATATGTATACCCTTGAGCAAAGGAGGAGAGAGTGATATGATAGAGACATTTAAACACCTTAAGGGCATAAACAAGGTGAAAGAGTCTAACATGTTTAAATATAAGAAAAATAGCAGGACAAGAGGACACAGCATGAGATTAGAGGGAGGCCGATTAAGGGGAATGTGAGGAAATTCTTTTTCACAGAAAGGGTGGTAGATGCATGGAATGGCTTACCACAAGAAGTAGTGGCTATGAATACAGTGCAGGGCTTCAAACAGGCATGGGATAGGCATAAGGGAGCAATACAAATGACTATGAATAGATAGGTCACTGACATAGCAAAGGCCGATGGCACATTTATAAGATAGAAAAAGAAATGGGCAGACTGGATGGGCCTTGCGGTCCTTATCTGCCGTCAACTTCTATGTTTCTATGTTTCCCTAGGGCAACCCAAGCAGCAGCAACAGAAGCCACAATCCCACCCCAGAGGCTTTTGGCATCCCCTCAGAGGCTGCTGCACACACCCTCAAGGCCAAATGGGATTCCAGGCTCATGGTGCAAACATGGGTCCCCAGCGGGTGACTGGATGCAATTATTTCCCCAATGCTCGCTTGAATTTACCATTTTATTCTCTTTGTTTCAGAGACCCTCTTCTTATGCAGACATTCTTCCAGCAAGAGTAATGTGATAATGAAGAGAAAATACCTAATTGGCCAGCACGTTGTTGTATGGTAACTGTAGCATCTACAACTGTGCCATTTTACTCCACACTCCCACACCCACAACCTCCCCTTACCCCCTCTCCACATGCTAACCCACGGAGTCCCTTCACATAGATACATAGGCAGTGGTCATGGTCACACCTGTTTCTCCAGCCAGTGAAGGAAACTCATGTTGGGAGAGACAAACCCTCACTTCCCCGGAGAAGACTGCCTCATCTCTATCAGTCCTAGGGAATGACTCCCACAGCCTCACAGAAAACTGGGCCGCAACCCCCACCATATCAACTGAATTACCACCAACTAACAGCACCATACACAAAGACAAGTGCCTCCTTTGGGGGGGGGGGGTGGTGGAGAATAGTCATCCCTTCATCCCCTCCCAGTGACAAAGACACAATGGAATTTTGGAATCTAGTTGGCACCCACCAACAGCCTGGATTGCACCTTTGTCCAGAACATAGCATTGGCATCTCAGTCACATGGCACAATGCCACACTGGGAGAAAGTCACACTGCCACAACTGTGGGCATCCCAGACGTTTCCCCTCCTTTATCCTCCCCCATTCAGTCCAGGTGAGCCAGTGGTTTCCAGGAACATCCCTTCCCAACACTCACCAGATATCCTTTATACATTGCTATCTAGTGGTACCCCTCCCTCTCCAGGCCCAGTGCAATGCTTTACGCCTTTGCCCACTGTGTCCCAACTATGTCCCCCCTACCCTAGGAAGCTGGAGGACTCACTGCAGCAGTGACATCCTCCCCAATTACTTACTGTTTTCACAGATGGTAACCGGAAGAAAGCCCAGGAATCTGCAGCTGGTCGTGCAAGGACCACCCTGTGTTACTGTAGGATAATGTGGGCCATTTGTGTTGTGGCTCCCAGCCTCTGTCCTGAAAGACATGCCTACAATCCCTGCTAAGTAAGGCTTAACTGGGGCACAAGGCTCCAGTGGTGTTAAGAGTTCACAACCACCACCGCTAATCACCAAGGACAGAGTCTTTCCTGCGCGAGTCCCTCAAGGCTGCTCATGAGTCACAATATCATAAAAATCGGTCCAATCCAAGTCCCCTCCATTTCCTGCTGAACTGGATACTAACAAGGTCCAAATCTTTGGTTGGGTCACATGACAGAGGTCCCAATTAAGAAAATCATGAAGGACTTTTGTGTGTGTGTGTGTGTGTGTGTGTGTGATTACTTACATGTTACATTTCAGATCTATAGCTAGTTGACCCTACAACCCCGCCGTGCAGATATTCAGTGTGTTCATAAGCCAAGGCTTTGCTTCCAATCGGCATGGGATTCAGCTACGCGGGATCATCCAAGTGCCACATTTGCTTGTTTATGGAAGAGACAAGTACTGTAGGATCTTTTAGTGCAGAATGCTGTTGACACTGCCAGTGCCAATTTCTCTTCCCATGGGCTTTTGACTGGACCAGTGAGGGAGATCGGTACCGACAGTACCAGCAGCCTTCAGAGCTGCAATACTGTCTCACTATAAAACAAGCAGATGCAGCACTTAGACGACCCTTGCAATTGAGTTCCTTGCTGATGTCAACAGGGACTCATCCAGAGACACTGGGATATCCATTTAACCAGCATGGCAGACTGGGGGTTGTGGCACTGGATCAACCAGTTACGGATGTAAAAGATTTTTAATCAGAGACCTCCTAGTCCCGTCATACCTACAAGTATTTCATGGGGGTAAACAAGGTACAGGTGGGGAGCCCATTTCAAATGATAAAGTACAAGAGGGCATGCAACAAAGCTGGGGGAGAGTTTAGGAATTATGTGAGGAAATAGTTTACTGAAAGAGTAGTGGGCACCTGTAATAGCCTACCGCCAGAGGTGGTAGAGGTGAAAACAGTGAGGGGTTCTACACATACAAGGGACAGGTACAGGGGAATACTGGTAAAATAAGGCTCTTCTCTTAATGGGCACTTAGAAATTCATGTACAAAGCCAGTTCATGCTACGAAATCCCTTTATTTCAAGGCCAACATCCAGAACAACCTCAACTCCCCTGCCACATTCTGGAAGACAATGCACTCCATTTTTGACCCTCCTACCCAGTCCACCCCCTCCCCCCGGTCCCCACTGTTAAATGGTTCACCCGTTTCTGACCTTCCCTCAGTTGCTACTCACTTTCAACAAGTTTTCACTACTTGTGCCCTCCCTCTCCTCCTCCCGGCTCTCTCCCTCTCCCACCCTCGTCCCCTGGGTTTTCATCCCCCAATCACTACTCAGGAAAACTTCCTTGCCCATTCCCCCCTCAACCTGTCCAAATCCAGCCTGCATGGGCTAGATCCTAAACTCCATCACCTTTCAGCTATCTCCTCTCCATAACATCTCCTTCTCCCTCTGTGCTGTTCCTCAGACTTGGAAGATACCAAAGTTCTTCCCCTTCACAAAAGGGATAATCCCTCCTCCCCTCTCTTATAAAACTTTAAGAGAAAACTTGTCCACTCTAGGCTTGCAGACTTCCTCTCCCCTTTCTAGTTTGGTTTCCAGAAGCATCATTCCACCATCTCCTCCCTGCTGCGTATTACTGCCTCCATCTTCTTCAGGATGGATCAAAGGCACATTAGGGAAGCCATTTTTATTTATCTGGCCAAAGCCTTTGATTCAGTGGCCCATCCACTCCTACTGAGCAAGCTGAGCTCTGTTGACCTCGAAGCTCCTACTGTTGGATGTTTCCATTGCTACCTCATGGGCCATCGATCGGCACAGGTAGGAGGCATCCTGTCACCTCCATTGCCCATCCAGGCTGGGGTCCCACAGGGCTCAATCCCGGGTTCCAGCTCTTCTCCATTTTCCTGAATGACCTCCCTTCTGTCTGTACCAATGTACATATTCACATGTATGCAGATGACAGTCAGGATACAGTGCAGGGCTTCAAACGGGCATGGGATAGGCATAAGGGAGCAATACAGATGAGTAAGAATACACAGGCCATTAACAGAGTAAAGGCCTATGACACATTCATAAGGTAGAATAAATGGGCAGACTGGATGGGCCTTGCGGTCCTTATCTGCCGTCAACTTCTATGTTTCTATCTTCACCTTCGGTGCCTCAACTCCAACGTTGGTACGCTTGTTCCAGCAGTCTTCTACAACACCCTGCAATGATTCCACTCCAACTATCTCTGCGCCAACACTAAGAAAACAGTGTCCATGATCTTTGGCACCTACTCCTATCACCCTTCTCCCTGATCCTCCCCTGTTGGCGCTCTACTTCCCATGATGGCGTGATTCCTCCTGGGTTCTACCTCAGCCTGTATCAGACCTGCACTGCTATCAATCCCTTGCACTGGTCTCTGTTGGTATATTATTGCTGCTCACTGTGCCTTGCTGCTTTTATCTGCACTTTATCTGTATCTAGCATTGTTACTGTTTATGTTTTATTGTACCTCATGTTCCCTTCCCCAGGTTGCACCTGGAAAACAAGCCCTGGCTCAGAGTGTCTTTCCCCGTTACCAATTTTCAAACAAACAAATTATAATACAATATAATATAATATGGGGAGAGGGTTAGAGTCTGCGGAGACAGAATAGGCAGGGAACATCTGGGCAGACTGGGTAGGCCAAGCGGTCCTTTTCTGCAGACAAATTCTATGTTTCTAGAACAGCAGTTTGCAGAGAAGCAATAATTAAAACAGGGTACTTAAAAAGAAAAAAAACAGTTATGAGATTACTGTTGAGTTTCCTTGTGGAAAAACACTTTTCGAATCTTTGTAACCAATCAATGTTTTGCTCCTTACAACTTTTTATAATTAAAAAAAAAAAGCATTAGGACCTGCGGGAGTATGCAGTTATAGTGTAAAAATACTGCCCTATGGGGCAGAGGCATGAGGCAGAGACAACTGCCATAACTACCCCATGTTTGATATCACCTCACCATTACACCATGTGTCTTACAATGATTACATGTAGAACAAACATCTGATCTTGTTCTGATTTCAAACAGTTTTTACGACATAATAATCACAAACTGCGGTTAAAGAGGACAGGAAATCATTTCTACTTGGCAACCGTTTATCACGTTCGCCTTTACAGAAATTATATTCATACCCCTTATAGGATCCCTATGTAACTGCAGCTGAAAGTGATGCAAAAAAAAAAAAAAAAAATGTTGCATTGTTTTGTTTTTACAGGCAGCATTCTGTTAGTTATTTTCATGCAAACAGTGATTTAGAGTTTTAACTATGTCACAGTTTGTGTACAGAACTCTAAGCATGGTTCTAATAGGTTAAGCGCTCATTGTTAAAAACAGAATGTTCAAAATATATAAAAGTAAAAAGGATGCAAAACATATGGTTTATAGAGAACTGAATAGAAAAATAAAAAAAGGAAATGAAAATAGCGAAATCAAATTAGCTACAAAAAAAAGATTATAAAGCATTTTATGCACATATTAATAATACTAGAAACATAAATAATATGGTTGACCCCCTAATAAAAAAAAAAAAATAAAGATGATGAAATTAGTGACATAACAAATGGCCGATTTGCAAAATGAATATTTTGCCTCAATATTTAGCCCCAAGGATCCAGTTTGTGACACCGAAGATATTGACAAACCATCCATCCCCATACATATACAGATGGAGGATGTCCAGAAAAGGCTTCAACAAATAAACCCAAATTAATCACCAGGCCCAGATAATATACATCCAAAGATTTTAAAAATACTGTATATTGAACTAGCCCCACCTTTAACAAAGGGACCTGGGGGTAATCGTATCAGATCACCTTAAGGTTGGCAAGCAATGTGAGAAGGCGGTAGAGAGGACTGGGGGGATACTGAGATGTGTAGGGAGAGGCATCACCAGCAGAAAACAGGGAATTGTTATCCCCCTGTACAGAAAGTTGGTAAGACCCCATCTGGAGTACTGCATCCAGTTCTGGAGACCCCATCTCCGCAAGGATATAGACAGGATGGAGGCAGTTCAGAGGAGGGCAACTAAAATGGTGCAGGGTCTGCAAGAGAAGCCATACGAGGAGAGGCTAAAGAAGCTTAATATGTATACCCTTGAGGAAAGAAGGGAGGGGGGACATGATAGAAGATTTAAGTACCTCAGTGGAATCAACAAAGTCCAAGAGGGTAGCATCTTTCAGAAAGAGATGTGCAAGAACAAGGGGACACAATTTGAAGATAGAGGGGGAACGGCTCAGGGGCAATGTGAGGAAGTATTTTTTTCACCGAGAGGGTTGTGGACGCATGGAACAGCCTTCCTGAGGAGGCTGTGGGGTCTAAAACTGTGAGAGAATTCAAGAATGCATGGGACAGACATAAGGCAATTTTTGTGGGGGGGATAGGAAGAAACAGGCTGTTGGTTAAATAGGATCTGCAGCTTATCCTCTAGGTAGGGAAATGGGCAGACTAGGTGGGCCAAGCAGTCCTTATCTGCCGTCAAAGCCTATGTTTCTATATATTTAAAGAATCAGTGGATAAAGGGGTTGTGACAGTGGCTTGGAGATTAGCCACAGTCATTCCACTGTATAAGAAGGGATCAAAGGCTGAGCCGGTCAATTACCAACTAGTCAGCTTGACATCTGTAATATCAAAAATACTGGAGAGTATAATAAAGGATTATATCATAAATCATTTAACAGTAAATAACTTACTAGACAAAACTCAGCATGGCTTTACTGAAAGGAGATCTTGCCAAACAAATAGTTTACAGTTTTATGACAGGGTAAATATAGCTTTGGGTAAAGAGAAAACAATGGATATGGTTCTTTTGGACTCAAAAGCCTCTGACAAGCTGCCTCATGCAGAGCTGATAACTTCACTTCAAACACATGGCCTTCATAAAAAACTTGGTTTTATGGGTAGCTTTGTGGCTGTCTGAAAGAAAAACAAGAGAGTCTGTATAAAGGGGCACTCTCTAAATGGAAGGAAGGGACACGTGGGGTGCTCCAGGGCTCAGTACCGGGCCCTTACCTCCTTAATCTATATATCTCTTCAGGGTTTTAAATAATTGATTAGCAGTTTTTTTTTTTTCTCGGGACAGTGCTAACTGTACAGAAAGTATTTATGGAGGTTTTCTAGAAGTGTTATGTTTGTTAAACACAGTGAAGCAAGTGCTATGTATTTTCACACTGTTTTAGCACTTTTATGAGCAAAACGCTAATCAATTTTTGGAGTTAAATAAATCCCTGCTCTTCGATCCAATACTCACAAAAAAAATCTGGTTATCAAAATTTGCAGACGACTGTAGACTGGGGGCAATGATAGAAAACAAGGATGATGCAGTGACATTTCAGAGAGCTTTATATTACATACAGGATTGGACAATGAATCACAAATTATCCCTAAACCAAGAGAAATGCATGATTATGCATATGGGGAACGACAATGAGCAATACAATTATGTACTGAATGGGACAACCCTATCTAGAAGAAGAAGAAGAAGAAGGAGAAGAAGGAGAAGAAGAAGAAGAAGAAGACGACCTAGGAATTATAGTGACGCAGGATCTCTCTCTTTCAAAACCCACTGTACCAACATTATGCGCAAGGGTAACAAAATCTTAAATTGTATACTAAGACATATTCAAAGTAGGAAACGTGAGGTTATAGCCCCTTTGTATTCCTCCTTGGTGAGACCCATACTTGAATATGGAGCACAGGTCTGGTCCCCATATAAGAAAGGAGAGGTACAGTTGATTGAGAGGGTACAGAAACGGGCCACTAAAACCACTGAAGGATTAAAAAATATGTCTTATGCGGAAAGACTTCAAGAGCTGGATATGTACACGGAGTACAGAAGACATAGGGGAGATATGTGTTTAACACATAGGGCTTGGGAAAAGTACAATTTGTGGGAGCTCCTGAGATTGCAAACAAAGGACAAGTATCAAGAGACTAGATCACACTCCCTACAGTTGGAAAGTGACAACTGCAGATTAAAAAATAGAGCTAGATGGTTTAATCAGAGAATAGTTTTATCATGGAATGCTCTTCCGATAGACGTTGTAGGGGAATAGTACAATGCACCAATTTAAGGTAAATCTAGATAGACACTGGAGACAGGTAATATATGAAACAAAAATGTAGCACTTACCTAGGTTAATGAAATACAGACTTGGCGAGCTCCACTTACAAAAGTCTTTATTATGCTCAGTTATACCCAAGGCCCCTGGAATTCTGCGGTTGCTGAATTTGCTGCAGAATTCATTGTTTTTGGTGACTTTTCATATAAATATACTGTTTTTCCGTAGTGTCAGGCTTTCTTTCCCACCTCGTTTATCCTGAAGCCCCTCCTCTATGCTCAGCATATGATGTCATCGATGACATCACATCATATTTAGCCAATGACAGGACTGCATTCTGCCAGAGAAATGAATAAATCATGCTGCAGAAATCAGAAAATGCTACCACAGAAGTCAAGGAGCCCTGCCACAGAAATCAGAAAATTCTGCTGCAGAACACCAGGGGCCCTGGTTATACCTATACCACCTATGATACCCATGATTGTTAGTATTCTGTACACAAACCATGACAAAGTAAACAGTTCAAATTACTGGTTCTGTGCAAGAAACTATGAAGAATGTCGTCCACGAAAAATAAACAACTGAAAACAGTGTTTCACATCAGTGTTTATTCAGGTAAAGTTAATTATGGGTCATTTGGAAATAGGAATGTTATTCTGTAACTAGGAACATTACAAACTGCTGCCAATTAGCACAAATTTCCTGTTCCCTTTAAAGTGAGCAGGAATTCACAGGAACTATAAGAGATTTACGTATCCTTTAAACAAAAACTGTCACTCTACATTTCATGTTTTACATTTCTGGAGTTTCTGTATTTCTTGTCCACCACCTACATTAGTGACCAAGAAAGACATCATGACATCACAAATGTAGTGTTTTGAGAGATTAATTTTTGGCTAAACTAGAACATGCAACTGAAGTGTTTTCAAAGTTTGAATGGCTGGTGCAGAGTGTCTCATTTTGTACAACAGTGGCACCTCGTACATAATAGTTTGGGTGAGACAACCGGAGGCCCAGTCAGGCAAAGTAGCTTACAGCAGAATGCTGCACATATTTCCATGTATATCAGTTAACTATCTTTTAATAGATAGTTCAAAGCCTCCAACACTGTTACAGGAACACCCTGATGTGATGCAAACAAGATCTAAAGTAACAGGCCGGCTTAGTGGCACCAAAGGTTGAGGTGCTGGACACCACACCTCACGCTGCACTGGCAACCTGGGTTCGGGAGCAAGCCTGGGTCGTCAGAGGAAGGAGAAGATCAAAGCGTCAGCAGGACTGCTCTCTTCTCCTGGGGTGGGCTTTGGTGATCTCACTGCTCAGTAGTGGCTCCTGACAGAGGCTGTGGGGTACAGCACCTTGGGCGTGGTGTCGGTGGGCGTCTGCGGAGGGGGTGGGCTCACTCCAGCACGCTGACGGCATTGCACATTCACATCAGAGGGTGGAACAAGGATAATGGCCTTGTCTCCCAGTAGGCGAAGGGTGGTTCAGGGGCTGGCCAACCACGCCCAGCATCGGTCCTTCCAGTCAGCCCTCTGGCTCGCTCTGTGCCTGGTCGCTCTATCAGATTCTAGAGTGGCAGAGGAATAGGTGGTCCCACCTCAGGGGACTCAGAGCCGGGGGAAATCAGGTTGTGGTGGAGAGACGGCCGCCAGAGGCAGAGCTGGAGGACTTCAGGCAGGCAGGATCATGGCTGAGTAGAGTAACCTCTTGGAGAGAGTCTGGGTAGACAGTGAGTGAGTAAGAAGCATAAATAGAATTGGGGAAAAAAAAATCTAAAGTAACAGAGCTGTTTTATTCATCTATTTATTTATTTACTGAAATATTTCACCAGGAAGGCAAAATGAGCAACAAGTCACTCATCTCCCGGTGTGACCGGGGGGGGGAAGGGTACAACAGGAATAAGACATTAAACATTCAAGTTACAAGATCAACATTAACATACAGTTGTAAGGCAGGTGTTACAGAGTTACAACAGTGTTGCACATAACAGGTAGAAAGAGTGGACAATAATAAGTGCCGGGTTAATAAGTAAACAAGTGCTTACGTGAAAAAAGGCGGTAGGGGTGAGGTGGGGAGGGAGGGAAGTAGAAGGGTTGTGTCCCTGGGGACCCCTGCAGGATGCAAGGAACCCTGCAAGGGGATTGGTGGGATCAGAGAGAAGGGGATAAGGCAGTTTCCCAGAGAGACTCCTGTAGAATAATGGGGGAAGAGAGTACATCAGAGATACAAGCCACTTGGAAGGGGTAGGAGAGGAACCCATGGACAGCATTCAGAGTCCTTTACATTCTGGGAGAGATCAAGAGAGACCAGTAAGGGGGTGCAATTTTGGGGAAAAGAGGGCTATAGATTTGGGGGGGGGGTGTGCACAGGGTAAAATGAAGGGGAGGGTAGAGAGCTTGGGTTTGTCCAGGGCTTAGAGGAGGGAATTAGGGAGGGACACGCCAGGAGCAGCTAGGTGCAAGGTAATTGAGGGCAGAGCTGATGGAGTAGGCGGAGGATAAGTGCCGGATTTGAGGTGGGAAGGAATTCCAAATTTTTGGGAGGTGGTGAGGGTAACCAGATTGGCCGATTTGGGTGGATCTGTGTGGGACAACCAGGGTACAAGAGTCAGTTGATCTAAGGGAATGGGAGGGTGGGGGTGTTATAAAGGAGGAGGAGGTGAGGTAGGAAGGAAGCTCACTCAACCAGTGCTTGGAGATGAATTTAGCACAGTGGGAGTCTCACCTATTTGTAAGAGAGAAGGACAGAACATGATAAAGACTGCAGTGATGGGTGTGTGTGTGGGGGGGGAGGGGCATCCAGGGCAAAGCAGCAGAAGGAATTGAAGAGGATGTCCAGTCTGGCCAGGGAGGCCTTAGTGGCAGCACCACAGACTACATCACAGTAGTCGAAAATGGGCAGTATCATCTTCTGAACAAGTTCATGCCTAGCCACAGGAAGGATGCAACTATGGTTCCTGAACAGGGCACCAAGCTTGGGGTGCAGTTTTTTCTGGATGGCGTCAATATGTCCAGAAAACTTTAGGCATTGGTCCAACCACACAGCCAAGTACCTGAAGTAGGATGTGCCCTCAAGTAATGTCCCATCAATGATGTGGAAAGTGGGTAGGGAAGGAAGCCTACAGAGAGTCTCTGCCTTGTGCCAAAGGTCATGGAGACAGACTTCTTGGCATTGAGAAAACGTTGATGGTTAGCAAACCAGAGTTGAACCATGTCGAAGTCTTGCTGTAACCTCATCAGGACAATAGCCAGATGCATACAGAACTGTATCATCGGCATACATATGTATAGCGGAGGATGGGGAGCAAACAGAGGGATGGTCATTTAAGAAGATGAAGAATAGGAAGGGCCCTAATACCGAGCCCTGGGGGACTCCAGTGCTAATCGGGAGGGGAAGGGAAGTGGCGTCCAAGATCTTAACTGATTGGGTTCTGCCAATAAGGTAGGCCTTGAACCAGTTTGTGGTGGAGGGAGATAGGCCAGCTGCCATGAGTGAGTCGAGGAGAAGGGCATGAGAGACGCGTTGAAGGCCTTGGCCAGGTCGATAAAAATGGTAGAAGTAATATGGCCATTGTCCATCCCGGTTAGGATGGAGTCTGTGAGCCATAGGAGAGAGGAGGTGGTGGTGGAGGTTTTTTTTCCTGAAACCAAACTGGAAAGGGGTGAAAAAGGAGGTGTCGGACAGAAAAGAGGTGAGTTGGGAGAGGACAATGCATTTTTGAAGCTTGGCAAGGGTAGGGAGGGCAGAAATGGGGCAACAGTTGCCAGAGGACGAGGGCGTCACCCCCTTTGGGTAGAGGGAGGACCACAGCATGTTTCCACAGAGGGGACTGAGGCAGTAGAGAATGAGAGATTTAAGATTATTGAGAGGGGGTTGGCAATGGCTGAAGCGGAGAGGGAGAGGAGTTTTGGGTCAAGGCCTCAGGGGAGGCACCTTTAGAGGGGTTGATGGTGAAGAGGGCACTTACGGCATCATTTTGGGTTATAGTAGCGAAAGAGAAGGTAAGGTGGGAGGGTGGTGGAGGAGGCACACCGGTAGAGGGTGAGGAGGGGAAAGGGTAAGAGGGGAGAGATTTCAGAAGCTCAGTGGCGCAGGAGGTATAGGAGGAGTTAAATTCTGCAGCTATAGTTGGTGGGTCAAACACTAGTGGTCTATTTACTTTAAGAACCAGGGGTGGTGGGTGAGATGAGGGGGTAAATAGGGTGTGGACCACCTTCCAGAACTTTGAAGGGGAATTTATGTTGGTGAATTACAGATTTGAAATATTTGGAGTTGACTAACCTTGTAGCCCTGGTGCAAATGTTTTTGAGCATGCGGTAGTTCATGAGGTCACTAGGATGCTGGGTAGCTTTATGATGCTTCCAGGCTCAATCTCTAACCCTGAGGCAGGCCAGAAGTTGAGGGGTTATGTATCCAAGGTAAGTGGTTACCTCAGACTCTGGTTTGTTTGAGTGGGGCAAAGGCATTCCAGTTTACAAGAAAGACTTTTCTGAAGTAGGCAACGGCCTTATCAACTGAGGGGAAGGAGGCTGGGGGGCGCCAGTCAGAAGTGGCAAGGTTACTGAAGAGAGGTTCAACGTCAAGAGCCTTGAAAGAGCGTAGTTGTATAGTTTTGTGTGGCAATTTAGTTCCAAGGACTTTCCTAACTATGAATATTGGGTTATGGTCACTGAGAGCATCGCGGAGGATGCCAGAGGTGATGACGTGGTGAGGGTGGGAGGTAAGGGCCCAGTAGAGTAGGGAGTGTTGTTGTGTCTTGTGGTTTGGGCAGGTGAGTTCGGAGATCAGTTGCGAGAGGTTTAGGGCTCAGATTTCATTTTTAGTTTTGGTAGTTTTAGGTGACAACCAATTTATATTGAAATCACCTAGGATGAATAATTCCCCAGGGTGAGCAAGAGAAGTGAAGGAAGTTAGGAGGTCTATTGCGACCAAAGGATGGACATTTGGGTGGCACTAAATGCTGGCTATGAAGATTGGGAGAGTGAAGGGGAGGGTCACATGGATAGCTAGGGCATCATGGGTGTCAGGATTGGAGAATGAGTAGATGATCGAATACTGGAAGGAGGCTAGGACATAAATGGCCACACCACCACCCTTGCCAGCACGGTCTTGCCTTAGGAGTGAGTAGCCAGGAATGGAGACTGAGTGGTCAGGGACAGTGCTCTTTAGCCAAGTTTCTGAGAGGATTAGAATGTCTGGGTTCAGAGTGCACACCATGGTCTGAATCTGGTCTATATTTTGCAACAAGCTGCGGATGTTTAGATGTAGGATCTTTAAGCCCTTTGGGAGGGCTGAGAGAAGAAAGCGGGAGAGGTAGTAGAGGAGGAAGCACCAGAGGAGCAAGGGGCATTGTAACATGGCAATAAAGGGAATGGGCAAATGGGGACGCGCGATTGGCTGAAGTTGATCACGTGGCCAAAGTCGGAGCGGGGATTAATCCAGTATACCTGCCGTGTCCAAAAGTAAAGTACCAGGACCAGCCAGACAGCTAGGTAAGCAGCACCAAGGAGACGCAAGAAAGAACTGTGAGAGGGACGCTCATGCTGGGTAGGCAGCGACTGACCGGAAACAGAGGTGAGGAAGGGCCCAGCAGGGGAAACAGAAAGACAGCACATGCAGTAGCACCAGATCGAGCAGCACACGGAGTGCAGGACATCGGAGCTATGTCAGAGGAGCAGGAAGAGGTGAACGACGTGGGATGCAAACTCGCAATGGAAGTCCAGACAGCGGCGCACAAAGGACTCCACCGCAGACCTCCAATGAGTGGCAGGAAATGAATACCCATGTAGGGCAGAAAAAAACTTCAGTCCAGGATGTGAAAGACACTGTTCTGCAGGTACAGCACTAGACAATCTTTCCACCCCATCAGAATATAAAGGCTCGTCTGTGACAGATTTTAGAAGTGCAGTAAAAACCTCATCAAAACATAGTGAGTCACTGTCTTATGTTGTTCAAAGCATGCGAAATAGATTCATGCCAGTTCTATAGTCGCGCTGGCCATGTTACAAGCGCATTAAGCCACTCCGACGGTGGCATCTAGTGCGATTAATGCATGGTTGGGCTGTTGTACGCCCTCGGCCTGCGGCCTCAGGCCACAACCCTCTCAACCGTGCATTAATCCAGCATTAGATACCACCTTCGTCGTGGCTTAATGCTTACATAGGGCCTGGGTTTGGGTGGATATCCCCGGCGGAGAGCAAGACGAGTATGAGAAAGTGGAGCTTAGGGGATTTTGAAGGGGCTGGCAAGGAGGTTGGGAGTTTCAAGGAAAATGGAGTGCATGAGCGAGGAAGGTGGTGGAGAACCGCAGTGAAAGTGGACACCGTTATCAAAGCCATACAAATTGTACTTTGCCATGTTATGCATTTTTATAGTCTAGCAGACTGGCTGGTTGTTATAATGTCTCAAACGTTTGAGTGTTGTCTAATAAAGACTTGTATACTTTCATTCAGACCACAACTATGACAGTTTTGCAATTACATTTTGTGGCACAGTCTTTAAACAGAGACTCCTCCCTCGCATAGATCAATAGCAGCGCTGCATGAGCCAGAGGGGCTCACTTCAGTGCTGGGGTGGGGGCACAAATTCACATGACTTCTCCCATATAGTGAAGTTCAATAGACAAGGCTTAATGGGTGCCGGGCCTGGCAGAATCTCAGATTGAGGCAGTCCAAAGCCAGGGCCCTCACTCCAGGTGTTTCCCCTTTGCTGTAACTAAAAGTAGCAGTATGGAGTACTACTACTGAAAGTAAGTGTGTGTGTGTGTGTGTGTGTTTAATTACCTTCTTTCCCTATTCCACATGGCTGCTCCACCCCCCCCCACTCTGTTACATTTATGATCTGTGTCAAAGTTTTCTGTGAGAATGGCAGTTTTTATATGCTTAAATTAGAAAAGGCAAATTCAGTGCTATGATTTGAAGCAGAAAAAAAAATTCTGCAACAGAAGTCCAACCATTTTACCTATAAAACTATGACTCTATAGACTCAGCATGTTTTCCCAACTGGTACATCCACAATCATCAATGTGGACTTAAAAGGTTCTCAAATACAGTAGCAGAAAAGGTCAGAGCCAAAAGGCTGGCCTTCAGGAAATATAAGGGAACACAGCGGGATGAAGATAGGGAGGCATACCAAACTGCCCTAAGGGAAGCAGGGAAGGCAGTAAGGCAGGCAAAGTCCCAAACTGAGGAAACACTAGCACGAACAGTAAAAGAAGGTGACAAGACTTTCTATAGATATATTAGTGAAAGGAGAAAGTCCAGAGGGGTATTGCTAAGCTTAATGGAGAAAAGGGAGCATGTGAGGAGGAGGACCTGTAAAGGCATCTATCCTAAATAGATACTTTTGCTCAGTATTTACTGAAGAGAAGGTAGGGCAGGGCCCACAGCTCAGCATCATGGACACAGGGGGAGGGAGGAGGTGAGTACTACTCTCTTCACAAAAGAAAGGGTCCTACAAGAGCTTGCTAAGCTCCAGGGTGGATAAGGCAATGGGACCTGATGGCATACATCCCAGAGTACTTAAGGAGCTAAAGGAGGAACTAGCAGAGCCATTAGCAGAATTGTTTAGCGAGTCTCTGAGCACAGGAGAGGTCCCAGAAGACTGGAGAAGGGTCATGTGATCCCGCCCACAAGAGTGGTAGCAGGAGGAGGCGGGAACTACAGACCGTCAGTCTTACCTCAGTAGTGGGCAAGATTATGGAGGCACTCCCTTAAGGAAAGGATAGTGCAACACCTGGAATCCATAGGGGCACAGGATCCAAGACAGCATGGGTTTACAAAAGAAGGTCCTGTCAAACTAATTCATAGATTTCTTTGACTGGGTAACAGAGTGGTGGACCAGGGGGAGATTGATGTCGCCTACCTTGACTTCAGCAAAGCTTTTGACACTGTTCCACATAGAAGACTGATAAATTAGCTGGGTAGGCTCGGGTGGTCAGAAGTTGGTCAACTGGGTGGCAAACTGGTTGACTGGCAGAAAACAGAGAGTGGTGGTAAATGGTATACAGTCAGAAGAGATGCAAGTCACAAGTGGGCTACCTCAGGATCAGTCCTGGGGCCAGTCCTCTTCAACATCTTCATTAGTGACCTTGCAGATGAACTAGAGGGTAGGCTTGTCTGTTTGCAGATGACACCAAGATCTGCAACAGAGTAGATGAGCCAGATGGGGTGGGCAGAATGAGAAGAGATCTGGATAAACTAGCAGAATGGTCAGAAGAGTGGCAACTGGGATTTAATGCAAAGAAGTGCAAAATCATGCACATAGGAAAGAGAAACCCTGAAGCCACTTATATAGGCTGGGAGGGAGCTACAAAATCAGCAAAGGAAGAAAGAGACTTGGGCATCATCATCACTGATGACTTAAATCATCCAAACAGACCTCTAAAGCAGTAGGTAAGGCTAGAGGGGTGTTAGGGTGTATTAGTAGGGTATCACAAGTCGTAGAGGGAGGTAATAATCCTCTGTACAAGACATTGGTTAGGCCCCATCTGGAGTACTCATGCAGTATTGGAGGCCACATCTTCACAAGGACATTAACCAAATTGAGGCAGTCCAGAGAAGGGCAACCAAAATGGTGCAGGGCTGCATCAGAAGACATATGAGGACAGATTAACGGACTCAATATGTATACCCTTGAACAAAGGAGGAGAGAGGTGATATGATAGGAGCATTCAAACACCTTAAGGGGCATAAACAAGGTGAAAGAGTCTAACATGTTTAAATATAAGAAAAATAGCAGGACAAGAGGACACAGCATGAGATTAGAGGGAGGCCGATTAAGGGAATGTGAGGAAATTCTTTTTCACAGAAAGATTGGTGGATGCATGGAATGGCTCACCACAAGAAGTGGTGGCTATGAATACAGTGCAGGGCTTCAAACAGGCATGGGATAGGCATAAGGGAGCAATACAAATGACTATGAATAGATAGGTCACTGACAGAGCAAAGGCCGATGGCACATTTATAAGGTAGAAAAAGAAATGGGCAGACTGGATGGGCCTTGCGGTCCTTATCTGCCGTCAACTTCTATGTTTCTATGACTTATTCTTGTTATGCAGTTACAATTTGTAATGCTGCTATACAGCTCTGCTTTCAACTGATTTTCTTCATACGGCTGTCAACTGTCCATCTATTGTTTGTCAAACTGTAACCTACCAAGTTGTGTCCGAAAACAGACAATTTCTTGTCAATGGTACTTGGTTAACAAAAGTGCCTAGTTGTACAGTATTTAGAGTAAGACCCATCCCCACCCCTTTGTCCCACACGTTAAAGGTCCTGTCCAACAACTGTGATGAAAAATAAATCATGGCATTATCTATGCATCTCAACCGACAGAGAAGTGAACGCACAAGGAAGCAGAAATACCCTGTGTTTTGCTCCTTTGCCTCCAGGGTTTGATGATGTGTCCCACATTTTAGCCCCTCCCCTCATTTTCTAAGGGACAGCGTCCCATAGCGAAAAGAGAGGTTTGCGAAGTATGGCAGAGTTCCGTTCCCTAGGCTATTGGACTCGCTTCAAAAATCAGTGGGGTTTGCTGTGGCCCCTTGCGGTTGCACTTGTTTACTCCCACCCACGGACTGTTTTAAATTGGTGTTTTGTTTTTTTTTACCCAACATTTCGCCTCAAACCCGTACCTGTAGCTATATAGAACCTCTTGATGCCGGTTTTCTCCTCCACCTTTGCAAGCAGGTCTGTCACGAAGTTCTTTTCGTTGAGGAATTTCTGAACGCGTTCCTTCAGGGCTGCTAGAAAAGCCATACTCGCCCGGGTTAGTTAAAAAAAAACAAACCGGAAAGTCGGACAGACAACAGAGTATGAGACAGATGGCCTGAGTGACAGAAGCCGGTTGGGAGGGATGCCCGCAGCCCGTCCCCGTCGTCGCGTCTCTTTTAATCCACTTTTCCGCTGAGTCCGTGGATCTCAGCAACTCTTCTCAATCCGCTTTTCTTGGCCGCGAGCTCCGGCAGTGAATCACCGCGGGCGGGGCCTGCGTATGACTGACAGCAGCCCTGACCAATGTAGAGAGAGCCGGGCGCAGCCGCTAGACAGGTGAGCAGGAAAGCAGGTGCACAAGTAGATAGTGAGGCCAAGGGTTATCCCGTCTCCAGTACTTGTACTTCACAAAGATGGGTTAAAATGGCAGGGAGTGCTATTAAGAAACACATTTTGCCAACAAAAAAGATGATAAAACTTAGCAATAATCGGACATCGTGGCTACAACTGGACTACGTGAGGAGGCCTCAGAGGAAGAATGCAAAGTGTGCAAAAAAAAAAAAAAGGATCAGAGGACAAGGAAAGCACATGGATAGCATTAATGAAGACTCAGGGGTCAGATGGAAGGGGATATGGCTTAATGCCAGAAGCCTGGTGGATAACCAATTCAGTGAGCTCCAGACACTGATGGTGGACATTGAGGTGGGCCTGGTGGCCATCACAGAAATGGGGACTTTGGAAAATAATGACTTTGACTCGATGATCTCTGGGTACTCAGGCCCACATATTCAAAAGGGTTGCACCATGCACAACCCACTGATGCGCCCCAGTGTGATATTCAAAAGGGAAAAGTGCACTGCACAAATCCCAATGCGCCGGAGCGCATCAGTAATGTACGCAGGCACAGGTGGGGGGGGGGTGTGCCCATGCATAACCTGCACAGCCCGATATTCAGCCCAGGATGTGCAGAGCCATGCATGTGCAACCCCTACTTGCGCCAGCACAAAGTTAAGCCAGGAACAACTGATGGCCACCCACAGGTGAGCTGCCGCATTGCAGGGCGCAACACGGCAGCTGCCACCTGTGGGTGGCCACCCGAGTTCCGGCTGCACCTGGTGGCACCCCCACATGCCCGATCGTGGGCATTTGTAAAAACAAAACCCCGTCCTATATCCCTGGTGGTCCAGTGGACTGATTTCCGCCCAATCGTGGGCATCTGTTTTAATAAAGACCCCCATCCAATATCCCTGGTGGTCCAGTGGACCGCACTCTGCGATCGCGGGCATTTGTACAACAAGCGTCCTATTACCCTGGTGGTCTAGGTACCCCTTCCCACCGCCCACTGGGCCCCACCGCCCTCCCAACTCGGACAGCCAGTGGGCGGCAGCTCGCCGACTGAGACCTCAGTAGGGCTGCATGCCTATTGGTTCACAGTGTAGCCAATGGGTGTGCAGCCATACCATACTACATTCCAGATATGTGAATGGAATCATTCACATATCTGGAATATGTATTACATATGAAGCTGCACACCCATTATCATGCTGTGAACAATAGGCGTCTGTACAGTGTCAGTCGGCTGGGGTGGCTGGCGGGTGGGGTGCTGCCGGCTGACGGGCGGCGGTGGGGCTCAGTGGGCGGTGGGGGGGGGTATCCTAGACCACCAGGGGTGATAGGACGTGCTTGTTGTACAGATGCCCGCGATCGGGCAGAGTGCGGTCCACTGGACCACCAGGGATATTGGATGGGGGTTTTATTTTTATTAAAACAGATGCCCGCATTCGGGCAGAGTGTGGTCCACTGGACCACCAGGGATACTGGACTTTTTTTTTTTGTATTAAAACAGATGCCCGCGATCAGGCAGAGTGCGGTCCACTGGACCACCAGGGATAATGGCTGAGGGGGTTTTCTTTATTAAAACAGATGCCCGCGATCGGGCAGAAATCGGTCCACTGGACCACCAGGGATAAAGAATTATTCTATTTTTGGACAGATGCCCATGATCTGGCTGCAGGGGGTGTCGGTCCAAAATGACTACTGCCTGGCAGGACACCAGGCGCAAGTCGTTGGGGATCGGCGCACCCTGCATGCAAATGGGGCCATAATGACATGCAAATGGTCCCATGTGTGCCTTGCATAAATTATGGACCATTTGCATGTCACCTTTTGAATATAGTGGGTGCTGTGAATAGCGCAATGGCACTTGTGCTAGCGCATCTCCATGCTCCACTCTGGCCACTTGCGCTAGCGCTGTGCCACTGCGCCATGCACACTGGGGGTGGCCAGGGTGCGATATTCAAAGCTGCTGAGCCATGGTGCAGCTCCTTTGAATATCGCCCAGGCCACACCCCTGCGCAGCCAAGTTGAGCTGCGCCCAAGCTTGTGCCACAGC
The DNA here is from genome assembly GCA_016271365.2 of Neoceratodus forsteri. Taxonomy (NCBI): domain Eukaryota; kingdom Metazoa; phylum Chordata; order Ceratodontiformes; family Ceratodontidae; genus Neoceratodus; species Neoceratodus forsteri. The sequence continues at coordinate 129,315,554 of JADMNL010000031.1, read as the reverse complement.
CTGGCGCAGTTTGAATGTCCGGGCCTCATTGTTTAGGAGGGATAGAGGAACTGGTAGAGGGGGAGGTGTAGCCCTTTCTGTCAAGAGGGCATGATCGAGATGATAGAAAATGGGTACATCGGGGTAGTAATGGAGACACTGAGTCACTGTAGGTGCAACTCACGGCAGCCTTGGGCAACAAACTGTGCTTGGGAGTGATCCATAGCCTTCCGGAGCAAGGGGAAGAGAGATAGAGAGTCCGGGGAAGAACTTGAAAGAGGGGTGACAAAGGCGGAAGTAGCGGTGGTGGGTGATCTGAACCTGCCAGACACTGACCGGGATATTCCACTGTCCAAAAGCACCAGAAGTCAGACCTTACTGGACGCCTTCCAGGACTGTCTGCTGGTACAGCAGTTAAAGAGCACCTTTTGTGCTTGTTTACCCATTGCCCACCCCCACCCAGAAACATAGAAGGACCCTTACCTGCCCCTGAGTTAAAATCTACATTAAGTAAAAAAAAAAAATTCTGACTCTAATGAGAAAGAGTTCGTGCTTTGGTTCCGTGGAGTTGAGTTGCCTAAGCCTTCCACTTCCCGGGCCTGAGCGCTGCCACTATGCTTGCACGTTCTGTGATGTAATAACACAGGGAGCACGAGGGTGAGCTCAATAGAAAGTAATGGAGTTGTTTCTTAAGCTTGATATTTCACTAGTTAAGATGGTCAATAAAAACAAATCAGGGCCACTGTTCAACTAACAAGGGCCTTGTTAGTTCAATCAATCAATCAAAAACTTTATTTAACCAGGCATATAACCATTGGGCAAGCTCATTTTCAAGGTGGTCCTGGATGGAACAAGGACATGATAGATAACAAGATATTGCATAACAGAAAATACATATGACAATAATTGTATAACATGAATGTCAGAGATAGAGAACATATATTAAATCTAAATGCATTACAACCAGATTGAGTAATTTCATATATCCTCTGGTGTGCCCCCTAGCGAAAACATACAACAGCCACAACCCACAATAATCAGATACACCTACAGAAGTAATTGAGGGAAGGAAGTAGGAGGAGTATAGTGGATAAGTTCCCAAGGTCTAAAGGGGGAAAAAGGAACGTGGAGGACTAAAACATAGGGAAGATATAGTTAGAGGCAGGTGCTTTGGAATAATAGTTAAAGTTAAAAGTTGGGCCGAAAACAACTAGTAGGCAACATAAGGTCACTTATGGCAGGTGCAATATTCCCTCAGGTAGCCCGCGATCAAAGCTTTAAAGGTGAACAGAGGTTATCCTTAGTGTTTTTTGCATAGCATTCCAGAAGGAGGGGGGAAGAGTGGTTAATTGCAGCCAATCTATGTCATGTCTTTATCCTAGGTACAGTAATGTGAAGCATCTAAGACTGTAAAACCCCTTTGCATGCTCAAATAGACTAAAGATGTAGGCAGGCAATTTATCAGTTAGTGCTCTGTAGAAGCAGAGAAGTGCATTTTTTTGCCTCCTTGAAGTAAGGGAAGACCAGCCCAGCATCTCATAGAGAAGGCAGTGGTGGGTATGAATAGGTGAGTTCAGAATAAATCTTGGTGCACAATGATATAGGGAGTCTAATTTACTTACAGCTGTGTTAGGACAGTGTCTATAGAGAATGGATGAAAATAGCCAGCACAAGTCTTCCAGCAATTATCCTTTTCTTTAGTCTGCACCAACAAGAATCAATGGCACACAAAGGAAGCGAGAAAGGTTTTCTCAGGGTGCTATATGTGCTTCACTTTATTCAAATAAATTCAGATGAATGCACCCTGCTTCCATTAAAAAACTGTTTGCTTCACAGCAACATGCCCAACGTGTTTCACGCCCCCTGGCGCTTAATCATAGGAATGACAAAACATACCACAAAGTGCCATTTTATACTTAGTGCTCTTACAGTAACAGTGCCATTATAAAGTGCCTATACAAAATAAATAAAAAAGACAGCAACATTCCATCTTGAAATACTCAGCAGATATAATTTTAGCTTTAGCTTTACTTTTACCACTATTATTTTGAACATCAGTGTCCTCATCCAATTTCTTGGGGATCCACTTTCCATTCCAATGATAAGTAGGAGTATCTATAAAGTAAAAAAAAGGAATACAGATTAATACATGTTGCTAGCTATAGGGTATTTGTTTACAAAAAAAATATATGTTTAACTGTATTAAACCCAACAATTCCTAGCACAGCAAGTTGAAATTATTTCTCTAAAAATGGTTTAATACCAATTCTCTCATTAAGTCCTGGATTTTCTGATCCTCCCATAGCAAAGATACAATACTGTTCTCTTTTAAACATGACATTATTGTAGTCACCTCCCCTAGGGCTTTTTATGGGTTTTTCAATTCCAATGAAGGACCAAACATGTTCTATTAAATTTTTAACCTTGCCCATATGGATTGCCAGTGCATTTTTGTTATCACCGTTCTTTATTGCTCTTAGATGTTCACCCACCCTTTCTTTGAATTTCCTTTTTGTTTTTCCTACGTAAAAACAACCACAGGTACATGAGGCCATATAAATGACTCCTTCTGTTGCACAGGTGATAAAACCTCTAACCTTTGTTTCTTTTTTTGTCTTTGGGTTAGTAAAGTTTTTAGTCTGTATGATGGTTTGACAGAATTTACAATTTCCACATTTAAAACACCCTTCATGTTGTACAGGTAACCACATCTTTTTGTTTTCTTGTTTTGGTTGTACTGAATGTACTAATCTATCTTTTAAACTTTTATCCTTGCTATGTACCAGCCTTGGCTATACACCTCTAAGATCCCTTAAACCTGGATCTAAACTCACTAGGTGCCAGTGTTTTTTAATAACTTTTCCAGTCTCCTTTGATTGTGCACTATATGTATTCACAAAATTAATTCTTAAATCACCTTTTTCTTTCTTTTCTGATTTATGCATGACCTCTGACCTTGCCATGTTGTCCACTTCTTCTCTGGCCCTAGTAACGATAGCAACTGGATATTTTCTCTCATATAACCTCTCTTCTAGTTCATCAGCGCTCTCTTCTCGTACATGGATTTGGTACTACAATTTCTTTTAATTCTAAGGAATTGTCCTTTGGGTATACCTGCTATAGTATGGTAAGGATGACTACTGTCTGCTTGTAATAGAGTATTCCTATCTGTGTTTTTCCTATACAGATCTGTTTCAATACCACCTATCCCATCCTTTTTAATAATCAAATCAAGAAAATTAATAAGTGTGGAGCTAAAGGATAGAGAGAACTGCAAGTTTTTATTACTATGTTCTAAGTATTTTACGAAATCAAAAGTTCATCTTCTGTTCCAGTCCAGATGATAAATATATCATCTATAAAGCGTCTGTATAAATCTATTTTATCTCTAAATGGATTTCTCCCTTCATCTCTAATACACTCCTCTTTCCATTTGCCCAGGTATAGGTTTGCAAAATTTGGAGCAAAAGTTGCCCCCATAGCTGTCCCTTTAATTTGTACATATTGTTCATCTGTGAAGAAGAAGGTGTTGGATATTAAAACAAATTCTACCATTTTTACTAACATTTCTATAGGTAATATCTTGTTTTCCCTTCTCTCTAAATAAAATTCTAAAGCTTCCAAACCTCCTTCATGAGGTATATTGGAATACAAAGATTCAACATCCAGAGTCACAAACAAACTTCTTTCTTCAATTTGAATCTCATCTAGTACAGATAGTATGTCACCTGTATCTTTTATATATGAGGGAACATTCTGGGCTATAGGTTTAATATAAAAATCAACATACTGTGACAAAGGTTCAGTCAAAGAGCCATTTCCTGAAACAATAGGGCGACCTGGGGGGTTAATGAGACATTTATGTACTTTAGGGAGTATATAAAGACATGCTTTCATAGGGTTTTGTACTTTCAAAAAAGAGTAAATTTCATCAGTTAACCATCCCTTTTCCTTTACTTCCATCAGATAATCATCAATACGCTCTTTGTATTTAGGAGTTGGATCTGAAGAGACTTTTTTTATAGAAAGCTGTGTTATTCAATTGCCTATGTACTTCTAAGAGATATTTATCTGTGTCCATTACAACAATTGAACCCCCTTTATCTGCTTTTTTAATAGTTATATTCCTGTCTTTCCCTAATTCATCAACAGCAACTTTTTCAGCTCTACTTAAATTATTCATAATGCTGTTACTTTCATTCTGTAGTTTTTTTATTTGTCTATCAGATCTCTCTCACAACTTTTTACAAAAATCTGTAGTCCTGATGTTAAAGGTGGACAAAAAATAGAAGCTGGTTTAAACCTACAAGAAGTCATATCAGTGTCCATAGGTACCAGAGTCTCACTTACCCCTTGGTCTGCGATATTATCTTCTTCTTTTTTGTTAAAAAAAAGATCGCAGTCCAAGGTTTCTGGATAATTTGTGACAGTCCACTATAGTTTCAAACAAGTCAAACCTCTGTTGAGGGACAAAGGAAAGGCCTTTGTTTAGTAGATTTAATTCAACAGTAGTCAATTCCCTCGAGGAGATGTTAATAACATTATTTATTCGTGTCCTCTTCTCGTGTTGTTTCTCATGTTCCATCCTCTTCTCCCTCTGTTGTGATAAACGCCACCTCCTCTGCTTCCTGCCCCCCCTCCGAATTTGTTTTTTAAGGTCTGATTATAATTTAGACGTTGGCTCCGTCTTGGGCCTTTAGGTGTCTTCCCTGTATCAGGTGTCACAGTATATTCATCTTCTCATAGATATATATCTTCCAGACTGCTTGACTCTTCTCTTTCTCTCACATCATATTTATTTAGAATGGATCTAGTGGGTGTTTTATCATAAGTACTGGGATTTGGACTTGTGTTAAATCTTACTTTCTTCCCCCATTCAAACACTTGATCAGTCTCATAATCATTAGTATCACGTTCAAACTTAGTTTTTTTGATCTCTTGAATTTTTTTGTCATATTTAAATAAATTTTGTTTAAAACTTAGGCAGTAGTCTTCATAGAATGGATGGTCTCTATATTTACATAGAGCTTCTTCTTTGATTTTAATCTCTTCTTCCGTCTCTAGTTGTATGACTGCATTTTCTTTTAAAATTAGCTCCATATACTGCTTACTGGCTTCATGGCTAATTTTATGCCACTTCTCTAAAAAAGCCTTCTCTTTGTAACCCAAACGAATGTTTTTTAAGTAGTCTCAACCCTCGTGGTGCGCGCTCAACCTCTAAATACGCTTTCAGTGAAATTCCTTCCCAATACAGTCTTTTAGGTCTAAATGCTGCCCTTTCAAACTGTTGAAAAGCTTGTTTAACATTTGTAGGGCTTACCTCAGATTTCTCAGTCCTTTTCAAGAGTTCTGCAAAGGTTTCTGTCTCCGTATCTCTATTATTAAATATTAGGTCCTTAAAAGTCATGCTTTCTCCCGAGTCTCGATTACGGGCGTCTTCTGATCTTCCTGCCACACCCTTTCCATTGTTGCATGCCATCCAACTCATAAAGGAGCTTCAACCGTTTTTAAAGATCCTCGTTACTCTTAGAAGGGACTTCCAAAACTTCCAGAACTTCATAAATTGATGTTCTTAAACTGGACCAAGCCAAAACAATATCTTAAGGGAAAGAAGAGGTTTTTGATACTTGCCGTGTTTCTTTAAAATACCCGTGCAAACAAACGCCCTTAACTGCAAGTAAATTTTGAAAAAAGAAGAACACAGGCCTATACCCGGGGACCATGCTTGGCAACAACAAGTAGGAAATGAATGAAAAAAGCCAGCACAAGTCTTCCAGCAATTATCCTTTTCTTTAGTCTGCACCAACAAGAATCGATGTCACACAAAGGAAGCGAGAAAGGTTTTCTCAGGGTGCTATATGTGCTTCATTTTATTCAAATAAATTCAGATGAATGCACCCTGCTTCCATTAAAAAACTGTTTGCTTCACAGCAACACTCCCATCGCGTTTCACGCCCCCTGGCGCTTAATCATAGGAATGACAAAACATACTATGAATGTTTGCATAGTCAGGCAGTGGTGAAAAGGTTATTTGGACTAGTCTTTTCTTGGTTTCATAGATAAGGAGATGCCTAATGTGGAAGAAAACGCTCAAGCATTTTCTTAATTTTTTGGGCAATTCGTTCAGATGAGCCAAGAAGTTGAACCTGTTGTCCAACCAGAATCCCAGGTATTTGAATTTATCCACAATTTCCAGAGAATCACCGAGCAAAGTGTATAACTGGATACTACTAGGCGAAAATTGGGCAGGGGAGGAATGAGGTGAAATAATCATAGCTTTATTCTTTTTAGCATTAAGGAGAAGTTTAAGTTTTACTACATTATGCTGGAGTATGACAAAGTCATGCTGAAGGTCCTTGTGTGCTAATTCTAGTGAGGAATTAGAAGTGTAAAGGACTGTATCATCTGCGAATAAGTATACATTAGCTGTGTGTATGTGTATGTCAATGTTGTTGATGTATACTGCAAAGAGTATAGGGCCCAGCAAGGAGCCTTACGGGACACCATGAGGTAAGACTTTTAGTGGGGAAAGGTCTCCAAGGACTTTAATTTGTTGTTTTCTAATGATAAGATAGCATCTGAACCACCCAATGGCATTGCTATATAAGGGAAAGGGAAGGGAAAGGGGTAATTGTTTAAACAGGAAAGGCACACTAAGCCAGAGCTTGTTTCCAGGTGCAACCTGGGAGCACAAGGAAGTTAAGTGACTTGCTCAGGGTCACACAGTATGCAAGTGGAAGCTGTGGGATTCAAACCCAGGTCTGGTCTGCTGGATGTTACCAGATTTGTACCTCAGAGCCTTAGATGACTGCGCTATACTGCCTTCTAAGCCAAGGTTATACAAGGCATCCAGTAAAAGTCTATGGTCCCCAGTATCAAAGGTCTTGCTAAGGTCTAGGAAGAGTGCATACACATGATGTTTTGCATCCAGGGTATTTTGCCAGTCCGTAGACACTTTGGCTAGGGCAGAAACCGTGCTGTGCTTGGGTCTGACCCCCCTGACTGGACTGGGCTTAAAAGGCCTTCTGATTCAAGGTACTCTCTAAGCTGGGAATTCACAATTTGTTCCAGAAGTTTAGAAAGAGTAGAAAGTAAAGAGATTGGCTGATGATTATTCAGATCGCTGGGATCACCTGACGTGAAAAGGGGAATAATGTGCATGATTTTCCAGAGATGCGGTATCTCGCTTTGATCCAGGGAGGAGTTGAATAAATGGGTGATGGGGGGCAGTCAGACAGTACCAACCAGTCTTCAGAAAGAATGACTCCAGAAGGTCTGCGCCTGCACTCTTTTTAGTATCCAGAGACAGAAAGAGGTCCTCAACTTGCTTAAAGGTAACTGGGTGGAACATAAAGGATGGGGATCGCAGCTTGCATTCGTTGCTGGGGCCTGTAGGATCGCTCACATCACCACGTGGACTTAGCTTACTGATGGGAGAGACATCAAATGCAAGGCCTGCCACAGCAAAATGATTGTTCAGCTGCTCCAGGATTTCTGCCCTATCTGTATATGCAGTGTCTCCAGTTACTATCTTTGCGGGCAGGAGAAATGGTCTGATATCCTTCCACCTCTTTGAGAATTAACCTGGCAGAATTATTTTTGTTTTCTTCAAGGGCTGATTGGAAATAGCGTGTTTTTTCTGTCCTAACTAGCTTGGTGCATGCATTCCTTGCTACCCTAAAAGCAAGCCAGTCAGCTTCAAGATTTGCCTTCCTTGCCCTCTTCCATAAAACGTCTTTATCCCTGAGGGCTTTTTTCAAAATGGGAGAGAACCAGTCCGGTGACCTTCTCCTAGTCTTGATTTTCCTTAGTGGGTCATGTTTTTCTATCAGGCCTAATAGGAGGCCATGAAAAACAGTAAAAGCCTCTGAGACAGAAGGGGCCAGGTAGAAATCCAGCCACATAATATTGCCAAGGTCTGCCAAAAAAGCAGTCCAGCAAAATATTTTCAAACATCTTTTTAGCTTGAAGGTAGAGGATGAAGTAAGGCAAGGGAAGTGCCTAATACAGGCTGCAGCACAGTGGTCACTTAGGTCATTGTGAAAGACCCCCTCATGGGTGATATTATGTGGCTTGTTAACAAGCATAAGATCAAGGAGAGAGCTACGATATAGGTTTTTCTTGTTGGGGCGGGTGATCTCAGGAGTAATCTGTGTTAACCCATGCGTGTCACAGAAATCCTTAAGTCTTTGGGAACACTCATCCTTCCAGTTGAGAGTGAAGTCCCTCATTATTATGCATTCAGAACTCGCCTTTTCTAGTAATTGATGAAGATGGCGTAAGATGCCAAACCCAGCTGAGGGCAGTCTGTAACATACTGTTATTAATAAGGCCAATTCTGTTGATATAGCCAACTTTAAGGCAAGACATTCAAATTATTTGGGGGTGGAAGTGCGATCAACAACTGTAACTACGAGTTTGCTCTTAATATAGATTGCTACCCCCCCCACCTAAAGACACTATATCCAGGAATATTAGGCTTTGAGCTGCAAATCTGGAGACGTGGGTTTAAATCCCACAGCCCCCACTTACATATTGTGTGACCCTAAGTAAATCACTTAACTTTCCTGTGCTCCCAGGTCGCGCCTGTAAACAAGCTTTCAGCTTAGTGTATCTCTCCTGGTAAAAACATATATATATTATTTCTTTTGTCCTGTTATTAAGCCAGGTCTCCGAAATCATAAGAATGTCTGGAGATGGGTGTAATGCCCATGTTTGGATCAAATCAAGTTTCTTAATTAAGCTGCAAATATTCAGTTGCAGAAAGCTGATGCCTTTAATATGAGGCCGGTCAGAAGGGGTGTCTAGAGCAGTGGGTGGTCTTGGGTTGAGCTCAACGTTCCCTGAGCAAAGTAGGAGAATGACTAGCAGTTTTCTAAGGCAACTTAAGATTATTTTGAGAATGCGTGTATTACGCCACTTAGTAGATAACTCCTTGTGAGAGGATATATTAGGGACAGTGAGATGATTGGAGAAAAGCAGGGAAATATAATACCTCTTTTACTGGCAGGACGAGAGGGTTTTTTATGTAGCCAGTGGGCATGGGCTGATGTAAAGACATACTAAGCGTGTAGGGGGCAGTGCCCTTAGAGTAAGTCAGTGTCCTATTTTGGATAAACACAGGCTGGGATACAGGGTGCGAAGGAACAATTGGTGCTCTGTTAGTGCTATTAAATGATGATACAAAAAAAAGCTGAGGAAGAGGGTGACTTCCATGGATGCCATTGTACTGCACTCAGTTTGAATTGAATCAGAAAAGGAGTAAGTATAGATATGTTAGCGAGTAACCCGAGGAATTTGCTATGCAAGGCTGGTACAATAGAGGTCTCTTTCAAATGAATGTCAGCCTGCATTGCAACCAATGAAATGGACTGGTAGAAAAGCGGGATTCTTTAAATGAATGGCAGCCCAAGTTGTAACCAATAACAAAAGAGGGAGGAGTAGGCTCCACACCAAGAGCATTCAATAGAGGCCAGGGTTGGGAGGGTGGGCCAGACAAAATAATACAGCAGCAGATAACTAGTACAGCAGCAGAGCGAGGGGAAAAAGCCAGGCTAAAAGCTGGAGAAAAGGTAGACCAATCCTATCAGAAGTCATAAAGGGCAGCAGTTAGTTGAGCAGTTGCCTTAATTTGTTTGTACTGACCATCTTAACTATTGGAATATCAAGTTTAAAAAATGTCCCCATTACTTTCTATTGAGATTGTTCCTGCACTCTCCATATTATTACATCACAAAACGTGGAGGCGGCGCGCAGGACCAGGAAGTGGAGGGGATCAGCAGCTCAGCTCCATGGTGCCAAAATACGATTCCTTCCCTTCCTAATTAGAGGCAGAAAAAAATCTTCTAACTCGGGGCAGGTAAGGGTCCTTCTATGTTTGTGGGGTTAGCACCACAGAAGGTGCTGTTTAAGGCCTGCAACGCAGAACGCAATAAGTGCACTTGGGCCATTAGGCGGGCCAAGGCAGAGCACTACTAGACCACCCTCGCTTCCACTTGGGGTTCAGCCCGGACCTTCTGGGATAATATGAAAGAGCTAAATGGGAAGTCCCGCTCCTCCCCCAACCATCTCAGCTCTCCATCAATGGCACCCCCACCACAGATCCACTCCTCATAGCCGATTGCCTTAACACTGCCTTTTCTGACCTAAGCTCGGTCCTCCCCAGCAGCTTCTTTGACCCAATCCCCACCTCTCTCCCTCCGGCCCTGCATCGCCCACCATTCTACCTGTGCACCCTATCCCCCCAAGAAGCCAGGCTGCACCTGCTAAAAGCCTTAGGCAGCAATAATCCCAGCAGTGACCTCCTCGACTCCAGGATCCTCCATATGGTCTTGGATGAAGTCCTAGTCCCCCTGACTGACCTTCCAAACCGGTCTCTATGCTTGGGTCAGTTCCCAAGTGCTTGGAAAACTGCTGAAATCACACCCATACATAAGAATGGGGACCGATCCACCCCCAACAATTACCGGCCCATCTCCATCCTCCCCCCACTCTCTAAAGCCCTTGAAAAAGTGCTGCTGATCCAGCTCTCTGAATACCTACCCAAGTACAACATTATGTGCCCAGAGCAGCATGGTTTCCGCCCAGGACACAGTACAACCACGGCTCTCCTGGAATTCTCCCTACACCTGCATGCTGCTCTCAACTCTGGCAGCCTTGCAGGAGCAGTGTTCGTTGACCTCTCCAAGGCCTTTGACACTGTCTATCATCCCCATCTACTTGACTCTCTCCACCAATTTGACTTCTCTGGTGGGCCCATTTCCTGCTTCTCTAGCTACCTCTCTGCTAGATCCCAGCGTGTCAAGATCAGTGGCTCCCTCTCTAGCACTCTTCCCATTCACTCCGGGGTCCCTCAGGCCTCCATCCTGGGTCCAATACTTTTTAGTCTCTACCTCAACACCCTCCCTAGCTCATGTACCGGTAAAATGCTACTCTACGCCGATGATGCAGTCCTCGTTGCCTCGCATCCCAATCCCACCTCCCTCCAGTCATCCCTCCAGCAAGCTTACAACCAAGCCAAAAGGTGGTTCGGCAACCGCAGACTGGTCATTAACCTAAAGAAAACCAAATCAATGCTCTTCTCCCACCACCAAAATAAAGCTAAAAATAACCCCCTCTTGATTATCCTCAGCACTCTGTACCCGCTAGAACAAGTGACCACATACAAGTACCTAGGCATCATGTTCAATACTGCCCTCTCCTTCCACACCCACATTAATGCCCTGTCAGCCGCCATTAACTCTCGGATTGGCCTGCTATACCAGGCACAGGGACTGCCTGCCTCAGGTTGCCCTCAAGGTGGCCATCACCTCCTCCAACTTGTCCCTCGTGGACTATGGCTTGCCCATCTACACCGCAGCTCACAACACTGCCCTCTCCAAAATCCAACTCTCCATCAATAAGGCCTGTAGGCTCCTGACCGGTGCCCCCAGCCAAACTCACACCTGCCTTCTCTATACTATTTATGTATTTATTCATTTGCTTTTGATAACCGGGTGGGTGCACTAGGCATAGGAATGCCTATTTTCAGGCACAACCTGGGAGAAAGACAGTTTGAAATACAAATGAGCATACATGTGACGCAGCACATGAGATATGTAACACAGTAAGGAGGGAAATCAACATACAATCAAACTTAAGGTGTAGAGAAAACATTGATTCAATAAACAATCACACTTGGGCTGAAGAGACAATTGTTCAGTATGAAGCATACTACCACCAATCTGCTCAACTTTGAGGAGCGACTGCTCTACCAGACTTGCCTTCTCACTAAGAAATCACTGCTAGGACTCTTCCCCCGGTCTCCACCTCCCTACAGCAGTCATCATCGTCTGTCATGAACCATAGCTCTGTTAAGGCCACTTTCAAGGTGCCCAGAACCAAGACCTCTCTTGCCCAGTGATTCTTCCTCTACCGAGCCCCCACCTGGTTCAGCTCTGTCCCTAGCTGCATCTCCAATTTGTCAAAAATTGGCTCCTTCAAAACAGCCCTTCAGATCCATATCTTTAATACCCGCTGTTATAGGTGCAACTAACCCCCTGTTGTAACCTGTGGTACCCGCCCGCCTTGTCTCCTGGCTCAACAATGTCCACTGGACAGCCTCTGCCTCCCCCAGACCCATTCCTTCCCTACTAGGTCCAAACAGGGATGTAACCCACTGTCTTCTCTAAGGACCTACTATATCCATGAGTGTAACTCACAATATTGTAACATTATGTAATCTAAGTAACATACAAACTACTATATTATGTAACCTAAGTGTATCTATGTTAAATGTTCCTTTTACTGCACCTGTAATGTTATCTTCTGTTTTAATCTGCACTGTAATAACTGTCCTGATGTCTGCCCTCCCTGCGACAAGGTGCATTTGTAAATGAGTCTCTGACTCAAAGGTTGTAAACCTGATTTGTAATGAATAAATTACATAAAATGAAAAATGAAGGAACCCACCAGGCAAACTGCAATTCTTGATGTGATCCTCACCAACTTGGAGGTGATTGGAGCTGTGAGAACAGTGGAGCCACTGGGGAACAGCAACCATAACTCCATTTGGTATGAACTGGCTCTTGGGTCTGGAAAACCCCAACCAAGAGTGAAAGTCCTGGATTTCAGAAGGACATACTTCAACAGGCTGAGGGAGCTGGTTATGGAAAAGTTAGTTGTAGGGGGCAACATGGGGGGGTGGAAGACAAGAGAGATGGGGGCAATTAAGGGAACCATTCTTGAGGCATCTAAGTTATACATGAGAATGGTAACCCCAAAAAAAAAACACAAAACAAGTTTAAGAGACTGCTGTGGTTCTCGCAGGAGTGCAGGAAGCGGTGAGGGCAAAGAAAAAGGTGTACTGCAAGTATAAAGGAAAGCAGGGCGAAGAAGACTGGCAGGACTACATACTAAAAAATAGGGAAGCAAAAAGGGCAGTTAGGGAGGCAAAACAAACAGAGAGCTGCATATTCCAGAGGGTGTCTAAAGTGAAGAAAAACAGTTCTGATATATTAGGGAAGAAAGAAGAGGACATTGTAATGTTAGTGGGGTTGGGGTGGGTAGGGTGATAAAGGAGGATGGGCAAAAGATCACCGTTCTTCTTGAGTACTTTAGTTCAGTTTTCACTAAGGAGAACAATGGGCCTTTGCTAGTGATTGGCATCAAAATGGCCATTAAGGGGGTCCCAGAGGTGAGACAGCCAATATTTGCAAGCTAAAGGATCTAAAAAGGGCTGACAGCACTAAAAGTAGGTAAAGCCTGGAACCAGATGGATTGCATCCAAGGTTACTCAGGGAGCTGGCAGCAGAACTGGATCAACCTGTGGTAGGTCTATTCAACAGTTCTTTAATGACGGGGGTAGTTATGAATGACTAGATAGTGGCAGATGTAGTTCTGCTCCATGGGGGGGGGGTGGACAAGGAACGTGCAGGGAACTACAGACCTGTTAGTCTTACCTCTATTGTAAGGAAGCTGATGGAGTCACTAGTCACAGAGGACCTCTTGGACTATTTGAAGAGCAATGGGCTCCAGGATAGTAACAGCATGGATTCATGGCAGGGAGGTTTTGTCAGACTAACTTGATAGTAAGTGACGTGGAAACTGGATAGGGACCATATTGTGTATATGCTCTACTTCGACTTCAACAAAGCTTTTGACTTGGTGCCTCACAGACACTTGCTGAAGAAGATGGATAGTTTGGGTGCAGCTAAGGTCATAGTAAACTGGGTAGTTAACTGACTAAAGGGGAGACAGGAGAGGGTTGTAGTTGATGGGGTCAAGTCAGCAGAGAAGGAAGTCACAAGCGGGATACCACAGGGATCTGTTCTGGGATCTGTCCTCTTCAATATGTTAATTAGTGATGGTCTCTGGGACAGGCTGTCTCTCTTTGCAGATGACACTAAGTTCTGTGGGAGGGTGGATAATAATGAGAGAATCACGGAAATGCAGAGTGAGGTACTAAAGCTAGAGGGGTGGTTTAAGGTTTGGCAGTTGAAATTCAACACCAAAAAGTGCAAGGTGATGCACTTGGAGAATAAGAACCCCAAGACAGAGTATTGGATGGCTAGGGTGAGACTTTGCACTATGGCTCAGGCTCGGGACTGTACATTTCTTTTTTATACTTTATTTTTATTACAGTATATCAGAACTGATACATAGTTTTACTTGGTTCAAAGTAGTAGTAAGTGATAAAGGTACATCAATTAAATCAGGATATGTTACTTCTCACCCAGGGTTACATCATAAATGGGGGATGTACTACTGAATTTTCAGCATGTGTAAGACAAGTTTAACAAATTGCTAAAAGCGGCCATGACCATGGACTAGATACTAAATGATCAAAAGTCCGAAAAAGTCCCGGGTACAAGACCCATTAAGCCAACCCGTGACTTATAATAAAGTCCATGTATATATAACCCGTAGGTGGTGCTATCCCAAGGGCTACTACCCCTGTCTGCTGGGCTAGTAGCAGGTTAAGGAGCCTGAGTTCTGAAATGGGTGCCTCCACCCGGAGGTCAGGGTTGGTAGTGATCAAGCTAACCTGGGCACAGCCCTCTGGGACACTGCAACCCCCCTGTTTCCTTACTAGTGGCCGGAACAGTACACAATAATCACTTTCACAATACCCCTGATACACCACACAAGTACCCACACTGTTTGCACTTACCACCAGGGCTTTCCCTGGCTCAGCCCTGGGGACCCCCTGTAAAACAAGGTTATACACTGCAAATAACAGCAGTACAGTACTCTTGCACAAACTGGAACCACAGTCAGGGTAACTGCAAAAAAGAGTTAGATCAGATTTATTTAAGGGACTTGAACAAGGGAGGGGCGTAATCAGGTTAATTTGCTTAGAGACTCTATCATTCAAACAGTTATGCATGCACTTCAGGGTCCATAAACAGTCATACACTTTGGGTACCCAGATGGAGAACGGTGGGCTAGCCAGAAATGTTGCAGCTGGTTAGGGCCCTGTGATAGAAGAAAACAACATACACAACACACACTATTTATAATCCGTAGCTGGAGGGCTCAGTTCGTGAAAAGAGAACAACAAGACAATCAGATGACACACTTTTAGGTTAGGCTGTTGTCGCAGGTGATGATTACTCACGATACCCAAGACTGGACACAGGCTGGACGAAAATCAAGACAGCAGGTGGTTACTCTGGGGTACCAGGAGAAGCAGGGCCCACATAAATCACAGAGGTGTCGTTCCTATTCAAGCGTGGAGCAGGGGGCTGATCCCCAGGCAGGTCTCTTGTCGATGGCTTTCTCTGTGCAGTGGGTAGTCTGGCTGGGCCAGTGTAGCAAGGCCCCGGCCAAACTGAGACAAATTCGGATACAGTCCGTTTTGGGCTGGATACAGCTCCCAGCAAGCAGAACACAGTTCACACAGTGGGGAACCAAATAATGACCCACTTTCAATACACAGCACATTTACATGTAAGGAAATTCTACTGTACCAGGCAAACTGTTCTCTGGTCACAACTGCAAAGTCTCTGCACAAACTGGGGATTCAAAAGCAGCTGGAAATCCTGACAGGCTGATTGCATTCAGCAAAATCTTCAGTCTTCTTCAGGTATGAGCCTGGTAGAACATCAGTGGCTTACTTCGTTCTCACAAACTCAGATTTAGTCTGAAATAATTCTCTTTCCTCCCTCTCAGGGGCAGCAGGCAGACATGCAGGCCAAAACTTAGCCCTTTCACAGTTCTCCCATGCAAATCCACTCAGGACTGCTGCTCAGAAACACTTGAGCTCTTACTCATTTCACTTCCCAGCCCAGAACTAACTGAAAATTGCAAGCAGTCTGGGATTTCCCCAAGATCCAAAAGGTTCGTTTGGCTGATTTGGCTGTCAGTCAAAGCAAGAGCCCCCCTTCAGTTGCAAAAAGGCGCCAAAAGCCCAAAACTACAATTCCTACAGATTTTGACTCCAGACAGCTCCTGTAGTCCGGCTCCATATTAGGTCCCACCAATACTGATTGGTCCAATTTGGCAGTCCAGGACCAAGATAGTGGAGATAAACAAAACAGTCCTTGCTGCAAAGGAGGCAAACTACATCATCACTCTAAATGATTTTCAGCAAATAGTTACATCTTTCAACAGAGCTCCCTCTCAGATTACTTATGACTACAAGCCAAGCAGCTCTTAAAGAGACATTGCACTGAGGCTATACAGGCACTCTCTGGCAATAACATTTAAACTGCTAAAACGCAGGATGCCAACCTGGCAGTGAGCATTTAGGCAAGCTCAAAGAAGACTTTTCAGGAACCCCCATTTGTGTGTGTGGGGGGGGGGTTTTATATAAATTCACCATTCTATAAAAACTTGTGTAAGTGGAGCAGCCCATGGAGTCTGCACACCTCTGAAACAACCAACATTATACTTAAATTAAAATTGTTTAAGAAACTGTGGAATTATAGAAACTGAAGTAAGAAAAACCTTTTGTTTCTCAGGATTTTAAGGACTGTTCCTTCTAATAAAGAACCATGCCAAGAGACTTAGTTAGCCATAAGACAGTACGTTGGGCTTCTTTCAGCCCTCATCAGTCTCTTCAGGGTTCAATGCACTCTGCATAAAGTCCTCTTTGATCTTAGCCAGTCTTTTGTCTGCTTCTACCAGATCAGTAAAAATATAGGTTTTACCTGAATATGAGATTCTGAGCTTCGCAGGCACCAATTAGGAGTGGTTAACGCCTAGTGACTTTAATTCTCCTCGAACTGCATCAAAGGCCTTTCGTTGCTGACGAGTACTATAGCTGAGATCTGGAAAGTAGAAGATCCTGGAGCCGTATGGCAGCTGTAAAGGGCCCTTATTCTTTGCAGCCTGAAGGATTCTGTCCCTGATATGCTGCCCCACTATGACGATCAATATAGTATGAGGTAGATCCTGATCTGCATTTTTCCTCTGGGGTGTAATCCGATAAGCATTGAAAACGAGTTCAGTAAGTGAGAGATCCAACATGGTTAAGAGCAATTGGGGGGACTGTAAATTTGTGTGATTTCTATATCAAAGCCTTATCATGGATTTGTTTAGTGGGTAATGCCATCTAAGAAAAACACAGTTACAGCATAAAATATTTATTATCAGCTATGCTAAATTACAGGAAAAGTATTTATTTGCTTTTGTTTACTGGGTAAGGCACACTAGACAGCCAAGTGCCTATTTTCAGGTGCGACCCGGGAGGGTTACAAGGTAGATGCATACAAGAACAGTGAGGAAGTCAAGTTAACATACAGTGAGATAACAGGCAATAACAACATTTGACATACAGAAAAATAACAAGCTTAACAGGGATTGAACAGGTAGCTAACAGCATTAGTGACGATTTAGCACATGATAAATACAGTGAGGTACATACTTGGTGATTTCGGTAGAGAACAGCAAAATACATAATACAGGTTCGGTCAAATGCAACAGAAGTAAGTGCCAGCAAAAAAGGTGGGGGCACTGGGGGGGTTACACTGGGGAAAGAACAACCAGGGGAAAGAGTACAGTATACAGTATACATACCATCCCTGTGATGCCAGAGGACAGCAAACACATCTGTAGTCTACAGGCTCTGACTTAAAACAAGACCCTTAAATGATCCTGTATTTACTGTATACTGTATTCCATGACTAAGACTACTGTTCTAGTTTCCCTTATCTACATACAAAATAAGCACATTCCCAGTACAGAACATCACTGGCTTTTGCCTGCCATGTGCAGCTGCCTCACATCAAACTAGCTAACCTCAGGCTTTCTTACAGTAGCAGAGAACAATAGACTCTTGTCTCCTGCATGAGCTCAGCTCCTAATAGTACTTTTCCACATTCAGCAGGGTCAGCTCTCATGAAGAATGACATTATAGCAGCATGTACATAAATGATCACTCAGCAAGTCTAAAAGGCACTAAGCACTAGTAAACTAATAATTCTAACAATGGATTTCACTAAAACTTAACCCATAGCAAGCAGCAAATACATTTCTATCTATAGCAATTCACATGTAGGGAATACATATATGACAACGTGTATAGATGATAGATCACAAGTGTATATATGACAGATCACAAGCATATGCTAATAGGACGTGGGAGTTCTCATCAGTGGCGTCCTCAAACAATCGAGTCAGTGCAACAAGGCACATAGCAAAATTAATAGGGTGCTGGGATGTATCAGGAGAGGTATTGATAGCAGAAGGGAAGAGGTACTACTTCCCTCATATAGATCCTTAGTAAGGGCACACCAGGAGTACTGCGCCCTGTTCTGCAGTCCTCACTGCAGGAAGGACAGAGATAAGATGGAGATGGTGCTGCACAGGATAACAAAAAATTATTGAGGGCCAACTGGGCAGGTCCTACGAGGAGTGCCTCAAGGCACTGAACAAGTACTCGCTGGACACCAGAATGGAGAGGGGAGATATAACAGAGACCTTCAAGTTCCTGAAAGAAAGTAACAAGGTGAACTGGGGGGAAATATTTAGCTTGAACACTAGTTCATGGTTATGGTGACATAAGTGGAAACTGACAGGAGGGAGGCTCAGAAGGCATATGAGGAAGTTGTTATTTTACAGAAAGGGTGGTGGAGTGCCAGCCCAGTGGTGCTGAGGGTTGAGGTGCTGGATGCCATGCTGGTGACCTGGGTTTGGGAACAGACTCGGGTCATTCAGGGGTCAGCCGGGGGAGGTAAGGATTGAGCATCTAGAGGAGGAGAGGAGTTTGTGCTGTACGCGTCAGCACAACAAGAGGGGTTCAGCCCACACGCAGGATGCTTGGCTGTCTCCACGGAGGTGAGACAGCTGCTACACCATTGCATGGGCACAGGAGAAAAAACAGAGGAAAATACTGGGACCAGCAGGACCCATGATGGCCCCAATCGGCCAGAGGACATACCCCTCCAAGGGGGGAGGGTCGTAGCCCCTGCCAGGTCCGGGGAGGTGGTGACAAATAATGTTGTGCTAAAAAAAAGAAAGGGTGGTGGAGCCGTGGAACAATCTGGCTGCCAAAGTGGTGGGCACTAAAACTGTTGGTTAGTTCAAGCACTGTTGGGATAGAATGAAAAGTATAGGGGTTGCCTGGGGCAGCAGAAGCCAGTAGGGGAATGGGGGCATAGAGAGGGCTAAGACCCTGGAAGGACACTAGGTCCCAGGGCTAAATAGGGAATTTGGGCAGAGTAGATGGACCATTGGTCTTTTGCTGCCATCATTGTCTATGTTTCTATGACACAGTCAACCTGTTTTGACTCATATTTTATTTCTAATTAAAACCCACTGTGACATGTGGACAGCCAGTTCTGAGTACACTATGATTTTTTTTGTAATATAAAAATGTGTTATGGACTGTCTCTCATGAGAGATGCGGAGACAGCATGTAAAATGACA
This sequence comes from Neoceratodus forsteri, assembly GCA_016271365.2. Lineage (NCBI taxonomy): Eukaryota > Metazoa > Chordata > Ceratodontiformes > Ceratodontidae > Neoceratodus > Neoceratodus forsteri. Next base: position 129,296,225 of record JADMNL010000031.1, on the reverse strand, counting down.
CACACACACCCAGGTTTTAGATACAAGGTGTTACCTGGAAGGCCAGAAGCTAATTATGGACTAGAACAGGCCTTAATCAAGAATCTCCTGTTTTTTTCTAAGTTAAATATAGCTTTAACTGCTAAGAGGGAAATCGGTATCCCTTTTATGATGTTTCAAGGAGGAAACCAGGTTAAACACATGGGTGTGAGATCATAAATGCTTTGATGTCTGTGTGAGAGGGGATACTGCTTATAGATGAAAGGAAATTTATAGACTTGATTGGAGAAGTCACATGGGGAAAGGAGTTTCTGCTGATGTAACCTTAATTAACTTTCCTTCTAAAATGATAAAATATCCTGGGAGTATGATTTTCATAAACAGAGGAGGAGCTAGGTGACCTCACACAAAGGGGTTGTCAAAGACAGTTTTTTTAAACAGTCTTATTTTTTCCCTTCAGAGACACTTTTTTTCTACACTCTGACAAAGAAACATCTTTGAGCACTTTAAGCAGGTATGTAGAGAGAGGGAGAGAGACAAATCTAAGTACTGTAGTAGGAATTGCACTGCTAAAACCTAGTTATTTTAAACAATTGTATGGTTCTTGTGATACATAGTTCTGTATTTTATGTTTTACATACTTTTATCTATTTTCATAAAACTCTATTTTTAGAGCCTACTTGGTCTGTCTTTGAATTTTTTTCTTTTACAAGTGAAATATATATGGTTAAGGCAGACACTGTGCATAAGCTTGAATGGTGATACCAAACTGGAAAAAGGTAAGATTAATCTGAGGTCTTTATCACAGTTTTTAAGGGTTCATTTTGTACACTTGGTTAGGTGACTGTAGGCAAAGATATCTGGCCCCCGAAGACAGAATTATCTGAGCCTGTGCATTGGGTAGGCTAGCAAGAGGTTCACAGTTTGAATTTCTCCAGAACTGAGACCAAAGGTTGATTCAAACCCATAAAACAGACAGGAGGGTTACCCTGTTTCTGTTAACTGTTCACAAGACTGCGCTTGGAGGCTGGCACTTTGGGAGTAGAGGGCTGACCTGCTGAGTGGGTTTGTGACAGATTGGCTGGCAGTGGTGTGAATAATTTTGGTATTACAAGCTTTTATTGCTCAGTGTGTCAGCTAGAGACCATCAGCTCACTTGCAAAGAAAGAAAAAGGGCAGTATTTTTTTTTAAAAAAGGAAACAGAACTATATTACTCAGCATACAGTCAAGTTCCTACCCATTTTATTTTTTTTCCAAAAGTGCAAGTCAGAGTAGCAGTAGTTAGGGAAGATGGCTTCCAACTATAGCAGGCACACTGTAGACTACTTAAGGCAGTTGTGCAGGGACAGAGGAGTCCTGTTCGAGGCGAAAGCCAGCAAACAGAACCTAGTGGATGCCCTGATGGTAGCAGATACCCACAGCACCAAATCACAGACCATGACTGAAAAGGACCAAACCTCAAATGTGGCAGGGCTAGCGGCCACTGCAGTGTCCAGATCCGATGAGGAGCACAACAGGGCCACTGTCAGTGAAGGGCCACAGCAGCAGGGGAAGGTCACCAGTATCCTGGATCCAGAAGTACTCAGGCTGCAAATTGAATTGCGCAGGATGGAGCTGGAGTTCCAGAGGGAGAGAAGCAAGAGGCAGACCGTGAGGCAGAGCAAGAACGCCGTGAGGCAGAGCAAGAACAAAGAGACGCTGAGCGTGAGGAGCGTGAGCGCCAGGGAGCTGCAGAGGAGAAGAGGGAGCAAGAACGCTGAGACACAGACCGTGAGGAACAGGAACGCCAGAGGCAACATGAACTGGAGAAGCTACGACTCCAACCAATGGCACCAAAGCAGGTAAGTGGCTTGGATTTAACTGGGACTACAGGAGGACTGGGTTACAAACTGAATTCCAAATTAATAGCCAAATTTAAAGAGGGGGAGGATATGGATGCCTTTTTAAATTCTTTTGAAAAAGTCTGTATTCAGGCTAAAATTCCTAGAGAGTCCTGGAGCTTTCAGCTATCCCCGCTACTTACCGGGAAAGCTCGGGATGCATTGAGTCAAATGGACAATAAGGACAGTGATGATTACAGCAAACTTAAAGCTGCACCGTTAAAAAAAATTGAATTAACTGCTGAATCATACAGAGCTAAATTCCGTAAGCTCAGGAGAAGCCCTAACATGAGCTACGAGGAGCTAGCCATGAAACAACGCCAGTTTTTAAAATGCTGGTGGGAAGGAATTGAGGAAAACTCTGTTGATAAAATTGAAACTGTGATTTTGTTAGAACAGTTTTATTGGGCATGCCCAGCAGAGCTGAAAACCTGGCTGGAGGACTGAGATCCCAAAACAGTGCAAGAGGCTGCTGAACACTCGGACCGCTATGCCAAGAGCAGACCTGCTCTGAGAGCGAATGGGGTGGGCGTGGCAGTGCAGAAAGGGAAAAGCGTGCCTTCAGGGCAACTAAAACCCTCACTGCCTCCACCAAAACCAGATAGCCCCAGGTTTCAGAGAAAAGATTTCTCTGAAAAGAGAACTGGATGTTGGTTATGTAAAGAAACTGGGCATATTGCCAGACAGTGTCCCAAAAGAATGAGCAATAATACGCAGAATGGTACTAGAAAAGAAGTGGGTTGTTTGTGTGTCCCTGGGAGCATGCCAGTGAACATGAGGGAACACACGCACCCAGTCATGGTGAATGGTGTACAGACGCAAGGGTTAAGGGACACAGGGGCATCCTTGACTTTGGTAAAGGGGGATCTGGTAGAGCCTGGTCAGCTTATACCCAATAAATACGTCACTGTACAGGACTTCACTGGTGAGGCGAAAACATTGCCCCTTGCTAGTGTTCTCCTAGACTGGGGTGAAACAGGAGGAACTGTGCAACAGGTGGCTGTAGTCAAAACCTTAGCAGCGGATGTGATCCTGGACAACAATCTAAAATGGGATGGTATGTGCAGTTACCCGTAGCCAAGCGGCAAGGGAAAATTGTAGTTCCCTGAACCCCACAGAAGCCATTGTGAAAACCACTGAGAGGCTGGTTCCCCAGCCTGTGTCTCCAGATGGGGAGACTAATGAAAAGGGGATAGAAATTTCCCCAGTAGCAAGTAACCATACAGCTACAGAGGGTTACTCCGAAGAGGGAGGGGTTACCCATTGTCAGAGGGTTGGGATTGACAGTGATCCTGAGTGCCCTGATGCTAGTGATAGGGACCCTAGTTTAGTGACTGAAGGAGACCTGTCCCATGCCTTGGGAATGTGTAAGGGGTTCGCAGCTGCTCAGAGAAGTGACTCTAGTTTAGAGAAGCTGAGGGCTTGGGCAGACTCGGATGGCACACAGGGAGGTGACGGCAGACATAAGGTTTATTGGGAAAATGGACTTATGTATACTCAGGTAGTACAGACAGAGCGAGGGGTGCTAGACAGGCAGGTTGTCATTCCCCAGGGGTATCGTGAGCAGTTGCTCAAGATTGCACGATATTCCCTTGTCTGGTCATCTGGGACTCGCATGCATGACACAGTGGTTGGACCAGAATTTCTACTGGCTTAACTTTACTCAGCAGGTGAAGGAGTATTGCAGGTCTTGTCACCGGTGCCAAGAAATAGGGAAGGAGGGCGAGAAAACCTAAGCGCCCTGATTCCATTGCCCATAGTGCAGGAGCCATTCTAGAGGGTGAGAATGGATATTGTGGGGTCTTTAAATAACCCCAGCTCCTCAGGGAAGAGATTCATCCTGACTGTGGTGGATTATGCCTCCCGGTACCCAGAGGCAGTCGGCCTATCCTCACTGAGGACAGACAAAGTGGCAGATGCCTTAGTTGGGATTTTCTCCCGTATTGGGTTTCTGCAGGAGGTTATCACCGATCGAGGGGGTTCCTTCATGTCGGACTTGATGAAATGTTTATGGGAGAAGTGTGGGGTGGTGCAGAGATGCATGACACCATATCACCCACAAGCCAATGGGCTTGTGGAAAGGTTCAATGGTACCCTGAAGTTAATGCTCCGGGCGTTTGCTGAACAGCATGGGAGGGACTGCGAGAAATGCCTTCCCCACCTGTTCTTTGCATACAGGGAGGTGCCCCAACAGTCAACAAGATTTTCCCCCTTCAAACTCTTATATGGATGCCGGGTACATGGGCCCCTAGACTTGATCCGGGAGGACTGGAAAGGCAAGCACGCCACCCAGGTAACTCCCATTGTGGATTACGTCTTTAGGTTTAGGGAAAGGCTGAAGGAGTTTATGGGGACAGCCCAGAGCAACCTGGCAGCTGCCCAACAGAAACAAAAAGTGTGGTACGACTGCAGAGCCAGAGCTCACTCGTACATGGTGGGTCAGGAAGTCATGGTCCTTATTCCGGTCCAGAAAGACAAGCTGCAGGCTGAGTAGGCAGGACTGTACAAAGCGGTTAGGAAGGTAAATGACGTGAACTATATTGTGGAGTTACCTGATCGAAGACAGACAGAAAGGATGTACCATGTCAACATGATGAAGCCATATGCAAATAGGGCTGACATGGTGTTTGCAGTGTGTAGTCCTGGGGAGGGGACGGACGAAGGAGACCCCCTTCTGGACTTGCTGGAAGAAAGTAAGCGGGAGTCCTCTGTGGAGGCAGTAAAATTTTCTCCCCAGCTGGCCCCAGACCAGATCCAGAAAGTAAGGGAGGTTTTAGAAGACTTTGCCCCATTGTTTAGCGCCAAGCCTGGACTAACCCCCTTAGCAATGCATGATGTGGAGACATGGACACAGATGCCCATATGGTGGACAGCATATTGGGTATCAGAGACTGTCCAAAAGGACATTAGGAGGGAAGTGGAGGAGATGCTGGATTTAGGGGTTAATCCAGAGATCCCACAGCCCCTGGGCCTCACCCGTAGTCCTTGTGCCTAAGCCAGATGGCTCTACTTGTTTCTGTATGGACTATCATGGACTGAGTGCAGTCACAAAGTCTGACACCCACCTGATGCCCCGGACAGACGAACTCCTGGACAAGCTGGGAGGGGCAACCTACCTTACAATGATTGACCTGACCAAGGGGTATTGGCAGGTAGAGTTGACAGACAGAGCTCTGGAGAGGTCAGCCTTCATCACTCCGATAGGCTTATTTGAATTTAAAGTAATGCCTTTCGGAATGAAGAACGCCTCAGCCACTTTCCAGAGGTTGGTGAATCAGGTGTTAAATGGTGCTGAGGAGTACGCCGTGGCGTACCTGGATGACACTGCCATCTTTAGTGCCAGCTGGGAGGAACACCTATCCTACCTTAGAGAAGTGCTGGGCAGGATACAGAGGGCCGGGCTCACTGTCAAAGCCGAGAAGTGCCAGATGGCCATGGAGGAAGTGGCATACCTCGGACATGTGGTAGGCCGGGAACAGCTCCGTCCTAACCAAATTAAAATAGAAGTAATCTGGGCGTGGCCCAGACCAGAAACACAGAAGCAGGTCAGGAGTTTTCTAGGGACAGCAGGGTACTATTGAAAATTTGTACCCAATTACAGTGCCCTGGCTGCTCCCCTATCTGACCTGACAAAGAAAAGGATGCCGAAGAAAATTACCTGGGGCCCAGCCTGTGAGGAAGCCTTTTCCAAACTAAAGGAGGCACTGTGCAGTGCTCCTGTTTTGACAAGTCCTGGCTATAGCAAAACCTTTATAGTTCAGACTGCTGCCTTAGACGTGGGTATTGGGGCAGTACTGAGTCAGACATCCAGCCAAGGGAGGGATCACCCAATAGCATACCTGAGTAAAAAGTTACTTCCCAGGGAGCAGGCAAACTCCATGGTGGAAAAGGAGTGTCTTGCCATAGTGTGGGCCCTAAAGAAATTAGAGCCATACTTGTATGGCCAGCATTTTGTGGAGCAGACTGATCACAACCCCCTGGTTTGGCTGACGCAGATGGGAAAGAACAATGGTAAATTGCTAAGATGGAGTCTTGCTTTGCAAGGGTATGATATGACAATTGTACATAGAGCTGGAGCCAGAAACCAGAATTCAGATGGTCTGTCTTGCGTGTATGAAGAGTGAACTGATTTGGGAAGCTCATCCCATGCCGGGGATAGACCCCCAAATTCAGTCTAGGTGGGGAGGATTGTGACACGTGGACAGCCAGTTCTGAGTACACTATGATTTTTTTTTGGTAATATAAAAATGTGTTATGGACTGTCTCTCATGAGAGATGCTGATACAGCATGTAAAATGACACACACGGTTTAGATACAAGGTGTTACCTGGAAGGCCAGAAGCTAATTACAGACTAGAACAGTCCTTAATCAAGAATCTCCTGTTTTTTCTAAGTTAAATATAGCTTTAACTGCTAAGAGGGAAATCAGTATCCCTTTTATGACGTTTCAAGGAGGAAACCGGATTTAGCACACTGGTGCGAGATCATAGATGCTTTGATGTCCGTGTGAGAGGGGATACTGCTCAAAGATGAAAGGAAATTTACAGACTTGATTGGGGAAGTCACATGGGGAAAGGAGTTTCTGCTGATGTAACCTTAATTAACTTTCCTTCTAAAATGATAAAATATCCTGGGTGTATGATTTTCATAAACAGAGGAGGAGCTAGGTGACCTCACACAAAGGAGTTGTCAAAGACAGTTTTTTTAAACAGTCTTATTTTTTTCCTTCAGAGATACTTTTTTTTTTACAGTCTGACAAAGAAACATCTTTGAGCACTTTAAGCAGGTATTTAGAGAGAGAGAGACAAATCTAAGTACTGTAGTAGGAACTGCACTGTTAAAACCTTGTTCTTTTAAAAGATTGTATGGTTCTTGTGATATATAGTTCTGTATTTTATGTTTTACATACTTTTATCTATTTTTAGTAAAACTCTATTTTTAGAGCCTACTTGGTCTGTCTTTGAATTTTTTTCTTTTATAAGTGAAGTTAATATGGTTAAAGCAGACACTGTGCATAAGCTTGAATGGTGATATCAAACTGGAAAAAGGTAAGATTAATATGAGGTCTTTATTAGAGTTTTTAAGGGTTCATTTTGTACACCTGGTTAGGTGCCTGTTGGCAAAGATATCTGGCCCCCCAAAGACAGAATTATCTGAGCCTGTGCATTGGGTATACTAGCAAGAGATTCAGTTTCAATCCCTCCAGAACTGAGACCAAAGGTTGATTCTAACCCACAAAAGACAGGAGGGTTACCCAGTTTCTGTTAACTGTTCACAAGACTGCACTCGGAGGTTGGCACTTTGGGAGTAGAGGGCTGACCTGCTAAGTGGGTTTGTGACACCCACATTTTACGATTGCTTACCCTCTCTAAAATTCATTGATGTTGTTGGTTGTTCTATACATTTCTTTTCTTATTGAAACTGAAATGCAGCCTAGTGGTTTAATTATATCTAACCTTGTTTTGTTTCAAATCCTTAATCTAGTCCTAGTGCACACTTCCTGAACATTGAGAACACCCCTAAACAGTTCAGCCACTCAAGATGCAAGTCTCTTCTCCTCCCACTGTACCATGAGTGGCTAGATTGTGTTGAGGGTGTTCCCAAGTCCAGGAAAGATGCAGTGGGAGTTGATCAAAAAAGTAAAGAAACATGTTTTTGTGTTGTAACACCAGTATGGTGGTTTGTTTTGCACTTTTTAAAAGAAAAAATAAATCAGAATCAAACTGCCTGCTGCATCATCAATCTGTAGAGAATGTGAACAATCATAACCTGTTTTTAACTAGGGATATGTTAAAGCCTAAGGGAGTTGATACTGTCTCTTTAATTAAATATGTTTTGTCATTATTGGGGTTCTAAGGGGCAAAATGAGGTATGTACAGAGGGATTCTAAGAATGAAAATGAGGGACACATTCCTCCAAATGCAAGACACATGAGAGGTTTGGGCCTGTAGAAGGACTCTGGGAGGTAAAATGAATGACTCCACTCCTACTGTGGGAAGAATGAGATGTTTTGGCAGAGGGGATTCTGAGCAGTAAAATGAAATGTTGAACATCAAAAGAATTCACTGGGGGAACCCATCACCTTTGATGTTGGAGAAAACATACCTAACAGAGTCTGCTGACAGGTATCCCCTTTATGTGTGGAATGTGTGCACTTTATTCATAGTCAGGTCATGTCTTTTGGGGGTATACTTTACACTGAAGCAGTTAGTCCGGGAACAGTCAGACTTTTAATTCACTCCTGGAACTGAGTTCCCCTGGTTCCCCCACCCCACCCCCATTTCCACTACTAGTAAAATGACATACTCCACTCTGATAGCGGAGACGTTTGGGAGGGGCTCTGAGGGTTAAAACACGGACTCCACTCCTAATATAGGACAGTTGAGAGGTTTTGGCAAAGGCGCTCTGAGGGGCAAAATGCGGGACTCCACTCCTAATATGGGAGAGTTGAGAGGTGTGGGCATAGAATTTATCAGTAGTAAAATGAGTGATGTTGAACTAATCACTAGAGGTGGGCAAGACGGTATACACCCCCCCCACAGCGACAAGTTAACAGTGACTGACACTACAGCGACAACAGCGCCAGGTCGCTGTAATGTCGGCGCTGGACCCCGGCACTGTTTTCTGGGGGTCTTGCACCCTTCCCTTAATCAGCTCTGACTCAAGTTGATTATTTTAATTAGAAGTGCGGGGCCTTCCCCTGAAAAACATAGGAGACAGTGACTACCTTTATACCGACCACAAATGTGGTCGACGTAAAGGTTTCTCTGTAACGTCAGTCAACAAAATATTTGTTGCGCTACTGTCGTAGATCTGGCAAAACAGAGCAGGTTCGTATCTACTGCCTGGCTCAGCTTATCTTCTATAAGCAATTGAGAGCCAAGGTCAAGGCTAGTCAGTTATGGTCAAAGTAAGCATTTTCATCAGCTTCAGCAGTTGGCTTAGTGTGTGAAAGGTTCAGCTCCTATGTAGAGAACAGCTTGCAGCAGCCATGGCTTAGCTTGTGTTTTGGCTCATAGAGTCAAACCAGGCCACTGGCTTGGTTCTAGGTAAAAAAAAAACTTGTCTTGCCCACCTACTAACATTGAACACTATAGAAGGGCGATTTTTCTCCACTAGATTACTTAAAAAATTGGGACTTCTCATAAATTCATTATATTACAGATTTCATTGTAACAGAGAGGGGCACCATTAGAAGCATGACAGACAAACAAGTCAGCTTCCTCCAACAAACATAAAATAAAGAGATTCACAATGTATGTTTTAGACATTTTTGAGACACTCTTCTGATTTTTGTCACCGCAGTATAGAAAGGACATTGAAGAGAACAGCATGAACCAGTCCAAGGCCACCAATCTGATTCGCTCTATTAATAAAGAACTCACGCTCACTGGAAAAATAATGGGCAAATACATTATAACTGACTCTCGTTTTTTTCCCATAGGTAAGCCAGGCTGTAATTTTACTGTTATAACCAACTGCTATGGTGGAAAAATGATCCCCAGCAATTATACAAAATAAAGGATGTGTAGGTGTGTAAAACTCAGATTTTACACACCCCTTCAGGGTGGGATGCCTTAATAGACCCCTCGACCTTTGCTCTTGGGGTTTATGTCACATCCCACTCCTTGGGGTGTGTAAAATCCTCATCATAACCACCTACCCATACATCATTCTCTATTTTGTAGTCTGTTAGTGAGGATATTTATTTCTTCTGCCAATAAAAGATTGAAAGTGCCAATGGCAAAGCAGAGCAACAAAGTGCAAAACTGCAAAATACCTGATGGGTCTCCAGCACTTCGGCTCTTGCTGAACTCGACCACCAGGTATTTTGTAGTTTTGCAGTCTGTTGCTATGCTTTGCCACTGGCATTTTGGATCTTTTATTGGGATGGAGGAATACATATCTTCACTAACACAATGCAATACTGTGTTTGCCCATTATTTTCCAGTTGGTGCAAATTCTATGTTGATGGAACTGAACTGTTTGGATTAGCCATCTGGGCAGCACTCCCTTCCTGTACTGAGTGCAGCTGTTGCAATTCCACCAAGCTGATTAGCAACTTAGGTGGCAAAAGCAGGGTTGTATTTAACTCTAAAAATTGATTAGCATTTTGCTCATAAAAGTGCTAAATCTTTTTGAAAATGCATAGCTCTTGCCTCACTGTGTTTAACAAACACAGCACTTCTAGAAAATCTGTATAAATACTTTCTGTGGAGTTGGTATCATCCCAAGAAAAAAACTGCTAATCAGTTATTTAAAACCCTGAAAAGATACCAGTTTTGAGACTGGACGTAGAGAATAATGCTGGGTCAACCATGCACATCAAGGCTGTGTTTCCATCTTGGGGTTCTGATCACATCAGGAACCTTAAGAGCTAAGCGAATTTAAAGAGAAAGTCTGCGCTTCAGCATGTACTTTCATAAATAAGATGTTTCGGCTGTTACAGTTTAGTAGAGAATACATTTTTTTTCCATTTTCAATGTTCCTTTCGAAGCTTTACAGCACACCTTGGTAGTTTATCTAAAAAGTCTGTAGAAAACACTCATGCCTTTCCCCTGTTTACCTCACGGTGCCTTTGTTTATAACACCGTAGTGCTCACCATGACAACAGACTGTGATGTCACAAACAGCAATTGTGTGGTTAGCAGGGGGAAGGTTGACACATTTTGAAAGACTCAGTGAAATATGTACTGCTTTAGCTACAATATTTAGTAGACCAACAACAGGGAACAGTAAAAACAGATAACTAGAAAATAATAAAGTTAAAACATGAGTGGTGTAATTCTAGGATTTTTAAGGTTAATGCCAGGCTTCTCTGATAGCCTAACATTTTAGTTTATGGAGTGGCTGCACATTCTGAGGGACAAAGATGGCGGACGAGATTATGATGACAGAGAGCAGACTGTTGCTAGGCAACAGTCAAGAATGTACCAGTCTCGTGCACTGACTGTATTAGAGATGATCAAGGGGCTGTGCCCCCACCTCCCCCCTTCCCCACACACACAGCAGATTGTTTTGTTTAGGTCACCTTCTCACTCCTATCAGCACCGTATTACTGCTATTACCAGTTCCTACCAATAGCATCAGGAAGATGCTGAAGTCTCATCAGAGATGACGTTGTATGCTCGTCATCCATGAGAATCTCGGCTGCCATATTGGCTGTCCCTCAAAAACTGCATACGAGCCTAGTTTATTATATTCAGAAAACCTTTGAGCTAAAATAGCAGTTTTTCAAAGGTATTCATGTCATTTAAAAACAAACAGTCCATTTAAGGAAAGGCAAGGCAAGGCAATTTTATTTATAGGGCGTCCATTCCCGCAGGCTCTGGGCGCCTAACAAACATCAACAAAATAGAACAAGCAAAATACAATAAAGAAAACCTTACAAAGGTAGTAAAATACAATTTAAAACACAGCTTCAGAGAAAACATTTCAGGTTTGCCAGCTGTATGGACTGGACATAAAGGATATACTCAGCAGTCTGCAAAGGCCAGGCTAAAGAGGTGGCCTTCAGTCTCAGCTTAAACATCTCAATTGAGGGGACCTCCCAGACTGCAGGTGAAAATGAGTTCCACAGGGTCAGCCCAGAGACACTAAAAGCACGGTCTCCTGATGTCCTGAGCCCAACCCTGGAAAATTCTAGGAGGCCCCTTGAAGAGGTTGCGGAGGGAACATGCAGAGGTCGCCTGTGTCAGGAGCTCAGACAGGTAACCAGGACCCAGTCCATATAAGGTTTTATAGGTGAGAAGATCCACCTTGAAAGGACCCTCCACCTGACAAGCAGCCAGTGCAGTGCACGCAGAACTGGGATCACATAACTAGATCTCAAAAGGCCCATCAGCAACCGGGCTGCTGCATTCTACACCACCTGTAGTCTGCAAAAGGGTCCCTCCTGTGACCCCAAAGTAGAGAGAGTTACAGTGGTCAAGCTTAGAGGTAACAAAGGTATGCACCAGCATTTGCAGATCCTCGGGTGGAATGAGGGGCTTGATCCTGGCGATGTTCCGCAAGTGGTAAAATACAAAAAAAAAAAAGTATGAAACAGAAATTGCTCCAACATGAACCCTTCTGGATTTTTACCTTTGAAACTCTTAGCCCATTAGGGTTGAATGATGATATCTCAGTATACAATTATCTATACCTGCTCTCCCCCAGTGCCTTTCCACCTTCAGGTCCCTGAATATAGAAAGGAACCTGGGTATCACTATATCAGGGGACATGAAGGTGGAAAGGCACTGTGGGAGAGCAGTGGCTAGGGGCAGTGGAATGCTGGGATGCATTGGAAGAGGGATCACCAGTAGAAATAGGGAGATCATATTACCCTTGCACACGCATCTGGTTAGACCACATTTGGAATACGGAGTCCAGTTCTGGAGGCCATACCTCAAAAAGGATGTGGGGAGGCTGGAGCGAGTTCAGAGGAGAGCAACAAAGATGGTAAGGGGGCTCAGTCACCTATCCTATGAAGAAAGGCTGAGAGATTTAAACATGTACTCCTTGGAACAGAGGAGGGAGAGGGGGGTCATGATTGAGACCTTGAAGTACCTTAAGGGTATAAACTGGGTGCCAGCAGCAAGTGTCTTCCAGCTGAAAGATAATCAGAGGATGAGAGGGCATGGCCTGCAGGTGGAGGGGGTGCAGTTCAGGGGTAACATTAGGAAGTACTATTTCACAGAGAGGGTGGTGGATAAGTGGAATAGGCTCCTGGAGGCAGTGATTGGTGAGGAGACAGTAGAGGGATTTAAAAGGGCATGGGACAGACACAGGGGAGTGTTAAGGATGTGGGAAGGCATGTTCTAGCAGATAGCTGGACAAATGGGCAGACTGGGTGGGCCTGTCGGTCCTTTTCTGCTGTCACACTTCTATGAAATCTATGAAATCAGTCTACATATGTGCTATCTTTAAGTCGTTTCTCTATGCCAGGCAGCATGACTTTCCGGCTCTACTGCCTGAGTCTTTTCCCCTTTTTCCAGTATGATGTGGTTTTGTTAGCATTTCTTATGCTCGGTAAAGACCCCCATTTTTGACATAGTATGACTTGCGGCTCTTCTATGTGGGACAACATGACTTTCTGGCACTGCTGACCCTGTTTCAACATAGGATGACTTTCCGGCTCTCCTATGGCTGGCAGTGCGACTTGCTGGCTCTGCTAGCCTGTATTTTTATTTTATTTTTATATATTTTTTCTTATATGAGCTCTGTAAGTTGCTGTCAGCATGTAGTTATCACTCATGGTTTTGTAATGTACTGCCAGTATATTCTCCTTGTTATTTATTGTTTGTTTTGCACTATTTCACTTTGAAATTAGTGAGCACTTTAGTTAGTGGCCGGGATATTCAAAGGGCAACCCCACATTGCGCTCTGGCGGGATATTGAAAAGGCTGCCCGGCACAGCACAAATCCCGATGCGCCAGGGCGCAATGTAATCCTATGTGGTGCAGATGCAGGGGGCATGCCCATGCATATGCGGCACATCCTGATATTCAGCCCGGGATATGTGACGCATATGCTGGCACAACCCTGCATTGTGCTGCATAGGGGGGCTCAAAGTTGAGCCCGTGTGGAGTGGGAACAACTCCTGGCCACCAACAGGCGGGCTGCTGTATTGCAGGGCGCAACACAGCAGCCGCCAGCCGTGGGTGGCCAAATGCCCACCCAGAACACTGTCCACAAGCAGACACATCACCCTGGTAGTCCAGTGGTTCCCCCTCCCACCCGTAGACGCAATCGTGGTAGTTGGCAAATGAAGCAGTCCCTGGTAGTCTAGTGGCCCCTCCAGAGTCCCTGAGAAATGTCAGTAATTACTCTCCCTGGTGGTGCAGTGGATCACCCCCGCCATGCCCCGATCGCGGTACAACACGGCAAAATATATTCCTGGTGATCCAGTGGTCCCCCCCCTCCACCTGCACAATACCCCTTGCCACCCGCTCCCCCCATGTGTGCTGCAACCCATACCATCCAGCCTGACGCATCACAGAATGACAGATACAGTATGGGCTTATGGGCACTGCATGCTACTAGTCAGTTCGAATACGTGAATGAAATCATTCACATATTTGGGACTCTCTGGTACAGTATGCCCTGCAGACCCATACTGTATCTGTCATTCAGCAGGCAGCTGGGCAGATGTGGTGGGTTGCAGCTGCCGCCGATGATGTGGGAGAAGAGCGGGGGGCAAGAGATGCTGTGTGGGTGGAGGTTCACTGGATCACCAGGGATATGGTGCTGCACCGTGATCGCGCAACAGGTGGGGGGTACCACCAGACTACCAGGGAATTACAAAACAGCATATTGCGGCGATCGGGGACACAGGATGGAGGGGGCCACTAGACTACTAGGGACTGACTCACAGTACAGTCATCGGGGAATCGGGAGGGGGGCCACTAGAGGGAGGAGGGCCACTAGACTACCAGGACTACCTTTACTACCATATACTGCGCGATCGCGGCTATGGGACGGGGGATGCCGCGGGATCCCCACAACACACGTCATGCTGTTCAGGGCGGCAGGTGCAAGTCACCGGCCTGTCCTGCACATGGCATGCACATGCGGCCATAATGACATGCAAATGGCCCCATTTACGCCTTGCATATAGTATGGCCTCATTTGCATGCCCCTTGATGAATATGGTGGGTGATGCGCCTAGCGCAACTGCACTTGTGCTGGTGCATCCCCGTGCTCCCTGTGACTTGCGCTGGTGCAGTACCACTGAGCCAGGTGCTGTATGTGCGCCGACCTTGCCATATTCAATGGTGCTGCACCATGGCACATCACCCATCACCATTGAATATCGCCTGGTCCTGGCGCATCCTAGTTGCGCTGTGCCCAGGCTTGCGCCCCTGCCAGGTGCAGTCTGAATATCTGGGCCAGTAAGTCTTCGATATAATGACACTTTGCACTTTGTAATTGTTTTAGCATGTTTAGTAAGGGTATGTCTTAACTAAGTATTTAAATGTAAAGCACTTCCTTGCACATCTTGTTTTGGTTTGAGTGTTTATGCCTTTAAATTGAACCTTTTTAAAGATACACTCTTGTGGACACAACACGCTCTGACAATGAACCACATGTTCGAAATGTAAGTGTGTTGCTACCAGGAACCAGGAAGTAACCGGTCATTTTGGGACTGCGCCAGATGCTCCTGCCATTTGCCGTTTTTCACAAAAGATGCTGCTGGCAGTTCAGAAGATAACTTTGCTTGTTTGAGGTTGATTTCTTGTCTATATGCTACGGGCAGTGTACACATCTGTTCCTTAGGCTCTGTTTGTGCTGAGATGTCGCAGTAATCCCGATGTGTTCTGGACTTCCAGTAGGAGCTCTCTTGTTTTTACTGATATTCAAATAAAAGTTTTACTTAATTATGGCTTCTTCTTGCGTGCACGCCATGTCAGTTTTGCTGACTTTTGTGTTGCATTTGAATAACACTCCCTAGATGTAGCCGGCCCAGTGGCGCAGAGAGCTGAGGTGCTGGACGCCACGCTGGCGACCCAGATTCAAGAATGATCCGGGGCCACTGGGGGTCGGCAGGGGAGGGAAGGGATTGAGCAACCGGTGGACAGCTTTCCCTTCCCTAGGGAGGGTTCGGGGGATGTGCTGCTCTGTAGTGGCACCTGGCAGTTGTTGGATGCAGCACAGTCTGGTGGTGCACACTGTGAGGGGGAAGAGCTCGGCGGGCAGTGGCATGCTGTGCCCAGCTGCCATTGCACATCTGAGCCCTCGGGGGGGGGGAGGAAAAAAACACAGAAAAGCCCTCTGTGGAGCCAAGAGATGAAGGAGACTCCATGGGCAGGTCCACATCCCACCGCCGACCCAGTGCACCAGTGGACTCCACGGCCGACCCCACGCCAGGTAAGCCCCTCTAATTTCAGAAATGCCACCGAGGGAGGGCGGGCAGTGGTGGGCCCACCCCGGGGGGTGATCCGGCAGGCCAACCCCGGGGGGTGATCTGGCGGCTGGACCTACCTGGTTAGTTGGGGGAGGACACTGGCAAGCAGGGGTTCAGGCTGGGAGTAGAGACCTAGCCGAATGGGTACTGTGGAAGGATGCCCAGCCCTGCAGAGTGAGAAATAGAGTTAAAAATAAAATAAAAAAAAAACACTCACTGGTGTGAGCACCTATAGTTAAGCTGTAGCCCCCTGATTTCATTTTAGTGGTAAAAAAACACTTTTAACTACAGATGACACCTGGTCTTCAAAGGTCAATCTGCTGTCCAGCAGGGCGTTCATCTTCTGTGTGGGTCCAAACTGCAGCCCCCCATTCTATTTCTCTTCCTGCACACCGATCAAGACCTCCTTCATTCAGCTGCCACCAGTGCCATGGTCCCATCCACCAAGGCTTTCTGCCTGGGTTGCTGAGTTCCAGACCAGCCGTGACGCACTCAACACAGACTGGATGCCTCCCTTCCCCCCACAGATCTGCCTTCTGCTCTTCATTGACTCCAACACACTATCTAATCTACCCATGATGATCAGGCAGCAGTGGCCCGGTAATAGATGTGGGGTTGGGGAGGGCTAGGCTTCATCTGTCTCGTAGGCTGCCATTTATTTATCCCTCATTTCGCCTATAGGGATGCCTGTGCAATGATGTCCAAGCACATCTGCATATGCTTCTCTGAGAATAGTGCCCCAAGCAGTTCAAAATAAATAAACTGGTCAAGAAAATATGGCGTCAGAGGAGAACATCTGACCACCACTTCTGTAATGAGATGCTACGATAAATGTGTATAGTTACATTGTGACATGAAGCTGTATGTCACGCCGTGATTTGTGCTCTGCCAATGGAGTTCTCTATTGACAATTTTCTTTGTTTGCGTTGGGGGGGCTTTGCTCCGCCACACCCCCATGTTAACAGAAGACATGGGGGGCAGAGGGTGATAGTGGAGAATACCGGACCACCGCTACTTGCCTATTGTAAAGCTTTTGTGAATATGGCACGGGCTTGTGCTTGCTATGAATTTTTGTTTAAGTTTGTTCGAATTGGGGGACTTTGCCTCCCACACTACCTGTTTTTTTTATAAAGGGGGTGTGGGAGCAGAGGCCCCCCAACTCAAATAAACAAATACAAAATAACGGAAAATTAGCTTTGAGAGAGTAGCGTAACTTTAAGTGTACGCTAATAGCGTAGGTCCGCGTGGTCCAGTATTTAGTATTGCAGGGCAGAGCCCCCACCCCGAACTCAAACAGATTGACAAACCCGGCTATGTGTAAGCATTAATCACTGACGAAGGTGGCATCTAATGGGGAGTTAATGCATGGTTCAGACCGTTGTGGCACGAGGCTGGAGGCAGAGTGTGTACAATCGTCCAACCATGCATTAACTCCCCATTAGATGCCACCTTCGGAGGGGATTAATGCACTAGTAACATGGCTTGTCCAATGCAACTTTCATGTGGATATTGTTTTTCTTGTTATGAGACACACATCACCAGTAGAAATTAGGTACCTTACTGAATTATGGTTTATATGTTCTTCTTTACAAGGCTCTAAGTACGAGAATGCACGTGCACGTTGCATTGCCGACATTCACTAACATAGTGCGTACCAACTAGTGAGACATTATGAGTTTCCTTTAGGTTGCAACATAAAGATAACATAATCTTGTCACTTAGAAACCTTGCACTTGCAATCGGCTGTTTTACTCTTATGCCGCCATTTCCACTAATATTGCTGCCATGGTGGACTGTGGGAGTTATGTCTTAGCTGCATAGTTTACTGTGCCCAAAGACTGAGAGGAGTTCTGTGACATGAGTGTGCAGGCTTGGCTGATCTTTCAACTAACAAGGGCTTGTAGAACAGCACACCACTTTTTGCTCTTTTATCAATGCCGTCTTTCAGGATGTATTACTTTTGCTATCCCATTCTGCTGGGATTATTGCTATTTGAATTGGGTACCTTGTCAACTCCAAACACTACAGTTTGACGTTGCAAGCATATTTTTCTGCCGATTTCTCGGCGCTTTACTAACTATCGGCTGCCTGCACCACACTGCATTTCACCAATAGGTGGTGCTCTTGACATGAGGAGAACTTGGATAAGTTCATATATACCGTGTGCTTTGGTTTCCTGCAGACTACTGCCTTTCACTCTGTGCACTACTCAACTTTCAGATGGGTCGGAGGGTGGATTACATCACAGTTGAGATTTGCTTTCTGTCTCAAAAACATTTGCCGTGTTGCTGCACACACGCTGTCCTGCCTTGTTCGGACTCAGTTGCATTTCCCAATGTCCTCTTCTTGCATACCTATTGGTCAAATTTCTGCCAATAAATACCGTGCTCAGTTCTTCACCGGCGTGCTCCGCAATTCCTGAGGCTCCACACTCCTACCTGTGGTCAATCTTTTGCTTTGTGTGCTCCCGATGGCAACATGGCATTATGTAAGCATTAATCACTGACAGAGGAGGGCTCTACCGGTGGATTAATACCCGCTGGGGGGGGAAGGTTGGTGCATGAGGGTGAAGCCTGAGGGTTCCAACCACCCAGCGAGCATTAATCACCAGTACAGCCCAACTCTGGAGGTGATTAATGCGCTTGTAACATTGGCTCGGTGGAAGCGAGGAGCCAGTGTTACTGGTGTGTTACGGTTGCACTGGGAGACGCGACGGAGAACACGAGACGGAGATGCTGGGTTCAGCGACAATGCCTCATTTACATGGCAGTGAGAGCGATTTACTTCTGCTTTTAACTGCAACGTCTGGAGTAAGCATCAACGCACGATGGTGGGCCAATGATGTGGATTAGCAGCACACCTCTGGTGCTGTGAGGGCATTCAGGCGAATAATCTGTGTGTATCTACTGTGTTACTGGGAGTGGTCTCCTCAGGACTTGCTGAGCGTGCCTACTGTCAGTGGCACTTGTCTCTGGCGCGCTATCTGTGATTGGTGGTCACCACCTGATTGTGTCTCACCAGCGCTGCGTCTGGAGACAATAGGTGGTGACCTAGCGGGTTGGTCCTCTCTGCCGCCGCGTGGCCACAGCAAGTACCAGCCCAGCAGGCGTTACTGGTGGGTTAATCACCGCTGGGAGCTGGTCACCTGATGTGTTTGCATGAATCAGTCACCTCTGTTTGGGCTCGGTGTCCAGAGCCATGTTACAACGTGCCATAATACCGTGTTGCTCTTATATCACCCGGCGCTGTTAGCCCTATCACCTTTCTTCCCTACACTCCTTATAATTTTCTCATGTTACAAAAGGTGGCTATTGGGGGCCTTCTGTGTCTCAGTGTAAGCAAGACCACCAGGGAGCTCTGCCATAAGCTGTTTGAGGAAAGTTTCAGGCAGGAGGTTAGAATACACTTCTTTACAGTGAGGGTGGTGTCAGGATGGAATGAACTTCCAGTTGAGGTTTTCACTCAAAAGACAAAGTTATTGCTGGTTGCAATATCAGCTTGTGTGGGGGCGCAGTTTTGTGCAGAACTATGATTTTAAACTACTAGGTTCGAACTCTTATCTCCGCCGCTTACTCACTGTGTGACAGTGCCCCTCCCTGTTCTATGAATCTCCCCTTGCTGTGGCTGTACCACTATCTCCCTTCAATACCTCTCAAGTTGCCCTCATTATTACGCCCCCAAATTTGTTTTGTCCCTGATGGAAAAGATACTGTACTCCCCACACAGCGATAGCACTCTAAATCAGGTATTACATCAGAAATTAATTTAATTCTAAGAAGCTAAAAAATAAACTTTTTTAAAGTGCAGGAACTGGATTATGTATCGTTTTGAGCTTTTCTCTTCCTCTTTAAGATTGTGTCCCTGATTGCGAGGGTCTGTATCGCGCATTGTACCTCATTTTGAGTGCCCATGTCCCTCATTTTAGCGGCAAACTATTGTGAGGTATGCTTCCCTTCCCCTACCTCTTTGCAAATTTGTACAGCGCTTTGTGATGCAGCGGTATGACGTGCGAATAGAGTCGACGGGCATGACTTTTACATGTGCGTGTTTTGGTACCTTTAAAAGGCGTGGCCTCTTGTAGTGGAACCGTGATGTTCCGCATCGAGGACGCCTCGCTTGGATCACGTGATGCGGGTGCTTCTTGGGAAGGTATACGGTGCCACATAAGTGGAACGCAGTGTATCTTGCAGGTGAAGCAGGCTACGCGCAGAGAGGAAGTGAGCGCGGCAGGGCGGACATTGGGTTCGCGGCCGGTGCAGTGAGAAAACTGTAACCGCGGCAGGTGAGTGAGCGGAGGAGGCAGGGCTGAGCGACTCGGTGGCGGTAGCTTAGTGGGTTCTTAGCCTCCGTTTGATGCGCCCGCTGTCTCTTGCCCGGGCTGTGATAGACATCACTAGCTGGGCCTGCCTTGTTCCACGGTTTCTAGGCTGTGTATCACCCGCTGTCCAGGTTGCAAGCTGTTTCTGCCGCCTGTGCAGGCTGGATAGGGTTGCAGCTGTGTATGTCACTGTCTGTATATCCAGGTTGGATGGGGCTGCAGCTGTCACACTCTATTCAGGCTGGATGGGGTTGCAAGCTGGCAGTGTTTATCCAGACTCCATGGGGTTGCCAGCCGTCTGTCACCATCTCTATCAAGGATGGATGCTGGTGCCAGCTGTCTGTCACTATCTGTCCAGGCTGCATGTGGTTGCAAGCTGTCGCCATTTATTCAGGCTCAGTGATGTTGCAAGCAGTCTGTCACCATCTATCTAAGCTGGATGGAGGTGCAAGCTTTCTATCCTGACTGGATGGGGATGCAAGCTGTCAGTCTCCATCTAACCAGGCACAATGGGGTTTGACAGCTGTCTGTCATCATCTGTTCAGGCTCGGTGGGGTGTAAGAGGTCTAGTTCCTATCTATCCTGGCTTGAAGGTGTGGCAAGCTGTCTGTTACCATCTGGGTTGTATGGGATTGCAGACTGTTTATGACCATGTATACAGGCTCAGTGGGGTTATGAGCTGTCTGTCGCCATCTCTCCTGGCTCAGTGGCAAGGCAAGAAGGTGGGGTGGAGCAACAATGGGGAAACATCAAAACCGCCATCACAGAGGCAACAAGCCTTTGTGTGATGCAAATCAAAACAAAAGAAAGAAAAAAACACTATGGTTCTCAAAAGAAGTGGTGGGGAAGGTTAGGGAGAAAAAGATAGCATTCAGGAAGTATAAAGAAACACAGAAGGAGCAGGACAGAGAACTGTACCAGTTAAAGCAGAAGGAGCGGGAGGGCAGTCAGAATAGCAAAGGCCCAAACCGAGGAAAGATAGCCAACTCAGTTAAGAAGGGGTTAAAACCTTTTATAGGTACATTAGGGAGCAAGAAAGACTTTAAGGCAGGGATACTGAGGCTGAATAAAGAGGAAGGTGATTGGGCAGAAACCGACAGTGAAAAAGCCAGGATCCTGAATGAATACTTCTGCTCAGTATTCACAATGGAAAAGCAGGGAGATACCTAATCCAGTCAATAGAAGCACTCTGGATAGGAGGTTGATCTTAGTCCTTTTACAGAAGAAAGGATTCTGAAAGAACTCTTAAAACTGAAGGTGGATAAAGTAATGGGGCCTGATGGGATTCACCCCAGAATTCTAAAAGAACTAAGGGAAGAACTAGTAACACCACTGACTACCCTTTTTAATAAATCATGGGAAGATGGTGAGGTACCTGAGGACTGGAGGAGGGTGGATGTGATTCCCCTTCACAAAAGTGGGAGCAAGACAGAGGCAGGAAACTACAGACCTGTCAGTTTGACCTCTGTGGTAGGGAAAAAGCATGGAATCACTTCTGAAGAAAATAATTGTTGAGTACCTTGAGGCCAGTGGGCAGAGGACCCAAGGCAGCATGGATTCACAGCAGGAAGGTCATGTCAGACAAATCTAATTGATTTCTTTGACTGGGTAACCAAAGTAGTAGACCAGGAGGGGCTGTGGACATGGCCTACCTAGACTTTAGCAAGGCATTTGACACAGTCCCGCACAAAAGATTAATAAACAAATTAGCCAGCCTGGGAGTGTGTCCCAGGGCGGTAGCCTGGGTAAAACACTGGCTGGACAACAGGACACAGCGGGTAATAGTAAATGGAGTCCACAGTGGAGAAAGGGCGGTTACTAGTGGGGCAACAGAGGGTTCAGTACTGGGGCCAGTCCTTGTTAATGTCTTTATAAGTGACATTCAGGGGGCTGGAAGGAAAGTATGTCTCTTTGCAGATGACACAAAGATCTGCAACAGGGTTGATACATGAGGTGGGAGTGGAAAGGATGAAAAGGACTTGGCAAGTTTGGAGGAATGGTCAAATGTATGGCAGCTTAGATTCAGCACAAATAAGTGGAAAGTAATGCACCTAGGAAACAAAACCAGGGAAGAGTACACAATGGGTGGTGAGATACACAACAACAAAAATAGAAAGGGACCTGGGGTAGTCATATCAGACAACCTAAAGGTGGGCCAGCAATGTGAGAAGGCAGTAAGGAGGGCTGGGGGATATTGGGATGCATAGGAGAGGCATCACCAGTAGAAAACAGGAAGTTGTTGGCCCTCTGTGCAAACAGTTGGTAAGTACTGTGTACAGTTCTGGAGACCCCATCTCCACAAAGACATAGGGTGGAGGTTGTCCAGAGGAGGGCAACCAAAATGGTGCAGGGTCTGCACCAGAAGACATATGGAGAAAGACTAGAGGAGCTTAACATATGTAGCCTCGACTCCATCTGACTCCATCTGTCCAGACTCTATGGGGTTAACAACTGCGACTGTTTCCATCTATCCAAGATTAATGGGGTTGGCAACTGTGACTTTCCATCTATCCAAGCTCAATGGGGTTAGCAACTGGGACTTTCCATCTATCCAAGCTCAATGGGGTTGACAGCTGTGACTGTCTCATCTATACAAGCTCGATGGGCTTGACAGCTGTCTGTCTCCATCTCTCCAGGTATAATGTATTTGGGAAACTGTCTAATCAGTTTTGATGTTGTCACATGCCTGTCTCTGTCTGGGCTGAGCTAGGCGTATCCAGGCTAAATGGACTCCTAGCTCTGGTATCAGCAGGGACCACACAGAAGCATAGACCATGATGGCAGAAAAAGACCAGAGGGCCATCCAGTCTGCCCAAATTCCCTATAATTCCTGGAATCTATTGTTCCTCCAGGGTACTAACCCTACCCATCCTGTCCCCATTCTCCAATGCCTTGTCACCACCCATTTCTTTAATTTCAGGTTAGCTGCGTACAGAGAGGAAAATAAAATAAAAAGTTTTATTAAAGATTAGAAAAAATACTGTTTTCTGATTAGCCCAGATCCAGTCACATGGCATACAAGGTTTTTCAGAGAGCTACAAACTAAAAAATATGTATATTTTTTAAATATATAATTAGACAGTATTATAGCCTTTTTATTTGTACTTTGCTTCTAAAACAAGTAATTGGGATGGATTGAGGCTGTTTTAATGAATTGTATTATGTTTTGTCTTTAGTCTATGTAGGCTTATTTGTAGTCTCTTTTTTTTTTGTCTTTTCTGTTGTAATATATACAGTAATATGTAGAGTTTAGTGTATAACGAAAAATTGAATGTGCACCGAGGTGTGGGATGCTACATAAACCCGAGGGGCAAAGCCTGTCGCCTGAGTTTTTTTTTTTTTTTACGATCCCACACCGAGGGTGGACATTACATTCTCATTATATACTGACCCCATACATTATTGTATATGTAATAACTGGAGAGTGTTTTCTCCCATTGAAAACCTGGTTATAATTCACCGTTATAACCTGTAGGTTATAATGGCGCCGATTTGTCTAAGCACAATAAGCATACACTACTAACTCCGCGATGCTGTTAGTGGGAATTGCCCCCTCACAGCCTCTCTTCCAAACACTCCCAGTTATTACAGTGTTTTTATCCTTGTCTGTGTTGTAATGTTCATGATGTTCACCCATTATGATCAACAATAACAGTTTTGATGATGATGATGATGACAAGGTTTTAAATTATTGCCCAGGTAAAAAGGCAATAATTCTGTAGAACCAGGTGATAGTTCTTATAACAGTAGCTCAGTAGAACTGAGCAATAGTCTCCCAACCATTGGCCATTCTAATCCTCTTACATGTGGCAAAGTTAAATAAAATGGATATGGATCAGAGTTGTGTTGGAATAAAGTGGAAAATATAGACCCATCGAGATGCATTATTGTCTGTTAATAGTCATGTTGTGCTCAGCCTTCAGCCAGGCTGTGTAAATTTCTGCTGGATGAAAATTTGTACTCCTAGAGACAGACTTGAAGAACAGTGGGTGGGTGTGTGTGTGTGTGTATATGTGTGTGTGTGTGGTGGGGGGGGGAGGTGGTGTCTAGTACTGTCGTCAGAACCCCATAAAAATGTATTTTTGTGGTCTTTTATTTCCAAACTTCTTTGTTCATTTTTCTTTGCATGATGCTGTATATATTTTTTTCTTTACAGTTCTGTTTCACGGCAACCCATCCACGGATGATGCAGACTGGACATGACCTCAAAAAGTAAGAAGCGAGTGGTTCTGCCAACCCGCCCTGAGCCGCCCACCATCGAGCAGGTTTTAGAGGATGTCAAGAACGCCCAGCCCATGGATCCTGTGTTTGTCATGCTAAAGGAAGCCAACGAGGGTAGTAAAATCAATGGCTATCAATGAACCAGACTGTCCGTTGCACTGGGAGGGGGTTTTGTATTTCTTGTTTGTAAAGCTGCACCAGTGTGTGAATTTTGTGTATTAGATGCAGTAGTCTGTATTGCAATCAGTTGTGTCTCGCACATTTGGGTTAGGTTTTTGTAGTTGGTGCCCCTCTACAAAACCCAGAGAGATTTACACTATTGAGCAAGACAGAAACATGCATCTTGTAAGTATGTCTGCCTACTTACTCTTCCCTCTCTGTAGCTAATGTCCACTGTATTTTTTTTCCTCTGTTGAGCTTTTTTGCTTCCCTGTCACCACCTGTTTCGTACCACTAGCCCTTTGACCAGCCGCCCACTTCCACTTCCCCATCGTCCAGCTGGTGAGGATCTGCGCAGTGCAGGACCTGAGAGCGCCGGGGACCATCATGAATGGCTGCAGGGAGGCATGGATTTTTTTTTTTCTCCCTGCCCTCTCCCCAGGGATCTAGCCGTAGACTGTGCCCTGACGCATGAACCCCAACCCTTGTGTGCACGTAGCGATGTCCTGCAGGGGAGATGAGCTTCCTTGGCCTACCGCAGGGGTTGCTATGCTGGTGGAACCTGGACACTGCTCTCCTTTGGCTGGAAGCGCTGCAGTGGTACCCTAGCCACCTGACCGACTTCCCGAGTTGTCTCCTGAACCCGGGTCATTGGCTTGGGAGAGCATAGCACTTCTGCTGGCCATCGGGCATCCCTTATTGGATGTTTGTTTTTCCTTTATCTGTTTCTGCCCCTACCTCCCCTGCTCTCTGTGTCACCCCCACTGCCCCCCCAGGTCATTAACTGACCTTCTCAAAAACTACCCAGTTACCCACCACTTGCCCACGACCACACATGGTGGTGGGTGGCCTGGTACGTCTGTTGTGTGCTGCCAGTGTGTGTGTGTGTGTGTTATAGGATAGGGTTGGAGCATTTCCTCCATTTTTGCCTCCCAGGGTGCCGGCATGCAGTGATGTGCACATGCAGGCTGGCGTCTGTCGGCAGTCTGTCTCCTCCTGGTGGGTTTGCATGCACTGCCACGTAATGTCCGCCTGGTGGCAGTCTTGCAATGAGATGCAGAGTTCCTCCCCACCCCAAGGCAGGGGAGCTGTCCATGGGACATGCATTTCTCCCTCCCCTGCCAGCCCCTGATGACCTGTGCATGTTCCTGAACCTGGGTCTCGGGCATAGCGAACAGTAGCCCTATAGATGTGCCAGCAGACCAGCTGCTAACATCTACTTTGAAAGTACTGTTCCCTGGGGCACACATGTTCCTGAGCATCCTATATTACTTGTGATGTCAGGGGTAGAGCCAGGAGACAAACTGGGCTGTTGTGTTTTTTTGTTTTTTAACTGTGACAGGAGAAGATAATCCCACCTCCCTCACCTCAGATTTTCTTTTATCTATTTGTAGCATACCCCCTTTGTCTCTCCAGGACTGCATCCTTCTGGAGGGCAGCATCCAGACCCACATGGGTATGTTCCTAGCACTTGCTTCTGCCTTTGGACCCTCTCAATTTCACAACCAAGGGTGACTCTCCCTGTCTGTCAAGAGTCTGGTAAGTCGATGTAGGAGCCCCAAGGTGGGCGAGTGGCTAGTGGTACCCACCAGGGCCCAAGAGTGCCCTCCTTCATCCTGCACTTCCTGGGACATGTTTCTGTGATCTGTGTCCTGCAGCCCCGTGCAGGCACTAACGTGCAAGGGATGTCCGGTGCATGCACACGCAGTTGCATCCCGCTGCATGACATTCTGTCTGCACCTGCTTCTCCAGCTCGTTAGCCATCTGCTGTGCTGCCACCTTGGTGTCAAACCCTCCATCCCAAGGGAGGAGAGCATCCCATGGGACAGTTGATCCTTCCACCGCACCGGCCCTCCAACTCAGGCTTATTTCCAAACCAGGACACTGGTGTTGTGAGCAGCACCCCCATCACTGCACTGATGGGCAGGCAACCTCAGAGTTTTAAAACTGGGGATGAGTAGACTGCTCAGGAGCCCCAGCAATAAAGGTTACCGCCTTCCACTTGGTGGACCTTGGGTTCACTTCCCACAACCACAGTCCCAGCTGGCAGCAGCAGCAGGGGTTGGAGAGGAAGTTTGGGACTCTGCTGCAGGAGAGGAGAACTTTGGCTTCTATAAAATTGTACCCATACTGCTGGAGGAAGTGTGAATGTAGGGTGCTCAGCAGAAAAAGGGGGAAACATGGAGCCCTAGGTCCTAATAATTGTTACCAGCCGTGTGCACTGGCAGTTGCTTTATGGAGTGGATATGTTTCTAGGATTTTGTATTTCCACATATGGTGTTGCTACATGCACACACAGCGTTTCTGTTTTGAGCTTACCCCCTTTAAAAGTCTCTCTTAGGAATTGCCCTAGAAATAGCTATAAAACTGAAACAGTTGGCCCTCTTGTCTGACGTCCCGTCTTGACAACACCGCACAAGCCCTTGTCTCACTTTTGATGCTACCCCACCCCAGCCTTACCCTTCCCCACAGTGGGGCCAGCTTCCCTTCTCACAGGTTCAGTGGCGACCGCAGCGATGGGGGGAATGTGGGTTTTTATTTATTTAAGTCTTTGGTAACTGGGTAAAGCCCACTAGGCACAAGTGCCTGTTTTCAGGGGAGACCTGGGAGCACTGGGAGATTAAGTGACTTGCTCAGTCACACAGTATGCAAGTGGAGGTTGTGGGAATCAAACTCAGGTCTGCTGGATGTACTAAACTCATTCACAGCTCATTACTCTAACCTCTAGGCTATCCTGTCAGCCAAGATTAACATGACATCATGCCCAAACCCCACTCCCCGTAAGTCTCTCCCATACTTTGAGGCAGCAATGCAGTGCCTGAACTTTGGTTGCAGAAGAAGTGTCAGTGCATTGTTGCCATGACTTCTGTGCCACTCCCACATGCCACTTCCATTCTGGTCTGATTGGATACAAGGTCCAGCTCTCTCAGCTCATAAATGTGACTGTGCGATTTTGACACAGAGGACTCACTGCCTCCTCTTTGGCAGAATCACTGAGGGTAGCAATAGAGAAATGGAGAAAGCAGAACTGGACAAAAGCATGTGACTGGCATAGTAAGATTCCTTGTTTTGATCTTTTTATTCTTTTTGGCCCTTTTGAATATTCATGGCCCCCCGTGGTCCCCGATGGCTGTACCCTTCCTCCAAAGCCCAGAAAGAGAGTGCGCGGCGACCGCCTTCCATGATCAGATGGCTAAGGTGCACTAATAGCACGTGCCCACCCCAGGAAGGAGCTCACCTATTTCATGCACTCAGCCCCAGTTGGCTTGATTATTGGATTCTGGGACTCAAATGCTGGGACTGCTGGCAAAGTGAGTGTCTTGGAGTAGCTGTGTGTACATTTCTGTATGAGCATTCTGGTGCAGAGAACTACTGCTACTACAAGGACCTTTGAGTTGAAACCCTGTAACTGCACACTGGGGGCATATGTTGGCACCGGACTGCATCCAGGTGGCTTGGAGCAGCATAGGCAGCAGAACACTGATCTTGGGATATGTAGGGCATAGGCTAAACACTCTACTGAGCTCCTACTCGCTGTCATGTCTGCAGTGGGGGGAAAAAACCTTCCCACTGTAGTGAGTGATGACCCGGGTCTTTCCTGACCGCCACACCCCAGCTCTAGTGCTTCTGTCCCATTCTCCACCCCCAGTGGAGCACCACTGAGCAAAAAGTCAAGGACAGCTGATGGCAAGTTGTAAGAGGATTGTCTGGAACACAGGCTGGATGGGGCATTGCTTGGTTCATATTTTTGTTTTCTCCCTTTTCCCCAGAACGAACAGAAGATTCTATGGCGGACAGAGAGAGGCAGTACCAGCAGTGTCGCTCATACGTGGAATTCAGTCAGAAGCTGCAGCAGATACAGGCGGCCCTGAAGCAGAAGTGCAAGGACCTGAAGGTGGCCGGGGAACAGCTTGAGCAGAGCATCGTGGAAATGAAGGAGAGAGCATTCTAACCCTTTAAACTAAAAACAGAATAAACAAAACTTTCAAATCTGCTTTATTTGTCAAAAACTGAAGGATTATTACACTAATAAGAGGCTGATTTATTCAGAGACAATACTCTTTCCAGACCTGGTGCATTTTTTTTTACAGTCCATAGTTATTTTCCAAAAAAAAATACAGATTTTCATTATGCACGTTATTCTGCCTCTTACACAGAAAGCACAGGGAATTATGTTTTTTAAATACTGTTGTAATGCAGTTGTTTAATCTTGAAATGTTAAAGTATCCATAGAACTTCATGTTTACACATTTTTCTTTCCTGTCGATACATGACACTTGTTTCACAAAATGAATTAGGGTTTATTAATCTAAATGCCATTTTTAAAATGTTTCTCTGGCGATGAATCCGGCTGTAAGTGTTCTTCAAACTGTAGAAAAAAAGCCAGAGATATAGGTTGCTTATGAGCCTGAGAATCAAGTTTGGTAACTAGTAGACTGTCAGCCCATGTGGCTGTCGCTGATGTAGGAAGCACCTTCCATGGTTTCTGATTGGGTGCCATGACTGTTGCCAGTCATGGAAGCCAGGAGAGCTACCTCCAAGTTTATGTATGACTTCTCGCTCTGGTATAGTGAGACTGACGAAGATATTGCCAGCGACATTGCCGAAACCTTGCGCCGGGCGGGTCACCAAGGTTACCTGGAGCACCATGATGGAATAGGAGGGACGCTGGCCATTTCATCGGTGACTGAGGTCATCCAGAGCAGCCGAATCACCATTGTTATCCTGTCCACAGACTCACTGGGCAGCCGCTGGTGCCAGCAGATCTTAGAGTGGAACATGTCTCACAGCATCGAAAAGGATGGTGCCAAATTCATACCCGTCTATGTCAGAATGCAAGAGGAGCAGGCGCCGACAGTGCTGCGGCACATTAATGGACTCGACTACAGCAGCAAATACTTCAAAACCAGACTCTTGACTTGCATGAAAATCAAAAAAACACGGTGCACAAGGGTTACCTCTTAAGCTGTCCTTCTTAGCTGGCTTGGGGGTGAGGCAGGCCTGCTTGTTATATTTTCACTCTGCAATGTGGGATGCGTTTGTGTTTGAACCGCTTGCCATGGTGATGGCAAAGGTTTAGGCCCTGAGCCCTGGTCATCACTGCAGAGACTGGCAGGAGGCTGGTAGGGTGTTGACACCTCAGGGGAGGTAGGAGGTCGTGATGCCCACTCTTTGATTGCTCCCTGTCAACTTCAGAGGGTCATTTGAGCATGGAGTCACTGTATCACCACACCTTGGTGTGCGTATGCATGTGTGACCCTGGCTGACATCTGGTGGGAAGAGAATAGCAGGATAAGGCACTGTCTGTTGCAGCACTGCTCCTGCCACTTCGCCATTGGACCTGCTAGTTCTCCAGTGGAGGGGGGTTACCCTCCTCTCTGCCCTCCCTCCCTTACGGGGGGGGGTGGCCATGGAGGACCCTCTGGTGCAGCAGCTGACTAGTTGGGCGGTCTTAGGCATAACTAGAGGGTAGGTGTCTGACTGTCAGAGAAAATGCAGGATTGGGGGAAAAATTGGGATGTGTGTTTGGTGACTGATGTGGAATAGTGGCTGATGAGATTCTGCGCAGGTTGTGTTCTGTAACTAGTGGATGCAGTGCACACTGCTACATCGCTTCCTCCAGCTCACACCTTGACCCTAGCCTGCTTGGACCACCTGCTCCTCGGCAGAGAAAGTTAAATTTCCATCATCACTGCTGGGGGCTCCTCTGCATACAGTGTTAGTTGTGTGGGTTGGCTGGTTTGACATGAAATTTGGCCCATTGGAGACTGTGCCAAGTCTGTTGAACTCTTCGGAGATCCAACTGGATTCAGACTCTGATCCTGTAAAGATGAAGAGCAAATTTGTTGCCCCATCCAGCCCTGCCTGGGTGTAGGGCCTTACTTGAGTGCTGGATCAGATCTGTCTGAGAAAGCTGGGCTAATAGTATTAACCTTTTCATATCATTGTTGAAGCAACAGGATTTGTTAGTAACGATATTGTTTTTTCAGCAATAATGTTTGTCTGGCAAAAATATCAAGATACACATTTTTCTTTTCGATTTCTTTCATTCCTGAACCAAGATGAGGGATTTAAAATTTTTCAGAAGTTCCCAATCCCTTGCCATGCCCGTCATGAAAAAATTTAATATCTTGGTAGTGTGCCATGCTGTTTATCATCAGAACATGTGGCAGCACCATCCTAATACATCTACGGTATGAAGCGCTAGCCTCTACAATCAGTAGGTAACCTCAGTAGAAGCGATTTTAAAAATTGCGAGTGGCAACATCTTTAATGATGTGAGTCATTAATCACAAAATTAGCTGTAAAAGCAGTTTTAACTATCTGAGAAAGCAGACCTGCTGGCTCAAACGGTAGCACTACCACTTGCGGCACCGACGACTGGGATCCAGGAACGAATCTGGAATATTGGAGGACTGCTGGGAGGATGATGATGAGTGTCCGGAAGACTGCTGTCCTCCAGAGTGGGAAGATCAGGGAGGTCAGCAGTAGTCTGATTCCTAGTAGAGGCTAGGAGTCGGTGCACCCGATACCCTGTGCGCTCACGGGCATCAGCACGCATGCATGGGAGCATGTGTGGTGTGCCTAGGATGCCACTGCACATCCGAGCCTCGAGGGAACACTCGAGGAAAAGCCCTTCTCACCTGGCAGCAGCAGCGTGAAGCCCGGACCCTGGACTGCCTACACAGTTAAACATCCTGAAGGCGCAAATCTTGGCTGGGGCTCACAGGGTGATATGGTCTCTCCCTAAAGGGAGCCCCTCCGTGAGGGGCAAGTCACGGTCCTCCTGGACCGGGCAGCTGGGTGGAAAGTGCTGTGGAGAAGGGTGGTTCTAGAGACCCTGGGTTCATATGGGGTACACACTCACCTTGGCAAGAGTGCCAGAAAGAGAGTTAAAAAGAATACTAATAGATGAGAAATATAAAAATACACTGAGCGTGAATCTTAGGATGTCTAGAAATATAATTTTGCAAAAAATCTGTATTACAAACTTTTTTGCTGACTAACATATACTGCTGCTTTAAGAACCAAAATTGATTAGAGGGTTCAGCTTCTGCAGAGTTTAATGCTGAGAAACTTGAATATTTAGTATGAAATTGTATACATTGTGTTTTTAACTTATACGTTTTAAAGTTATAAGTATGAGCTGCCTAAAATTGCAAAGTGTACTTAAAATTTTGGGGGAATGATCTTGAGGTTCCTCTAGCTGAAGTGGAGTGGAATGGCTGATGTAGCTTGACTTGTCTAGTGGGGTGAAGGTGGGGGTGTGGTGTACTGCATAGAGAGTTTTGTGAAGGATCTACCTGGCTTTAGAAGGCAGCGAACCTTATGGTCGCTGCAAACCTTCGGCTAGAATCTGTGTACCTAATTTATTTTTAAATGTTATTTTAGCGTTTAATTATTGTCTTATGGAATGTACAATAAAGGAACTTACATGGCCATACCGTCATAGTGTTATGAAATCGCTCACTAAGCTAGTCAGTTGGAGCAGGATGGGCAAAGTTGGAGTGGGTGGGTAGAGGGGCCTTCAAAGACGAACATTCCTCGCTTACTATTAACAAAATAAAAAATAAAATGAAAATGCCACTGACTATACAGAAAATAGAATGGTATGGGAGTGGCCAAGGTGAGTTACGTAGGGGTGGCTAATCCCACTGTGACCCCTCTCCTCTAGTATCCAAAACATGCACCTGTCTTTCTGGCTTGATTTATTTTTATTTTTTTCCTGAAGTTAAAAAAAAAATAATTTGTGGGTGGGCCAAGCAGTCTTTTTCTGCCAGCAGTTTCTATGTTTCTGTGATT
This sequence comes from Neoceratodus forsteri, assembly GCA_016271365.2. Classification (NCBI taxonomy): domain Eukaryota; kingdom Metazoa; phylum Chordata; order Ceratodontiformes; family Ceratodontidae; genus Neoceratodus; species Neoceratodus forsteri. The sequence goes on along the minus strand of JADMNL010000031.1, from coordinate 129,263,979 downwards.
ATCTATAGCGACAGATTAAATATATATCAAAACATATAGTTTATGAACCAAATTATTTTTCTGGGTGGGCCAAGCAATCTTTTTCTGCCAACAGTTTCTATGTTTCTATGATTAATCATAGAGACGGCTTAAGTATATATCAAAACATACAGTTTATGGAGGTAGGCGCAGTGGTAGGGTTACCACTTGCGGCACCAGTGACCCGGGTTCAGGAATGGATTAGGGCGTCTGGAGAGTCGGCCGGGCGGGAGGAGGATCGAGCTCCCAGAGGCTGCTCTCCTCCTGGGTGGGTGGGTCGCTTGTCCTGCTGCCATACTGCCCCCTGGGTGACCATAGGTGGAGGTGCAGCGGGAGAAAGGAAGGGAGGGAGGACGGCTGGGAGCCAGAGCATATGCACATCCTGACGTGCCCCGCCCCTAGGCTCTCCCAGCAAGCCGATGTCCTGCGTGGACCAGAAAACCAGGAAACACCCTGCTGCGCTCCCAGTAGACGGAGCTCCCGGCCCCGATCTCCAGTGCCCCTACCGGCCACAGCATCCCTGATGAAATACAGACACGTTGGGGTGTAAGGGCCCCACCCCGTACCTGCCTGGGGTGTATAACCAAGGCTCCGTGGGGGGATGGACTGCACTGGTGGCTGGCTAAAGGAACGGAGACGTACGAGGACACAGGAGTCTCCCGAAGAACGGGAGTACTGCATGGAGAAGGGGGCATAAAGAGTAAAAAAAACATACAGTTTGTGGACCATAGATGATAATTGTTCAGGATTATATAAAAAAAAAAACAGTATTCAGTACTGTAAGTGAAACTTAGTGGGAGCCTAAAGCCCCACTCTAGTAATGCAGGAGAAAAAGTCCAGCAAGTTGAAACTGTAAGGAATAACTCTCGTCTCCAAAAGGTTTGAAATAGCCTCTGCACCAGCTTCCACCGCTCCTCACAGAACTAAGTGAGTAGGCGGTGGACTGATAAATCTGTAAGAAGACTGCAGAATAGAAACACAGCCTTGGCTCAGTTAAGTTTTTACTTTGTGCATAAAGGTGCGGACCCAAAATGGCATGCAAGGGGTGGGGGGAGACAAAACAATTCAGGATATCTTCAGTCCACGAACTGAGAGGTGTGCCTCAGCACCCTGCCTCATTCAAGCTATCCCTCTTAGAGAATAACAGGAATTTAAGTAGGCATTAGAAAAACACATTAGAGCTCAGCTATATATTAAGAGATGTAAGACCTATGTCTTGAGTCATCAGCAGTCAGACAACCAATATGTTTTTAGTGAAATGTTCAGTTAAAGACAAGCTCCTTCACAGGAAACTAGTACATAAGGCACAGTTTTAAGTGTATGTTCAGATAGACACTGTTTTTCTCTGAGTCCTGCTCAGATGGACAGGCAGGAGCTGGGCTGACCTTGTGCCAGGCACCTTCCCTTGTGCCATGCTGGTGACCCATGTTGAGGAAAGAGCTGTAGTTGGGGATCGGAGAGGAAACAGGGCTGAGAGATGATCGAGTAGCTGCCCCGGATTGGGGTGGTGAGTTTCCTCGCTCACAACTGACACCTGGTGGAGGCTGGGTGTAAAAGCGGAGGTCTGAGGGGCTGAAATTGGGAGGGTGGAAGAGGCTGTGGTTCTTGGAGCACATACATGCCTCCACGTGTATGCACCCCCATGCTACCACAGTTCTGGGATTGAGAAGTATAGAACATAGAACAAAGCCTGTCTCTCCACTGCCTTATGTGGCGAACCCCCGGTGCTCTCAGTCCCCCTCTCTGCAGATCCCTACTGGCGTGAGGGTTGGTGGAACGGTAGATGGGGCTGGGGGTGTCTGGATCAAGGCAGGCACAAGTGGCAGAGGAGGTGCAACAAAATATGACAGGAGCTGAATGTTCTTCCAAATAATTCTCAGCTTCCTCAACATCTGTATATACGTGTATCATGTTTTTATACTGTACCTGAAGGTATGCAGGGAAAACAAGCTGTGCCATTATGCCCTTCTTAAGTGTGGATTTTTTTAAAGTCCTGCAGCTGATGCTTCCTAACCTGTCCCTGTGAGGAGAGATGCAGGAAGAATCCCAGTGTGCTCCCCTCATAAATTATGCCTCTGCATGCCCTGGCAGTCTGCAGTAATTGGACCTGAGCCTCTGTGTTAGAAGTCACCGTAGCTGTTAGGAGTCTTGATGCATCCCCCTTCTGAGGCTGTGATTGCACCAGGGTGAAAAAGACCTTCACGGTCTGCACACTGGTGTCTCGAGGCAAAACAGGTCCACAAAGATGAGTTGGTCAAGAGCGACTAGCAGTTCTGATCATCCCACTAACCATGGGGAGGAACCCCCCAGTTCTCCCATTGCTCTGCCGGACACTGTTCTTGAGTACTTCAGCTTTTGCTCGTAGGATACTCATGCCCTGAGCTAGGGCTGCATTTACCTCTGCTTTCCCTCTGATCCCTGAGCATGTTCCACGATTGTCGTCTTATTTTCTACGATCTGGCCATTTACTCAGTTTCAGTTCTATGGCTGCTGGTCTCTTATAGGTCTGCTCTCCTGTGGCCTGAATTTTTTGCAGCATGTCCATAATTTGAGCAGTTGGCAAGTCACCTCCAGACCCACCACGCTATACAGGCTCAGTCAGTTGTGTTGATGCATAATAAGAGTCTACTTGTAAAGTCTGTTGCTGTCCTTTTGTGGGGCTCATCTGGAACTCAGGGATGTCTATACTGTTCAGCTGAGGTATGCCAAAAAAAAAAAGGTTTATAAGTACGTTTTGTTAAGTGTTGCACCATGCAGACTCGGAGCGCTTAAAAGGTGACGCTGTGCTGATGGCTGCTCCACGGTGCCCGCCTCCCCCTCCCAATTTATTTTTATTACTTTTTCAGACATGCAAAGTACATTTGGATACCTTGGTTACAAGCATTAGAACATGTTTAAAACATCACATCAGCAGAGTTTTAACTTCTACCAAAGTTACCACATCAGGGATCATGAAAGCGTTAACAGTACAAGTACTTGCACAAATGAGTCCTAAATAAGCTTTTGCAGCAATGACAGGGTCTATGCAATAAATACCTGTTAAAAGAAAATTACACCCTCATAGCTTGGAAGTTGTATTTCCTTCTCTGTCAACAGACAACTCTTTTCTAGTAGTTGATGGGGATATACATGTTTGGTTTAGTTTGTTTTCAGTGTTCATGCTAGTCACCTGTAACTATCCAGGGGGTTTCCATTTTATGCTTGCTGAAATCTCATTGTCCATGAAAGCTGCATTAGCATATGAGAACATGATATCATATCACCCATTTCTGCTGTGTCCCTATGCTGAAAGTACAAATATCCTTGCTGCGCCTTGTTTGGTTGAAATCTAATTAAGCAGACAGGCATACTGTGGAGTCTAAAGGGTGCTGACTCATCATGTTCTAATATGCTAATGCAGATCTTGGGGAACATGAGATTTCGACAACCAGAACATGGAGACACCACCCCAGGAAAGTTACAGGGACTAGTATGAACTGTGAAACTAAACTAAAGCAATCACATATATCCCTAACAGTTACAGGAAAAGAGTTGTCTGTTGACATGGAAAAAAAATGAGATATGAGGTTATAAGTTTGCCTTTAAGTTCATACCGCGGATTTTGAATCTTGTGATGTCACGTGTGATGGAGAAAGACAACGACAAGCTGAAGCATTTAAACAGTAAGATCGGGAACTCACAGTAGCAAAGTGCTCCTCTTACAAATCTCTTTTAAAAAACTTGATTATTAAAAAGTGTTACCCACTATTGAACATAATAAATAAAAGTATGATAAACCTTATAACTGCAATCTAGTTAAAAGTTAGAAACACATATAGTTATTTACCGTATACATATGCCTTGTGCATTTTAGAACAGCTTAATCCTCTCTCCTGGTGAACATTGGGCACCCTAGATGGGCATGTCACCAACTTTGCTCAGTGCCGAGGAGCCACTTGTGCACACATATAGTACACATGTAGTGTGCTACCCTGCCACAAGGTGGCATCCATCTTACCTTGCTCAGTTCCCCTTGCAAGGGATGAACTTTCCGCCTGGCAGAATGCAGTTAAAAGAATGGTTTATTCAAAATTGTTTTTTTATGCGGGGGCAGCCTGCAGTTACTCTAGTAAAATAACCCTTGCGATCCCCCATCTGAGCCCATACAGATTAGATCAGAGAGGGAGACAACATAATTAAAATAGCTGTAAAAGAGTTAATGTACTGCTTAAAACTAATAATAGTTTTTTAAAAGCAGTTGACCATTACTTTCTATGTCTGAGGTACTTTTTGTTTTCTCTTTGTTTAATTAGAATATTGTTTACCTGATAGTAGGTATGATGCGTGGGACAGAACTCTGCCTGTAAGCTGACATATCTCTCTATCGCACCCCCATTAAATCATCAGCATTGTGACCTCACTGTCTGTGATATCACTGCTGGTTAGGAACAGCCACTCAGTGGCCACCTGATCAGTCACCTGTGATGTCACAGTCAGTGAGATCACAATGCTGATGATGTAGTGGGGGGGGGTGTTATATTATCTGACAGGCTGAAAGCTGTTCCACACATCCAGTACAATATTATCAAATAGAAGACTATTTAAGGAGCAAATGGAAAAAGCAAATACTTCAGAAATAAAAAGTTACAGCTGAGTACTTCTTAAAATTTGTATTATTTTCCTGTCCGCCTCTTTTGGCTCCACTAGCTTTTTAAGTAGGGACTTGATATATATAATGGTGTAGATTCACCTACTGGGATACATTTAGTCCTTACCCACAGAGACTTCATCTTGTTCTTTCCTGACAAATTTCGAGATGTTTGTCCACCTCTGAGGGGTCCATGTATGAGAATGTCTTGCCTGCATACACTACGCAAAGTCGGGCAAGAAACTGAACTGAGTGCATGATGCCCAGTGCCCTTAGGCCCGATCTCACAGCCTCAAAACCTTTCTGCGTCTGCCTCATAGTGAAGCTCAGGTCGGGGGGGGGGGGGGCGACTTATCCTGTAGTTGTAAATGTCCCTTTTCTTTGGCCTTCATCAGATACATTCTTTAATGTGCTGTCCTGGCGTAATGAGTATGGCGTGGGGTTGCTCTAAACTGGTTGGCTTGCATCTGGAGTTGATTCTGTATACTTTTTTTTCAGCAATATGTCAAGTTGTAGCCCTAGTGTAGTTCTGAGCAACCTGATGGTGTAAGTCATTAAATCTGCTTCCTCTGCACCCTTGGGGATCCCAAGGAGCTGTACATTATTCATCAGTGCACCACTCTTAAGGTGCTGGAGCCTCAGGCACCTGAATGTTTTTCTCTCAATGACACTAGTCACCGCTGTAGCAGTTTTCCTGGCTGACTCAGTGTCTGCTTTCACCTCCTCTACAACCGTGGAGAGCTTTCCTTCCATCATAGCAAATCAGGAGCTGAGGTGATCCATTTTTCTACCCAGATCTCGGATTGAATTCAAGGGTGATGAACTGGAGTGCTTACCATCCCCCTGGCCTCACTGCTCGGCCCACTGGCCCCAGCCTGCTTAGTCAGCTTCTGAGATTTCCCTTTGCCACTGTCCTGTCTGGTAAAGTCTAACCATCTCGGATTGCAACAAAAATTATAGCACTCCATTCAGAAGGTTTATCTCTATTGAATGAGTATGTTTTAATCAAAACAGTTAACTTTTAAATTAAATGCATTAGAAGTTTGACTCTTGGGAGATCTGCACTTGTGTGCCTGCTGCAGCCAGCAACTGGCCACACAACTCTGGCTCACATTTGATAATAGACAAAAAGACATCTATAAAGCATGTGTGAATGGGAATACCCCAGCCCACTGTGCATGACCCTAAAGCATAGTGCTGGACCCCAGTGTTAGTTACAGGTCTGGGGAGGGGCAGTAGAGATAAAGGGGGGGGGAAGAAGGAAAGGTAGAGGGGAAGAGGAAAAGTGGATCTGAAAGACTAAGGGGAAAGCATTCAAAACAGATAATGGTGTACCTTTTGCTTTTTTCCACTCAACCTCCAGTTTTGTGGGGGAGCCCTGAAAGATAGTAAGTAAGTAAAATGTATTTCTCAAGCGCCTTTCAAATACCAAGGTGCTGTACAATAAAGTAAACATTTAATATAACAAATAATAACACTAAAATTCAAAAAAACATCAGAAAAGCCCTGACAAAACAAATATGTTTTAAGCGCTGATTTAAAACTTGAGAAGGTCTGGCATTCCCTCAACCAACAAGGTAGAGAATTGCACAGGGTAGGGGCAGCATGAGAAAAAGCATGTGCCCCAGATGTTTTTAACTGAACCCTGGGAACCTCTAGCAATCCCTCGTCGGTGGATCGGAGTAAGCAAGAGGGGCACTAGGGAGTAAGGAGCTCTTGCAGGTAATGGGGTCCCTGTTCGTGTAGAGCTTTACAGGTTAGTAAACTGACCTTAAAGGTGATCCGCCACTGTACCGGCAGCCAGTGCAGTTTGCGCAGACCAGGCGTTATATGACTAGACCTAGATGTACCAGTCAATAGCCTGGCTGCTGCATTCTGCACTAGCTGCACGCGATGGATATCAACCCCCGGAAGCCCTAGGTAGAGGGCATTGCAGTAATCAAGGCAGGTGGTTACGAAAGCATGGACCAATGTAGGAAGGTCAGCCAGAGGAACCAGGTGTTTCAACCGGGCAATATTCCTTGGATGGTAAAAGGAAGATTTGACAGCAGACACCTGTGATTTCAGGGTCAAACCACTGTCAAATATAACGCCCAGGTTACGCACCCGGTCTGAGGTCATGAGCTGGACACTGTCAAGCCATAAACTCGAAGGGTGCCCCACCCCAAGACCCACCTCCGGATGACCAGGGTCCACAACCAACACCTTGGTCTTGTCCGGATTTAACCTCAGCCAGCTAGTGCTCATCCAGTTCTTGATTTTGGCCAGACAGTTGTTAAGCACGGAGATCGCGTCATCCTGTCTGGGAATAAAGGACGAATACAGTTGGGTATCATCTGCATAACAGTGAAAACCCAAACTGTATCGCCTAATGATATCTCCCAGTGGCAGCATATACACTGCAAACAACATAGGTGCCAATATGGAGCCCTGTGGCACCCCGCAGGACAGGGGGAGGGCATCAGAGGAATAAATTCCAGTGACAACCCTCATACACCTGCCCAAGAGAAAAGATCGGAACCAACTTAGGACAGTTGCAGACAATCCGCAGAGAAGCCTCAAGCACTCCAAATGCACACCATGGTCAACAGTGTCAAATGCCGACGAGAGATCAAGAAGGACTAAGATAGTATGAGCCTTTCGATCTCTCGCTACTATGAGGTCATTTAAAACCCGAACAAGGGCGGTCTCGGTGCTATGTCTTTTCCTAAACCCAGATTGGAGAGCATCATAGACATTGTGGGTTGTAAGATGGTCATCCAGCTGCAACACAACCACCTTCTCAATAACCTTACCCACAAAGGGTAGATTAGAGACAGGTCTATAGTTTGCTAGACAGCCTGGATCCAAGGAGGAGTTTTTAAGGAGTGGTTGAATGACCGCCTCCTTGAGGGGATCAGGAACGACCCCCTTCTCCAAGGAACTCCAGATGATTTCAGCAAGGATCAGGCAGATAACATCTACGCAACCTACCAATAGTGGTGTAGGGTCCTGATCCAAACTACAGCTGGTTGGTCACAAAGTGTGGACAATCCTTACAATGTCCATGAATTCTGGCTGGCTAAAGTCAGACTAAGCAGAACAGGCAATCGATACCTCCCACCGATCTCTGCAATCCCACATAGAGAGAGCTGGGCCGATACCCGACCTGATGCTGGCAACTTTATCTACAAAAAATCGAGTGAGCTCATAACACTTTATTTGTGAAAAATCTCCTCCAGACTGAAGACAGACTGGATTGCACAGTCTGTCCACAGTCCGAAAGAGCTGAGCTGGTCGATTCCATGCAGCAGCAATCTCCCTGGACAGGAATTCTGCCTTCTTACAGGTGATTGCTGATTGATAGCCCTCATAATGTTCCATCAATCTAAGCCTGTCAGCATCAAGGCCAGATTTCCGCCAAACTCTCTCTAGCCTTCGACCCACTCTTCTCAGCTCCTTCAAGCACTCATCAAACCAAGGAGTCCTTGGGCACAGAGTGAGTGGGCGAACACGAACAGGAGCAGTTGAGTCCAAGGCATCTCCCACCGCCTTATTATAGTCCAGTTCAAGACCCCCTTGACTCATACACTCACTCAATAAACCAGATAGGTCCAGCACTGCTGATAGGCCCTCTGGATTAACTCCCCTTAATGGACGGTACTGGACCATCTCCATAGGGGCAGACATATTTGAGGGTGCCCTGAAACTGAACCATATGGTGTGAAAATCTGACCAAGCAACTGGTTCCACCCCCAGATCTGTGGTCTCCATCCCCAGGAGGAACACAAGATCCAGAGAGTGACCCCTATATGGGTAGCAGAGGTAACCACCTGTGTAAGGCCCAGCATAGCCATAAACTGGAGGAGATTATTTCCAAATTGCAAGACTTCAAAGTCACCCAGAATCAACCATCTGGGTGACTCCAAGGCCATGTCGACAATGAAGTCCGCAAACTCCTTCAGGAATTCTCCCCTATCACAGGGTGGATGGTAGATGAGGAGTATCCTGAACCCTAGACCTGCACCCAGGATACACTCAAAGGATCGAGTGCACCCACTGGCACATCCACAAGGCCCAGTTCTGTTTTAAACATAATGGCTACACCTCCGCCCCTATGATCCAGTCTTGGGCGGTGTATCACTGAGAACCCAGCTGGAACAGCAGATGCCAAAATAGGGCCTGCATTCTCACCCAGCCAGGTCTCAGTGATGCACGCCAGATCAGATTTTCCAACAAGATTAGCTATAATGGCCATCTTGTTCCTAATCGATCTGGCATTGCACAGCACCGCCTGAGTTGGATGGGTCTTCAAGGAAGCTCCCGGGGCCTTCCCACAATTTGTGGAGCCCTTAGGTATGGGAACCAGGCAGGGAAAACCCCTTTCCTGACCCCATTTTGCCCCAGGGCATCTCCTAGTCCCTATGACCTCAATCCAGCCATCCCTCTCCATTCTCCCACCATACCCAGATTGCACCCCTAAAATCGACTTCTGGCTCTCCCCAAGGCTCAACATTTCTTATGCACCTCAGCTGATAATAGGGGACAGTCAAAAGGGCATAAATCCCTCAGCATGGTGGGAGAATAATGCCTGACCGTCTTAAAACCCTCCCAGCACTTTTCAAATACAGCAATTTACAAACCCCTAAAACTTAATCAAATAATTTCACTCTCCAGTACCACACCTGCACTTACACAAACACCTTCAGTGGGGAGCCTCTCACACAGCCTCACCAAAGATCCAAACAACCACAGTTGGTTAAGGTCTTCACTGGTTAAGGTTTTCAGAGTATTGCACTACGTTAAACATTAAAAGGTCACTTTTCATTTGGTAAGTCACCCAAACGCCAACAGATGAAGCAGTCCTCGAATGAACATGTGTGTGTCATCTGTCGGTGTAGGTAACAGTTGGAAACTGGTCGAAGCATTGTGACAAGAACATTTATCATATTTAAAAGTTTAAAACTACCAGCCTGTCAGCACAGAGGTAAGTCTGCCACTCCTGATACTGGTGACTTGGTTGCGACGTGTCTCTGTGTTCCACTCAACTGAGCAGTAAAAAGAAATTAAAATACAAAGCTCGACTCGACTGAAAATGAAATATCGCATCTCATCTGGACTATCCTGGGTAAATAAACTATAAAACAAAAATATATAAAAGAAAATTTAAATCCAGTGCAGAGTCAAACTCTGTGTCTGGGCTTCCGGTTTGATGTTATTTTAGAAAACAGACTCTGGATTATGGGTGTAGGTATCTTTCTCTATCTGCCTGGCTGTTAGTCCTGCAGTGTAGGATTTTGAAATGGCAGTGGCTGAGTCGGTTCTTTCATGATCTTGAGATTTTCAAAGCATTTTACCTCCCTCCCAAACTCTCTGTACCTTACACGTGATGACAGTTGCCTGGCATTAGCTGACTAATCCGCTAATGAACCGTCTGTTCCTTCTGCAGGCTTCCCCACATAGAAACAAAGGACTCCAGCTATCACCGCTCTGAGCCTGGATTACGTAGGCAGACACCATGTACATGTTTAGTTTTGAGGTGTAATCTAATACAGTATTATTGTGATGGAAGGGGCTTTCTTCTTCTTCCCCACTACTGCACAGCACAGACTATTCCCGGCTTGAGCATGGACACACAGCCTGAATGCTACCCTTTTCTCAAGCTCTTGTTAAACTCACTACCATTCTCCCCAAGGAATGTGTCTAGCCCTGCTTGAAAAAACTGAACAGTGCCAGCTTCTACAGCTTCACTAGATAGGTTAGTTCACACATATTAACCACCACCATGTCGAGTAATGCTTTGTAGTGTTTCCCCTTAACCTGCCTCCCCACCCCAGTTTTACTATGTACTCCAGTTCTGCTTGCACCCACCTGTTCAAACACCCATGTATACTGCCCCCTTCTGATATCATTGTATGGTTTTGGTTTATTTGAGCCAATCAAGATGCCACTTCATAATGTGCTGCCGTAGTTTTTCTCCTAGAGCAATGCACATGCTTAAACAGCAGCTGGAACAATCTGGGCAGACAAGTCACACCAAAGTACTGCTCTCTCATCCCAGGGTCCAAATAAATGGGTTCCAAATTAGATGCCAACCCTTTTTACAACCCCGATCATTTTCACAAAGTCTCATGGTACCCCAGAGTCTCCTGCTGTAACCTACCTCCAAAACTGATTCTAAGTTGGGGAACTTGACTACAGCTCGTTTTATGCAAACTGTAGCTGGGATTGGGGGGCTGCCAGTCACCTTGACAATCTGAATCTTGGGATGTGAACTCTGATCATTGGCAGTGTCCACTGCTGCAGCAAGGTCTTTTTTTCATTCTTTTTCTCCTAATTCCCCACTTACGGATCCCCAGGTCTGCCACCATGATGATCAAAACTGCCATGGTTACACCCTCCAGCTGGGGGAAGGGGAGTGAGTGGCTAATGGTGTCTGTGCTGCTCCTCGGTTGGACAGTAGAGGGTGCAAGAAGGCTGAGCAACCTGTACTTTCACTGCATGGGAGCTGAGCACCTGCCCTCATCAGTCCTCATTGTGGAATTCAGGGGCTTGTGTTTTTTTTTTTTTATTGAAGTTTATTGAAAAGCTTAGGTACAGCTCATATACAATGTATTAGCAGACAGATAATGTTTGTACAACAGCCAGGTAGATCACATCAGTTACATCTTGTAATAATGCAATGATAAGCAGTTCTCGCATAGCATTGCAGTAAATATTAACATATCTAGAGTAAATCCTTATAATTAATTATCACCATAGAGACCTGGAATATCCATATATTAAGGGTTACAGTTATTGTGGAAGGTCAGGACAGGGCTAAACAAAAAAAAAGGGGAGAGGGATCTTTTGTAGGGTGAGGTTCTTAACGAGCAGTCGCGAGGGGCGGGGGGGAGGTCGATTACAACCCTCCAACCCATAGCGTCCAATGTGCCCATCTTCTTACAAACGTGGGGATTTGCATATTAATTTTGTAGGTTAATTCCTCCATTTTCTGGAAATCATTCACTATATCCAACCAGTGCTGGAGTAATGGTGGTTCCTCCTTAAGCCACTGATGGGTGATGGCTTTGTGGGCAGCAGCAAGAGACATATTCCATAAATAAATTAAATCTTGCCCCCCATATCTCTGGTGGAAGAATACCACAAATCATGTGCATTACCTCCAGTGGGGAAGTGATACTAAACAGATCTCTGATTGCAGTTATTATCTGCTACCAATACGGCTGAAGGACTGGACTGGACCAAAACATATGTGAGTGGTGAGCTCTGACCTCATCACATTTACTCCAACATGCCTGTTTTTGGTCAGGGTTCCACTTGCTTTGTAAGATCAGGGTGTAAAAACAGTGTGTCCTGACCTTCCAAGCAAATTCTTGCCATAGAGGGGGAGCATGTTGTTTTATTTGCAGGCTGGAAGATTTTCTCCCAGTCGTCTTCTGTGATGTGAACATCATTTCCTGCTCCCACTTTATCTTCATCTGTATGGTGCTATCTTTATATAATTTCCTTAGAGAGGACTGATATTTGTCCCATTAAAATGGTGTGACTTAAGATAGCTTGTAAGGCTTTCAAAAGAGGGGCAGAGCAGGAGGGATCTCCTCCTGCCCTCTGTTGAGTTATTATATGGGCTCTGAGTTGTAGAAATCTGAAATGATCTGAATTCAGTAGGTTGAAATCTATTTTGATGGTTTGGAAGTCTAGAAGGGTTCCCCCTTTCAATATTTGCACAGGGAAACATAATCCCTGCCATGCCCATCTTCGAAAGGTATGCTCTACCCTGGATGGTAAGAAGGAATCATTCCAGGTGAACCACTGATATGGCCACAAAAGGGACCCCAAGTTGTACTTCTGCCATAGCCTGTGGACAGCCCTGAGAGTGATGTGAACTGTTAGTAAAGACAAGTCTGTATCTTGTGTCTTAAATTTCGGGTCCATCACCCGAGCCCCATTGGTAAGCCCTCTTCCTCGCCGAAGTCCATCTCTTTCCAGTTGGAAGCATAATCTGTGGTAGACCACAAGAGAGCCGTCCTCAACTGTGCAGCTAAATAGTAGTTTTCTAGGTTTGGGAGGGCTCTTCCACCATAAAATTTAGCTGTTTGCATTATTAGATATTTGATTCAGGGCTGTTTTAAATTCAAAATATATTTTGAAAGTACCTGACGCCAAACCTGAAATTGTGCTTTGGGAATTGTTATGGTCAGGCATTGTAACAGATACAGAAATCGAGGCAGTACATTCATAGTCACTGAGTGTATACGAGAGTACATGGGGAAATTAATGAGAGTCAACCTAAAGATATCTTGTCGTATTTGTTGGGTTAACGTATCATATTGAATTGCCTTTAACTTTTTTAAATTTTTGGGAATTTGCATTTCAGATATTTAAACTGTGAGGCATTCCAGCTAAGGGAAATAATTGTGTTATGGTAAGTGAAGGCCTATAATAAAAGTGAAGGGCTTCCATCTTTGTTTTATTGAGGGTATAACTAGCATGACACCCAAACTCTTCCAGTATCAACCATGCCCTGGGAATAGAAGCCACTGGGTTGGATAGATAGAGTAGGACATTGTCTGCATACAATGAGATCTTTTGGGCCCCCACCTTAACCCCTGTAATTTGAGTATCATCCCTTATAAATTTTGCCAGTGGCTCTATATAGAGAACAAAAAGGAGGGGTGATAGTGGGCAGCCCTGACGGGTCCCCCTACCCAAATTGAATCAGCTGGAAATTCCTCTGCTGACTCGAACATAAGCCTGTGGAACAGTATAGAAAGCTCTGATCCCATCAATAAAGGCCTGTAGGAAGTCAAATTGCTCTAAGACAAGGAAAAGAAAGCCCCAAGTAACCTTGTCAAAAGCTTTCTCAGCATCAAGGCTCATTACACAGGCTGATGTTCAGGTTTTCATGATGATGTCTATCACGTGCTGGCAGGGGTGGTGATGTGGCTATTTATGTTCTAGCCTCCATCCAATATTCCATCATCTACTCATCCTCCAATTCTGAGACCCATGATGCCCTAGCTATCCATGTGACCCTCCCCTTCACTCTCCCAATCTTCAGAGCCGGCATATCCTGCCAACCAAATGTCCATCCTTCATTCGCGCTAGACCTCCTAGCCTCCATCACTTCCCTTGCTTGCTCTGGGGAATTATTCATCCTAGGCGACTTCAATATAAATTGGTTGTCACCTAAAACTACAAAAACTAAAAACAAAATCGGAGCCCTAAACCTCTTCCAACTGATCTTTGAACCCACCCACCCAAATCACAAGACACAACAACACTCCTTACTTGACTGGGCTCTAACCTCCCACCCCCACTGCGTCATCACCTCTGGCAACCTCCCTGATACTCTCAGTGACCATAACCCAATATTCAAATTTAGGAAAGTCCACAGAACTAAATCACCACACAAAACCATACAACTACAGTCTTTCAAGGCTCTTGACATTGAACCTCTCGAGTAACCTTGCCACTCCTGACTGGTCCCCCCTAACCTCCTTCCCCTCAGTTGAGAAGGCCCTTGCCTACTTCAAAGAAATCTTTCTTGTAAACTGGAATGCCTTTACCCCACTCAAACAAACCAGAGTCAGAGGTAACCATTTACCTTCAATAGTCCCTGAACTTCTGGCCTGCCTCAGGGCTAGAGATCAAGCCTGGAAGTGTCATAAAGCTACCCAGCATCTTAGTGACCTTGCGAACTACCACATGCTCAGAAATGCTTGCACCAGGGCTACAAGGTTAGTCAAGTCTGAATATTTCAAATCTGCCTTCATCACCAACATAAATTCCCCATCAAAGTTCTGTAAGGTGGTCCACACCCTATTTACCCACCCATCTCACCCACTGCCCCCGGTACTTAAAGTAAATAGCTCACTAGTGTCTGACCCCCCAGCTGTAGCTGTGGAATTTAACTGCTACTATACCTCCTGCACCACTGAGCTACTGAAATCCCTCCCCTCCTACCCTTCCCCTTCCCCACCCTGTACCGGTGTGTCCCCTCTGCCACCTTCCCACCTTCCCTTCTCTTTCGCTACTGTAACCCCAAATGATGTCTTAAGTGCCCTCCTCACCATCAGCCCCTCTAAAGGTGCCTCCCCTAATGGCCTTGGCCCCAAACTCCTCTCCCTCTCCGGCCATTGCCTACCCCCCTCTCAATAATCCTAAATCTCTCATTCTCTACTTCCTCGGTCCCCTCTTCATGGAAACATGCTGTGGTCCTTCCTCTACCCAAAGGGGGTGACCCCTCATCCCCTGGCAACTGTCGCCCCATTTCTCTCCTCCCTACCCTTGCCAAGCTTCAAGAACACATTGTTCTCTCCCAATTCACCTCTTTTCTATCCGACACCTCCTTTTTCACACCCTTTCCAGTCTGGTTTCAGGAAAAAACACTCAACCACCACCTCTCTCCTATGGCTCACAGACTCCATCCTAACTGGGATGGACAATGGCCAAATTACCTCTGCCATTTTTATTGACCTGGCCAAGGCCTTCGACACTGTCTCTCACTCCCTTCTCCTCAACTCACTCCCTGCAGCTGGCCTATCTCCCTCTGCCACAAACTGGTTCAAGGCCTACCTTATTGGCAGAACCCAATCAGTTAAGATCTTGGATGCCACTTCCCCTCCCTCCCCTCCCGATCAGCACTGGAGTCCCCCACGGCTCGGTATTAGGGCCCCTGCTATTCTCCATCTTCTTAAATGACCTTCCCTCTGTTTGCTTCCCATCCTCTGCTATACATATGTATGCTGATGATACAGTCCTGTATGCAACCGATTCCTATCCTGATGAGGTTACAACCAACTTACAGTGAGACTTCAGCAAGATTCAGCTCTGGTTTGCTAACCATCAACTTTTCCTCAGTGCCAAGAAGCCTATCTCCATGACCTTTGGCACAAGGCAGAGACTCTCTAGGCTTCCTCCATATACACTTTTCACACCCTTGATGGGACTTTACTTGAGGACACATCCTCCTTCAGGTACTTAGGTGTTTGGTTGGACCAGCACCTAAACTTCTCTGGACATACTGACGCCATCCAGAAAAACTGTACCCCAAGCTTGGTGCCCTGTTCAGGAACCATAATTGCATCCCTCCTATAGCTAGGCGTGAACTTGTTCAGAAGATGATACTGCCCATTTTCGACTACTGTGACATTGTCTGTGGTGCTGCCACTAGTCCTCCCTTTCCAGACTGGACACCCTGTTCAATTTCTTCTGCCACTTTGCCCTGGATGACCCCCCCCCTCACTCCCATCACTGCGATCTTTATTGTGCCCTATCCTTCCCCTCTCTTACAAATAGGAGACTCTCCCACTGTGCTAAATTCACCTCCAAGCACTAGTTTGGTCAACTCCTTCCTACCTCACCTCCTCCTTTATAACACCCACCCCACCCTCCCATTCCCTTAGATCAACCGACTCTGGTTGTCCCCTGCAGATCCACCCAAATTGGCCAATCTGGTTACTCTCATTGCCTCCCAAAAATGTGGAATTCCCTCCCCCCTCAAATCTGGCACTCATCCTCCACCTACTCTATGAGCTGTGCCCTCAATGATTACCTTGCACCTAGCTCTTCCTGCCACGTCCCTCCCTGATTCCCTCCTCTAATCCCCAGACAAACTCTACCCCTCTACCCTCACCTTCATTTTACCCTGTGCACACCCCTCCCAAATTTTTAGCCCTCCTCCCCTTCCCCCATATTGCTCCCCCTTACTGGCCTCCCTTGATCTCTCACAGAATGTAAAGGACCCCAAATGCTCTCCATGGGTCCCTCTCCTACCCCCCCCAAGGGGCTTGTATCTCTCACCTACTCCCTTCCCCCACCATCCTAAAGGGGTCTGTCTGGGGCACTGCCTTATCCCCTTCTCTCTGGTCCCCCCAGTCCCCTTGCAGGGTTCCTCGCATTCTGAGGGGGTCTCCAGGATCACGACTCTTCCCACTCCCCCCACCTCACCCCTCCCTCCTCATTCCCCCTTTTCTTTCACATAAGCACTTGTTTATTTATTACCCCAGCATTTATTATTGTCCACTCTTTCTGCATGTTATGCGCAACACTGTTGTGACACTGTTTGGAACACCTGCCTTACAACTGTATGTTAATGTTGATCTTGTAACTTGAATGTTTAATGTCTCATTCCAAATGTACCCCTTCCCCCCCAGGTTGCACTGGGAGATGAACGACTTGTTGCTCAGTATGCTTTCCTGGTGAAACATTTCAATAAATAAATAAATAAAATATTAAGTGTGCAGCAGACATTATCTGGCACTTGTCTGCCCAGAATAAAGCCCATCTGATCCAAGTGGACTATGTGAGGTATTAGTAAGTTAAGGCATTGGGCTATGATTGACATGCAAATCTTATAGTCCGGGCCTGGTGGCGCTGAGGGCTGAGGTGCTGGACGCCTTACCTCGTGCTTCGCTGGTGACCTGGGTTCGGGAACGACCTCGGGTCATCAGGGTGCTGGCATGGGGGGGAGGTGGGAGTAGGATAGAGCATTGGCTCTCCTCTTCCGGTGGGTGGGTCACCCCGCCTGTAGTCCCACCATCACTGGATGGAAGTCTGGTGACAAGCACAGGTGGCAATGGAGCAACAAGTAGGGTGGGGCATCCCATAGGGTGTGACGTACGTGTGCGTCACGTCGGGGACGCAAGGGCTTGGGGACTGGGGAGAAAAATGAAAAAAATGTACAAATTACCTACAGAAAAAAAATCTTATATTGTGAATTAAGAAGCGATATCAGATGATAGGAGCAATCAGCCAGGTCCTTTCCAGACTTGGGAATGACAGTTATGGTGGTGTAGTGCCAAGAGGGTGGGAGCAGGGCCCCCTCTTGCCAAATATTATTATATACATCCCGTAGCAGTGGAATGGCGTTTTGTAGGAATATTTTATAAAATTCTCCCCCAAATCCATCTGGGCCAGGACATTTCCCAGATCTAAGACCCTTGATGGTACTAGAAATCTCCGACAAGGCCACTGGTGCGGGTAGTGGTTGTCCTTGTTCAGCAGTCAGGGTAGGTAAATTTAAAGTTTAGCATCTTGAGGTGAACCCTGCTGTGGGGTATACAGTGTTCGATAGTAAGACACAAAGGCATCCATAATCTGTTCCCCCTATAGGTCATTTGACCTGTAATGGGGTGCCATATTTTAGGAATGGCAGCCCTAGCTGCCTGTTGTTTAAGGTGATATGTAAGGAATTTGGTGGTACGAGCTCCACCTATATAATACTTTTGTTTCAGGTACCAACAAGTTTTTTCCATCTCTATTCTGTGTATTTCCTGTATTTTAGCTTTTTTTTTGCATAAAAGAATTTATTCAACCTTTTGTGCACACATATAATCAATTCCATATAGAGGTTCACTTATAATCAAGTACATGGGCTACAATCTTATATTTTCCATTAAAACATATTACAGTCTTATATTTTATACCCAGTTCCATATACATGAATTTATGTACTCCCCCGCAATATCTTATGCAAACTGTATTATAGCTTTTAAACGTTTCAAATCTTTTTCATTTTGACTTGCCCATTTCTGTTTTTGTGCAGTTTCTAGTTCCCGAAGTTGCTCCATCAACTCATTAAGTCTTTTCATCCTTTCTTTTTTTTTATGCGCGGCAGTGGAGCTAATCAGCCCCTCCCCATTGTTTTAACCGTATCCCACAAAATCTGCGGGGTAACCCCTGGGTTTGCATTATGTTCAATCGTGGTTTTAATCATGTTTTTTTAAAGCTGTCACTAACTCTTTATTTAGCAGAAGTGAGACGTTTAGTCTCCAATATGTATTCTTTTTGGAATTGACAGGTTAACTTCTGTTAAGATTGGTTGGTGATCCAAAAGAGTGGAAGTGCCCACCCACATGGAGTGAAATAAGTGCAGATCTTTTTTATAAGTAAAAAAAGTGTCCAGCCTGGAGTAAATTTTAAATCTGGGGGAGAAATAGGTATAGTCTTTAGCCAAGGGGTATTTTGCATGCCAGATATCTTCCAGTTCCAGATCAGACAGCAGATGTTTAACAGATCTGACCATTTTAGTGTTTGGGTTCAGGATTTGAGAGGTGGTGTCTAGGGCTCTGTCAAAGACCATGTTCCAGTCCCCACCCATTATTAACAGGCTCTTTGTTTTTTCTACAACTTGAGTGATCACGGAGGTATAAACTTATTGGGAGCCCGGGGCATACATTGATCATTGTGACCGGGGTGTCCTGTACCTCCCACTCACTATTAAGTAGCGCACCACAGGGTCTGCAAGAACTTCCTCCTCTTCAAAAGGAAGGAAGGCTGAGAGCAAGATCATAACTCCTGTCTTTTTACCACGCTCCAAGGAGGCATGGTAGAGATTAGGGTATACCCTCAATTTAAGTTTGGAAGCCTCTGTGGGAGAAAGGTGCATCTCCTGAAGAAAAATGATGTCACAACATTGTGTTTTAAGATATTTAAGTCAGGGGGCTTGTGCTTGAACTTGGATCTCCCAGATTTGCCATGGTAAGAAATTAAAAAATTATTTCTTAGATGTTCACTGCTAAAAATATATAGGTAGTAAAGCTGACACAGTCTAATCAGGGACACTGATTCACTGTGATATTTGAAAAGTCAAAATTAATTTTAAAATGTGTGTGCACATCCATCACGAGCCCCACTCTGACATTGATTGGGAGAAAAAGCGTAGGAAAACACCCGCAGCCAGGATGATGCACTGCTGGCACTCTCGGACCCTGATGCGCTATCTGCTGATCTCTCAGAAATTAGTCATTGTAGGGGGAGCCTGGCCAGCCCCCCACTGCACCACCTTGGGGGGGGTGTGTGAGATGCCCCAGCACTTTGTGATGTGTCCCCATTCAAAGTGGCAGTACACTGCGAAACACTGGGGTATCTCTGCACTGTGAGTAAAAGTTGAATAAACCTGAATCATGTTTGTAACAAAGTTGCCTTTTCTTAATTATTGCACTGTTCTGGTTTTGTGTTTATTTATCACCTGTGGCTTTCAGTGTGAGCACCTCTCAGGTCCGTGTCAGTCACAGTGTTGTCCTCAAGGCATCCTGCAACTCCCCCTCTTCCCAGTCTGTGTGACAGGAAAAGCTATAGAGATAGATAGACAGTGGGAAGGGCTTACAAATCATGTGGGGAGGGCCCTGGTTAACTAGATGAGGCCATTGAGAGAGGTCAGGTCCCTAGAGCTCTAGCCCCTGGTCTGCCTGGCACCCTCAGCTTCTCCCACCACCTATATGATGAGCTAGAATACAACCAGGTGACAGGAACATGAGTGAAAAGAGGAAAGCAAGGGGTGGGATAGTGAGGATCAGAAGGGGGAAGGGACTTTTCAGAAGAACATCAAGAAAAAGCTTAAATGTTAAAGGAGTACTTCTCGATCTTCACGAGGGGGATGGATCAACACATATCAGCAGGCATGGAGAGAGGATAGACACATGTCCATTTTCAGAGGAGAGAGTCCAAAAGGGATCGGAAGCCCCAGAGGAAAACAAGGTGTTGGTGCCAGATGGGAGTCACCCAAAGGTTCTAAAAGAACTGAGCACTGTGTTAGCCATCCCTCTGTCAACACTATTCAATGCCTCACTGGAGACAGGGTAGTTCAGAGGACTGAAGGAGGGCTGATGTGGTCCCTCTGCACAAGAGCAGCAGCAGAGAGGAGGATAGCAATTACAGGCTAGTCAGTCTCAGATCAGTGGTTGGGAAGTTAATGGAGACCCTACTGAAGGAAAGGCTGATGGAGTACCTGGAACCAAATGGGCTGCGAGACTACCAGCAGTACGGGTTCATGGGGGGGACATCATATGAAACAAATCTCATAGATTTCTTTGGGTGACTAGGAAGATGGATCAAGGAAGGGCAGTGGATGTGGCCTATCTGGACTTCAGTAATGTCTTTTATACTGCCGCACAGGAGGCTAATAAAGAAACTTAGCAACCTGGGGGTTGGGGAGAAAGTGGTAAGCTGGGTATCAAACTGGTTGAAGGATAGGGAGTAGAGGGTGATGGTAAATGTCAGTCACACAGTGGATGGGGAGGGACCAGTGGAATGCCACAAGGATTAGTACTGGGTCCTGCCCTCTTCTTTTTTTTTTTATCATGGCTCATTTTCTCCCTGTGCCAGTCAGTCCCCATCCGACGATCCCCCAGCCCCATCCCCGGAATCACTGGCTTCTTACCTGCCTGGCCCAGGACCGGCGCCTGCGGGGTCAGTCTTCACCCTGCCGACCAGCATTTTTCTCGTTTTCCTTCCAGGAGACCCCAGGAGTCAGTGCGAATGCGCATGGAGGCACGCATGCACCAGACAGCCCCGGTCATGGCCTCCTTCCCCCAACCCCTGGCCTACTGCCTAGGCGCCCCTCTGGCCCAAGCTTCCTCCAGCCTCCACTGGGGGTCACCCATCAGCCGAGGGACGCCGCACTTCCTCCCTGGAGAAGACAGCCTGCCTGTTAGCAGCTCCATCCAGCTCCATCCTCCCCCCGTGCCAACCTCCAGCACCCTGGGCTCATTCCCGAACCCGGGTCGCCAGCTTGCGTCAAGATAAGGTGCCAGCACCTCAGCCCTCTACGCCAATGGGCTGGCCAGGTCCTGCCCTCTTCAATGTCTTCATAAGTGACTTTGCTGAGGAACTGGAGCAGAAGGTGTGTCTCTACAGATGATATAAACATATGTAAGAGGGTGGGCACCGCAGAAGGGCTGGAAAAAAATGAGGGGAAACTAGAGGAGTGGTCTATGTTGGGGCAGCTGGGTTTCATACCAAAAGTGCAAAGTCATGCACTTGGGAGCGGAAACCCTGGGTCTGTGTATAAGTTTGGGGAGGTACTTACAGAAAACAAGCAAGAGGGGGACCTGGGGGGATATCTGATGATCTCAAGATGGCAGGAGAAGGAGGTGATTGCCACTTTATTGCTCACTAGTGAGACCCCGTACTTTGTTCAGTTCTGGAGGCCACACCGCCGCAAGACATTGAAAGGGTTAAAGCGGTCTACAGGAGGACTACCACAATGGTGCAGGGGTTGCATGAGAAACTATATTTATTTATTTAGCTTTTGTTTACCGGGTAAGTATACTAGACAAGTATTATGCCTATTTTCAGGAATGACCCGGGAGAGTACAACATGAGGATCAACAGTTAAGGAGACATGGCAAAGAGAGTACAGTTTTTTGTCACAGTAAACAAACATGTGGGAAATACATCATTTGACGCTAGGGGAAACTTATAGTAGTAAGCACATTTCAGATTATACACTCTAGACTAGCTAGTTCAACTGACAGATATATACAGGTCAATACATAGGAGTGGAGCATAGCTCAAGGACTGGATTGGTCATAATATAACTTATAACATTGTCATATACACCCCTAGGCTAGTTGGATCGTGGACAGGTATATACAGCTCATCACATTTTTCAAATATGCACATGTTAGACAGAAGAGAAACACTTGGCAGTACAAGTTTCTACCAAGTGACCAAGGTGCAATATGTCATGGTTAGCCTATGACCGTGGAGTAATAATGGTGTAAAATGCCCAAGGCTTTTAGGCAGGAGTAGACAGGAAGTCATTGCTACAGTGGGGAAAATATTCCAGGAATTCAATGGAGACACCCTGGGAGGTTCAGACAAAACAATTTGACACTTTACTCTAGGGAGGTTTGGGGCAGTCACACTCTGATGCTAGTTTTAGGAAACCCCACAGGAATTCCTGGAAACTCAGATAGGAGGGGCAGCTCTGATATCCACAGGCAGCGAATTCCAGAGTCTGGGCGCACTTATGGCAAAGTCCCGATCCCCCATAAGGGTCCGGGTAGGAGGGACTTTGAGCATCCCTGATGTGAGGGACCTAAGTTGGTAGGGGGTGGGATTCAGTTTAGGCAGAAGTCGGGCCAGCCCCTGGGGGGGTGCTAGTTCTGATCACTTTCCCAGAGAGGCATCCCAAACCAAAATCAAGGTATCTAGCTGGTGAGAGCCAGCAGAGTTTCTCATATAGCTCACAACGGTGGGTGAGTCGGGGGGCAGCCAAGGCAAAACAACAAATGTTATTGTAAGCAGTGTACCACCGGGTGAGATATGTCTTTGGAAAGCGAGCAAATACGTGCAGCCATAGCTGAGGGAGGGAAGGAGCACACCCTTCACTAGGGCAAGCCTGGCTGCCAATGTAAGGTTATACTTGGCCCTATAGGCCAGACCCAGTTTGCAGTTTGCCGCCCTACAGATGTTAAGGATATAATTACCCATGTCAAGTTGGGGGTCAAGTGTTACCCCAGATATTTGATGGAGCTCACTATGGGTAGTGAGGATCCATCTGCACTGGTGACGTATAAGCAGGCCGATGAGGCTTTGATTTTAGCCATTGAGCCAAAGAGCATAGCCTGTGTCTTTTTCAGGTTCAGGACCAGCTTAGAATAGTAACCCATGACAATACCCTGTTAAAGTCATCGGTCAGGTTCTGGTTTAGGTAGTGGCATTCTGGGAGTGAGCCAGGATTACCAGATCATCTGCATACATGGTGGCGCTACAGCTGGTAGTAACCATGGGTAGTTGGTTGATGAAGAGGGAGAAGAGGAGGGGACCCAGTACCGAGCCTTGAGGCACTCCGGAGGTCACCGGTAGGGGCTCGGAGAGGACTTTATTGAAGCAGGTACGCTGCTTTCTGCCATGTAGATAACCCATTAGCCATTTCATGGCATGGGGGGAGAGGCTAAGTGACCACAACTGTGCACCAAGCAGTTTGTGGTCAATGAGGTCAAAGGCTTTGGACAGGTCGATAAATATTGCACCAGAGAGTTTGCCCTGGTCCATAGCTGTCCGGATACTTGATGTAACCGAGATTAAGGCTGTGGTGGTGCTGTGTCCCTTGAAAGCCGTGTTGGGCTTGGGACAGAAGTTCATGAGAGTGGATATATTCCAAAAGCTGCTCAGCCACTACCTTTTCAAGGAGCTTGCTAAGGGTTGGGAGAATGGCAATCGGTCGATAATTGTCAGGCAGTTTGGGATTTCCTTGCTTCAGTACAGGGACAATCCTTGCCTCTTTCCAGATGTCTGGGATGGTCCCCACACCAAGGGATAGGTTGAAGATAAAGGCTACTGGTGAGGCAATGTGTGCAGCACCAAGCTTAAGGAGTTTAGGCTCCAGGTTGTGTAGGCCAGGACTGGAGTACTGGAGTAATGAGGAGAGTCTGCTCAAATATGTACTCCTTGGGGGAGAGCAAAAAAGGACATGATAGAGACCTATAAGTGCTTCATGGGTGTGAATAAGGTTCAGGAGGAGAGTCTCCTTCAGTTTAGGAGAAGCACCAGCACACTGGGGCATGCAATGAAGCTTGGGGTGGCAATATATACTGTATGCAACTGTAATGTAGTATTATGAGGCACCATTAGAGGGCGGCATGGACTTTACAAACTCTAAGAGAATATAGATCTTGAGCAATAGTAGTGTTGTTGTTGTTAGAAAGATCCAGAACTCCTCTCTCTCTCTCTCTCTCTCTCTCTGTATTCACAAGAAGGCTGCCTTGTTAAAAGCATATAATAAAGCTCTGCAGTTCCTAAAGATGTTCCCTGTGTAGATCGCTTGGTTTTTCAGGATACAACATATTATTTGGCGATGAGGATAAAAGAAAGAGGACATTTTCATCCAGAGTGAGCAAAAGAAAATTATTCAGAGAGTTAAAGTAAAGAAAGTAGTGGGAGCTACGCATACAGTAAGTGGCTGTCTACATTCAATGAGGAAATGGCTGGCACGGTAGGAACTGTGGCTTCTTTTAATCCTCAAATTCAAACCTGGGAGGAATACTGTGAAATCTTGTCACATTTCTTTATTGCAAATGATATCACAGAAGCTAGTAAAAAAAGAGCCATTTTACTAATTGGAGTGGGTGCACAAACCTACAGCTTAATGAGAAATTTGTTGAGCCCTGAAAAGCCTGGTGACAAACCCTATGAAGACCTAGTAAAACTGTTGAAAAATCACTTTAACCCAAAACTGAGTGAAATTGTACAAAGGTTTAAATTTAATTCTAGAAGTAGACAAGCTGGAGAGACTATGGGAGCATATGTGGCAGAGTTGAGAAAAATGGCTCAGGATTGTAATTGTGGAGAAACATTAGAGCAAATGCTGAGAGATAGACTGGTTTGTGGGATAAATGATGATAAAATTCAAAGAAGGTTATTGTGAGAAACTGATTTAACATTTAAAACAGCACTGAAGTTGGCGTGAGCTGTGGAATCTGCTAGTCAGAATATAAAAGATTTACAGCTGCAGTCGAGAGAAATATCTGGACCCAACTGTAGTTCACAAAAGCTACAGGACTCTGTAAACAAAATGTTTAGGAACAAATAGCAGCTGAATAAGAACATAACCAAAAATTGCTACCACTGTGGGGGCAAGCATTTCCTGCAGGAGTGTCATTTTAAAGATGAAAGATGCTACATATGTGGAATGAAAGGCCACATCAGTAAAGCCTGTAGAAATAAGATTAAAGAGAAAAGGGAAGCACACACACCAAGAAAAATAGGGAAACAGAGTAAGAGCAGTCCCAAAAGCTTCCAGCATACCCTCCACCTGCAGGAAGAGGAAGAAAGCGAGGACATGGAGGAAGAGCAGGCTTATGCTATGCATAGTATGAAGGGAGCAGATATTCCCAAAGTAGCACCGATCATTCAGATGTTGGACATTAATGGCAAAACTGTACAATTTTGAGGTGGACACTGGATGTAGTGTCACCATGAATCAAGAAGAATACTCTGACTTGTGGAATAGGAAGAAAGTCCCAGAGCTGGAAAAGTGTGCAATTATATTGAAAACTTACAGGGGAATCTGTAGAGATACTGGGGTCAGCGAGAGTAATAGTGACGTACAAAGAGACAGTTAAAGAATTGCCATTGGTAGTGGTGACGGGGACAGGCCCAAACTTGTCAGGCCGAGGCTGGATTGCTGAACTGGCCTTAGACTGGAGACCAGTCAATCAGGTAACACTGTTACAGCAATGGACACTGCAGGAGGTGCTTGCAAACACTGAAGCAGTATTCAAGGAAGATCTGGGAACTTTACCGGGTACCACAGCAAAAATATATGTGGACAGTGATGCAGCTCCACATTTCTTTAAACCGAGATCTGTACCTTACACAATGAAACCCAACATCGAGGCTGAACTCGATCGTCTTCTGAGAGAGAAGATCATAACCGGTCCAGTTTTCAAGATGGGCAGCACCTATTGTTCCTGTACTGAAGCCTGATGGCTCTGTGAGAATATGTGGAGATTATAAACTGACTCTTAAAAGAGTGTCATGCTTTGAACAGTACCCGATTCCAAAACTTTATGATTTGTTTGCAGTCCTTGCAGGAGGAAAATGGTTCACAAAGCTAGGCATGAGTAATGCACACCAACAGATTGTGCTGGATGAAGACTCCAAGCAATATGTTACTGTGAATACCCACAAGGATCTGTTCCGGTATAACCATTTACCCTTCGGTGTTTCATCTGCTCCTACTATTTTCCAATGAACCATGGACGGGTTGTTGCAAGGAGTCCCCCATGTGGCAGTGTACCTAGATGATATTTTAGTAACAGGCCAGACAGAAGGGGAGCATCTGCAAAACTTGGAAGAAGTGTTAAACAGACTAGAAAAAGCAGGGCTTTGGTCAAAATGGAGCAAGTGCACTTTCCTAGGTAACGACATAAAATAGATGCAACAGGACTGAGGCCTGTAAAAGAAAAAGTACAGGCAATTCAAAAGACCTCCTCACCCAATAATGTGTCTGAGTTGAAAGCATATCTGGGACTGTTGAATTATTATAACAAGTTCTTATCAAACCTATCAACCCTTTTGATGCTCTTGTATCAGCTCTTGAGGAAAGGAGTGAAATGGCATTGGGGGGTCGAGCAAGAGAAAACTTTTGAGGCTTCTAAGAAGTTACTCCAATCATCAGAAGTATTAGTTCACTATGATGGAGACAAAGACCTCATCCTCTCCTGTGATGCTTCACCACATGATGTTGGTTTTGTTGCACCGCATGTTTGATGGAACTGAAAAACCCATTGGATTTGTGTCAAGGACTTTAACAGCTGCTGAGAAAAATTACTCACTGCTAGATAAGGAGGAATTGGCTATGCTGTTTGGGGTGCGGAGATTTCACAAGTATATTTATGGGCTATATTTTTTCATCTGCACAAACCACAAGCCCTTGATTTCTCTCTTCAGTGAGATGGAAGCTGTACCACAGATGGCCTCACCAAGGATCCAGAGGTGGGCTGTCACAGTTCAAGCTTATGAGTATACTATAGTGTACAAGATAGGTAAGGACCATGGTAAGGCTGATGCCTTAAGTCATCTTCCCCTATCAGAGGGCCCAACCAAAGCTCCTTGTGAAGAGCGAGTGTTGTTAATGGACCACGTGGATGCCTCACCAGTGACAGCTGCTCAGATCAGGTTCTGGACTGGAAAAGACCCTGTGCTGGCAAAGGTCCGGGAGTACATCTTGAGAGGATGGCCCAAAGTAGTCCTGGAAACTCAGTTCACTCCATACTTCTCCAGAAAAACTGAGCTCAGTGTGCAAGATGGATGTGTCTTATGGGGGGCTTGTGTTGTAGTGCCGCCCCAAGGTCATAAACTTGTCCTTGAGCAGTTGCACCAGTGCCACCCTGGAATGACACGAATGAAAGGACTGGCTAGAAGTTATATGTGGTGGCCCAGGATGGATGAAGAAATTGAAAGTAAGGTTCAAAGTTGTGACACATGCCAGGAACATAGGAAAGCTCCAGCCACTGCTCCGCTTCCACCCATGGGAGTGGCCTGAGAAACCCTGGAGGCGATTACATCTTGATTATGTTGGTCCATTCCTTGGAAAATGTTCCTAGTTATTGTGGATGCACATTCCAAGTGGATAGATGTTTATCCAATGACTTCAGCAACGTCAGCAGCTACTGTAGAGAAACTCCGAATGAGCTTCAGTAACCATGGCATACCTGAGATGGTAGTGTCTGACAATGGAACTCCTTTTGTTAGTATGGAATTTAAAGAGTTTATGGAAAGGAATGGAATTACCCACATAACTTCTGCTCCATATCACCCTTTGTCAAATGGGTTAGCAGAAAGAGCAGTAGAAACATTCAAGGAGTGTTTAAAGAAAATGTCTGGAGGTACGTTAGAAACAAAAGTAGCTCACACATTGTTCAGCTACAGAATAACACCACAGTCAACAACAGGAGTGTCACCAGCTGAGATGTTAATGGGTCAGAAATTGAGGTCAGCCTTGGATTTGTTACACCCTGATTTCAAAGGAAAGGTGTTAGAGAAACAGTTAAAAACCAAGGAAAAGCATGATAAGCATGCAAAAGCACAATATTTTGTGACGGGAGATTCAGTATACAGCTGCAGCTTTGGTCCAGGAAAGAGTTGGATACCTGCAATTGTTCATGAAGTGACAGGACCTCTGTTCTACAAAGTGTCGCTGGGAGATGGCAGAATAGTGTGCCGTCATGTGGATCAAATCCACAGGTGGTACAGTGAACCGGGCAGAGCTGTGAACACAGAGGTTGAGAACTCTGTGAAAGGGGCCAATTTCCATAACCAACCCAATTCCTTAGAAATTCATGAGAAATCAGGAGAGTTACCACTTACCATGGAAGTCCCAAGTAATCCAGAGACATATGTCACTGACATGACACCTGTACGTGTGCACTAAAATTAAAGAAGTGATTTCATTAACTGTGTTTGGAAATTCCTCACGTGCAGATAGCTCAGTACCAGATTTAGAGCTTAGACGCCTTTCAAGGAACAGAAGACCTCCTCATATTTGAAGAACTATGAATGTTAAATAATAAAAAAAAAATAGTAGCCTCTTTGGGGGATGATATATACTGTATGCAACTGTAGTGTAGTATTATGAGCTGCCACTAGAGGCTGCATGGACTTTACAAACACTAAGAGAATATGGATCTTGAGCAATAGTAGTGTTGTTGTTAGAAAGATCCAGAATCTCTCTCTCTCTCTCTCTCTCTCTCTCTCTCTCTCTCTGTAACCCCATTGCAAATGGGGGTTCCTAATATGCCAGCCTGGGCTTACCTTAGCCCTTTGCTCTGTTCTCTCCTGCTGTCTCCTGGTCTTCTCCTGATTTGGTTACCAAATTTTTCTAGCCCCCCCCAGGTCTGCTTTGCCCTTCTGTGTGCCCCTGCTGCAGCCCAGATGAGAATCCAGCCCCTTGGGGCTTAAAAATGCCACTAGCGTTTCCCATGTTAAAAGTGCTGCCTCCAGGGCAGCAGAAATAGCATTGCAAGTGCCCCATGTTAAAAGTGCTGCCTCCAGGGCACTGGGACTAACGTTGTTGTGATTTTTGCCCTCAATGGATTTGCTCATTTTGCGGTTGCCTCAGGGAACTGTGCCATGGGTCTCGGGACCCCTTCAACCTAATTGGGACCCAGTGACCATGGACAGCCTGCTGGGGGTTGCCGCTCCTGGGTGTATTTAAAGAATTTAACCAGGGTTCAGGGCAACAGTGCCTGAGAAGGGCCTCGGTCCTCTGTATAATAAATAATAGTGTGCTTGGCTGCCTCTAGGGCAGCTATGTTTGGCTTGTGCTGAAAAGTAAAGAAATTAAATGTTTTAAAAAATAAAACTTGTTGCTACATTAAGGGGAAATGACTCTACATGTGGGGAAAAGTGTCTAATTTTGAAATAAATGTTTTTCCCTGGATTAACCAGCATTTTGGGACTTGTGTCAGCCTGTCAGCTGCTGCAGTGGAGTTTGCATAAGTGCAGTAGTGACAGGAAAATGATCAGAGCCACATTCTTCAGCTGTGTAGTGACTGCAAGTACAACCTTGATCTGCAGGAACTGTGGGGCATTGGGGCAAATAATTATTTCTTTCTGGCTGGACCAGGACATTATTCAGGACTGTATCTGATCTGCTATAAGGGACAGTGAGTTAAGCAGCCATTGCAAGCAGTCACAGCCAATTGAAAGCCAGGACTTATGGGACATTCACTACACCTCATGGGTAACCAACCAAGTGCACATGGGGACTTACTGGGGCATCATTTTAGGTGCCAGTTCTCTAACCAGTTGTGTCTTGAGTGTTCCGATTGACAGGTCCCTCAACCATTTAGAGACCTGTCACCCCATCTCTGCTGCCAATCAGAGTCGAACTAGGAGCCCTATAAGAGACAGTGTCTGCCAGTTTTCTTCAGATTCTGCCAGGGTGAGAAGAAGAGAGCAGGCTCCAGCCTGCTGGGAGCCCCACAGGGTGGGGCTCAGGTCCCAGCCATGACACCAGGCCTGGGCCACTTGGCTAAGCCCCTCCAGTCATCAGGGCATTTGCTATTTTAGTTACAGTTTAAAAGTTAAAGTAATTTTAGTTTCTGCAACAGCTGGTCTGGAGGTTGCCAGACTAAAATCAGGAGTATTTCCAAATGCATGGAAGTCAGCTAATGTAACGCCTGTCTTTAAAGCGAGGGATAAAACCCAAACATCCAACTAGAGACCTATATCCATCCTTCCTCCCCTTTCAAAAGTACTCGAAAGAATGGTCTCAGAGCAGCTTACTGAATACCTTGATGACCATAACCTACTCTGCCCGCAACAGCACGGCTTCCATAAAAAGCACGCCACACTCACTGCTCTAGTTGATTATTCATCCCAACTATACAATGCCTTGGATAGTGGTCAGGCCATTGGATCAGTCTTCATTGACCTTACGAAGGCTTTTGACTCTGTTAGTCACAACTTCCTCCTAAGTTGCCTTCTGTCTACAGGTCTATCCCCAGGTATGGTACTATGGTTTGGCAGCTACCTCTCTAACAGATCACGAGTCAAAATTGGTGATACCCTATCCGTAGCTAAGGAGGTGCACCTCGGGGTTCCTCAGGGGTCAGTCCTCGGTCCCCTACTCTTTAGCCTTTTCATCAACTCTGCCCCAATGGCTTGCTCAGCAAGCACAGTTTTCTGTGCTGATGATGCAGTAATCTCAGTCGCAGGCAAAGACCGATAATCCATCACAACTGAACTCCAAAGCAGCTTCCATAAACTTGAATCTTGGTTTACGGAAAACAGGCTACTACTAAATGTCTAAAAACAAAGAGTATGCTCTTCACCACCTCCCAAGCAAAAATAAATACCTGCCCCTGTATATTCATAACCAAAAGGGTGAAATCCTAGACCAAGTATCTAACTTCAGATGTCTCGGCATCACCTTTGATGACATGCTTACCTTCTCAAAGCACATTGACTCTGTTATCAAGACTGCAAATATAAAACTTGGTGTACTTTATTGTCACAGACATGCAATGACACCCGATGCACTCAAACTAGCTACCAGTAGGTCAATACTGTCTACCATTGACTATGGATTGCCTATATATGGGGCGGGCACAAAAACTACTCTTAACAGGATCAACACACTCCTCAATAAGGCCTGTCATCTTACTTTGGGGGCTACTCTCGACATCCACACCTGCTCACTGTACACTGAAACTGGGTGGCTCCCACTCCATCTTAGAGGGCAATACCAAACCTGCCTACTTCTGAAAAATGTACTACTTGGACTGACATCCCCCACACACTGGGTGGACACTTTAAGCTGGCCATCCCAAAGAAATCTACCCATAGTGTGGTCACTGACAAGATGATGATTCCCTTCAAAAGGATGAAAGTTGCCCAGAACTCCATCCTGTATCAAGGTCCGAAATGTTACAATGAGCTACCTGCTGACCTCACTGATACTACCAAGATTAGCACCTTCAAAGCTGGGCTCAAATCTCTCCTTGGCTCTAAAATGAATTGTACCTGCCTGTGCTAATGTGATAGTACCTCACCCCTGTTTTCCATTTACCATCACCCCTCTACATCTTTCTGCTATATACCACTTTTTTCTTAACCTGCTCCCCTACCCCCAATTACCTGACGATGGCCTCACTTGGTTGAAAGCTCCACCTCTCTCCCACCTCCGACCCCCCCCAGCTCCTTCTTATCTAATCAGTCCATCTGTTAATATATACTAATTTGATGTGTGTAAGTTCAAATTTTACTATTACTGCCTGTGTATATGCTTCAGTGTTTTTCTTTTTGGTTTTTTCTCTGTAAACCTTGTATTTTTGTAATGTTTGTTCAACACTGACGTGGAACCTTTGAAAATGAGTCCTTGACTCAAAGGTATTAATCCCAAACTGAAATAAAGAAATAAAAATAAATATGTCCTCCAGAGGCTAGCTCTCCCTCCCACGTTGGGGAAAGATGTGAAAGAAGACCATCTACCAAGCCTCAGTGGTGAGAGAGCTGAAGAAGAATTCAGGATGCCTTCAATTACAGATGCGACCTGTGGAGGACCTGAGTGAGTACCCTCGTACCCCCCCCCCGGTGCGAGGGAGAAGATTTCAGAGTAATCTTGGGGGCCTAAAGCCTCGCATTAGATATTTCTGCTGTGCAACGAGATCTCTGAATTATCAGTCTGGGCTACTAACCCCATCAGAGACTGCTTAGTTCAAGTCAATATGGATGCATCTTGGCTGTGGCCCAATGGCTAATTCGCAGGTGCAGGAAGATGCCCAGCTAGTAAATCATACAAATGTGTTGTAAATTGTTGTTGCTATAAGAGTCCTGCCCTTCTGGAGCTGACTGCCAAGTCATGTTTGCCACTTCACGGACAGGAGGCCCTAGAGCATATAATCCGATTGATTCTGAAGGGAATCTACAGTGGTCTTAACTGGATGTCGTCTGAGAGTGCTTGCCATAAGTGTGAAAAGGTTTAGGCATGCTGGATAAGACTTGGTCTATGAATGTTGTCTTTGGTATAGTAAATGTACTGGATGTGACTTTCAAGCAGCTGAAATTAGGATGCTTGCTGAAAGTGTTGATGTCTGCCTAGGCTGGATGGAAGCCTATTGTGGTATAGTAAATGTACTGGATGTGACTTCATATCAAGGAAATTCGGGTGCTTAGCAAAAGTATCGGTTTCTATCTGTATTGGATGGGACTTTCAAATATTGTGCCTAATATTCAGGATGTTAAATACAAGTAGCTGGTCCTAAAATGTTAAGAATTCAGTAATTGCAGGGCAATCCCTGTCATTCTATAATGCGAGGGCAATCCTGTCGTTCTATAATGTGCAGGCAATCCTGTCATTCTATAATGCGAGGGCAATCCCAGTCATTCTATAATGCACAGGGCAATCCCTGTCATTTTATAATGCGCAGGGCAATCCCTGTCATTTTATAATGCGCTGGGCAATCCCAGTCATTCTATAATGCACAGGGCAATCCCTGTCGTTCCATAATGTGCAGGGCAATCCCTGTCGTTCTATAATGCGCAGGGCAATCCCTGTCATTCTATAATGCACAGGGCAATCCCTGTCATTCTATAATGCGCAGGGCAATCCCTGGCTCTTCTTGACCAGCAGGTCAAATCTAATCGCAGGGCAGTCCCTGCCTGTATTGTATATAGTGTCTGCAGCCATTGTAGAAATCTGTTTCCAAGTTGTCCCCTTCCTCAAATCAATAGCCGGCCACCTCAACCAGCTGCAATGTCCACCAGGCCTGCAACATCTTGGACTGTTGTATCTGGATGTCCAGTATGGTATGAGATTGCGGGTTTCATATTGTTCTGGGACTGGTACCAGTGTGGGAAAAATTATAATTATAATATAACATCTGAATTGTCAACAGCTAGATAGCCAGGGCTCTGGGTATCAGAAGCTGAATGGTAAAATGTGATTGCTTTAGGCCTATTAGTATGTAACCACCCAGCTGGAGGGTTTACCAGCAAATCAAATAATCAGCGTACACATGTAAATAGTAATCAACTAACCTCTACTCCTCATCCCGTTCCTAATTCCTATACCCCTAAATAAATATCTTGTTCTTGCTGTTGAAACATGTGACGTGAGCATATTATTAGAGATAGCCTTTAAATGCAAAATATTGAAATGCGGGGAAATGTTAATTGGGGCATGTCTGGGGAAAGTAAATGGTCATCATGGGTGGTGTAGCAGCTCAGGGAGCTACACCTATTCCACCTTAACAACATAAAGCACCCTGAGTGGAGGCACTGCTCAAAGGTTTTGAAGTTATGGTTATCGGTTAATGAACCCAAACCCCTTAGCCTATGTCCAGGGTAGTAGGCAGGGTGTAACACTGGGAATAGTGCCACCCAGGGGTTACATCTGTATTCACAAGAAGACTGTCTTATTAGAAGCATACAGTAAAGCTCTGCAGTTCCTAAAGAAGCTCCCTGTGTAGTTGCTTGGTTTTCAGGATACAACAGGTGGAATTTAAGAGAGCTGTGAGGAAATACTTTTTACAGAAAGGGTGGTGCATGCAAACAACAGCCTGCCAGAGGAGGTGGTGGAGATGAAGACTGTGCAGGGCTTCAGGCATTCATGGGATAGACACATGGGCAGAATAAATACAGGAGCAGGAGGGGAGGGGGGACACTGGCAGGAAATAGGGTTCTGGGTGTCATAATAGGCAGGGAAAATAAGGCAGGCTAGATGGTCTGTTGGTCCTTTTCTGCTGACAGATTATATGTTTCTGTGAACAGGCAGAGACTGCCCTGCCTCTTGGCTGCGTGGGGATCTGTTCACTGGTTGCCAGCTATGGTCCATAGTCTGGCCACAGCTAGGGTGGTGGTCAGAGAGGCCCAATGAGTAAGTTCGCAAAACTAGTGGAAGGAAGGAAACAAGCAAGCAACCTGTGGGAGAGAAAAATAGTAAGTTAAAAAACATTGGATTCTTGGAGGGTTAATTCTGGTGATTTGGACCTGATTTTGTTCCATAGCTGCATGGTTTTCAGGCAAGCAAACCAAGCTGGCCCAGCAGCATGGTATTAGCGTTACCACTGAACTCGAGTTGCCGGGAGTTGGCCTGGCTGTAGAGGATTGAGCACCTGGAGACCTGTTCTCCTGTCCCAGGGAGGGTGGGTCACTCTTCCCACAGCTGTCTGACAACCTGTGGAGGCTGGGTCTCAGGGCAGTTGGGAGGCCCAATGGAAGGGGGATATTGGCAGGATGCTGGGCATCATTGCACATCAATGGGAAGGGAGAAACACTGGAGGTAAAATGCTGTGGCCATGTAGGGTTAAGTAAGCCCTCCTGTAGGCCTGGCACCACCACCCAGACACCCACACCAGATCCTGCTATGGGGTGAAAAGGGCAAGTCCCCTTCCCTGCCCCCACCATGAGGGGTAAGTTATGGAGGAACTAGGGTAAGACCTGGGGATGATGGGTGACTGGGCTGGGGAGAGCTGCTAAGATGGGGTCCAGCAGAAAAGTACGGGGGAGATAAATGAGGAAAAAATGAAAAAAACATTGCAAACAATGTTCTTCATTATAACCAGACCCACTGTGATTTATAGTTTGTGAAGTAGTCCAATTCCGCTTTAAAGATTCAAAATTCTGGGACTGCACTTGTATCAGCTAGTCTTTGTTTTTCTATCCTCTGTTTATCCCAGGGAGCCAGAAGCTGTGATTGATGGGGGCACTGTGGAGCACTCAACAGGGCAGACAATCTTTCTTTAGCTCCGTTGCTTGTGATACTTTATAAGCTGAAAAAATAATAATCACAGAATATTAATTGGCATTGTACAATTAGTGGTACATCGGACGTCTAGAGAATAGCATGGGACTGAAAAAAACAGCACCAATACTCCACATTTGGGCTCGAATCGTACTTTGGTGGCCCGGGAACCAGCGCCTCAACAACATCGGGAGGCCCTGGATCTGCCTTGTTGCCAGAACTTTCACAGATTCTCCCGCTTCTAACAAAATTGTAGGAGACTGGCGATGAGACAAATAAACGCTTAGGATAGGAGCAGAAGTTCTTAGATCTTGATCAAAAGATTATGGACAACACCACGGCAATAACTGAGCTTACCTCTTCATCAGAAAGGCAGTCTGAAGTAAGTGCAGGCCTAATCCGGGAGAGACACACTGAGCCGAGGCTCATTTCCAGGTGTGATCTGGGTGAAAGGGGAAGGGAGAAGCACAATTACAGTCAGGTGATGTGGTTACAGTGAGGGTGACATAAAGAGCATAAGTTACATGCAGTACAGACAAAATGGCAAAACATTAAATATGGAGGACAAATGCAGTAGCATGAATCATCTGCTCAAATTGGGCAAACTCAAAGTGCATAGTGCCAGAGTGAAGGGAGGCTGAGCTGGTGATGAAAGGAGTCAAAACAGGTTGATAAACTTCAATGAAGTTTCTGCAACTATGAGGTTAGGTGGAAGGAGACCTAGTGGTGGTCAAAAGCCAGGCAGGGGTAAGGAAGGGTTCAGGAAGAGGTTGGCAGGAGCAGGGAGGAGGAGGGGAGGTTTCAGCTGGCATCCAATGGGGAAGGAGGGGAGAGAGGATGGTGGGGTAACTGGTTCCAGAGGGAATGGAGGCAGTATGAGAAAGCAGATTTTCTGACTGGGGAGCATGGTGGGGAAGGGAGAATGTGTGTGGGTCTTTTGAGTGCAAGGAGTCGGAGGAGGGAGACAGAGGGGAGGGGAGAGGAGATAGGATAGATATGAGGGGAGGGACCCAAACCAGTACTTAGAGGTGAGGGAAGCACAGTGGGACTGGGGACTTGAGGGAAGAGGGAGAATGGATAGAGAGGAGCAAAGGGAGCAGTGGTTAGTATGAGAGGGTGAGTTGGTAGCAAAGCAGCAGAAGGCATTGCAGAGGGTGTCCAGTCTGGCCAGGGAGGCGGAGGGAGCAATGCCATAAACCACATCTGCATAGTCAAAAACTGGGAGAACCATTTTGGTGACCAGCTCCCAGTGGACCTGGGGAGAAAGATAGTTCTTATTGTGGTACATGACACTTGAGTTTAGGGTGGAGTTTGGCATGGATGACATCAATGTGGGCAGAGAAGTTAAGTCTGCTAACTAAACACACAGCCTGGACTACTTCATGCAGTGTGCCATCCAACTTGGAGAAAACAGGGAGTGAGGTGAGCTGGGCCAGCTTCTGGCTGGTACGAAAGTTCATGGACACCATTTTGTTTTACACTGACCTAAAGTTGGTTGGACTGAAACCATTGCAGAATATTGTAAAAGTCTTGCTGAAGTGAAACTTCCAGAGATGCAGTCCAAGGACCGGAGGTGCAGAGAACTGTGTCATCTGCAAATGTGAATATGCAAGTTGGCACAGCTGGAGGGTGGTCATTTAGGAAGATGGAAAAGAAGACTGGACCCAGAATGGAGCCAGGAAGGGGTGGGGAGATGGCGCCTCCTACCTGTACCAGCTGTTGACAGTCAGAGAGGTAGGAACATGACCGGTCAACAACAGGGGCTGACAGGCCAGCAGAGCTCAGCTTATCCAGGAGGAGTGGTGGGACACCAAATCAAAGGCTTTGGCCTGATCAGTGAATATGGCCACTGTGATGTTCCACTGATCCATCGCTGAGAGGATGGAGTCAGTGACCCTAAGTAGGGAGGAGATGGTGATCCTTCCTAAAGCCAGACAAAGGGGGAGGCAATGTTGGAGGAGTGGAGGAAGTCTGCAAGCCATGAGTGGACTAGTTTCTCCTGCAGCTTTGCAAGAGAAAGGAGTTAGGAGATAGGATGGAAGTTGCTAGAAGTGCAGCGATTACCCCCTTTGCGGAGAGGGAGAACCTTGGCAATCTTCTAAGACTGATGGACAGTGCAAGGGTGAAGGGGAGATTTAGGAGGTGAGCAGGGGGGGAGAGGAGATGGCAAAAGCTGACAGATGGGGAAGTTTAAGTTCCAAAGCATCCAGGCTAGATTTGGAAGAGTTCAGTGAGGTAAGAGTGAACAGAGCCTCATGGGGATTGACAGGGGGGAATCAAACCCTGGGAGGGGTGGAGGTTAGGAGGAGGAGGGAGGAGGGAGAAGGGGAGAGAGGAGTAGAGCCATGAGGTGGGAGGGAGGGGAGAGCACAAATGTTAAAAAAACTCATTGACATGATCAGCAACAGAGGGAGGTTCAGATACTGGTGAGTCATTAACCATGAGAACAGGGAGAGAGGACTAAGCTGGAAGAGGGGCAAAAGGGGAATAAATCATCTTCCAAAATTTGACAGGGGAAAAAGATTTTGGATGTTGACCTTGAAGTAAAGGGACTTAGTGGCATGAACAACCTTAGTACAAGTATTCCTAAGTCCCCTGTAGGTGAGGTGGTCCGACAGGGAGCAGAATAATTTAAACCTGGCCCAGGCTTGGCCATGGGTCTTGCATAAGTCGATGAGATAGCCAAGTTGCTCAGTAGAGTTTCTGTGTTCAGTGACTGAAGGGACCTGGACCAAATATACTTCAAACAATATCACACGACTTGTATGTTTAAGCAAGCAACAAATGGTTTAGAATAGCGTGACAGGCACCAATCTAGACTCAGTATGAACAGGATCTCCTTAGACCTAGGTTGTTATTAAATTTATGCACTCATTCCCTTGTACTGAAATTACATCCCACCATTAGGAGGCTGTAAGCATCTGCAAAAAAGTAAGTAATATTGCAGGT
Source organism: Neoceratodus forsteri (assembly GCA_016271365.2). Taxonomy (NCBI): domain Eukaryota; kingdom Metazoa; phylum Chordata; order Ceratodontiformes; family Ceratodontidae; genus Neoceratodus; species Neoceratodus forsteri. The sequence goes on along the minus strand of JADMNL010000031.1, from coordinate 129,225,919 downwards.
CATAATCGGATCCCCCTAGAATTTCTTCCAGTCTGGCACAACCCAGTAATTCTATCAAAAAAGAAAACATTAAATAACTCATATTGGAAAGAGAAAAGGATTATATCTTTGGGAGATTTGATAGAGCTCTCTTCAGAAACATTACATTCATTTTCATGCCTGAAAGGAAAGTACCGGCTCCCATTTACTCAGTTTCACAAATACTTGCAAATGTGGGAAGCCCAAAGTCCATTTATAGGTTCTCAGTTTAAACTGGATAGAAGATCAACATGGAACTCCTTAATTTCTGTTGCTGGAGGGAAAGGAGGAGCAGGGCATATTTACTAGATAACAAGACAAATATAACAATTAAAGCTAAACAAAAATGGGAAAAGGAATTGGGGTGCCTGTTCAGTGAACAGCAGTGCAGCTCCTCTGGTAAAATGTATATAGATCCAGTATGGACCAGCAAGGAGACTCATTCAATTTAAGATTCTTCATCTGTGGTATTATACGCCAGAAAGGTTACAGAAAATGGGAAGTTTGCCCAATGGGCCTTGTTGGAGGTGTCAACGTAAACGTAACTCAGTACTGCACACACTGTGGGACTGCGCCAAACTTGGAGAAATATGGCCTAGAGTTGCTAATGTTTGTTCACAGGTGGTGGCATGCAGAATCCCAATATACCCCCAAATCTTTATTGTTGGAGGCACCTCACAGGTATATTTTTTTAGCCAAAGAACAGCAACTATGAATTCTGTCTGCAGCATTGGGTCTGAAAATATTAATTTTAAACAACTGGATGGATACAAATGTGCCACTTTTGAAGGACTGGATAGAATATATGGGAAAATAAGCTACTAACAAAAAAATCAGTTACTCCATCCAAAATAAAACTAGTAGGTATAAATATTACATGGAATCCATTTCTTAAGTTACTAAACCAGAAAGTAAAATGGGATGGATGTTGTCAACAAATCCACTTGGCTGTTTGATGGTTCTTACCTTTCTAACCACACAGAAGTATGATTGAATCTATACAGAATACATGTCTACTGTGCTAGCAGACCAGTTTGCCCAGGTGTTCCGCAGGACTCCATCTTGGGTCCCCTAATGTTCAGCTTATTTCTAAATCAGCTTCCTAGCTCCTGTCCTAGTGAAATTCTGCTCTATGCAGATGGTGCTGTCCTCTTCTCCAAAGGCACAGACCCCAGGTCACTGGAGCTCACCCTGCAAGACAGCTTCTCCTCAGTGGAAAAATGGTTCAAGGCACACAAACTTGTCATGAATTATAAAAAAACAAAGGCAATGATGTTCTCCAGCCTGCAGAATCGACATCAGTCACACCCACTTGCCATTACCAATGATGAAAGTGCATCACTTGAACAGGTACAGCACTTTAAGTATTTGGTGGTTACACTTGACAGTACCATTTTGTTTGTCTACCATATAGACACTATAGTAAAATCACTCAATATGTGCATCGGCCTCCTACACAAGGATAAGCACAGTCTCACCCATGAAGCACTAAAGCTTGCCGTCTGTAGCTCAGTTGTCTCTCTCTCTTGCAGAGTATGGTATTGCAATCTACGGATCTACAATGGACACAGCATCCACTATATCAAAGTCGCCTTAAATAAGGCATGCTGCCTCTCCACCAGTTCAGAATGTCAAACCCACACCTGTGACCTTTATATCTGCACCAACTGGCTCCAGTTCAATAGCAGACTTCAGTACCAGACCTGCCTGCTGGCCAAAACAGCAAGTCTAGGCATGCTACCCATAGGTGTCCAGAAGCTCCTCGCCCCCTTTACATAGAAACATAGAAGTTGACAGCAGATAAGGACCACAAGGCCCATCTAGTCTGCCCATTTTTTCTACCTTATGAATGTGCCATAGGCCTGTACTCTGCCAATGGCCTATCCATTCATAGTCATTTGTATTGCTACCTTATGCCTGTCCCATGCCTGTTTGAAGTCCTACACTGTATTCATATCCACCACTTCCTGAGGTAGGCCGTTCCATACATCCACCACACTTTCTGTGAAAAAGAACTTCCTCATATTACACCTTAATCGGCCTCCCTCAAATCCCATGCCGTGTCCTCTTGTCCTGCTATTTTTCTTATATTGAAACATGTTAGACTCTTTCACCTTATTAATGCCCTTAAGATGTTTGAATGTTTTGATCACATGACTTCTCTCCCTCCTTTGCTCTAGGGCATACATATTGAGCTCCGTTAATCTGTCCTCATATGTTTTCTGATGCAGTCTCTGCACCACTTTTGCTGCCCTTCTCTGAACTGCCTCCATTTTGTTAATGTCCTTGGGCAGGTGCGGCCTCCAGTACTGCATGCAGTACTCCAGATGAGGCCTAACCAGTGTCTTGTAAAGAGGGATTATTACCTCCCTCTTACGACTTGTGATACCCCTACTAATACACCCCAACATCCCTCTAGCCTTACCTACTGCTTTAGTGGTCTGCTTGGATGATTTCAGGTCATCTGTGATGATGATGCCCAAGTCTCTTTCTTCCTTGTGATTGCCAGCAACTCCCCTCCCAACCTATAGGTGGCTTTAGGGTTTCTCTTCCCTATGTGCATGATGTTGCACTTCTTTGCGTTAATCCCCAGTTGCCACTCTTCTGACCATTTTGCCAGTTTATCCAGATCTCTTCTCATTCTGCCCACCCCATCTGGATCATCTACTCTGTTGCAGATCTTGGTGTCATCTGCAAACAGACAAACCTTACCCTCCAGTCCATCTGCAATGTCACTGATGAAGATATTGAAGAGGACTGGCCCCAGGACTGATCCCTGAGGTACCCCACTTGTGACTTGTGTCTCTTCTGACTGAATACTGTTTACCACCACTCTCTGTTTTCTGCCCGCCAACCAGTTTGCCACCCAGTTGACCAACTTCTGACCCACCCCAAGCCTACCCAGCTTATTAATCAATCTTCTATGTGGAACAGTATTAAAAGCTTTGCTGAAGTCAAGGTAGGCAACATCAACTGCACTCCTTTGGTCCACCACTCTGGTTACTCAGTCAAAGAAATCTATGAGATTAGTTTGACAGGACCTTCCTGTTGTAAACCCTTGCTGTCTTGGAGCCTGTGCTCCTATAGATTCCAGGTGTTGCACTATCCTTCCTTAAGGAGTGCCTCCATAATCTTGCCCACTACTGAGGTAAGACTGACTGGTCCGTAGTTCCCTGCCTCCTCCCTGCTACCACTCTTGCGGAGCGGGATCACATGAGCCCTTCTCCAGTCTTCTGGGACCTCTCTTGTGCTCAGAGACTCACTAAACAGTTCTGATAATGGCTCTGCTAGTTTCACCCTTAGCTCCTTTAGTACCCTGGGATGTATGCCATCAGGTCCCATTGCCTTGTCCACCCTGAGCTTAGTGAGCTTTTGTAGGACCCTTTCTTTTATAGTGCACACCTCCCTCCCACCATGTCCATGGTGCTGAGCTGTGGGTCTTGCCTACCTTCTCCTCAGTAAATACTGAGCAGAAGTATCTATTTAGGATGGATGCTCTTCCTTGGTCCTCCTCCACACATCCCCCCTTATCCCCTTTGATCTTAGCAATACCCCCTCTGGACTTTCTCCTTTCACTAATATATCTATAGAAAGTCTTGTCCCCTTCTTTTACTGTTTGTGCTAGTGGTTCCTTGGTTTGGGCCTTTGCCTGCCTTACTGCCTTCCCTGCTTCCCTTAGGGAAGTTTGGTATGCCTCCCTATCTTCATCCCGCTGCATTCCCTTATATTTCTTGAAGATCAGCCTTTTGGCTCTGACTTCTGCCACTGTTTTTGAGAACCAAAGTGGTTTCCTCCTTCTTTTGCTCTTGCTTTTCTCTCTAACACAATGGGATGTTGCTTCAAGTATTGCATCCTTAATGCTTGCCCACTTTGCCTGTACCTCCTCACCTGTATTTCTTCATGCCAGGGCTAGCTTAACTCTGTTGGCCATCTTATTAAAGTCAGCTCCTCTGAAGTCCCATATTTTTGCTTTGGAATAGGATGATTTAGTTCTAGTGGCCAAATTGAACCATACCATTAGATGGTCACTGGCCCCCAAGTGACCTACCTGGAGATCTGTGATCCTTTCCCTGTTAGTCAGTACTAGATCTAGGATAGCCCTGTCTCTTGCGGGTTGTTGTACCAATTGCCTGATGCCCTCCCCCTGCAGGGAATCCCCTATGTGTCTAGTTCTGGCAGATGTTCCTGCTAGTATTGACCAAACTGTATCTGGTATGTTGAAGTCTCCCATTATCAGAACCTCCCTTTTAGCTGTCATGTTTTGTATAGCTTCTAACAGTAATGTGTCTATGTCCTCCCCCTGGTCTGGAGGCCTGTAGATAACCCCAGTTCGTATAGCTGTCCAATTTCCTGTTTCCAGGGTGACCCACAGTTCTTCTGGCTCCTTATGTGTATTCTGAATTGCTGTAGCTTTATTTTCATTAACATAAAGGGCCACTCCCCCCTTTTTTTTTGCACCTTGGTCTCTTCTGAGCAGTACATAGCCGGGTACTGAATGCAGCTGCACCACAAGAAGCTCTGGGAGCATAGTCTTCAAAGTTCCAAAATGTCACACCACTCTAGGACAAAGGCCCTTTGCCCACCAGGCACCTAAATGTACTAGCAACCTGCCACCAAGCCTCTTTGCTATTCCAATGCTAGGCCCTTTCAAACACGGGCTACGATCATATCTGGTTACCAAAGCAAGTTGCGACTGTTTCCACTAAGGCCTCCCACCCCTGGCTGTTTGTTAACCTAAGTACCTCCTGGCGTCATCTATACCCCCATTTCTTCCCTCCCTAAACTGTACCACCCTCCTCTCCTTCGCTTCTACCCCCGCACTGCCGGGCTCCTCTCCACCCCCTACTACTTCCCTCCCTAAGTGACCCAACCTCCTCCCCTCACCTTCTACCCTACCTCCCCTCATCCCCTCTCCACCACTCCCCTTCTGCTCCCATTCTGTCTTCCCCTTTTTATACTGACATCCTGCTCTGATCCTGCACCGCCCCCTCACCCTCTCACCCGACACCCTCTGTTAACACTTCCTGCTACTGGCACTGCCAGTATGCTTAGTATAAGCCTCCCTCACCAGTGAGGAGGCCCACTGTCTGGGCTGATTTTCAGTATATATTCTCTCTCTCCAGTTTGGCTTCTCACTATTACCCCTCTCTTCCTGAGTCAACCCTTCCACTTGTTCACTCTCTCTCCCCTCCTTTTTTTCCTTTTGTGTTGGCAAGTACCATTGTATATATTGTTTGCTTATTTCAGTCACACATGTGACCTCTCTATAATTTGCCTTAATTGTTGTTGACCTCTTACAGCCTCCCGTAAACTGTAGTTTTGTTTGTTACTGTAATGACCCAACATGGAACCTACGTAATGAGCCTGTACTCAAATGTTAATCTGAGCTCTTAAATAAATAAACAAATAAATACTAGCCTATATACTCAAGCTTTTTTCTGGATATACTATTTAAATGGAAATGGGCTAAATGTAGAGAGCATGGCATTTTCTATATTATGGATTCATCTAGTTAAGTTTGTTCCTTAATAAGACATCACTGTAAGTAATAGAAAATGTAAATAATTGCTCTGTTAGTCTTGCATTATATTACACTATACTTGTATTTTCTTGTGTAAACAAAAACTACAAAGCAAAAAAAAACCCCAAAAACAGCTGACTGCCAGGGCACCTATATATTATGGTGTGGTTCTGCACCAACCATGTCACAGCATTTTCTTGCATGCCCTGGCGTAGAGCAGCCACTGTCTTCAGGAGACATGCTTTAGTAGTTATAACTTAACTGTAAAATGAAAATTAGGATGGTTCTTAATAGCAATAACATTCTTCTGGAGTTCTACTGATAAGGTGATGACTGACTGCACTATGGTGCTGTTAATCACCAGAGCCCTGCATGGTCCCCAGAATGGTAGTTAAACTCCAGCTGAATGTCTGTTTGTCTACTTACTTAGTTATCTAAATGGGAGTGAGGGTCTCTTGGTATTCATGTCAGAGGTCCGATATGAATTTCAGCCCAGCCACCAAAGTCAAGGTGGACCACCCATCGGTTGGGTCCCTGTTCTAAGGTATAACTAACTGCCTGAATTGTCTTCTTTTAGATAAGGTGCAATCCCCAGCCGATGTGCAGGTGATTGGCGGGCAGTCTGCTGATGGAAACAGCCATACATTTCCCAAGCATTAACCCCCCCAAAGTATGATCCAGTCTAGTGGTGTGGAGGGCTGAGGAGCTGGCTACCTTACCTCCAGCCATGCCCATGACCTGGGTTCAGGAATGGACCAGGGATGCTTTGGGGTTTGCCAGGGAGGGAGAAATGAACATCTCAAGGACAGCTCTCTTTCCTCAGGTGGGGGTCACTGAGTCCTGCTACTTGCCTGCCACCTACTGAAGGCTGGGTGGCAGCACAGCAGGATGGTACTTAAACTCCAGTTGAGCTGGCCTGGTGGTGCAGCTTACCTGACACCATGCTGGCGATCCAGGTTTGGGAATGAGCCAGGATCATCACGCGTTGGCCAGGGAGAAGAGAACTGAGCATCCCACAAAAGGCTCTCCTCCTCTGAGGAGGGGGGGGGATTTGTTGCCTCTGAGTGACTGCCACCTAGGGAGAATGTGGTGGCAGTGCAGGCAGAACGGACTCAGAAGTAGGTGGAGCGAGGCCATAGGCTGGAAATAGCTGCTGACGCCTTAGCATCACTCATGTCTCAGCTGGTGTCAGAGGAGTGGGGACCGAAACAGAGGAAAAACACACTTCATTAATGCAGCATGAAGACTGCCTGCATGCACACCCCGCACCCACTAACCCAGGCAAGACTCCTTGGTGCCAAGCAGAACTGAGTTTATGGCCTAGAGCTTAGTATACTGCCACTGTCCTTCACTGTGGGGAAGGGATACCATGTGTGACTGTTGAAAAAAGTGAGTAAGCCCTGGGAGAAGGCAGGGTGATGGGGTTACTGCAGGGCAGGTGGTCTGAGTAAGGGCTGGGGTTGAGCAAGGAGGATAAAATACAGCTTAAAAAAAATCTCCAGTTGAATTTCCATTTGCAGCATAAGTTTCATTACGTGTCCAGTTTGGCTACCTAGAAAAATAAGCAGTGGCACTTAAAGGAGAACTGCATGTAACCTGCAAGCCTGTATTTCCTTTTCTATAGAGCTTTTCATTCACAGAACCTGGGGCAGCTTCTTAGCCCTGTCCCTGCCCCCACAAACCAGCACCTGCCTCCCCGGAGTTGTTGCAGTCAGGCGCCCCATGGATTTCCTCCTCGTGATGGGTCTGGGTGGGAGGCCATCCCCCAGTATACAATCCAGTTCAGACCATAAGCTCCTGGCGGCAGTGCGGATCCACACACAGGCATGCAGGGCTTCAGATAGCCCCATATCCATTTTCTGCTTTTCTCCCTTCCCCTTCCTTCTGCTCTGATGTGAGCACGTGTGTGGAGGCACGTGCAACTCACAGGGCTGCAGACCAACTGTTCCATGCCACCCTAGCCTGCACTACTGCCAGGCCTCCACCTGGTGGCAGTCAGAGGCCGGGTTGACAAAGCCTCCATGCCCGGGAGAGGAGAGCAGTGCTTTGGATGCTCGATCCTCTCCTTTCCTGCCTGACCCCCGGCAACTCAAATCCATTCCCGAACCTGGGTCACCACTGTGGCATCCAGCGCCTCAATCTCAGCGCCACTGGGCCAGCCTGAGCCTGTATTTGCTGTTGGAACTTTTTTCAAATACCAGTTCGGATTCTGTTACTGTTCCACCATTACTGATGTTTGAATAAATGCTGTGGGTGTTTCAGACTTGCACTCTGGGGCTAAAGACCATTTTAGAATGGTATGATGTAGTGCGTATCCTTGCTAAGCTCTTACATTTTTGGTACAATGCATCTGTGTTTTTCATGAAGTCTTAGGTTAAAAGGACATAATCTACATTATTAAGTTCTAAAATATTTCTTACTACATGTGTAAATCAGAAATTCCTTGAAAGAGCAACAATTGACCTAAATTTAGCAACAGTTTCTAAGCCCGACTATTTGCTTAGCGGCTAAGGACTTAAACGGTGCAAATTGTATTAATTTTATTTGCATACTTAGTGTAGGGAAGGATTGTAAATCCCTCATGTTGAGGAGTTATCCACCTGATCCCATCCTGGTGCCTTCACTGAAAGCTCCACTCCCACACACATACATTCTGTGATGTATGAGTTTGTAGAGGGTGGTGGCACGCTGTATTGCTTACAGTTGGAGAGGATTGAAAACCTTTTTTATATGTCTGGTGGCACTCTAAGAGATAAAAAAAAAACTGTTTACAATATACTCCGAATTGAAAGCAATACAGTGTACTCCTGCACTCTACAAACTCATACTTCACAAAACGTATGAGTGTGTGGGTGGCACAAGGTGAAGCTTTCGGTGAATGGTACCAAGAAGGGGTTGGATTGGGCAGGCAGTTCCTTGATATGAGGATCTACGAATAAGTATGCAGGTAAAAATGATGAAATTTTATTCTTTCAAGTGGTCCCGACCCTAAAAAGCAGGGAACCACAGATGGTGTAATGTATTTTCAAGAGGGCCCCAGATCTTATGATACTGATCCAGCTGATTCCTGACCATATACTGAGTGTGTGCGATACCACTATGACCTCTGTTGATTGTGCGAGATTCTGAAGGATGAGGGCAGGGACTCGGAAGGGGATGTCTGACAACAATGGCTTCTCAACTCCCTCAGACCAAAGACAGAGAAATTCCCAATGGACCGTTGGTGTTCCAACTCATGTTTAAAGCATGTATATAATCGGAGACTTTCTCTGTACAGATTATTGGGCACCGGTTGATAACCTATTGTTTTAGATACACTACCTCTGTATGTTGATTAAGAAGTCCAGTGTATGCTGAAAAGAAATGAATGTAATTCTTGCTGAACTTGAAAATAAAATTACAAAAGAAAAATAATTATGAAATTTGCACTAAATCCTTGGCTGATAAGTTAACGGGGGATGGGGTGGGGGGTTGGGAGGTGGGATTCCACAGAAACTGGTGCTCTTTAAGCTTACTAAAACACCAATAAAGATAAAACAACAACAACAACAAAAAACTGGAACTGGTATTTAAAAAAAAAAGCACCTACAGGAAAAAGATGACTTTCAGGTTCAGCGCAGTGCTGCTTTAAACCAAAACACAATATTATATATTCTTGTATAAAGACATATGTTGGCTACCTGGAATTTGTTTTTGATGAGTTAAGAGTTCTGATTGGTGATCATAGTGTTACACACTGATTAATTACTTAACGACACACATTGTGGTACGTAAATGGATCTGTTTATTTATTAATGAAACATAGAATTTATCATCAGGAAAGGACAGCCTGGCCCACCCAGTCTGCCCAGCTGGTCCATGCCAGTCCTTCTCCGCAGACTCTTAACTGGTCTCCGGCAACTCTACCTCCTCCTCCTCCCTGCCTATTCACTGATTTTCTGTTTTGTCTATCCCATGCATGCTTGAAGCCCGTTTCTGTTTTTGCTCCCACCACTTCTGTTGCCAATCTGTTCCAGGTGTCTACAACTCTTTCAGTGAAGTAGTACTTCCTCACATCCCTCTTAAACTATCCAACCCCAGCTGCATCGCATGCCTTCTTGTTCTAGTGCTCTTTCTCATTTGAAAGAGATTCCCTTCCTCCACTCTGTTTACCCCTGTGAGGTACTTATAGGTCTCTATCATATCCCCTCTTGCTCTCCTCTCTTCCAGGGTGTACATGTTGAGATCCCTCAGTCTCTCCTCTTAGGGCTTTTGTGCAACCCTGCACCATCTTCATTGCCATCCTCTTGGCTGCCTCCACCCTATGTCCTTTCTGAGGTGCAGCCTCCAGAACTAGATACAGTACTTCAGGTGGATCTCACCAGTCAGCGATATGGTGGCAACACCACCATCCTCCTCCTCCTTCTGCTGTAGATATCTCCCTGTGCATTCCTGCATCCCACTGGCCTTACCCACTGCTTCATCACACTGCCCTGTTATGTTGAGGTCATCAGATATAATAAACTCAAGGTTACTTTCCTGCTCAGTGACTATCAATATCCCTCCCCCCATACTAGACTACTAGGTTCCTATGCCCTAGGTACATGATTTTGCACTTTTTGGCATCGAACCCCCAACTGCCATGCTTTTGGTCACTCCTCCAGTTTCTTAAGATCCCTGTGCATATTTTTCACCCCTCATGAGTGTCCACCTATTACAGAATTTGGTGTAATCTGCAAAAAGGCCTGCCTTCTCTTCCAGTTCTTCTGCAGTGTTGCTTATGAAGACATTGAAGAGGAGCATTCTCAATACTGAGCTCTGCAGCACCCCACTGGTCACTCTCTCATCATCAGACTGAATGACGTTAACCATTAAAGGTGTACTACAGAACAGCGACAAATCTCATTTTCCCCTTAGCATTTGAAACAAACACAGACTGCAACATACACAGAGTGGCTGTCAGTTTAGTGGGAAAAAGAAAAAAAAAGCATTAATATTTACATCTTTTTAATACTGTCCAGAGTCCCAGCAAAGTAGCAACCTTAATGATTGCCAAGTGAAAAACATACATTGGTAGCTAGTAAGACATCAAGTACAGCGTGTGTTTTTTAACAGAAAGTACAAAAGCTGAAATGGCTTTACAAGAATAAGTATACAGGTTTAATCAATAAAAGCATAGTAGGGGGTGAGTCCAGTCGCATATCTGAATATCGATTGATTATAGCTTGCCAAATAATCTTTTATTCAGCCATTTAAAAGGTGCAAAAATAGCATGTTTGCATTAAATGTGAACCATGTGCATATTGTCCCTAACAGTCTAACCAGGTCCCTTTTCCTGCGTGTCCAGCAGCTGCGACTGGCTCTTCTCTCCTGAGCGATGGGATCCCCTGGGAGGCCAAACTTCTGAAAATAGCTATAGAAAATATTGGCTATTTATATTTTCCATTAGATAAAGGTAATTACAAAGAACACATTTTTTTTTGTTACCAACCTCTTCTTCAGAAAATCTCTAAGAAATAATTCACTCTTTGACTCCTAAAACCTAAATTGAAAATGCATCTTTTCTTGCTCTGGTGTTCTTCTACTTATGCTGTACCCCATTTCTACCTCTACTGTAGCATCTAACTGGAGATGTCTGGACAGTGAATTCCCCTCTCTGGATCACTATCCTCAGTTATAACATGATTAGTACCATTCAAGCCACCTGACTGGCTGAAAAACAAGTACAACAGTGTTATTATCTGGTATAATTGCACACCCCGTACTTTTTCAGCCTATGTACCACCAGCTTCAGCAAAAATATCAATACACCTCCGCTGGAACTATACATTTGTTTTCTGCTTGTAATATTTCATACAGAAAGCAATATTTTCTTATTAAAAATCCTAAAACTCCTTTTTAAAACATTTTTAAGTAGAACCCATGTTATAAGAGCAAATAAGATTCTTGAGGGATGTGTAATCATGGTCAGTGACCCTGGGCCCATAATTACACAACCAGGCATGTCATATTGCATGTGTATAGTATCCCAAGTATCCATACTCAGATGGATAGACCCAGAAAAAAGATAATCCCCGAACACACACTCCAATACCACTCCCTGCTAGTCCAATATAATTTGGATAATTTATCCAGATGACTCAGACAACTCTTCAGCTGCTGTTGACACAGTCTGGACCACAAATTATCAACATCCAGGGAATCACTTTGTATTCAACTTGCAGTTTTTGTGATGCAGCCGTACAAAAAACAGTATATAAAAATAAAATGTACAATCATGGGTGAAACGCAGTCAAGAATTCAACATACCCCAACACATTTCACCGATTACGATCTCATGCAGTGTTAGTGAAAATGAAAAAAGTGAGGTAATTTAGTTTGCAGAAGTGCATTTATCAGACTCTGGTGACAGAATACTGGTGAAACAAAATTCAGTTTCCTTTTTTCATCTGGCCTTCACCACTCACTGTTTGGCAGAAGGCGTGAGTTCTGAAACACTCTGACACAAACAAGGTATGAACTCATAACTGGCCCCATGTTATCAGATGATTTCATATTTGGCCCCGTGCTGTCAGATGATCTTGTATCTGGTTCCTGTATGTAGCAGATGATCTCTTGCTGGGTAGGGGAGCTTTTCTTGCACAGGAAACATCAACATCCTCTCCTCTCAATCAACAGACACCATGGAATAGAAAATGTATCAATGGTAACACTCTAAGTTTCCTTAGCTACGCTGTAGTAAAGTTACAGTGTATCTACACTGTAACTACATTGCATTTGCAATGTAGTTATGTGCAACAAACATATAACTACAGTGTAATTATCCCTGTTGCTTGTAATTAATGATTACCTTCACTGCAGTTACATTGAAACTGAGATTTTAAGTGTAACCATATCAGTAAAGCAGGAATTTTGAGAAACAAATGAAACATGATTGGCATAACTGTGGTTCCACCACTGCAGTTTGACAGAAAACTTGTTGATTGCAAGTACAGTGATGGCTATTATACCAACAGTCAGCAGACAACCATCACAGAAAGCCATTTTTCTGTGCCCCACACACATCCCCATGTGGGGTGCTCTGTCCCCCACACACCCCCGTATATATATATTATAATCAACTCTGAGTTGGAGTTGTTTCAGGGAGGAGGTGCAAGTCCACGGGAAGCACTGCCATGGTCCTGCAGGTACATTACAATGACATGATCGATTTATCACTGTAATGTATCTTTGCTGCAAAACTTTTGCTGTGGCAATGGTGCACCAGCATAACCAGCGTGGCTGGCCAGTGCTTTTTTTTTTACCTTGTATTTATATTCCTGATCTGCCTCCTCCCTCCACTCTCTCCAACATCCTCTGTGGACCCCCAGACCCCGTCGTGATCTGCCCCTAGAGTGCCCCATTCACACACACTCCCCTAAAGACCCCCCAGTATTCCCCCTGGGTAGGGAAGGAGAGGGTACCCCCTGGCGCTTACCTCTCTCCAAACCAGCACTCTGTATGTGTGCGTAGATCCGGCACAGCGGAGTCTGTCCGACGAGCCCTGGAGATGTCCAATGGAGGTGTCTTCACCTAGGAGGGAGCAAGGTGTTTTTCCTGATTCCTTCTCTGACGCTGCAAGGAATGAGGGGCTATGAGCTAGAGGCACGCTGGAGACGCACTCTCCTGCTCCACCCCTCTGCTGACCATCACCCAATCTACTTGCTGCTTCTCCACCTACTGTGCCATCCACCCGGGCTCCCCCAGGTGGTGGCATTGCAGCAGGAGCCTCCAGTTACCCCCCCAGAGAAGGAGAGCTGCCATCGGGCATTCTATCCTTCTCCACCCCGGCCGACCCCCAATGACCCATGCTCGTTTCCGAACTCGGGTTGCCGGCGTGGTGCGAGGTGTGGCATCCAGCGCCTCAACCCTCAGTGCCACCGGGCCCTGCCAGTGCTTTTTAATGGGCTGCTTTTAGGTCTGTTTTGGGAGGCAAAGGATCTGCCCCCCCACACTTGGCCTGTACAAGTCCCAGTACTGCACCATTTTGTTTACGAATCTGAGCAATATATTGTAAAATTCTGCAGCATTTTTCAATATTTACAGTTTATGTCTACATTTTTCACAGCGATTTTGTTGCTATGTCAGATGTTTCTACATAACAAAATGGGATAGTGTGAAACAGTGTGGGAGTATCTCTTAACAGCATGAATGCTCTCTGACCCCATTGTTATACATTGTGTTTCTCTGCTTCTTCCTTGCTGCACCTGGCTTCCCTATCAGTTTGTCACGATTTTGGCCCCATAAAACTTATTTTAGTGCTGGCCCAGTGGCACTGAGGGCTGAGGCACTGGACGCCTAATCTTGTGCTATGTCGGCAACCCATGTTCGGGAACAAGCATGGATCACTGGGGGTCGTCAGGAAAGGAGAAGGACTGAGCGTCTGATGGACTGCTCTCCTTCTCTGAGGAGGGGGGTCTGCAGCTGTCGGTGCCTGTTCACCCCCTGGTGGAGGCTGGGGGAGCAGAATGCCATGCATCAATTTTGGGGAGGAGCTGGGGCAGGTGCCTGGAGGGAGTGCGTATGGACGGTTGCATGCTCCTCCACCAACACCATTGCACATCCCCAGCTCTAGGGTCAAAGGAAAAGGAGGCACCTGGATCACAGCTTGATGGCTGTCCACCGCTCGCTGCTCTGATGCTCTCCCGGACTGGATCCATTCTGGGTGGGAGTAGGGGCTCCCCATCACCCTGTTGCAGGGGGAAAGCCACAGGAGTCTTTCAGGGGCAAGTTCTGAGATCGGTAGAGATGGGCGGTGGCTGGAAATCCCACTACAATACGTTGGATAATGGGAGTGAATCAGGTAAGGGGCCTAGGAGTATAAAGGGTATAGCAAAAAAAAAACACTTATTTTAGAAGAATTGAGCAATATTCTGCACTGTGCAAAAAACAGAAAACCCACTTATGTGCACGGTGCTCCTGAAGTACTGCTGGTACATGACATGTTTGGACTCCCCAGCCTTCCCCAAAAGACATAGCAAAACAGCCCATAAAAGTCAATGAGATGGTGCTCAGGGATGTTAAATTATGTCCTCTGTGCTCCACAGCACAGCAGGATGGAGCTTACATGATTGGCAGTGGGCTGCTGCCCTGTCACCCCCCCAACTGAGTTCCAAAGCAGCCAGACTGGCTTGCTGTCAGTATCTGGAGTAGCTGGGAGCAGCTTGGCTACTTAGCAGTGAGCCACCCTTTTATAAAGTGGGTAGGGAAAATAGTGGCTCCTGACTGGCTGAGGCAGGCTGGTACCCCTACATTTACCTATGAATAGGGCAGCAGGATTTACAATTAAAAAGCTAATGGTAAATAAAAATTTTTTCAGTAAAACATCAAATGAAGACAATTCCACATACATATAAATATATATTCAATATGCAATTTATCTTCACGTCTGAGAGAGCTGGACCATAAACCACAAGTGACTGAGCCACGAGTGAGTCATAAAGTCCCGATCCCTCACAAGTGTTGACAAAATGTGCATTTTGAGCCAGACCAATATATATTTGATTTATGCAACAATTTACTATCATTTTAAATGTGCTGTTTGTTTGAAGATTTAACCGTTTCTGTTTTAGTTGTCAGCTGGCATCAGTGCTGACCTAGGCAACTGTGATATCAGAATTGAAAAGCTGCTCTCTGATTGGTTCAGTATTTGATTGTGATGATGCTAATCTTCAAGATATCCACTGAGACAAAAGTAACAGCAACATGTCATTTTTTTTAACCCTGTGTTTTTCTGACTACTGTGGGGCAGCCCTTCCGCTGACTGATCTCCTCAGCCCCAATCACTTGCCTTCTTCAGGTACTAACCCCTACCTCCTTTGTTCCCCCATGGTATGCTCCCTATGGCAGGGTTCCTTGGGAGCCCAACTTCCCCAACTGGGTGAGGATACAGTCCAGGAGGTGGGTACCTTGTCGCAAGGGGCCTGTAAGGGGATCCAGAGTTTTTTCTCTAGTTTCTTTGTCTAGCCAGATTACAGTGATTGTACCATGCAGGTGTACAAGATGGTGCAGGTACACATGTTGGCATCCAGCAGCTTCCCGCTGTTCCCTGAAGCTGCCTTCCTGTGCTACCATCCGAATGTCGCTGGATGCTAGTCAGACAGTGGAAAACGGGTTCCTCCCACCCTGATGGAGGAGAGCTGTCCTATGGGATGCTCGATCACTCCTGCCTCAGCCAGCCCCCTGCAACCTAAGTTCGTTCCCAAATGTGGGTCACTGGAGTAGCAAGTGGAAGCCCTACTGCTGCCCTACTTGGCTGGCTTCCAGCAACATAGTTTTGATATCCTGCTGTTACTTTTATCATAAGCAAAATATCACTTTTATCTTGTCATTTTTACCCCAACTACTGTGTGAATGTTTTGTATATGATATATATATATATATATATATATATATAGAGAGAGAGAGAGAGAGGCACTACAAGTGCTCAGTGTTAAACCTTTAACTTTGCATGTTAATAACTTTGGCAGTATTCAACAGAATGGCCCAAGAATTTGTATGCACAGTCACATCGCCATAGTCTCAAGACACAGAAAGTTTCATGATGGTATCTTGTGTGGTTTCTGAGATCTGGATACCCTTATTTTGTAAAAAGCTCACTTATTTCCTATATTTAACATGCTTTTTTGGGGGGGAGGGTTGGTGTCATGTACAGCCTAGACAGTGCCAAATTTCTCTGTGAAACTTTCAGGGTAGAAACTGACTGTGCTAAGGTCATGCCTTTCAAAGGTTCCATGAAAAAATTGTAAACAGTTCCAGAGTTATACAGATTTAAAGTTTTGCTTTGGATAGCCGTCTTGTGTGAACCAAAAACTTTTTGGCTCCTGACACTGTTTTTGGTTCACATCACTTAGATGTCACAAACCAATCGTGAACCTAACATTTTTGGGGGTTGTGACAGCTGCTGTCTTGTTTCTTTACTTCTGTTACCACAAACCAGCCATACAAATATGACAACACATATAAATGGACACGCTGAGAAAAAAAAAAAATTTGCTAAATGGGACCTCCTAAGGAAGATTCTGATGGTTGTTTTTTTTTTCAAAACGTGCCAGAAATAGTATTATCGGACTTTGGTATTGTCCTTGTACAATTTTTGGTATGCCAGACTTTTTGTTCAAACTGAAATTTTTTCAGTTCACAACTAAACATTTCAGTTTGCAAACTCACAATTTTGGTGCAAATCAAAATGTCAGCTCATGAACTGAAAATGTTGGTGCAAACCATAAATTTTGGTTCAAGAACTGAAAATTTAGGTTTGAACTAAAATTAGTGTTCTGAAACCAAACTTTTCAGTTCAAACTGAAGGAAGTCCTCAGTGAGAATAGTTACTGCTCACAGGCAAGAATGTTGTTCTGTAGCTGTCATTCTGAATTTCACTCTTTACTTACACATCACAAGTAACCATATAGTGAAGACGAGTCTTTTAGTTTGCATAGGGCCCAGAGGGTCTTGCACCTCTGCACTCACAGCTGCATGGAAGTATAGGGCCTAGAATGCTCTGTGCTTCTGCAGCCAGAATGAGTTCTACATGAATAGCTACATGGAAGTACAGGGGCCAGAAGGCCCTGTGGTTCCACAGTCCCTCAAACAGCCCCACAAATTCTTTGCATTCATAACTGGCAAGCAGATGGACACTTCAAGTTGCATATGGACTCCTCCATTGGCGAGGCCCCCAGAGGACCCTGTGTGTTTGTATCTGTTAATGAAGGGACTCATGTGAACGAGGATACAATTCCATTATCTCAAAAAGAAAGGAAATTAATTGCAAAAACTGCATTGTAACTCAGTAAGGGTTAACTTAACACCACAAAAGAAGGGAAATATAGCTTTAGGTTTTTCAACCCTAACTTTCCACCCACCCCCAAAGCAGCAAAAGGACAAAAACAACCACAGACACCCATCATTAGGTAAGAAAAACAACACCCTGTTTCCAAATGACACAGATGCAGTAGCACTGATGTGATGTCCTGCGGGCCCTATGTTAAGAAAGGAGATCACATCTGATGTTGTTTGCGCATAGAATGGGGTGGTCATTAGGGCTGGCAACCCCAAGAAAAGCCCCACCACTGATTCACCAAAACTCTGGAGACCCAAAACCCTAATTTTTTTTCCCTTTGCTGTTGGGTGTGGGGCTGGGGTGGGAAGTTACGGTTGGAAACCCTAATTCCATATTTCCCTACCTTTGTTACATTAAGTTTAACCCTAACTAGTGCATTAAGACAGTTTTTTGCAATGAATATATACATATATTTATAAAATGGGTGAGAAAAATCTGTAAAAATGCTGTCTTCAGATTAGACAAAATGTATTGTACCACATGACCATGCATTATCCCACAATGGCTATGCTCTTGCACTTCTTTCTATCTTTCGCCCCCCCCCTCAAAAACAATTTTGGCCAATTTATAAGATAGATAATCCACTACAGGGTGTGTGGCTGTGCTCTGATATATGCACGCCTTGGGTGGTTGAATGCACTTGTCCTTTGGCCTCATGCTTCACAACACACTCCAAGGCATGTGTATATCATTGCACAACCACACGTCCTGTACTAGATTATTTGTGTCTTCTCGACTGTTCTAGTTGCAGGATTTGCAGTACCAGGGAAAGGAAGTGTGTCCAAGAACCCCAGGTCCAAACATGTGAGCCTGTAGCTCAGTGGTTACAGCACTGGAACAGCATTCTAGGGGGGCTAGATTAGATTCCCAGTAGATCACATCATTCCTTTCTCACTAAAATTTGTGATTTCATTGCCAGATAGTGGGTAGCACTGCACCAAAAACATCTAATTGTCATCTTGGTTGTTCCTAGTTGCAGAATTTGCAATACCATAGAAAGGAAGCGTGTCTGGGAAGAGTCAGGTTCAACCATGTGAGCCTATAGCTCAGTGGTTACAGCACTGGGATGGCATTCTGTGAGCCTGAGTTCAGTTCCCAGTAGGTCTCATTATTCTTTTCTCACTACAGTGTGTGATTCAATTGCTAAGCAATGGCTAATACTGCACCAAAAACATCTAATTGTCATTTCAATTATTCGTAGTTGCAGGATTTGCAGCAGTACAGAAAGGAAGTGTGTCTGGGAACCCCAGGGCCAACTGAACCAACTGAGTCTGTAGCTCAGTGGTTAGAGCACCAGGATGGTATTCCAGGGGCCTGGGATCAAATCCCGGTAGGTCACATTATTCCTTTCTCAGTACAATTTATGATATACATATACAGTATAAATATGTAGATATAGTTCTATATACAGTATCTCTCCCTCTCTCTCTCATACACACACACACATATATTTATATATATATATATATATATATATATATGTATATATTTAGAGAGAGAGAGAATAAATGATAAGGAAATAATACCATCGAGGGGTCAAACAAACCATAAAGCTGCAAGCCCGCAGAGTGAGTGGCCATTATGAACTTGTTCAACCCCAATATGGTATTATTTTATGGGTATGTTGAACTTTGTCATCTTTTATTTTATATAATGCATTAGGCTGGACACTTTTTGATGTGTCTTAGGTTTTACCATAGTGTGCAGAGGGGTATGGTGACTGTTACTTGTGTTATTGAGGGGCTTGTTACATGTGTTATTGGGGTGATTTGAAATGTGTTGGGTAGTAATGTTTTATTAAGGTGTTAATAACACATAGGTGGGGGCTGGCCCACCGGCACAGCGGTAGCGCTGCTGCTTGCGATCCTGGTGACCCAGGTTCGGGAACAAGCCCAGAGCATCAGAGAGTCAGCCAGGGGGAGGTTGGATGAGCATTCTATGGACAGCCGTCCTCTGGTGTGGGAGGCAATGTATTCCTGATGTGTGCATGACACCCAGTGGAGACTGGGTGTATATTAGTCAGGACCATGTTCTGAAGGGGTGGGGGCATGGTGGACATTTGTGAGATGCGTGTGGGAGCATGCATGTCTGTGCTGATGTCATTGCATGTCTGGGCCTCTGGGTGCAACTCCAAGTCAGAAAACCCTTCTCGGCTCAGCGAGATGATACAGAGCCTCAGAGGAAGCCTTGCTTCTCGAATGACAGCTTGCATGCTCATCAGAGACCTAAGGTTGATCTTGATCCTTCCCAGCCCTGGGGAGCCCTGTTGTGAGGAGTAAGTCAAGGGCCTCCCGTGTGGGTGGACAGGGGATGCCAGGTGGGGGACCTCAGGGACTGAGTTGAAGTGCAGGGTATATCTCCAGAGAGCCAGATCAAGAAGTGCAAAAATAGAGTTAATAATAAAACACACATAGCTAGTGTGTGTGTGTGTGTGTGTGTATTTATATTCTTTGCAAAACTGCATTAATGCACCAGTTAGGGTTCAAATTAACACAACAAAAGTGGGAGATATGGCGTTAGGGTTTCCAACCCCTAACTCCTCCTCTCAAAGCAGTAAAAGGACAACACCACATAAGGAACCACAGACAGCCATCATCAGGTAAGACAAACAATATACAACTGTTTCCAAATGACACAAATGCAGTAGCACTGATGTGCTACCTTCACGACTTGTATCTGCGGTTATGCACATTGAAGACATACACAATTGTTGCTGCAGATACAAATCCATGATACTCAATCAAAACATTGCTTCTGTATGCAAATGCACAGGCTCCTACAGACACAGATACAAATGCACAATACCCAAATTACAAGAGTTCTTTTGCCTGCAGAAGCGCACACACCTAGGGGGGCAGCACTTCAGCAGACTCTGGTACTCATGCACACTGTAAGACATATGTACACCTGATGGATCTGCACTTCTGCAGCAACAGGTGTAAGATATACACACAGACCTCTGGCTACAGAAGTGCAGGTGCCACAAAATCTATGATACCAAAATTGCAACACTATTTCTGTCTGCAGAAGCACAGGCCCATGAGGGGCTTGTGTCTCTTCAGCCACAGGTGCAAAACATACACACTGACTTCTGGCTTCAGAAAGGCAGGCCCCTGTGGGGCCTGTAGTTATGCAGACAGAAGTACTGTCGCAATGTGGGTACAATAGATTCAGCAGCAGATCTGGAAACTGTTCAAAGGGGTAACAGTTTTTCAATTACGCAGATGCATATAGAAAAGCCTGCACTAATGGATCATGCTATCTAACAAGGTACCTCACACAGCATGCTTGAGTACAGCAGAGCCAGCCATGATGCAACACAGTAACTTGTAGTAAGTGACATGTTACAGAATACTGCAGTAAAAGAGTGCTTAATTGCCATTGAATTACACTGTTTCCTGCAATATACTGCAGCATTTTTGTGATATACTGAACCATTACTGCGTAAATCTGGCTGACACAGCTATACCTCTGGGTGCAGAGACATCGCCCATGGAGCCATTTGTTTTCTGCAGCCACACATACTCTTCTGCAGTATGACATACACATACATGTGGCTGCATAAGCACAGGCCCCTACGCAGATACAAATCCATGAAGATAGCACATCAGTGCTACTGTATTTGTGTCAGAGGAAACAGTTGTATGTTGTATGTTGTTGTCTTACCTGATGATGGCTGTCTGTGGTTGCTTGTGTGGTATTGTCCATTTGCTGCTTCAGGGGTGAGTTAGGGCTAGACACCCTATGCCCCATTTCCTACTTTTTGTTGTGTTAAGTTGAACCCTAACTGGTGCATTAATTGTAGTTTTTGCAAATAATTTCCTTTCTTTTTGAGATACAGGAATCATATCCTCATTCACAGAAGTTCTTTCGGGGCCTGCATGAACCGATGCAGATGTGCAGAGCCCTCATGGCCCTGTCCCAATTGAAGATTCTATCTGCCTACAGAGTGCAGGGCCCAGTTGGTCCTGCACTTCCATACAGCAACAGATGTCAAAAATACATGGGGCTGTTTGGTGGGCTGCAGAAGCGCAGGGACCTCTGGGCTCTGTGCTTCCATGTAGCAACAGATACAGGTGCACAGGGCAAAGAGTCCACCTCTTAGTCAATGCACTGGGCCCTCTGCCACCCATGGGTGGAGAGGTGTAGGGTTGTATGCCAAGAGAAGAGTTGTCTTCACTGTATGGTACCTGGGCTCATGCGGGCAACCCTGCACCTTTCCTCCCCTAGCTGGAGGAAGTGTTGCATAACAGCACCATCCCCCCACCCTTGCCCATCCATCTGGCTTACTGAGCTTGCCCCCAAACTCAGCTCACCATCATGGATAACAAAGCACTACCGGCGTAAACTCTAGTAGTATGCACAATGTTTCTTAATAATAATTTTTTTTATTTTGTCCCAAAATTTTCAGAATAGTTGTTCTATGACATTCTAAATGTGCCCTGCATCATGATGGTCAGGCGACACATTTACCGGGCAATGTGATTGTCATCGGCAAATTAGTGTTGCTGTAAAGTCCATCGACAACTTTGCTGTTGATGAGACTTGGTGGAACTGGAGTCTGCAGGGTAAGATTGCTGAGGACCATTTTATTTTTCTGTTAAACTTAAAAAAAAAGACTGAGGGATGGTTTTCTTATTTTGCAGAGTAATCTGCCAACCCTGGGGATTGGCACCCCAATGTTGTGACTGTTCGGCGGCACTGAGGGTGGGCATCCTGGTGGTGCCAGCAATATGATTGGGGGAGGAGAGCTGGAGGGAGGGATTAGTACAAAGCAATACTGGGGGTGGGTACCCCAGTCCAATACATATTAAAATATTATAAACATTGGTAGGGGGCAGGTGAACGGAGGGGGGGTGAGCAAGCAATACTTGGGTGGGCACCTCGGTCGGCTTTTATGATACTCAAGTCAAGGGATCAGGGAAGAACAAGGAAGGACTGGCTGAGCTGGGAGGGGAGGGAATAAAAATGATAAAATATGAAAAAAGATAGATTGGAGATAGATAGATAGATAGATAGATAGATAGATAGATAGATAGATAGATAGATATCAAGGGATTGCTAGCTCACTGCTCCAAATGAAGCTGGCAGCATGACTCCAGATGCAGCCTCAATATTCAAGAAAGTTCTGCTGTTCTTGGACAAGAAAAAGAACTATAGCTGTTTCATATGAGACCCTGCTAAGCCCGCCGGCTCACTGCTCCAACTGAAACCGGCAGGACGACTCCAGCTGCAGCTTCACAATTCAAGAAAGTCCTTCTGTTCTGATGAAAAAAACAAGTTCTTTCATACAAGCCCTCAATAAGCCCTCGCTACGTTTTCAACCTAGGATTTAACAGATGTCCCCAAACCATATTTTGGGTCTTTTTTAAAAAACAATAGGGGTTCTGTTTAGCTAGATTCTGGTTTGGCATCATTGATATGGGTTTTCATTTTTTTTAAATACAAAACAAGATTTTTTCTCACGAAGAAAAATTTTGGCTTACAAAAGAAGATTCTTCTTCGTGAGATGGAATTTTTATTTCGTATCAGACATATAAATGAGGGACTTCGTGATGTCACCATTCCATGTAGACATGGAACACGATCACCTGCTGACTCCCTTGACAAAAATAAATTAAATTAACCCTTCTTTGGAGAATACACTCTGTTCTAACAGGCTCTGAACAGCAAATCGATGGCAACCAGGAATAAACTGAGGGTGGCTC
The DNA here is from genome assembly GCA_016271365.2 of Neoceratodus forsteri. NCBI lineage: Eukaryota > Metazoa > Chordata > Ceratodontiformes > Ceratodontidae > Neoceratodus > Neoceratodus forsteri. The sequence continues at coordinate 129,202,815 of JADMNL010000031.1, read as the reverse complement.
AAGGAGGAGGACTGAAGCAGCAAATTGAACTTACCTCCCAAACAATCGATCCCCAGCTCAGAGGCCACGAAGCCTGTGGACGTGAGAAATGGAGGTGAGATGGGACAGTGATTCTGAGGAAGACAGCGAGGACTTTTACGATCATCTCCGTCAGCTATCCCAAGAGCTGCGACATGACCAACACCGTAGACTTGATCAAGGCAGACATTAAAGAGAACAAGTCTAATATAGCATAGCAAAGCAAAAGCTTAAACAGATGGAGGAATGTCTTACCAGTAACATAGAAATGGTAGACCTACATAATGGGGCTATCCTGCAACTTCATGATTGCTCACAGCTACTCATGAGCAAAATTGAGGACCTGGAGAATAGATCCCGCAGAGTAAATTTAAGAATCCATGGCTTACCGAAACAAGCTGAATCCAGTAATGTTCCAGAATATATAGAGGGCCTTATTAAAGAAGTTACTGGATGTCAATGCAGGTACCTCATTAAATATTATACAGGCCCCCAGAGCACTCTCAGCCCCTCCGAAGGACCCCAAGGCAAGACCCCGCTCCTTGAGCATCGCCTTCTTGGATTCAGAACCAGAGAATTGGTGCTGAGGAAGGCTTAGTCAAATAGAGAGATAACTTTCGGAGATGCCAGGTTGTACTTCGAGCCAGACTATGCCCCCACTACCATGGCAAGACAAAAAATGTTATTTCCAATTGTGAAGGCTCTGCGTGCCAAAGGTCTGACAGCCAGAGTTGACTTTCCAGCCCACCTACGAGTAATCGCTGATGCAGATACTAAAATATTTGATTCACCTTCTGAAACAAAGAGGTTTTTGGCATCTTTAAACATTCCTTTAGATGATATGATTAATTCGGAGGCTTTGAAGGAAATTGAGAAGAGGCAATGGTCAATGGTGGGAGGTCTGAGAGGGAGAAATGCAAGGCCGACTGATGCGGACAAAAATGGGAACTCTAATACGTGGAATAAATTAAGAGAGCAAATGAAATCGCGAATGACACTGTCAGGAGAAGAAATAAGGCCTCAGAGCTTGGCTTCTTGAAGAATTGTTCATTGCTTTATTCTCCAGTGTCACTGGAGGGTGTTTATGGAGACTGGGCTCTTTTAGGGCCTACTGGGGACAACAGATAATTGTTTAGAACACTCTGGAGGGACGGCCCATGTGTTGACTGTTTTTTTTTGTTTGTTTGTTTTTTCTCTCTTCTTTTCTTTTTCTTCACAGGGATTCACTTCGATGCTTTGTTGTCAGCTGTCTCTGATAATATTGATGTAATTCAGGCAAAATAGGTCTTACTCAATAGGCTAAAGTGTCTTATCTTAAATTGACAAAATTACAGCATTAACAGAGTACGGGAAATTCGGGGAAGGGAAGAAAGTGATGGGCTGTTGGTGTTTGCCAACTCCCTTTTTTCTGCATAAAAGTTGGGGGAGAAGGTATGAGGGAGGACATCTACAATGGTACAGGTGACCCCACTGGGGTTGCCCATGCCTGAAATATTTTGGGCTGAGCTGCCTAGTGCCAAGTTAATGTGACACCTCCCGCCACTATCAGGAAATCTGATGGCGGTGGGGTAAATGTGGCACCTTGGAAGCAATTTCTCTTAAGATATACAAAATTAATCTCCCAGTCAGGAGATTGTTAATTTTGAGGTTAGAATTTACAAAATGGCTGTTACTGTTCTATGTTCTTGTTTTTCTTTAGTTATGTTATTGAGACTGCGTGCCCCTCCCCCACCAGGCCAGATGATTGCGGGTTGGTTTTGCCATTGATTGTGAGTCTGTCCGGCTATCTCACTGTGGAGGACTTAACATCGTGATCTTATAATGTACAAGATATAAGTTATCCAATCAAGAGATCAAAAATTTTACAGGAACTGGCAAACCTACATACCCACATAGCTTTCTGAAGAGACCCACCTCACAGAGGTGGAACATAATAAGCTAAGACGTAGATGGGTGGGAATGGTTTATGCCTCCATGTATGTGGAGCACCCCCATAGACATGGAGTAGCTATTTTAGTCCATAAAATGTGTCCCCTTCAGGTGTGGACATCTGGACAGACCCAGATGGTAGATTTGTAAGGGTATGTGCCTCACTGGGAGATCTGCATTACAGTTTTATTAATATTTATGCTCCTAATGAAGATAGAGATGCTGCTAGCTTTTTCAGGTTTACCATGTCTAACTTAATGCACTCAGAAACAGATCACATTCTGATAGTAGGTGGAGATTTCAATACAGTGATCTCTGCCACAATGGATAGATGGGGTGCACAAAAACCATGACTAGGGTTGGCAAGCATAGCACTAAACAGAATAACTCAGATGTGGAGCCTGGTGGATACATGGTGCTGGGTAAATGGTCTGGATAGAAACTATTAACTTTCTCAGATCAACATCGTAGCTACTCCCAGATTGATATGTTATTTATATCAGAAGAATGGGCTTACACATCTATGCACAGCCAGATTTCTCTGAGGTTTGTGTCAGACCATGCCCCAGTGCGACTTATTTTAACCTCAACCCCCACACTCAGGAACTCGCACTGGCGCTTCAATATAGGCCTCCTAAATAACCCTGAATTTAAGACGCAGGTTAGGGAGTGAAATCAGGAGTACTTAGAACTAAACCCAGAGGGGTAGGTTCCTCATTCTGCTAGATGGGATGCCCTTAAGGCTATGCTCCAGGGAGCAATTATTAAATTTGCCTGCTGGGAGAGGAAAAGACACTCCTAAGAATAGAGGAGCTTTGAGCTGAGATTGCTGAGCTAGATCTTCAGCATCAAATTTCATTGCATCCTGAGATCAGAAAACAACTAGAGGAGAATAGCCAGGAGCTAGATAGAGCTCTGACACAGCAGTTCGAAGGGGTATACAGACGGGTCCATCAACAATACTATGAAGGAGGTAATCGAGCGGGTAGACTCTTAGCAGCCACCTTGCGGTTTCAACAGGCTAGCCGATTAATTCTTAAGATAGAAGACCCAAAAGGGAATGGAATTATACACTGCAAACTGGAAAAGGTCACAGAGATTTTTGCACAGTATTATAGTGACTTGTATACCCAAGAACAAGCCTCAAACATGGCAGAGCAGACAGAGACCTTTCTACACCGGACGACCCTTTGATCTCTTTCCGAGACTTCGAGGAACAACCTAGAAGCTGGGATCACAACGGATGAGCTTAGAGAACACATTAAGTTGCTCAAACGTATTAAATCCCCAGGACCAGATGGATTTCCCTCAGAATTTTATAGGGAGTTTGGGGATTTGTTGCTTCCACCCCTTTTACAAGTCTGCAGGGAAGTGGCAGGGGAGAGGGAGGGTTGCTGCCTAAATCATAGGAAAGTGCCCTTATTTCAGTGCTACATAAGGAAGGTAAGGACCCAGTGAAGTGTGGGTCTTACAGGCCCATATCCTTACTGAATGTGGACCAGAAGATATTTACTGGCCTTCTTGCTAGACGCCTGCAGAAAGAGATTTCTCAAATTATTCATGAGGACCAGACTGGATTTATTTCCAGCAGATATCTCACTGATAATATATGGAGACTACTAAACATTATATCTTCCCAAAAAATGAGTCAGAAATTCTAGCTGGCTATATCCATGGACACTGAAAAGCATTTGATAGGGTTAATTGGCAATTTCTAAAAAGATCCATTGAGAAAATGAATTTCAGCCCTAAATTTCTACAGATAATCACCAGACTTTATTCTAACCCCAAGGTGATGGTGAGAACCAATGGTATTAGTTCAGATCCTTTTATTGTCTCTAGGGGGGCCAGACAAGGCTGCCTACTGTCACCACTCCTATTTGCAATTAGTTTAGAGCCTCTGGTGGCCAGAGTGCATCAAACTCTAGAAATTAGGGGCATAACAGTAGGAAGACTTGAACAAAAATTATCTCTTTATGCAGACAATTCCATATTTTACTTGTCTTCCCCAGAGCTTTCCCTCCCTCCTCTTATGGAGCTGTTGTACTTGTTTAGTGGGATCTCAGGTTATGAGATTAATGTATCCAAGTCAGAAGCTCTGGTTATGAATGGTTCCCCTGCAGCAACTTTTAGAAATAACTTTCCATTTAAATGGGCACCTTACAATCAAATCCGGTATCTGGGTATCGAGATTCCCATTGATCTCACGAAGCTCTTTGTAGTCAACTACGAAGCGCTGTGGAGGTTAGTCGAATGGGACTTGGTGAGGTGGCACCTTCTCCCTCTGTCACCAGTGGGTCGTATAGAAGTAATACAAATTAATATTTACCCAGACTTTTGTTTTTGTTCCAGAATCTCCCAATTACAATTCCAAAGGAATTTTGGGACACAATCAACAAGGCAATCTCATGATTTATATGGAGCCATAAAAAACCTAGAATGTATAAATTAATCTTACATCAGCCTAAGGAAGCAGGGGACTCTCTGCCTGACTTATCTTTATATTATTTGGCAGCTCAAGGGCGGACACATGACCTGGGCTAGGCAGAGATTATCATCCCAATGGTATAAACTGGAGGAGACATCTTCAGGAACAGACTATTGTTCACTCTGGCTCTCATGGACTGTACTTCAGAATATAGGCATAATATATAAAACAGATGGATGAAACATGGCCTCAATATTATCAAAAAAATTTGTAGAATTCTGGGGACTCTGGAGGGGTTGGGGCCCTTGTCCATTATCAAATTTGAGCCAACCTTTATGCCATCGAAATCGGATTTGGGATATATTAGCTGGGCATCTAGGGGACTCACCAGATTCACACAATTCCTGGAAGGTGGTAGCTGTATCTCTTTTCAGAGAGCTAAGGAGAAGTTTCTCTGGACAAATACAGAATTTCTCCGATTCATGCAAGTAAAGACATTTTACTAATTCAGAAGATCATATCCTCCGGCTTTCACGTCCATATTCCAGTTGGAAGGATTTCCTTTATGGTGTGGTGACCATAGTGGGTCCCACCAGGTACATTCCTCTTTATACAAACTCCTTTCACAGTGCCCAGCTGATCCCCAGACAGTGCCGGAGTGCATGGGAAAAGAGGTCAATATCCAAATTTCGAACTCAATTGGCAACACAGGCTGATGTGGGGACTGGAAGGTAACTTCCTCTCTAATTGGCGGAAGTTTTTTTGGAAGGTCTTAATGAGATTTTTTAGAGTCCCCACAATAACCAAACATTATACAGAAGGAGCAAATGATGCATGTTGGAGGAAATGTAGACAATCAGGCAATCATTGTCATATTTTTTGGGAGTGTCCGATGCTTAGCAAATTTTGGGGTGAGATCTGGGCCATGGTAACCCAGGTG